>CAMZMU010000052.1:162981957-163649583 GCA_947311845.1 Poa pratensis
CAGGAATTTGGGGGCTCGAGATTTGAAGCCAGGAAAAGAATCAACACCCCGTGCGATGACACAAGGTTTTGATCCTTGGGGGCTACGGTATATGTACCTGGCGACTTGAAGAAAATTGCTCAACTAAGCCGCGCAGCAGAGCAGCATGCTTGTCTCCAGCAGAAATTATGGCATCTGCGATTGACTTAGAACTATTTCCTGGAGCTGGAATTCTATTTTCAGTAGATACCCTACCAGCAGCAGGAGTTGTGGATGGAGCTGCGACTGGAGTCGCGGCAGGAGCCGCGTCTGCAATACCTTCCTCCAGGGAGGGCCTTGGTTGAGTCGCACCATTACTGTTTCCCACGTTTTCATCAGCAGCATCATCCTCGCTCATAGCTTGCTGAGAAGAAGTGGGATGGGAATTAGACTTGGTAGCCTCTTCAGACATAGCCCTGCAAAACATTGATGGGTTAATAAGCTGACCTAGCAGAGCCGCAACATTGAAAAGAAGGCGAACCATACCCAGAGGCGACACGGATACTCTTCATCAGGCAACCAGAGGAAGGAGAAGATAAACCTTGCAAATCTGAACCTACAGAGTATGAAAAGAAGTAGTGATCAGCAATTCCTTGCCAGAAATACGTAAAACAAAAAGAAAAGGAGAAGAGTCGCAAACAATTACCCGAGCTTATTGAGAAGCAATCCTTTGCAACAGCCTCGGAAGAAAAAGTAGCCTTGTTGGGATCAGCGAGTTTTAAAGATTTGGCAGCTCTTGTTTCTGCTAGTAACGCCAAGGCTTTGCGACGTTTCTCAGGCTGCGTGGGGTCTTCTGAGCTCTGGCATAAAATACGTTTCGAGGACCTGCGAGGCACCTCAGGAAGTTCCAGGAAAGGTATTTGGAGTCGAGGACAGAAGAGCGTCGGCCATTTGTTGTTCCTCTTCAGAAGCACTACCCTCGTGCATAACTGTATCTTCGCCAAAGGCTGCGGCTTGTTTTGACGACTCAGCCGCGGATCCTTGATTCAAGTCGACGTCCTTGAGGGAAGAACCCAGAAATAGGGATCGATCTGAAAAGGAGCTCAGGTCAGAAATAATTAATTTTGGAGAAGGAATTTTCGAGGAAACAGGTGACAAGTAAACATTACCACAAAAGGCTTGTGCTCAGCCCAGAAGGGAGCAAGTCCGACGTTGTCATACGAGTCAATATCCTCGTCCGTCACTCGGCGAATGAAATTTATCCACTCCCCTTTGTCCCAATCTTCAGGGCAAGTACGATCGACGTCGTTTGCATGACAAGTGAAATCCACCATAAGCCGCGAGCGGCGACTCACAGGCTGAACTCGCCACTTAGTCCAGCAAGATATGAGATCTAATCCAGTGAGACCATGGAGTGTCAGCGCTCTCACCTTGTCTAAAAGGGATTCGATAAAGGGTAACGAAGAAGGATCAGGTTTGGAAGACAGAGCATCGGTAGCCTCGAAGGGAAGAGGAGACCAAAGAGGGAGAGGAATTTCACCCTCAGGAGAAGTGTTTTTACAATAGAAGAATGTCCTTTGCCACTCCTTGATTTTCTTGGCAAGAGTTAGTTTTGGGAAGATACTACCCCGACGGCGTTGGAAGGAAATGGCGCCGCATTGGAGAAAAGGACCATCTGTGGTTTCCCTTTGACTATTGCAATTGAAAAGAGCAAGCCAGAAATCTATTGAAGGCGGGATACCCAGATAATCTTCGCAGAGGACGTGGAAGTTGCTCACTTGCAACATCGAATTAGGGCCAATATCATGGAAGCGGAGACCTAACCGCTGCATCAAGGAGCGGAAGAAGAGAGAGCCCGGGGGCTTGAACCCGCGCTCAACATGCTCCGCAAAAATCACTACTTCTCCTGGTTGAGGATTGGGGATTACCTCCTCACCAGCCGCCCGCCATTCGCATTGATCTTTTGGCGGAAGAAGGCCCCGTGCAGATAGGGATTCCAGGAAATCTTCGTCGACCCACGAGCCTTCCCAGTTGCACTTGCGGCGAGACATTTTTCTCAGATCGATGGAGATATCCACCGAAGGATTGTGAGTACGAGAAGCGAGATTGGAGGCGGCGGAAAGGAGTAGCGGTGCGTAATGCAGGACTTGATGCAGAACGCTGGGGAAAACGATGAGCCAAGATAAATAACCCAGACGCGGAAGACGTTTAGATCTGAAAATCAACCGTCAAGACAGGATAAGTCGCGTTCTTGAGCCGCCAAGAAGAGTTATAAGCGCAGATTGGAAATAAGAAAATTGGAGTTCAGCTGGGATAATTCACGTGCGCGGCTCAGGGGTTTGTTAAGACGAAGGAGCCTTCACTCGAAATCCAAGCTAAACTTGGGGGCTAATGTCGGGGGAATACTTTCTGGATTAACCCGCGGCCCAGTGCGACTTAACTTACTCGCACGGACGAAGGCCCACTTGGGAGCAAGCCCAATATTGAACCGCCATAAGGGAAAGATCTAGAAGACATATCCCGGAGGACGTGAAGACCAAGTAGTCTCCGAGTAGGCCTCTGTGGATGTATTCCTTATGGGGGAAGTTTCCTTTTGTAACCTAGCGAGCCTCTGTGTATATAAAGAGGACTCGCAGGACTTAGAGCGGGTCAAGCTATCAAGCCCTAAACCCTAGCTCATACGGCGAGTACCAGATCGGATCGCCTCCATTGTAACACCTCGATTATCATATCAATACCAATCTAGGGTAGGCAGGAAGTAGGTCTTTTACCTCACATTGAGGGGGCCGAACCTGGGTAAATCTGTGTTGATCTTTGTTCCTGCGATCCCAAGCTCGGAGATGCTTGACTCGCATAATCCCACACCTACGAAGTCATCTATGACACCTGACGTGACAAACCCACGACACTATTGTCTTTGTCGAGTCAGGAGGTTAAACATAAGTTCTGTTTGAAAGAAAGATGAACAACCTGATTTCATTAAATGAACAATAAGTTGATGCAGGGAAGTTACTTGAGATGTGATTGTGAACCAAGTTTAGGGATGGCGATGTGATGCGTTGGGAAGCCTATAGTTAGGCCAGAGCCCACATCAACCGTGCATGCCCAGGGTGAAATGATGAGGCCAGTGGCCTAGCAGTGATCACAGGTGATGTTGTGTATTATTTGGTACCCACTTGGTACACCCGTCTTCTCGTCACAGGTAAGCCCTTTGTTTGATTGCCGGTGCACGATCCAACCCCACCTGGCTTGGACTATGTACTGGTGATACCCCCATTGCTTGCTTATGACATGTTTGGTTGTCAATGCCATGCTACTTTTATGTCATGTATCTAGAGTACACTTGCCATGTTGTAGGAGTTTATTTCTAATATATATCTTGCTGCATGATTGTTGGATTGTTTGTAGTGAGTGGCGATTCTTGCTGAGTGCATACAAATGTACTCACGGGCCTTGTGATTGTGGCCAGGTTTTGTCGAGGATTCATCTTCCACCTTAGCAAGGATTTGAAGCAAGAGCGTGCTAGGATCAGTAGCTCAGCCAGAACCTGTGGAGTGGAGCCGCTCCAAGCCGTAGCCCCTCATATGTCTTCCGCTGCCAGTTAAAACTCTGAGTCGTGCCATGCTGGGATTGATATTTCGTCATTCCTGATGGCCTTGTAAACCATTTGTAGCCCTGATGTGCCTGATTATGTAATGATTTCCGCTATGTTACACTGTTGTGACGTGCGGCCAGTTATCTTGGGATGGCGCACGGGACGACTGCCTCTCTGGTGATATGTGCCAGGGAGGGGTGTCACACCCAGTGATGAAGTCCATACCGATTTCATCCCATTTCCACTCGGGGACTGCAATAGGGCGGAGAGTGCCGGCAGGCCTTTGATGTTCTACTTTTACCCGTTGACAGGTGTCGCATTCAGCAACGTACTTGGCGATTTCTCGCTTCATCCGAGTCCACCAGAATTGTGGTCGAAGGTCTTGGTACATTTTAGTACTCTCGGGATGAATGGAGAGAGGTGAATCATGAGCCTCCTGGAGAATCAGCTCCCTCAGATTCTGTTCCTTTGGCACTATCAGATGGTCACCAAAGTAAATGACCCCAGATTCATCTTCCGAGGAACATTTGGCCTTTCCGCTAGCAATGTTCTTCTTGATATTCAGGATACCCTCATCCAGCTTCTGAGCCTCCTTAATCTGGTCTACAAGAGTAGATTTGATCTTCAGATTCGCGAGGTAGCCAGAGGGAACAATTTCCAGGTTCAAACGGGCGAACTCTTCATGAAGAGCAGGTTGAGCCTTCTCAACCATTAGGTTGTTGCAATAAGACTTCCAACTCAGCGTGTCAGCCATGACGTTTGCTTTGCCGGGCTGATAGTTCAGACTCACATTATAGTCCGCTATTAACTCCAACCAACGCCTCTGCCTGAGATTCAAATTAGGCTGGGTGAAAAGATACTTCAGGCTCTTGTGATCTGAGAAAATCTCACAACGGTTACCAAACAGGTATGGTCTCCACTGCTTCAGAGCATAAACAACCGCGGCAAGTTCTAGATCGTGAGTTTGGTAGCTGTGCTCATGCGGCTTCAATTGGCGGGAAGCATACGCCACCACATGGCCCTCTTGCATTAGTACACAACCCAAGCCTTGCAGGGAGGCGTCACAGAAGACGACAAAATCCTTGCTGGTGTCCGGCAGGACGAGCACAGGAGCAGATGTGAGTTTGGCTTTCAGTGTTTGGAAGCTCTCTTCAGCCTTGTCCGTCCATTCGAACTTTCTACCCTTCTTGAGAAGGTCAGTCAGGGCCTTGGCTATCTTGGAGAAACCATCGATGAATCGGCGGTAGTAACCCGTCAATCCGAGAAAGCTACGAATGTCCTTGACTGACATTGGAGTTTTCCAGTCCAGAATGGATTGAATCTTGTCGGGAATGACTGCCACCCCATTGGCGGATATCACATGACCAAGGAAGACAAATTTATCCAACCAGAACTCACACTTGGAGAACTTGGCTTAAAGGCGGTGTTCTCGAAGTCGTGTCAGAGCCAACCGAAGATGTTCCTCATGCTCTTCATCGGTTTTTGAATAGACGAGGATGTCATCGATGTAGATGACGACAAACTTGTCGAGATAATCCATGAAAATGGAGTTCATGAGCCTCATGAAGGTAGCTGGAGCATTGGTGAGACCAAAGGACATGACGGTATACTCATATGAGCCATAGCGAGTAACAAATGTCGTCTTTGGGATATCCTCCTTTCTGATCTTGATCTGATGGTATCCTGACCTCAGATCCATCTTGGAGAATACTGTTGCACCAGCTAACTGATCTAACAGATCATTGATCCGGGGAATAGGATACTTGTTCTTGATTGTCACCGCATTCAACGGCCTATAATCAGAGACCAAACGAGGAACGGTAGAATCCCTCTTCTTGACGAAGAGTACCGGACAACCCCAAGGTGAACTGCTAGGCTGAATGAAATCCTTCGCTAACAGCTCATCAATTTGCTCTTTCAACAGAGCCAACTCTTCCACAGGCATACGGTAGGGCTTCTTGGAAATCGGAGCAGTACCAGGAAGCAGATCTATGACAAACTCCACACTCCGATTAGGTGGCATGCCAGGCAATTCTTCCGGGAACACATCCGGGAAGTCACACACCACGTGTATTTCATGAATTTCAGGCGGGGACAAGCCTTCCATAAAGTAGAGGCTGATCTCCGGTGAGAGGGGAATGATGGAGGATGGAGGTCTTGATAGGGTAGACCAATACTCTATGGTGTCACCGGAAGAAGAGGTCACTGTAATGGTCTTGGCAGCACAGTCGAGATTAGCCCGGTATTTTCCTAGCCAGTTCATGCCCAGTATAACATCAATGCCGTTGGACTTCAAGGCTACCAACGCGAAAGGGAAAGACAGATAACCTATATTAATAGAGACCTCAGGGGTAACCCCATTGGTTTGCCATTTGGAGCCAGGCGTGGAGATCATCAAGGGACGACTCATCTTTTCGAACGGTATGTTGTGGTCTTTCGCAAATGTTATGGATATGAATGAATACGATGCTTCAGAATCAAACAGAACTGTAGTGAGATTGTCGTTGATTTGTAACTCACCCATGAGTACGCCGGGGTCTTCTTCAGCTTCTTCAGCAGAGACATGGTTTAGGCGACCTCGCACGGTAGGACCAGCTTTGCCTGCTGGAGTGGCAGGGGCTCGTGCAGGTGTCCCCGAAATAGGTGCCTTATGGGGGCACTCCCTGGAGTAGTGGCTAGCCTGGCCACAGCTGTAGCAAGTGTTTCCAGGAGGGGCAGATAGATGGGGGCGATACCCACTTCCGCTCGCCCCAGGTGTCGAAGTAGTGGGGCGCGGCGGTGGTGGCCTGTATCCCGCAGCCCTCGGCATGAATGGAGCACGCGACACAGCGCTGTAGGGAACGAAAACCCTGCGCTTCTTGCTCTAAGAGACCGAGGAACTCGGGTGGTCCCCTTGTGCGGGCCTCTTGGAAGCCTCAAATTCCTTCCTTCCCTGCTCAAGAGTAAGAGCCTGATTGAACAACTCCTGGTAGTTCTGGAACTTGAAGGGCAGCAACTCATAGCGGAGCCTCGGCGCAAGCCCCTTGCGGAACAGCTCTTGCTTGTCGGCATCATTGGTCACGTCCCATGGGGCGTAACGAGAGAGATGGTTGAATTTGCACCCATAAGCTCGGAGATCCATATTACCCTGGTGCAGATCCAGGAACTCCCTCCTTTTCAGGTCCATTATTGGCTGAGGTATGTATGCCGCACGAAAGGCGGTGCGGAAGTCCGCCCACGTGAAAGCATGGCCTGGCGCGAATAGCGCCACATGACTCTCCCACTAGCAGCCAGCCGCACCAGTCAGGAGGTAGGTGGCGAAGTTGACTTGCTCGGCCACTGGGACATGCAGCGCGCCGAACTGGCGCTCCAGAGCACGAAGCCAGTCATCAGCGTCCAGTGGCTCCTTAGCATCAGTGAATGTAGGTGGCTGCGAGCGCAGGAACTCCGTGAGAGTGTTGCAGCCATTCCTCTGAGCATTCTGCTGCACCAACTGCTCAAGCAACCGCTCATTGCGCCCACGGTTCTCCTCAATGGCCATCAAGACCTGAGCCATCGAGGGCGGTGGCGGCGGTTCCTCATCATTGTTGTTTCCACGTCCCCCTCGAGCCATTCTGGAGAATTGACAAAGACACAGTGAGTATCTATCTCCGAATGGTCGAGACAATAGCATTAGCGTCTACTCAAGTACACAGACTAGGGACGATAATACTTTGTGTAACAATGAACAAGGGACCAACAAGATAGAACTTGGGTCAAAGATCAGCATCATGTACCACTAGCGTGAGATTCAAAGGGTTAAGAAACCACGTGATCCAACCCACACTATCAGGCACAATCCGGGACCTTCTGTTCAAGTCCTTGGGTTAAAACCCAAAGTCGAAATAAGTGATTAGGCTCAGTAGGGATAACAGGGTTCTTAAACATCTGAGTTGATATCGGATTGTAGCGCAGCGGGAGCAACCAGACACATAACACTAAAGGTCCACGTAACACGTAGTATTGGGTTCTACCTTCAGTGTTATCCTAATAATTTTGAAGTCACAGATGAGAAGTAAAAACTTTTAACTCAAGTCGAGGTAAGATTGCTCCGAGATTAGAGGGTAACCAGGTAAGGAGTAAAAGAATCCTAAGATGGTTTTCACAACTCATTTTTAGGTTAAAATATTTTCACAAACACTAGACTCAACGTCGACCAGTAGAAGGGTTTCCTACAGGCAGTACTGCTCTGATACCAACTTGTGGCGCCCCGACCCGACTGCTATACAGTGATGTTGCATGTCACCGGTTACGCGATACAACCGGGGGTTACGGGTTTACCAATCCCTGGCCAAAACCTTTGGCAGGCGTTGCTCGGAATAACCGGCAACGCAACACCCCGATTGATGCCGTAACACAGGCGCAACCCTCAATGCATAGTAGAGAGATCAAGACTTGTGGAACAACTGGCACATTACAGACTCTACGACTCAAAGCATTATAGTTCAACTCTTATAATAGAGAAAGATAGCAATTATTACAACCAGGGGTCACAGACCCAACAGTACATCATGCGGAAGCGAAGGGCGTTGTTCTAAACAACAAGAACCAAAATATGGTCTAAGTGGCCTAAAGATAAACATTCCGGCGCCAGCTATTCCGGGATGTCCCAAGCTGCCACCTGGGAACCCCAGACTACTCGTCGACGTCCACATAGAACCCACCTTCAGTGTCGGTGAAGTCCTCCACTGAAATCAAATAAACAGCGTTGAGTTCGACGAACTCTGCAAGATTATTAGAGCTACTAGCTCGATGATTGGCTTTCAAAGGCTTTATGGCTGTTTTGCATAAAGCTGGTTTTCTTTATAAAAGACATCTGGCATCGACTAATCAGAATATTGTCAAAAGGGGGTAAGAAGTAAACTCTTTTCTTTTGATCATCTTCATCAACATCTACCATCAATCACTTCACCTGTCTACCAAGGCACCTCCCCGTATCACCCTCGAGGAAGTCAACCTTTCATTCTTGGTAGTACCTTTAGTACTCAGGTTTTAATCATTCGATTCAGTTTCTCTATGGTCTTATCGTCCTTTCCCAAGTCGTCCATAACCGTGGACACGGCTTTTCGAAAAGATTTACCCTGCAGGGGTGAACTGTGTTTACCTTCGGTACCGCCCGGCTCATTGCCTACACGTAGCTCTCTTCCGGGGAAAGCCGGCTGAGTGGAAACGGTTACAACCTTTACCTTGCTTGGGACTAACCCTGGATCATCAGTGGCGGTAGGACAAGAGGTGCCTCCAACACCCTGTCCCGCGGCCACTTATTTTCCTGACACCACCATCCTCAACTCAGTCTTGGCCACCATCTTCAACGCACGCGCAAATGGAAAGCCAAACTAGAGGACCCTCGGCTAGCCCTTCACAAGTTAGTTGGTCGATGAGGGCTCCATATACCCCACCGAATGGAAGCGCGCTCATTCTTGGTTCAAGAGGTAAAGAACTCGCACTTAGGCGGCGAGAACGAGACAACCCACCACATTCCCCGTGGCCTCTCATCCCCGCCTTTAGCAATTTATTAACCGTCACCACATTTTCCATCACATCCGGCCATTCCATCAACTGTTCCAACATTGAAACATCCACCGGACATCTATCATCTAAACTAAGCATGGCTAAGCATATACATAGCAAGTATAATTATCTCGGGCCAACACTTCAATCCTATGGATATTAGGAAGGATACAGGTAATGGCAACAGATTTCTAATGCAACTAGTAGGATACTCTAATCCAAGCAAAAGACATTTGGAACCGAATGCAATATTATAGTGGGGAAAATAATTGCGGAAATATAGGAGGAGACATGCTCAGAGAGGGGATTACGCTTGCCTTGTTCAGGGGGCTGGTAATACTGGTCGTCGGGGTATTGCGGTGGAACCCCGACTCCTTGATCTATCGATGCATAAAAACACCGGAAAGACAACAATCAATAATCACACAAGCAAAACAGGTGCAATGCACAAACACATGATGGTATGACATTTTTAATGCACTAAAATTACTATAACACATCTAGCAATTTAAATGAGGTGCAATTTATAATTATTTCGACAAGAGGAGATAAAGCCCCATATTTAATTTAATGTTTTCCTTACTTCCTAAGAAGGTGCAGTACTACAAATGTGTTCTAACATGCATGGAAACGATGTTAATGGATGGTCCATATTATTCTGAGCATTTTGATATATTACACACCTTTTTCTGATAAGCCATTAAAAAGTTATTGCATTTTTAGAATTTGATTTAATGCTGCCATTTTAGCAAATCAATTTAAACCACATTAAGATTAATTATCCATGCTTGGGAAAGTGGTGAAACATGAAGTATATTAAGTGCTGAACATTTTGATATATCACACTTAATTTTTTGATCAATATTTCAAAAGTTATGGATTTTCCAAAAAATATTCCTTTTCTGCCATTTTAGTTATTTTAATAAAACATCAACTAAATTAATTTAGTTGGATGTGTGAGTTATGCCAACGAACAGATCTGATTTTTCTGATCATTTTGATAACTTGTTTGCAATTTTTCAAAAGATATGGAATATACAAGTTTAATTTGAATCGGCCCTTTTCAAAAGATATGGAATATACAAGTTTAATTTGAATCGGCCCTTTTCTTTTATTTTTCCAGAAAACCAACTGGAACTTTTCGCACTGAGGGGCTGGCTAGCCGTGTCACTGACCAGTGGGTCACTGCCACGCTGGCGCTGACTGGGCTGGGTGTGGCTGCGCTGGCCGCCACGGTCACTGACCGGTGGGGCCCGCCTGTCAGCGTGTGAAAAAAATGAAAAAGGCAGTGCGCCGTGCGGGATTCGAACTCGCGTCTCGCGAGCGTGCAAGCGTGTGCTAATACACGGGAGCACACCTATTTGAGGTGGTGACAGTGCACGGCGACGTCGCGCGTGGCCGCGGTGACCACCGGCGGCGAGGTGCACGGATACGGCGTTCTACGGCGTGCGGGGACCTACTGACACGCGCATTCGACACGCCCGAGTATGGGAAACATCAAAGCGGCGGCGAAGCTACCTAATGGTCGCCGGAGCGACACGCACGACGGCGACCGACGGCAGTCGGCGGTGAGCTACAACGACTCGTCGATGTACAGAGGGGGAAGAAGAATGGGGATGTCCAGGAGAAGCACAAGCTCACCCTCGACGCGTGGGTGTGATCGGTTGGTGCAGAGGTGGGCAGGAACGGTTGGTGCAGAGGAAAAGAGAGAGGGAGGGCTAGATATTTTGGTGCAGGGAGAGCAAGGAGCGGCCCGTGGTCTTCTTATCTCCTCGCTGGGGAGAGGAGAGGGGGGGGGGGGTCCTGGCGGCGACGCGGGACATCGTGGGGGGGGGGGGCCTCCCTCGCTCGCCGGCATCGGCGCGGCCGTGTCGGGCTGGAGGAGAGAGACGATGCACATTTTACAAAACCCCCCTTGTACTTCTTTTCCAGATTACAAATAAGTCCTTTTCCCGTTTCTGTTATTTTCTTTTCTAAAACCAGTAGCTTCCAGAGATTTTATTGAGGCACTTAACTCATTTCAAAAATTATGAAAATATTTGGGCAGCCTCCCCATATCATGTAGGGGATCCACAAAAATTGGCGTCTCAAAATAAAATCTTTTGAGCAACTTTTGTGCATTGGTTTTGAATATGGCATTTTTCTTAATTACCAACTAGCTGGGTGGCCCGCGCAATTGCGCGGCTAGATGAAATACTTTTCATATGTTATATATGAATGCAAAACTTGAGTAAGTTCTATTGTGGCGGAGTCCACTCTATCCTTCAATTTGTATTTTTTCCTTCAAGCTACAACAATTGGTAGTGACGCCTTTCTCTTCTGGCTTGCGATCAATAATTTCCATACCAAGGATGAGTGATGTACTGTACAATAGCAACATCCACTACCTATTCTGCTCCTACATGATCAATCATTGAAACCATAATACCTCCAATAGATTCATATAATTTATATTATTACCGTGATATACTATAATGTATTAGGGGCCTGGCCCGATTCCGATTCGGTCTCTGTTATGATGTATCTATTCTTTTGAGCAAACTTTAAAAGGCAAGAAATAAATCTGCCAGACATCCAGCTAAAATACCGAAATTGGGTTGTCATGTATTCAACAACCATTATCCTAAAGGTTTGGATGCCTGCACAAATGAAGAGAAATGAAATATATTAAGAAAAGCTTTGTACGGAATAGAATACGTAAGTACCATTGCTAGGAAAATAACATGATAGGGTATGCCCTAAAATCATAACGATACCACTTGTTAGACCTGTTTTGTGCACTATCTCCGATCAAAAGAGAAGGAGACAACCATACCTTATAGTTGTGACGTGCTTTATTGGCTGATTTTCAGGTAGGATTACCTGAAGATGGGACACAACAGTTGCCGGAAAGACGGCAAGGGGATTGTCGATTCGCCAATCTCTCCGGAGACAGTTGCCGGCAAGAGATGTGAACTGAAGTTGTTGTTTTGAGCATTAGCAAGCCAGAAGTAGCAGCAATTATATGTTCTGCTGCAATAAACATTGGTAGTAGATATTATTCAGCTATCGGCAATATGTTCTCCTAAGCATATCAAACACAATGTAATTGTTAGAAATTTAATTGCTTCCTTAGTGGAGTGATTACGAAGTAACAGAACATGTAATAAGTACACTAAGAACTACTCAACTTACAGCACTCACGCAAGTTCTACACCACAGGAAACAGCAATGTAGAAAACGGATACAGCTAATAAAAAGTATTTGCCTCTATTTTTAAATATGGTTCCATAAAGAGATAAGTATAAAAATGACAATTCTTACGAACTGTTGATCATAACAAATATTATTTCCAAAATAAATAAAAGTGAAATAATATAAATAATATTTCTTTCGATGTAGTGGGACCATAATATGATATTTTACAGTGCATCAATTTTACGTGCCTAAAATTAAAGATTTGTACATAGTGGGCACAAAAAGAACAAATGTTTATGAGATCCATCTATAATTTCATATCTAAACACACACACATACGTATACAACTCCCTATCAATTTCAATACTTACACGTGTGTAGACAACTTCGTAGATCAATTCAATTAGACATAGGAGAGAATCAACAAAGGAGTCAATGGGTGAACCTCAACAGTGTGTTGTGTGTGAAGTTGACGCAGGGGCTGCAGTGACCTTGCCTCAGTTACCTGGCGGAGGCGACGATGTTGACCCAAGGACGTCGGTGACCTCAGCACATCCACACAACAGCTCGAAACCACATTGGTATCATCATTTTACCTGAAAAATAGAATGCAAACTCTAGATGCACCAGTACTAAATAGATAGATACTAACTATATAGTGTGATAAAAAACAATGGAATACATTGGAGAGAATTAAGGTGGACACCGCACTTTCACTTCTATATATATCCATAGAGAAGATATGGTACAAATATTGGGCTGTTGGTATAATTAGAGTCGAAAGATCAGCTAAGTAATGCAGAGAACAAAATACTGCCTTGCTTCTTTGTTTATTTCATGAACATCTTAATCTTGTAAGATATATTGTAGTTTTTGAAGTCAGTCACCTCATAAGTATTGCTTTAATATTGGATGATACTCTCATGATTCAGATGTAGTGAATTTTCATAAACTCGAGAATAATCTCCATTGAACGCAACACTTCCACCTGAACCAATCAATATCCTTGAGGAGGGATCTATATAACTGAGACAATCATGAATGTTTTAGTCGAGTTCCTGTGATATATCACTATACATATGCAAAGAAAGAGAATGTGTAAATACGCACTTGCAGGACAAAAGCACTCCGATATGTGATTGCATAACAGCACTTTCTTGACCTTCGGAATGCACTCCTGCCTATCACTAATTTCGTAAATATATGGTTGTTAAGCTAAATGCGAACATCAGAAAAACGCAAGACCAAAGAATCTGATTTGATTTTGGGAAGCTACGAAATCTGCAAGATGACAAATATGGGGGGTGTAAATACCAACAAAACATTCGACATAGGAATCCAATGAACTTACCTGCAGTGCAGCAATTGCGACCACTCGACACCGGGTAATGCTGCTTTCAGCATCGTCATAGGTTGCCGCCAGCCCTTTGCTAGACGTCTACTCCGCTCTGTTGCAATTTCAAGTACTGTGTTGATAGCCTGGTTGACCAGATGATTGTGATAGTCACCCAAAGACGTAAGCGATCATATCTAATACAAAGTTCCATGAAAATCTGCTCCTCCACAAAACTTACACCTTCTCTAGCAACTGGGCACCCATAATAATATTAGAATTAAATTGCCAATACATAACATTGGAGAGAGGTCAGAAAATAGTCTAGCAAAGTTGGTCACTATTGTCTGGACTCTAATAATTCTGAAAAGGAGCAGGAACAAACACTGTTAGCTATCATGTGTAGATCTTTAACAATTAGAACAGGAAGTTGCAGAAGTGAACATGGGATTTGACCTCAATACATTATTCGCCAAAAAGTATATGAAAGGAGATGTGCATGCTGCGTACAAAAGAATTTATGCGACACTGATTTCAGAGCATCCTTACTGGACTCCCTTGTACTACCGTCCATAAACGTTTCTAAATAGATGACAGAGGCATGTGGCGCTTATGTCCTGGGCCAAGAGCAAAACTAAAGATACATCGAGATAAGTAAAAATTGATAAACATAATATGCAATATTTGGAGCATAAGTTATTTCTTGTTCATGTTCTAGACGGATAATAAGGAAACGTAAAATTAACAAAATAGGAACTATTACCTGCAAATGTTGCCCCGCAGATTTGCAAACATCAATGAATTTCAGTAATAGCCTTTATAGTTTAGTGCAATGTTGTCATCAGTGAAGAAGGCAAATACCAACAAAATTTCTCATGCGTATCACACAATTCAGGGATGGTGGGTGATGATTCCACCGCTGTCCCAGTATGTCGTCAATATGTGCTTATCCTATCCTCCTCGTCGAATATGCAATAACAAACATGAAGCTCCCTGCAATAACTTTTTTTGATAGCTCCCTGAAATAACACACATGAAACATTACCAAACATGACATGAGAAGAGTCAGGAACTCAGCATCTGTCCATTATTCAGACTAAGACATTGAGAAATACTTGAATCATGCGTATCAGTAGATCGATACATGAGGAGCAGGCACTTAATTACCCGCAATTTTTCTCATGTGTACCACACAATTCTGGAACGGTTCATAATGATTCCGCCGGCGTTCCGGCGTGCGTCGTAAACTCTGGACATCCTATCTTCCTTGCTATTGCTATAGGCCGCACATTGGGCTGATGCAGGGGGCAAGAGGAAGACTGTGAGGAATACGTGTGTTCCCCACGATGGCAGCAATACTTCTCTCTTGTTCGAACTGTCAACGGCGCATCTGCTACTCCACAACCATTACGCGAACTGGTGATCCGAAGAATAGAAGCTGATCGGAGCCATGGTCGATGATCAAGCATGGAAACATGTGGCGGCTAGTCTCAGATGTGTTGGTTTGGTTGCGAGGCTGCCGGCCTTGTCTTACTTGGGGCTATGAACGCTGCACCTGCCGCCGTCAACTTTCAAGATCTCAACACATGTCGATTGATCACCTGAAAATTTGGCCTTGCAACATCGATCTCCAAGATTTTTCTATCTATTTGGCGCTTGCTTCTCATGGAGAAGGCCGCAGATGCAAAATCGAGATGCCACGATTCTGTGACGGTGCGTTAGACGAGTAGATCGAACTGTGGGAAGACGGACATACCAAGTGCACCCGTGGACGGAACATGGTGGGCGACCGGCTGCTGTGCAGCGCCAGATCAATCGCTTAGTCCAGTATCTCCCATCGCAACTTGAGGTAATTAGCCTTGTGTGTTCGTCAACTTCGTTGGCGCGTGATTGTCGTCGTCTCCTCGAGTTAGCTTCGTTGGAGCCAGATCGACTTTGTCGTGCTTCGTGCTCATCACATGCATTACGCTTGGCCGCACCATCTCCATCGCTGATGTGTAAGATCTATGCCTGGCTCTTCCTGATGCTTAGTTCGACTGTTGATGTTCGTTCCTCGGTTATGCATGGCGGCTGAGACGGCGACATCGGGAACGGGAAGAGAAGGCGGAACGGCCATGCCGCCGGAGCGGTTGCACGTATCATGCATATGTATTGTGCTACATGGCTGGATGGATCGATCGTACATGGGGTCTTGGAGATCTTTCCTATTCTAGTACGATGGTATTCTAGTACGATGGTGACTCCTCTATATACGTGCGTGATCTTTCTATTTTTCCTTGTAGGCGAACGTGATGGATCCCGTGTGTGATCGATTCCATGCAGAGACGTGCTCAATTGTGACTGGTGGACTTCTTTTTATAGCGTTAGATTGGTTTGATTTATGTGCACGTGAGGAATAAATCTAAGCCGTTCGTTTTTCATGCTAAACGCTTGATTAATCCGAGCCATTGATTGTCTTGTGTTTTAATTATATAATAGATTTATAATACTTTAGAATTTTTAAAGCAAGTTTAAAATATTATTTTTGAACTCTTGGAACTTCCTTGACAAATATTTTAGGTCACAAACTTTTGTTCAACTACTTAACATCATTTCACTAGAATTGTTGTTTGTTTCAAATGGACAACAATTATGCATGGATGCCATGATGCATGGGAGGAAAGAAAAGTGAAAATTTGGTTCAAATTTTACAATACCAAAAGTGGGCTGTTACACTACCCAAATTTCTAACGGTATTTTCGGTCTCAGTCATTTCGGTTTCGGTCTCGGTCTTTTCGGTTTCGGTTTTCGGTCTTCGGTTTTTATGCCCACCTCTAGCCAGCGGTACATTTTTTTGAATTTCTTTTTTTCGGAAAATCGTATTCTAGCAGTATTTACAGTACAGTAAATTCAAATACATGCGTCAAACAAACAACAGAAATATAGACGACCACATACAAATGATCAAAGTGCCATACATAGATACCTTAATTAGTTCATCACACATGCATTACAAATTAACCTAACACGACAGAGTACTTAAGCTAAAGTTCGATACGGTAAACAACATGCATTAGTTCATCACTTAACCTAACTTGAAATTTGACCTAAAACTACTCATCGAGATGACCCCAACATGAACTTATGTCGGATGAGTCGTCCGACCCATCGAGATCATCCCAGAAGCTCGAGTCGAAGCTCAAAGAATCAGAATCATCGCCGGTCTTCTTGCACGGCGGCACTGCACTGGAGGGTCCGGCGACGTCGGAGCTCGCCTGCCTCTTCTTGTTCCTCGAGGCGTAGAAGTCCAGCTCCGCCTGCACCAGATCGGGGCGGCGCAACGCGTCCATCCACTACTCGTCGATCTGGGCAGCGCGACGAGCTATACCCTGGCGGCGGTTACGCCGCACCTCGTCTACGTCGATGATCTCCATCGGCGGCGCGAGGAACTCAGCCTCCTCCCGGTTCGGAACGTCGGGGAAGTTGAGCTCAGCACGCGGCCGTCCAAACCTCCAGGCTGCCGCGTCGAATGCACGCACGGCGAACTCCGCCGTGTCGAAAGTCCCCATGTACCAACAGTGGCCGTCCACGGTGATCTCCACGGACCAGCGGCCAGATGGGCGGTGACGGACGCCAATGAACCCGCTCATGGAGCGGCGGCGCAGCGGCATTCGCTGCATACAAGGCAAATAAAAAATGTTAAACAACAAAGTTCAGTATAGAACTTGTAATAAGACGTAAAAACACAAACAAAATGATTAATGCCTCATCGCCATTCTAAAAATGTAATAGAGTCAACTCTAAAGAATGCCTCATACTTACAGTGGACACACAAATTATTCAGAGATGGCGTTAGCGAAACTTGTAGGATGCAGAAATTTTGATATTTGTGCATATCACAAGTTTCACTCACACCACCTCTAAATCACAGATATAGTGCCACACCATTTTAATCATCGTCAACCTAATAAGAATACAAAACATAACAACATTTTTGGCCAAAGTCATGTCAAAATTCACGAGAAATTTTGGCATGACTTCGGCTGAAAATATGCCATATGAGTACCTAAATTTGCCGGAATGGAAGTTAATCAACATTCCGGCAATCTCAAAGGTCTCTAGGAGTACCTGCACACATTCATACACAACGAAAAAGATATGCAAAAAGCGGCATTTCAATTTTGCACTAACCTAACCTAAACATCAAGTAATTTGAACCTAACCTAAACATCAAGTAATTTGAACCTAACCTAAACATCAAGCAATTTGAACTAACCAAGTTTGAACTAAATTAATTAGGGAGAGGAGGAAGACGGCGGCGGTTACCTCGACGGCGGTCGACGGGGACGGCGCGGGTGTGGGGACGGCGCGGGGGCAGCGGCGGTCGAGGATGCGGCCGGGGACGGCGCGGGGGCGGCGCGGTCGAGGATGCGGTTGGATTGCGGGGACGGCGTCGGCCGAGGATGCAGCTGGGTGCGGGGGCGGCGGCGGGTCGCGGATGCTGCCGGGTGCGGGGACAGCGCGGGGGGCGGCGGTGGTTCGGGGTCGGCACAGGGGCGGCGGCGGCGCAGCGAGTTGGGAGCGGCCGCACGCGAGGATCGGTGGCGCGGTTGGTGGAGAGAGCGGTCACGGGTGTGGGGGCAGGGGCGGCGCGGTTGGTGGGGGGCAGCGGCCGGGTGGATAGGGTTGTGGGTGGGGGAAGCGCGGTTGGATAGGGTTAGTGGGTGGATAAGCGTGGTCCGCGGTGGGCCCGCGCGCGTGCGAGCGTTACCGCTGGCGGACAGTGTGTGCCGTCCGCCAGCGGTAACTGCTAGGTTTTTTTACCCCTTATAAAAGAGGACATGGGCAGCCCAGATCTGTGCCATCGATCCTATTCCGATTCTCCACCAACTGCGCCGCCGCCACCCTTGTCCGCGCTGCTCGACGACCTCTCCGCGCCTGTCCACACCTCTGTGGGCGTCCCCTAGTCCGTCCCCATGCCAGTGTATGCTATCCTCTCTCCCTGATCCTCTCCTCCCTGCGTAGGTTGCATGCACCTTAGGTGTTTGATCAAATTCCCCATTATTTTTTCCAGATCTCGAGCATATACGGCAGCGATGGCCGCGGCCGGACGCCTGTTGAACAATAGAGGCCCTGTGTGGGATTGGGCTCCGCTGGGCTGGCACTGGGAGGTGTTATCTTCCGGAACGCGTAGCTTGGTGAGAAATGCGGGCGACGTCGTCGACCCGGATCTTCTTTGGTGGAGGTCGCGTGGGCCAGGGAGTTTCCAGAGGGAGATGGCGCCTGAGGAGGTGGTACGTCACCGCATAAGGGAGGAGGATGCGCACGTCCGTCGCTACATGTATTTGTTGGATACGGTTGATACGTCTCCAACGTATCTATAATTTCTTATGTTCCATACTTATTTTATACCAATTGCTACATGTTTTATTCACACTTCATAGCATTTTTATGCATTTTCTGGGACTAACCTACTAACAAGAAGGCACAGTGCCAGTTCCTGTTTTCTGCTGTTTTTGGTTTCAGAACAGTTGTTCTGCAAATATCCTCGAAATCGGACGAAACAAATTGTCACGTTCCTATTTTTCCCGACACGTTCACGAAGTCCGAAGGAGAGACGAAGGAGGGCAGCGAGGCGCCATCCCCACCCCATGGCGCGGGTGGGCCCCCTGCCGCGCTGCCATGTGGGGAGCGGGCTTCGTGCCTCCACCGACATCGCCCCTTCGCCTATTTATTCTCCCCGAGGCGAAAACCCTAAAATACCGAGCCATATTTCCAGAAAACATCCGTTGCCGCCGCCGTCAACCCTAACTTGGGGGGTTTCTGAAGCTCTTCCCGGCACCCTGCCGGAGAGGGGAATCATCACCGGAGGGCTCTACATCGCCATGCCTTCCTCCGGAGTGATGTGTGAGTAGTTCATCTTTGGACTATGGGTCCATAGCAGTAGCTAGATGGTTGTCTTCTCCTTTTGTGCCATCATGTTTAGATCTTGTGAGCTGCCTATCATGATCAAGATCATCTTATTGTAATGCTACATGTTGTGTTTGCTAGGATCCGATTGAATACTATGTCAAGTTGATTATTGATCTATCATATATATGTTGTTTATGATCTTGCATGCTCTCCGTTATTAGTGTAGGCTCTGGCCAAGTTTATGCTTGTAACTCCAAGAGGGAGTATTTATGCTAGATAGTAGGTTCATGCCTCCATTTAATCTGGGACAGTGACAGAAAGTTCTAAGGTTATGGATGTGCTGTTGCTACTAGGGATAAAACAGCAATGCTTTGTCTAAGGATATTAGTGTTGTTTACATTATGCACCATACTTAATGCAATTGTCTGTTGCTTACAACTTAATACTGGAAGGGGTGCGGATGCTAACCTGAAGGTGGACTATTTAGGCACAGATGCATGCTGGATAGCGGTATGTGTACTTTGTCGTAATGCCCAAGTAAATCTCATTGTGATCATCATGACTTGTATATGCATTGTTATGCACCTCTCTATTTTGTCAATTGCCCAGCTGTAATTCGTTTACCCAACATGTTAGTATTTTATTACGGAGAGACACCACTAGTGAACTGTGGACCCCGGTCCATTCTTTTACATCTGAAATACAACCTACTGCAATCATTGTTCTTTTCCATTCTCTGCAAGCAAACATCATTTTCCACACTATACGCCTAATCCTTTATTTTCAGCAAGCCGGTGAGATTGACAACCTCACTGTTAAGTTGGGGCAAAGTAGTTTGATTGTGTTGTGTAGGTTCCACGTTGGCACCGGAATCCCTGGTGTTGCGCCGCACTACACTCCTTCACCAACAACCTTCAGAACATCGCCGATGTCCTAATGGATTGATAACCTTGGTTTCATACTGAGGGAAAACTTGTTGCTGCACTCATCATACTTTCGTCTTGGGGTTCCCAACGAACGTGTGTATTTCACGTCATCAACGGTGTATACTAATACATGGCAGGTAATGCAAAGGAATCCTTATCATGTGAGTTTTGACCCTGTGATGGTTCCTGCTCTTTGGGTAAGGAGCGCTCCCCGTGATGTACCCCGCTGCTTAGGACGAGGCAGAAGTTAGTTAAATAAAAATGGCATGGACTCCAGCTGTAACCGGATTAAATAAAGATGTAAGCGTGATACTTTTTGCATATTAATTTGATCAATGTTGCTTTTGTAAACTGAGAAAAATAGTGTTCCCTACTTTGAATTATTCTGCAATGCAAACACTGTTTTATATTTGATCTCTTTCGGTGTGAATAATCGTCATGTTGGGCTATCGTCGATCGATCGACAGTTTTTCGTAAACAAATAAATAGAGTGAAAAAACACTCAAAAAGATATATCCTCTTGCATAGAGTCTTTTTATGTGTACTAGTTGCTATGTGAAATGATAAACTTGATTTTCGACAAAAGTTTCATAAACATTCTTCACAAAAAGTACTATCATATAGAAACAACCTACAGAGGTTTCAATTCGATCGAATCAAAACGTATCAAGTTATGGCAAGTCTCAATGCATAGTTTGTTATAAAGTGCTCATATTCGACACATAGGTGTGTCTTGATATAGAAAGCAATGGTTCCGAAGGGAATTTACAGATTATTGCTATAAATAGCATTTTCGTAGTTATTTTGTTTACATGCTAAGTTAGCGCTAGCGGACGCTTTAGTGTGCCCGCCAGCGGTACTGAACTGACCGCTGGCGGACGACGTAATCCACCCGCCAGCGGTACTGGTACCTTTTTTCGCCCCGCTAAGCTCAGCCGACGCAACTACCGCTGGCGGGCACCATAGAGCGTCCGCCAGCGGTACATTTGGTACCTCTGGCGGGCACGTATGATGCACGCCAGTGGTAGTTTTCCCCGCTCCCTCCCAAAATTTTGCTCCTACCGCTGCGGCAGAGGGGGCGTCCGCCAGCGGTATGTTCAGAACCACTGTCGGACTCAAAAAACCGTTCGCCAGCGCTTCGACCGCTGGCGGACGGAAACGGCGTCCGCCAGCGGTATGCTGGTGGCTATAAGCCTTTTCCTCTAGTGGTTCTGGTTCTTCTCATGTGCCGTATATGTGTGAATTCTCGTTTTATTACTTGCATATGGTTTCAAATCTAGACTTTTATAACCATCATAAAATAAGCTTTCACATATTATGCATTTGGTATTGTAAATATTGATACTCCTCCGATCCTATTTAAATGTCGCAGGAATTGTACTGACCACATACAATTTAATAGGTTTTTTTTTATAAAGAGTATATATTAATATCACGAACATACCAATTACACCCAGGCTCTGCAACAACGTAATAAATGAAGGTATTACGGATGCATACAACCGAAAGACAATAAAAAGAAGAAATTAAAAAAGAAAAGTCCCACTACAGAGTTACGGTCCTTATAGCAGCAGAACAACCATCGCCAACAAAACACAGGATGTCCAATCTCTCCAAAAGCAACGCCTTCATGAAGAAAATAGTGCACAAGCATCGTCATCGCCCGATCGAGATCTTGGGTTTTCACCCTAAAGATAGTCCATGCAAGGCCAATGCCAGGCACAACCAATTAAGGCCAGACTTTGCATTTTCAACCTGAAATGTATAACTTTGAACTTCACATGTGTTGTCACCCCCACTTTCATTCCGCTGCATACGAGTCCTGAAGCTCCAAGCAAGTTCCTTATCGCCACCAAGAGTCAAATCACCGTTCCTAGAATCTTGGCTTTCATGACCTTCTCAGCCTCTGATTTCATCCAAGATGCCAACATATAGCAGAACTTCATACCGCTTGCTCCTTAACAGAGAATCGTGGGCACGACCGAATCCTACACGATCCAAAAATCTCCAGGCATAAACGCTCATGGAAATTCGCCGGCGGAGCCTTCCGGAACTCGCCACATCGGCCAGATCAACGAGGACACGCACCATGGAGATTTTCTTCTTCGGGCGCGAGAAACCCTAGAACCACCACCTTTATTCAAAATTAGGCCACGACCCCCACGCTTCCGGCCTTCGCTGGCATTGTGTCATGCCGGCAGTGCACACACGAAGGAACCAACGCGAGCAGGCACCCCAGTGATGTCTACGCACGCTTCTATTCTTGTAGACAGTGTTGGGCCTCCAAGAGCAGAGGTTTGTAGAACAGAAACAAGTTTCCCTTAAGTGAATCACCCAAGGTTTATCGAACTTAGGGAGGTAGAGGTCAAAGATATCCCTTTCTCAAGCAACCCTGCAATTAAGATACAAGAAGTCTCTTGTGTCCCCAACACACCCAATACACTTGTCAGGTGTATAGGTGCACTAGTTCGGCGAAGAGATAGTGAAATACAAGTAATATGGATGATTATAAGTAGTAATTGCAATCTGAAATAAAATAGCAGCAAGCAAACATGTAGCAGATTTGGTTGTTAACGGTGTTTCAATGCTTAGAAACAAGGTCTAGGGATCATACTTTTACTAGTGGACACTCTCAAGAATACTAATATAGTTGAATGCATAAATATTTCCTCTTCACTATGCTACTCTTGACTATTGTCCCATTGGATAATGAACACCAATCCACTGCGTAGGGCTATAACAGCACGCCTCAAGTCGGTATTCCTCTCTAGGGCACCCACGCTGTCACTGTGAGCGCCCCAAATCAGTACTAAACAAACGCCACAACTTTATAGTGACAACCAACAAAAGAACAACTCATGATAAATATCCTTCTGATCTATTAATAGAGTCACACACCTCACCCACACTGACACCTTGGCTTAGTGTTCTCACGTGACTCCAGATCATAATGATAAAACAACTTTACTAGCATATGCAATACATAATGAAAGGGGAAACAACTATGACATCAACTAGATTACAAGCTCATGATCACATAAAGATCACACCTGGGAGAGAGAGATAAACCACATAGCTACCGGTAGAGCCCTCAGCCTCGGGGGGAGAACTACTCCCTCCTCATCATGGGAGGCAGCAACGGCGATGAAGATGGTGGTGGAGTCGATGGAGATGACTCCGGGGGCAATTCCCCGTCCCGGCAGGGTGCCGAAACAGAGACTTCTGTCCCCCTAAACTTGTTCTGGATGGCGGCGGAGCTCGGAGTGGAATTTTGTGAAATCCTTCGGGGGTTAGGGTTTTTATGACGGGGGAAATATATAGTCCGAAGGGCGGCGCGAGGGGACGCCTGAGGCGGCTTCACCATGCCACGGCGCGGGTCAGCCCTTTTTTCTTCTGGTCTTTGCCCTAGCATGGTTCGGGGTCTTCTGGGCTTCTTCCGGAGCTGTCCTTTTGGCCTACGCAGTCGTTTGGCATTTCAGAATTTCTGGAATTGTTCCAGATTTTTCTGAGCACTTTCATTTTTTGACCTTTTCTGCAATGCATAGACAAAATAAACAAGAACTGGCACTATGGCATCTTGTTAATAGGTTAGTCCAATAAATGTCATAATATGATATAAAGTGCATATAAAACATGTGACAATTGGTATAATATTAGCATGGAGCGTCAGAAATTATAGATACGTTTTGGACGTATCACCCAGCAGAGAGAGCACAGGGCTCTTGGCCCTAAGGGACCAGATCGGGCGTGGGTCAAGCCCGCGCCGCAGCCATGGCACCTCTCTGCCATTGGGCCTCGCCGCCGCCTATGTGCCTGCGCTGTCCTGCACCGCCAAACTCCGCCACCACCTCAATGACCACCGCAAACGTCGCCTAGGCTCTGGCCGCCGCCCCGGAAAAATCACCTTTCCGTCGCCCACGTCCCACACGCGGCAACCTCCTCCTTCCAGTGTCTCCTCCCCGCTGAAAGGACAGTGATGTCGCCTAGAGGGGGGGTGAATAGGCGGTTTAAAACTTTTCCTGTTTAGGCTTGATAATTGTGGAATAAAACTAGGTGTTTAAATTAACAAGCCGACAACCTAAATAAACTAGGCTTACCTATGTGCATCAACAACTTATGCTAAGCAAGACACACAACAATGTGATAGCAATAGAATACTTCAAGCACGAAGGCTATCACAATGTAAAGTGCATAAGTAAATAGCTCGGGTAAAGAAAATAACCGAGGCACGCGGAGACAAGGATGTATTCCCGAGTTCCTCCTTGTTAAGGGACTACGTCTTGTTGGAGAGGTGTGAGGCACCACAAAGGTCGATCTCAACGCCACAAAGACACACCCTATTCTCCATTGAACCGCACCACAAAGTTTTGGTTCACCTTCCACTATCGGAATCCTTCGAGGCGGAATCCGGAGCCTTTCAACAACAATCTGGGGCACAACCCACAACAGGATTGGGGGCTCTCGAACGGGTTACAAGTGACCAGAAAGGTCGCAAACACCACACGGGCGTCTAGGGTCCGAGGACCCAAGAGTAACAAGCTCACAAACTTCAACTTCTACGAATTCTCGTGGAGAGCACAAACCGATGCACAAAGCAAAATGGCAAGAGCACAAGCGCTCAAATCCTTCACTCTCTAATTCCAACAAAGCAACAAATTCTTATGAGGAAATAAGAGAGGAAGAACAAAGATGAGATGCACCAAGAACTCCAAGATCAAGATCTAATAGGTTCCCCTTACTCAGAGAAGAGATGGGTTGGTGAGTATTTAGATCTAGATCTCCTCTCACTTTCCCACGAAGATATGCAAGAATCATGGGAGAGATTGAGAGGAAGGTAAGCTTTTCCAAAGGTCAACAATGGAGGAGAGATAGGGGAAAAACTTGCTCAAGAGGTGTTTTTACCATTGGGGAAGAAAGCCCCTTTAAATAGGTCACTCAAGAAAGTGACCGTTGAGCTGCAGGGAGGCCGGCCTCACAAAGCACAGCGGCCTGGGTAGAGGCGCCGGCCAGGCTGGCTCAGCGCCTGGCTAGGCAGCCGAGGCGCCCGGCCCAGCGGCTTGCAGCCCAGAAAATGACCTTGTAAAATTCATAACTATTTTGAGAAAAATCCAAATGGGATGAAACCAAATTTGTTGGAAATATTAAGAACCATAAATAAGTTAAGTTGACACACATTGGAAGGTGTGGAATTATCCTCAAGAATAATCTGATAATATTTCCAACACGAAAACGTAACAATTTTCCATATGAAATCCGTTTTTGAAGAATTTGGGCATGTCATGAAGATCACGACAAGCACCAAACCCAAAAAGGAGAAAAGCCAAGTAAGAACCAAGAAAGATGAAAGACAAGTATGTAAAGGTTTGAGCTCTTCACAAAGATGTGATCAAGTTACTCACTTGAGAGCCCCTCTTGATAGTACGCCGTCTATCCTAAAACCCGGTCTCCCACTAACACCATGAGACCGGTAAAATAGAAAACCTATCAAGATCATACCTTTGTCTTGCGCATTCCACTTGAGCTCGATGATGACGATCTTGACTCTCTCAAGTAGGAACACCTTTCTTGATTGTGCTTGCTAGAACATGCTTGACGAAGACTTCTCCAAATGCTCCCCCATACTTCATTATGGGAGAGCCTCGCTAAGCTTCGTCTTCATGTCTCCTTTGCAAGCTTCAATCAGGTGATATCTTTCGAGATAGATCATATTAAACTTGCACTTCATCTTCTTCTCTTGATATATATATATATATGTAGCTGCCAGCTATTCTACAACCGGTTGTAGATTAAGGATCTATAACCGAAGTTGTACTACCCCACTGTTCTATGTGTACTGCCCTGATGAATCGGAAGTACAGGTTTGTTTTTCTCCTCTTAATCGGTGATTACGGGTTCGATTGATGTGTTTTTATACATATATGGACTAATTACATGATCGCGTGGGTTGCAGTAGTCGTGAAACAACATTAAATCCATCCACATAAGATTTCACGGATGAACATGCCCGTGTTTTCCCGTCGGCGGAACTTCCGTGCGCAATCGCATGTTCTTCGAGAAATTTTCGCTTTGAACTTGGTTCTGAGTAATTAGGAACACGGTATACTACTAATTACTTAGGATTCTCATCGGAATTCGATTTTTAAGATATTTTTCTTATCGCGGTCGTAGTTTTAGCTTCCGCCGCATGCTCGGTGTCGAGCTCTAGTATGTTTTTCTTCTATAGTTATGCAATTAAATCAAGATTTCTCTGTTATTTGTTCGATTGTACAGTTTCACATATTGTTAATCGTGATTGGATGCTGAGATTTTGCAAATTTTGTTCGCGGCCGTAGTGTTAGCTTCCGCGTTCATGCGCTAGATCCCGAATTTCTTCTGTTTCTTCTATAATTATGCAATTAACTTCGCATGTCGCTGTTAGTTGATCTATAGAATAGTTTCATGTAAGCGGGATTTGTATTTGAACCTTTGTGCTTTTCGAATTTGATCATCCTGTATGGGCGGACATTGCGGAACCTCGTATTCCGATTCTGATTTTCCTTTCTGTTTCTTTGATAAGTACGCAACTAACTCGAGAGAAAATCGCGTTAACACCGCCAGTTGTTGACAACCAAAAAAATTGAATGGAATGATAAGCTTATCCTTTCCAATTTTCTCTCGTTCCATTTCCTGATGCCATCTCTATATACGTTCTCCCCCTTCTATAGTTCTTCCCTACCTTTCCTTCCTCGCCATCCCCTTCCCCACATCTCATCAAACAGCAATGGCCAACACACCTTTCAGCCTTGAGTACACCTTTGTAGCGCATGGCGATACCAGCATCAACGCCTTGCAGACCAACATGTCTGCTTCAGCTGATGCCTGGGTTGACAAGGCTGAAGGTATGTTGGCTGAGTCCAAACTGAAGTTTGTTGGAGCCGACGTTGAGTTTACTCCCAAAGGCAGAGACCAGAAGGCAGCCGTGGTGCAACTGTGTGTTGGCCGAGATTGCTTGGTCTATCATGTTGTTTGTGCTGCTGATGAGGTCTCCTGGAAGTTCAAGGATTTCATTCGAAGCTGGCGGTACAAGTTTGTTGCTTTCGACATCAGCAGTGACACAAGGATGCTTTGCCGTTCTTGTCTATATATCCATAACCATGTAGACATTCAACAAATTTGGAAAGATCCTGACTTAACCAAGGTTCGTAGGGATGGAACACCTGGCAAACAAGGAATGAAGGATCTTGCTGGTCTCCTCATTCACCCCTCATACTATGAGATGAAGGGTGGAATGACAGATGCTGATCATCAATTATGGCATAAGGCTCCCCTCAGCGAGAAGCACGTGACTTATGCTGCGAAGGATGCTTACATCTCATACGAGCTGAACAGGGTGCTGGATTTTTATGAGAGGGGCCGTTACAAGGTTGTGAAGAGGACCCAGCAGATTCGTCTTAGGCAGTGGTGAAAAGGACGATTGGGCTTCCTGTTGTGCGTGCCTGTACTTCTGGCCATTTACGGTTGTATTTCTTCAATAACTAGTCGTGAGATTTACCTTTGTAACTCAGTAGGGAAGATTTGTGCTTCCTCTTGTGCGTGCCTGTACTTCCTGCCATTTAAGGTTGTACTGCTTAAATAATTAGTCGTGAGATTTACGTATTGTAACTCTGTATGGAAGATTGTGCTTCCTCTTTTGTGCGTGCATGTACTTCCTCCCATTTAAGGTTGTACTTCTTAAAGAATTAATCATGAGATTTACGTTTGTAACTCAGTAGGGAAGATTGTGCTTCCTCTTGTTCGTTCCTGTACTTCCTTCCATTTACGGTTGTACTATTTCCATAATTATTCATGAGATTTACGTTTGTAACTCAGTACGGAAGTTTGTGCGTCCTCTTGTCCGTGCCATTTACGGTTGTACTTCTTAGATAATTAGTCGTGAGATTTACCTTTGTAACTCAGTAGGGAACTTATTTTAATTCGATTTATATACATGAGGATTAATTATTTTTATTCACATCATTGTTTGGAACCGTCCTATGGATAACAACAACGTTTGTGATTATCTAGTTGTAACCGAAAATTTCGAAACAGATGGATAAGCTTATTCTCCACACTTTTTGCTATTTTATGTTTGTCACATCGTCTCTATATTAATGCGGCTGCACACAACCTCTCTTTTCACAAAGCCTACTTCCTATTGTCAGTCCATCCTCTACGCCAGATCTGAGCAGGATCTTCTTATCCCCCGTAAGTACACCTGTGCTTCTCCTCGCATCATGGCTGTCTTGCTGCCCCTTCTATTGTTGTACTTCCTGCTTTCGTATATGCTTGATTCATGTGTAGATTTGTTTTCTGACGGTAGGAGGGCAGTAAGATTTGTTTGTTTCCACCAACTGTACCATTAATACACTTTCTGTTATTCGTGGTTTTGTTCTTTATCTTTTGGTGTCTTCGTATGAATCAAATCTTCAACTTGAAATTGGTTATTGGGTTCGATGATCTATAGTCATGGCAGTTTCACACTTCGTTTAAATTAAGTCAGTGTTGTTTATATTTGATTTTTTTGTCCTGCACTTCCTGTTGCGGCCTCCCTGTACCTTCATGTTTTCTTACCTGAACTTCGTATATTCTGCCCTGATCTATTTTGTTACAGTATTAAATTCTTCTTCATTCGATGTTGTTCTTCTCAAATCCTCTTCTAGTATTCTAGATCCATCCCACATTTCAGATCTAAATTAAATCAGTACTGTTTATATTTTTTACACTACGTATGAATTAAGTCAGTACTGTGTATATTTGATTTTGCTGCACTGTACTTCCATCTGTGGCCTCCCTATACTTTGCACTTTTGCTTCCGTGAACTTCTCATCTTCAGTCCTGATCTATATTGTTACAGTATTTAAATTCTTTTTCATTCGATGTTATTCTTCTCAAATCCTCTGCTAGTATTCTAACTCCATCCCACTTTTCAGATCTGAAGAAGTTTTTTGTCCGATGAAGTTTACCCCATTCACCTCTGAAATAAATGTACTTGCTCAGGACGATACCACCATTGCCGCAGTCTACACTAACGACATATCTTCTGTTGATGCGTGGGTCGAGAATGCTGCAGCTATTTTATCTTCTTTGGAATTAAAGGTCGTTGGTGTAGACGTCGAGTATACTAATAGAGTTTACACTCGTACCAAAGGCTATGTCCAGAATGCAGCCGTGGTTCATCTCTGCGTTGGCCAGCAGTGCTTGGTGTATCATATATGTTGTGCTGCTAAAGGTATAGCTGCAAGTTTTGTTGATTTCATTCGGAACAGGCAGTACAGGTTTGTCGGTATCGACATCTCCAAAGACATGACGATGCTCTATCGTTGTGACACCCCTTTGTTCATCATGAACCATGTGGACAACCATGCTATTTGGAGTAATCCTGACAAGAGATCTTTTCGGAAGGAGAGTTTGATGGACGTTGCTGCTTTGTTTGTTGACAAGTCATACGAGGAATATGATGGTGGTTTGACAGTTGATGATCATCGTTTGTGGGGTGATGCGCCCCTTCCACAAAAACATCTGGAGTACGCCGCTATGAATGCATATGTTTCCTCTGAGCTTTATAAGCACCTGCAGATCTATGAGAGGGGGTTCTTCCGTCGTCTTTTTAGTAAGAAGAAAGACTATGAGCATAAAACGTGCGGTTGGGGATGGTGATGTTTTTAAAAGGCCTAGTGATTTCTTATATTTATTATTTTTCTTCACATGAACTTCATCCAGCAGTTAGTGTGTTTTTGTAATTTTTGTTGCATTCCATTTTGGTCTGTTGAAATAAATACTTTGTAGTATTTTAATTTTTAAGTGTGTAATCTGTTTGGAAACATGTACTATTGGTATACTTCTCATCTTGTGTAACATGTACTGTTACCACCTTTACTGTTGTACTTCCTTCATAATTTTTAATTTAAAGTTGTTATTCTTCAGTAATTGATTTTTTGGAGTTATCTTACCCATGGTGCGATAGCCATGGTGTTAGGGTTCGGAGTTTCGCGTTGACGGGCGACGAAACCGACACGTTTGATTGACGATGTCCTATAACGTGTATTTTATTGTGACTTAGGTTTGGGGTGTGGACCTGGATCTAATTAGTTTTCTTGGGTTTATCAAATCGTAGCGTCGACGGTTATGACTATAACACTTTGTAATATTTTAATTTTTAAAGGTGTACTCTGATTGAAAACATGTACTTTGAATATACTTCTCGTACTTGGAATGTTGTACTGTCTCGGGTGTTCCTGTTGTACTTCCATTATAATTTTTTAATGTACGAGTGCATTATTTTTTATATAATTCAAAGTTCTTATTCTTCAGTAATTGAATTTTTGGAGTTATCTTACCCATGGTGCGATAGCCATGGCGTTAGGGTTCGGAGTTTTCGTCGCCGTCAACGTGGTAGCGGCGACGGGCGATGAAACATAGACGTTTGATTAACGATGTCCTGTAACGTGTATTTTATTATGACTTAGGGTTGGGGTGTTGGACCTAGATCTAATTAGTTTGCTTTGTTTATTCTTTGTTTTCTAATTTAATAGATGCCCAGTACTGTGTGGTGATGGGTGAGCAGGGGGTATTTTTTAATCTAAGTTATTTTAGTTTTTTAGTAATAATTTCAGTTTTATTAAATGTTTGTTACCGTTGTTGGGCCACTACTGACTCCACCTTGTCCTTATCTCCATGCCCGTTTCATCTCCTTCCATTCACGCCTCCCACAGTCCCACTCTTCCCACAAGTTCCCCTCTGTCGCGGCACCGCGCAGGAACCGCCGCCCTCGCCCTCGTCTTGGCAACCACCGCCGCGCGTCTGCGCCATCCTTCTCGCCGGCCTTCTCTGGTTAGTTCCCTTCTATCTCTTCTCTTTGGTCTGGATTTTGTCCTCCGTGTAACATCCCAAAATTATTATCAGGATTATGTTCCAAAAATGAGAGCCAACAAAAACTTTTGTTAATTATATGTGTTGATCTCTTGCTATTACTTGTGTGGTTTAATTCTTGTTGCTTGTGTTATTCCTTCTTGCTAGTGGTTTGTTGTTTGCTCTAAATAAAAGCAAGAAGAAAGGAAAAGAATTGAAATAGCAAATAAAGCAAGAAAAATAAAAGTGACATTTGTGTCCCACAAATTCTCCAAGTGAGAATTTCAAATGGTTTCAAACAAAATTCAGTGGAGTGGGTTTATAAACACTCCCCATTTTGTTCCTACCACTTTCCCCTCTCAAATATTATTTTGAACTAGTTTTAAAATTCTAAAATCAAAACAAATTGAAATAAATTAAAATGCCTTAATTAAAGCACTATAAAAGAAAATGTTTCAAAACATTTTATTATTTTATGCCAATTTTTGTGGAGCTTCTGTACATTATGGGAAGGCCCCACAAATTTTGACAAATTTTTATAAATTGATTTAGTGCCTCAAAATAAATCAGGGAGTGCTACTGCAATTAAACAGAAGGACTAAAAAGTAATTAGAAGAAAGAAGAAGGAAAAAGAACAGAGCAAAGGAGCCAGGGAGGTTTTTGCAAAAATGTCTTCGGCTACCTCTCCGTCGCCGTGTCGTCGCCGTACGCCGCGCGCGTGGCCGTTTCCCCGGGTCCCCCAGGCCCCCCTTGCTCGCAGTCGTCCACGCTCCGTGCCTCTGCAGCCGCCGCAGCCGCTCGAGCACACGCTCGACCCGATGCCGCCCCTGTCCCCTGCATCTCCGCCGTGGTTAAACGGACGGCGACCGGCCAAATTGGCCCAGCTCGCCGCACCTCGCCACGCAATCCTCTACGCAGAGAACCCTAGCCCACGCCCGGACCCCCCAGACACCGCGCGCTGGCCTCTCCCGCCCTCTGGACGCCGCTGGACTGCGACCACCGTGCGCCGCCGTCGCGCCTATTTAAACCACCCGAGCCCAGCGCTCTCTCCACACCGCCCCACTGTCTCTCTCACTCACCACCCTCTCTCGTGCACCGCCAGGAGGCCGGAGCCTCTGCCGGGAAGCCACTGCTGCCCGTGGCAGTGCGCTGCAACCTCGCCGTGCCGAGGTAGGCGACGACCACGGCCTCGCCGTGCTGGCCTCCCATTTCCTTCCCTCTGGCCTCTCCCTGCATCCCTACGATCACCGCACTCACTCACCCCTTGTTCCCCTCTCTTTCGTGCACCAGAGCATCGCCAGGAAGTCGCCGGAGCCCGTGCCCGTAGCCGAGGAAGTTCCGGAGCTCGCCGCCGACGAACCACTCCTTCCCAGGAAACGCAACTCGGCCAGGAGCTTCCCCCACATCGCCGCCATCGATCTGCATCATCCCGCCGTCCCTAGCCCTCTCAGGTGAGCCAATCGAGCTGCTCGCCGCCGCCGGAGCAACGGCGCCGCCTAATTTAGGTCGTCGATGAACGCGGCCTCTGTGAGCCGTTGGATCTTTGATCCACGGTCGCATACCGCTTCGCGCGTTAGCCACTGACTGGTGGACCCGCTAGTCAGATCTTTAAACATTTCCCGCGCGCGCACCGTTTCGCCTGAGTCACTGACTGGTGGACCCCACCTGTCAGGGATTTCAACATTATCCAGAACAGTTAGGATTTCTAATTTTAGTTTCTCTGGAAATTCAGTACTGGACCCATTTTATAAATTCATTAACTTGAGATTTAGGAATCCAAATAAATCAAACTCAATTGTTCTGGAAATTAATTAAATGTTTAACCAACCCAATTGGTCTCATGTCATTTAATTAAATAGTTAAAAAGTATTATTGAAAATGCCACAGAAGGTTTAAAATCTAAACTTGTTTGTTTCTGATACTCTGTTAGTCCAAATAATTCCAAACCAATTTTGCTAGCTTAGTACTGCCTTGTGTTAGCTCCCCTAATTTTGGTAGAATTAATTAAGCAGTATTAATTGTTGACTTTAAGATAAACCCTTCTGGACTAAAACAAACAAATATGTTTATTGGTTGACCCAAATGAGTTAGGACCAATTTTGTTAGCTCCATATAGCCATGTTTAGTTACCCCTAAAAGGGTTTAATTTTTGGAGCAATAGAATTTAAATGGTAGCTAAAACTTGATTATTAAGCTACTGGATTCAATCCAATGTGTAGGGAGTTTGGTAACTCCAAATGATCCAATTCAAATTGGGTTGTCTTCTACACATCAGTAGCTTTCTATAGAATTTTAGTTTGTATTTTTGTGACCAACAGAACTCAAGTTGTGGAATTAAACATGAATAACTAGTTTCTGCCATAATTTGGACTTAATTAAATAATGTTTAATTCAATTTATTTGAAAACCAAATTGTGTGGTTTGTGTGTGCAGTAGCTAATTGTGATGTTTATGATTGTTATGTTGAGATGATTGCTTGTATAGCTTAGTGATTGGTTGCATTGTTTGTTTATTAATTAGACGAGAACGTTGTCGGATATATCGAGGAAGGAGAGTTTGCTGAAGTTGAAGAACAAGAGCAAGATCACTTTGCCAAGCAAGGCAAGCTATTCTCTGAGCTTGCACTACAAACATATGCATCTACTTTCATAACATATTTTACTCTCAAGCAAGATTTATAAAACCATTTCAAAAGTATATGGAAATTATTTTGCCACCTATGTAGAAATACAAGATAGTTATATCAAATTATAGGATGGGAAAAACAATTATGTTTTATTCAAAACTCCTTTGAAATTACTTGTGAGTTTGTGAATACCGAGATGTCGGTGTTGGAATGGAGAAGTGGAAAAATGGTGATGTTTATGAAAAATGCACAGTGTGTCCTTGTACTTACGTCAACCATCCGATACCCTGTGCGACCACCTCCACCACATATGGGAAAAGGGCGTAGTCATATAATTTGCTCATATTAGTATGGGACTCCTCAACAACGAGGATGACCTCGTTCCATGAGGGGATGGTCATGGCGACCTACCCCCTGACCTGGGTCCTGGCATCTGAGGATGGGGGATTGAAGGGTTCGCTCGCCGGGCAGAACTACGAGTCCTCACACTTAGGTTTCCCGACGGGGAATCTGGACTGGGTGTTGATGGAAAGGATGATAATTTCGTAGCGGTAGGATCCTATACTAGCATGAGCAAAGGACAGGCTATGGTCGGCGGCTTACTTCGCATACACCTGTATGGCGAGACGTGGCGGACACGATGAGCTGCCGGATGGATGTGGGATAAAAGCGTGCTACCTCTGCAGAGGGTTAAAACTATTCGAATAGCCGAGTCCTCGGATATGGACAGTTGGGAGACCCTACTTTGACCATGTGCAAGTTTTGAAAACTTTTAAGAAAAAGAAATTGAAATGGTGGTGTTACAACTATACCAAATGGAGTGGTATGAGTTGTTGGAATAAATGGACTATGGTGAGCCATGGTCAGGAAAAGGAAGGGTTTTGGAGAAACAGATAAAATGGTGGTTTCTTTAAAAAGTGATTATAAAACTCTTCTTACCTTTTTCAATAAAGATATAGAGATGTTTTAAACAAACAAAAGTTGAAGTAAAATAGAACTAGTGCATACTCATGTTGGGGTAGTTTGCGAGTACATTCAAATGTACTCATATTGGTTTCGCCCCTGGCTATTGTCCTAGCCAGACTACGAGGAGGAGCACTACGCCGAGCAGGAGTATGGCGACTTCTACGCGAACTAAGGATCTCCACAAGTCAGCTGCCTGTCGGGTTGTCATCGTTAGAATATGATGTCTACTACGCCGTAGCTTCCGCTGATATTTTGGTTTGGCCCATGAAGGCACCTATGTAAGAACTTGGTCTAAATGACCATTTATGTAAGACTTTTATTCGGTACTGTAATGGATGTAAACTTTGGTATCCAATTCGGATTATGTGCAACGACAGACTGATCACGGGATCGTTGTGTTAAGCATAATCGGGTATTTCGGACAGCTAGTCCGGGGTCCCCACAGACTTGGTATCAGAGCCATCCTGACTTTAGGAAACCTTAGTTAGCATGGTCGTTTGTCAAATGTTACAAAAGATGAATTTCTAAAAAGAAAGGAATGAAGTATTTTTGAAAATTGCTTATCTCCAATCCTCTTACTTATGCAAAATTTTACTCTCATTAAATATTACATTTTCCTTGGTATCCCTAAAATTTTGTACACCTCTCATTAAGTTTAAAATTTGACTCACTTGTTGCCCTACTATATTAAAATTTTGATACACTTGTCACCTAACTAACTTAAAATTTTGCTTAAAAATTGTAGATGGCGCTCCACTGGACCGAGTTCGTTCAGCTGGAGAAGGACAGCAAGTTGACGTTTGAGAGGGACTTGTTCGAGTTGACCAAGCTGTTAGGTCGCCCCGCTCCAGAGTTTGAGGGAGCTCAGATTGATGTTCACGGTGTCGGAAGGCTGAGCTGGCTCATCAGATCGTCAGTTCGCAGGAACATCAAGTCTCCCAGTTCCAGGACGCTCATCTTCACCACCAAGGAGGCCACCTGGGTTGATGGTCTCTGTACTGCTACCCAGAGGATGCTAGCCCGACTTTGTGAGGAGCACAAGGCGGAGTTAGTAGACTCCCGTTTCCGGTTCTACGGGAGGCGCAACTGTGATGGACACCCTACTCCTTCACCTTACCACCCGATGTTTGGGAGCTACATCATGGACATGGAGATCTTACTTCAGTGCACTCAGGATGATCTGTTGCGCACTAGGATTCAGCTCCACTTCGACCGCGAGTCGCTCGTTGAGCTTCGCGAGAACGAGATGAAGCTGATGGTGGAGAAGGTTGCTCTTCTCAGGAAGAGGGCCCAGCTGAGGAAGACTATCGTGAAGCTCCGCACGAAGGTGGCAGAGCAGGACGGACTGATTGAGGATCTAGAGCACCATACTGACGAGATGGAGGAGGAGGGCGAGGATCTCCGCAAGGAGAACGACGCTTTCCTCAGTGACGATGATGACTTCGTGGAGGAGATGGACTGTGAGGAGGAGGATGATGAGGAGGAGTTAGTTGACGAGGAGGAGGAGCCACTCGAGCCAGTTCTCGAGGACGAGGAGGAGGATCCCGAGGAGCCAGCCTACCAGTCAGATGCTGACGTGTTAGAGCTGGAGGTTCCACCTCAGTAGGCGAGTGACTTGATCACTACCGCAGGATTAGGTTGACCCCCTATAGCTAGTCGAGTAGTAGTAGTGGTTCTTTTGGAAACCAGATGTTATGTATCCTAGATGTAAGCTTGTGTTGTAAGCTTGATGTTGATGAGAACTCTTTGATGTGTTGTTTGTGAAATATAAGTATGTTTGTCTTGTTTAAATCTGTGTGAACTATTTTCATATAAATCTTAGGATTAATCAACCACTTGAGAGATCGTCTTTTCCCTTAGTCGAACTTTTCTTGCCTTGTCTCTTATACCCGGTGTGCTTCAGGATGCCGCCCCGTCGCAGCAATGCGGAAGGATCAGGATCAGCACCACCACCACCGGACCCAACCCCCACCCAACTTCTCGCACTTATCATGGAGGAGCGTGAAAATGCCCGGCAAGAGCGCCAAGCTCATCTCGCTGCCTTACAACAACTCGCAGCCGCTTATAACAACAACAACAACAACAACAACAACAACAACAACAACAACAATGGTGGTAACGGCAATGGCGATGGAAACCAGCGATCTACCTTAGGCGATTTTCAGAAGACCAACCCACCCACCTACTCCAAGGGACTTCACCCACTAGGCCGATGATTGGCTTCGCACCATCGACAACAATCTGGAAGTTGCTGCTGTGGGAGAAAATGAGAAAGTGTTGTATGCAACCCACTATCTTGCTGGACCTGCAAGAGCTTGGTGGGAAACTACCAAGACTCTCCAGCCAGCGGTCATGTTATCAACTGGGCTGAGTTCCAGGAGAAGTTCCGCAAGAAGCACATTCCCTATGGACTCATTGAAGGAAGAAGGATGAGTTCCGTAAGCTGAGGCAGGGAAGTAGAGATGTGGTCGGTTATCTTGAGGAGTTTACCGACTTATCTCGGTATGCTCCTGATGACACCGACAAAGAAGAGAAGAAGATGGAGCGATTCATGAGTGGACTCATGATGAACTTCAGTGTGCTTGGTTATCCATGACTTCCGTGATTTGGAGTCACTTGTGGACAAAGCCATCCAACTGGAGACCAAGCGCAAGTCTATGTATGAAGGTCGCAAGAGGAGGATGAATGCTCAGGAAGGTTCGAGCAGCCAGAAACCTCGTATCTTTCAGCAGAACCCCAGGCCTGCCTATCGTCCACCCCAAGTTCCACGCCCCAATTTCCCTAACCGCCCGAACAACTTCAACCGCCCCAATGACAATAACCGTCCCAGGGGAAACTTCAACAACTTCAACCCCAATGCCAATGTTGTCTGCTTTGAATGTGGCAACAAAGGTCACTACTCCAGGAATGCCCCAATCCTAAGAGGAATGTCCAGCGCCCCAATGCACCGGCACCGAACAATGGTCAAGGCCGCAATGGAAATGGTAATGGCAAGAATGCCGCACCCCGCGGAAATGCTGCCGTTGTCAGAGGCCGTCTGCACCACATCAATGCTGAAGAGGCTGAAGAAGCGCCAGATGTTGTGCTGGGTACGTTTCTTGTCAACTCAGTACCTGCAACTGTTCTGTTTGATTCTGGTGCTACCCATTCGTTTATTACCAAAGAGTTTGTTTCTAAGGGAGGTTTAGTCGGGAGTCTTTTACCCAAACCAATGTTGGTACAAACCCCGCGCGTGGCCGTTTCCCCGGGTCCCCCAGGCCCCCCTTGCTCGCAGTCGTCCACGCTCCGTGCCTCTGCAGCCGCCGCAGCCGCTCGAGCACACGCTCGACCCGATGCCGCCCCTGTCCCCTGCATCTCCGCCGTGGTTAAACGGACGGCGACCGGCCAAATTGGCCCAGCTCGCCGCACCTCGCCACGCAATCCTCTACGCAGAGAACCCTAGCCCACGCCCGGACCCCCCAGACACCGCGCGCTGGCCTCTCCCGCCCTCTGGACGCCGCTGGACTGCGACCACCGTGCGCCGCCGTCGCGCCTATTTAAACCACCCGAGCCCAGCGCTCTCTCCACACCGCCCCACTGTCTCTCTCACTCACCACCCTCTCTCGTGCACCGCCAGGAGGCCGGAGCCTCTGCCGGGAAGCCACTGCTGCCCGTGGCAGTGCGCTGCAACCTCGCCGTGCCGAGGTAGGCGACGACCACGGCCTCGCCGTGCTGGCCTCCCATTTCCTTCCCTCTGGCCTCTCCCTGCATCCCTACGATCACCGCACTCACTCACCCCTTGTTCCCCTCTCTTTCGTGCACCAGAGCATCGCCAGGAGTCGCCGGAGCCCGTGCCCGTAGCCGAGGAAGTTCCGGAGCTCGCCGCCGACGAACCACTCCTTCCCAGGAAACGCAACTCGGCCAGGAGCTTCCCCCACATCGCCGCCGTCGATCTGCATCATCCCCGCCGTCCCTAGCCCTCTCAGGTGAGCCAATCGAGCTGCTCGCCGCCGCCGGAGCAACGGCGCCGCCTAATTTAGGTCGTCGATGAACGCGGCCTCTGTGAGCCGTTGGATCTTTGATCCACGGTCGCATACCGCTTCGCGCGTTTAGCCACTGACTGGTGGACCCCGCTAGTCAGATCTTTAAACATTTCCCGCGCGCGCACCGTTTCGCCTGAGTCACTGACTGGTGGACCCCACCTGTCAGGGATTTCAACATTATCCAGAACAGTTAGGATTTCTAATTTTAGTTTCTCTGGAAATTCAGTACTGGACCCATTTTATAAATTCAATAACTTGAGATTTAGGAATCCAAATAAATCAAACTCAATTGTTCTGAAAAGCTAATTAAAATGTTTAACCAACCCAATTGGTCTCATGTCATTTAATTAAATAGTTAAAAAGTATTATTGAAAATGCCACAGAAGGTTTAAAATCTAAACTTGTTTGTTTCTGATACTCTGTTAGTCCAAATAATTCCAAACCAATTTTGCTAGCTTAGTACTGCCTTGTGTTAGCTCCCCTAATTTTGGTAGAATTAATTAAGCAGTATTAATTGTTGACTTTAAGATAAACCCTTCTGGACTAAAACAAACAAATATTTATTGGTTGACCCAAATGAGTTAGGACCAATTTTGTTAGCTCCATATAGCCATGTTTAGTTACCCCTAAAAGGGTTTAATTTTTGGAGCAATAGAATTTAAATGGTAGCTAAAACTTGATTATTAAGCTACTGGATTCAATCCAATGTGTAGGGAGTTTGGTAACTCCAAATGATCCAATTCAAATTGGGTTGTCTTCTACACATCAGTAGCTTTCTATAGAATTTAGTTTGTATTTTTGTGACCAACAGAACTCAAGTTGTGGAATTAAACATGAATAACTAGTTTCTGCCATAATTTGGACTTAATTAAATAATGTTTAATTCAATTTATTTGAAAACCAAATTGTGTGGTTTGTGTGTGCAGTAGCTAATTGTGATGTTTATGATTGTTTGTTGAGATGATTGCTTGTATAGCTTAGTGATTGGTTGCATTGTTTGTTTATTAATTAGACGAGAACGTTGTCGGATATATCGAGGAAGGAGAGTTTGCTGAAGTTGAAGAACAAGAGCAAGATCACTTTGCCAAGCAAGGCAAGCTATTCTCTGAGCTTGCACTACAAACATATGCATCTACTTTCATAACATGTTTTACTCTCAAGCAAGATTTATAAAACCATTTCAAAAGTATATGGAAATTATTTTGCCACCTATGTAGTACAAGATAGTTATATCAAATTATAGGATGGGAAAAACAATTTGTTTTATTCAAAACTCCTTTGAAATTACTTGTGAGTTTGTGAATACCGAGATGTCGGTGTTGGAATGGAGAAGTGGAAAAATGGTGATGTTTATGAAAAATGCACAGTGTGTCCTTGTACTTACGTCAACCATCCGATACCCTGTGCGACCACCTCCACCACATATGGGAAAAGGGCGTAGTCATATAATTTGCTCATATTAGTATGGGACTCCTCAACAACGAGGATGACCTCGTTCCATGAGGGGATGGTCATGGCGACCTACCCCCTGACCTGGGTCCTGGCATCTGAGGATGGGGGATTGAAGGGTTCGCTCGCCGGGCAGAACTACGAGTCCTCACACTTAGGTTTCCCGACGGGGAATCTGGACTGGGTGTTGATGGAAAGGATGATAATTTCGTAGCGGTAGGATCCTATACTAGCATGAGCAAAGGACAGGCTATGGTCGGCGGCTTACTTCGCATACACCTGTATGGCGAGACGTGGCGGACACGATGAGCTGCCGGATGGATGTGGGATAAAAGCGTGCTACCTCTGCAGAGGGTTAAAACTATTCGAATAGCCGAGTCCTCGGATATGGACAGTTGGGAGACCCTACTTTGACCATGTGCAAGTTTTGGAAAAGCTTTTAAGAAAAAAGAAATTGAAATGGTGGTGTTGTGACAACTATACCAAATGAGTGGTATGAGTTGTTGGAATAAATGGACTATGGTGAGCCATGGTCAGGAAAAGGAGGGTTTTGGAGAAACAGATAAAATGGTGGTTTCTTTAAAAAGTGATTATAAAACTCTTCTTACCTTTTTCAATAAAGATATAGAGATGTTTTAAACAAACAAAAGTTGAAGTAAAATAGAACTAGTGCATACTCATGTTGGGGTAGTTTGCGAGTACATTCAAATGTACTCATATTGGTTTCGTCCCTGGCTATTGTCCTAGCCAGACTACGAGGAGGAGCACTACGCCGAGCAGGAGTATGGCGACTTCTACGAACTAAGGATCTCCACAAGTCAGCTGCCTGTCGGGTTGTCATCGTTAGAATATGATGTCTACTACGCCGTAGCTTCCGCTGATATTTTGGTTTGGCCCATGAAGGCACCTATGTAAGAACTTGGTCTAAATGACCATTTATGTAAGACTTTTATTCGGTACTGTAATGGATGTAAACTTTGGTATCCAATTCGGATTATGTGCAACGACAGACTGATCACGGGATCGTTGTGTTAAGCATAATCGGGTATTTCGGACAGCTAGTCCGGGGTCCCCACAGACTTGGTATCAGAGCCATCCTGACTTTAGGAAACCTTAGTTAGCATGGTCGTTTGTCAAATGTTACAAAAGATGAATTTCTAAAAAGAAAGGAATGAAGTATTTTCGAAAATTGCTTATCTCCAATCCTCTTACTTATGCAAAATTTTACTCTCATTAAATATTACATTTTCCTTGGTATCCCTAAAATTTTGTACACCTCTCATTAAGTTAAAATTTGACTCACTTGTTGCCCTACTATATTAAAATTTTGATACACTTGTCACCTAACTAACTTAAAATTTTGCTTAAAAATTGTAGATGGCACTCCACTGGACCGAGTTCGTTCAGCTGGAGAAGGACAGCAAGTTGACGTTTGAGAGGGACTTGTTCGAGTTGACCAAGCTGTTAGGTCGCCCCGCTCCAGAGTTTGAGGGAGCTCAGATTGATGTTCACGGTGTCGGAAGGCTGAGCTGGCTCATCAGATCGTCAGTTCGCAGGAACATCAAGTCTCCCAGTTCCAGGACGCTCATCTTCACCACCAAGGAGGCCACCTGGGTTGATGGTCTCTGTACTGCTACACAGAGGATGCTAGCCCGACTTTGTGAGGAGCACAAGGCGGAGTTAGTAGACTCCCGTTTCCGGTTCTACGGGAGGCGCAACTGTGATGGACACCCTACTCCTTCACCTTACCACCCGATGTTTGGGAGCTACATCATGGACATGGAGATCTTACTTCAGTGCACTCAGGATGATCTGTTGCGCACTAGGATTCAGCTCCACTTCGACCGCGAGTCGCTCGTTGAGCTTCGCGAGAACGAGATGAAGCTGATGGTGGAGAAGGTTGCTCTTCTCAGGAAGAGGGCCCAGCTGAGGAAGACTATCGTGAAGCTCCGCACGAAGGTGGCAGAGCAGGATGGACTGATTGAGGATCTAGAGCACCATACTGACGAGATGGAGGAGGAGGGCGAGGATCTCCGCAAGGAGAACGACGCTTTCCTCAGTGACGATGATGACTTCGTGGAGGAGATGGACTGTGAGGAGGAGGATGATGAGGAGGAGTTAGTTGACGAGGAGGAGGAGCCACTCGAGCCAGTTCTCGAGGACGAGGAGGAGGATCCCGAGGAGCCAGCCTACCAGTCAGATGCTGACGTGTTAGAGCTGGAGGTTCCACCTCAGTAGGCGAGTGACTTGATCACTACCGCAGGATTAGGTTGACCCCCTATAGCTAGTCGAGTAGTAGTAGTGGTTCTTTTGGAAACCAGATGTTATGTATCCTAGATGTAAGCTTGATGTTGTAAGCTTGATGTTGATGTGAACTCTTTGATGTGTTGTTTGTGAAATATAAGTATGTTTGTCTTGTTTAAATCTGTGTGAACTATTTTCATATAAATCTTAGGATTAATCAACCACTTGAGAGATCGTCTTTTCCCTTAGTCGAACTTTTCTTGCCTTGTCTCTTATACCCGGTGTGCTTCAGGATGCCACCCCGTCGCAGCAATGCGGAAGGATCAGGATCAGCACCACCACCACCGGACCCAACCCCCACCCAACTTCTCGCGCTTATCATGGAGGAGCGTGAAAATGCCCGGCAAGAGCGCCAAGCTCATCTCGCTGCCTTACAACAACTCGCAGCCGCTTATAACAACAACAACAACAACAACAACAACAACAACAACAATGGTGGTAACGGCAATGGCGATGGAAACCAGCGATCTACCTTGGGATTTTCAGAAGACCAACCCACCCACCTACTCCAAGGGACTTCACCCACTAGAAGCCGATGATTGGCTTCGCACCATCGACAACAATCTGGAAGTTGCTGCTGTGGGAGAAATGAGAAAGTGTGTATGCAACCCACTATCTCGCTGGACCTGCAAGAGCTTGGTGGGAACTACCAAGACTCTCCAGCCAGCTGGTCATGTTATCAACTGGGCTGAGTTCCAGGAGAAGTTCCGCAAGAAGCACATTCCCTATGGACTCATTGAGAGGAAGAAGGATGAGTTCCGTAAGCTGAGGCAGGGAAGTAGAGATGTGGTCGGTTATCTTGAGGAGTTTACCGACTTATCTCGGTATGCTCCTGATGACACCGACAAAGAAGAGAAGAAGATGGAGCGTTCATGAGTGGACTTCATGATGAACTGCAGTGTGCTCTGGTTATCCATGACTTCCGTGATTGGAGTCACTTGTGGACAAAGCCATCCAACTGGAGACCAAGCGCAAGTCTATGTATGAAGGTCGCAAGAGGAGGATGAATGCTCAGGAAGGTTCGAGCAGCCAGAAACCCGTATCTTTCAGCAGAACCCCAGGCCTGCCTATCGTCCACCCCAAGTTCCACGCCCCAATTTCCCTAACCGCCCGAACAACTTCAACCGCCCCAATGACAATAACCGTCCCAGAGGAAACTTCAACAACTTCAACCCCAATGCCAATGTTGTCTGCTTTGAATGTGGCAACAAAGGTCACTACTCCAGGAATGCCCCAATCCTAAGAGGAATGTCCAGCGCCCCAATGCACCTGCACCGAACAATGGTCAAGGCCGCAATGGAAATGGTAATGGCAAGAATGCCGCACCCCGCGGAATGCTGCTGTTGTCAGAGGCCGTCTGCACCACATCAATGCTGAAGAGGCTGAAGAAGCGCCAGATGTTGTGCTGGGTACGTTTCTTGTCAACTCAGTACCTGCAACTGTTCTGTTTGATTCTGGTGCTACCCATTCGTTTATTACCAAAGAGTTTGTTTCTAAGGGAGGTTTAGTCGGGAGTCTTTTACCCAAACCAATGTTGGTACAAACCCCAGGACTGTTAGCCAAAACCAACCAGATGTGTTCCGAAACCCCCATAGAAATTGGAGGAGGAAGGTTTGCAGCCGACCTAATTATCTTAGGAAACCAAGGCATAGATGTTATTCTTGGAATGGATTGGTTAGCCAAGTACCACGGTCGTATTGACTGTGCCCGAAGAGCTGTTTCTCTCACTTCTGATGATGGAGTTGAAGTGGAGTATGCATCTGAGACCAGCCAGACCAGACCCGGATGCCATGAGAGCATAGCTCGACCCGCCCTAGATGAGATCCGTGTTGTTCATCTGTTCAAGGATGTTTTCCCAGAAGAATTGCCTGGTATGCCGCCAGACAGGGATATTGAGTTCATAATTGAGCTTATCCCAGGAACATCCCCCATATCCCAAAAGCCTTATCGGATGAATCCGGAAGAACTGGTGAGTTGAAGAAGCAGTTGGCTGATATGCTAAGCAAAGGTCTTGTCCGCCCAAGCGCTTCACCATGGGGATCACCCATTATTTTTGTGGACAAGAGAGACGGTACCACACGCCTGTGTGTGGATTATCGCAAGCTGAATGACGTGACCATTAAAAACAAGTACCCTCTTCCCAAGATCGAGGATCTGTTCGATCAAATGAACGGAGCCCGAGTCTTTTCAAAGATCGATCTTCGGACAGGTTACCATCAGTTGAAGATCCGAGAGACAGATATTCCCAAGACCGCCTTCACCACCCGTTACGGTTTGTTTGAATACACCGTCATGTCCTTTGGCCTGACCAATGCCCCAGCCTATTTCATGAATCTCATGAACAAGATTTTCATGGAGTACCTCGACAAGTTCGTGGTAGTTTTCCTTGATGACATCCTTATTTATTCCAAGACCGAAGAGGAGCATGCTGAACACCTGCGTCTAGTTTTGGAAACCCTCCAAGAGCACCAGCTGTATGCCAAACTTAGCAAGTGTGAGTTTTGGCTCAGTGAAGTGGCATTTCTTGGGCATATTGTATCCGCTGGAGGAATTTCTGTTGACCCTGAGAAGATACAAGCCATTCTTGACTGGTTATCCCCAACCAATGTTTTTGAAATCCGAAGCTTTCTCGGACTTGCCGGTTATTACCGCAAGTTCGTCGAAGGATTTTCCAGTATAGCCAAACCTCTGACCCAACTGTTGAAGAAGGACAAGAAATTTGAATGGACTCAGAAGTGTGAGGATAGTTTCCAAGAACTGAAGAAGAGACTAACCTCAGCCCCAATCCTGATCATGCCAGACGTCACCCAGAGTTTCGACGTGTATTGCGATGCATCACGCCTCGGACTTGGTTGCGTTCTGATGCAAGAAGGCAAAGTTGTGTCGTATCTGTCCCGGCAGTTGCGACCGCATGAAGAGAATTACCCAACCCATGACTTGGAGTTAGCTGCTGTAGTCTTTGCTCTTAAGAAGTGGCGTCCCTATCTTGCGGGACATCGCTGCGAGGTCTATACAGATCACAAAAGCTTGAAATATATTTTCACCCAGAAAGATCTGAACCTGCGACAGAGGAGATGGATGGAATTAATCAAGGATTATGATATTGGAATCCATTATCACCCTGGAAAGGCTAATGTTGTTGCCGATGCCCTTAGTCGCAAACCTTGCACCCTGAATGCCCTGATCCAAGCCGAACAGCCAGCCTTGTTCAAAGAGTTCCAAGATTTTGGACTAGAGCTTGTTAGCCATGGTTATCTCGCCAATTTAGAGTTAACCCCAACCCTGATGGATCAAATCAAAGAAGCCCAAAAAGGTCATGAAAGCATAGAGGGAATTAGGAAGAAGATTTCCCTCGGCAAAGCACCCGGTTTTACCGAAGATGCTGAGGGAGTGCTGAAATTCAATGACCGTATCTGTGTGCCCAATGTCACGGAACTTAAGGAGTTAATCCTGAAGGAGGCCCATGAGACCCCTTACTCAATCCACCCCGGCGGAACCAAAATGTACCAAGACCTTCGAGAAAGATTTTGGTGGCATGGAATGAAGCGAGAGATTGGTTCATTCGTAGCCAAGTGTGACATCTGCCAGCGAGTTAAGGCTGAACATCAGCGACCCGCTGGATTGCTTCAACCTTTGAAAATTCCCGAGTGGAAGTGGGATGAGATTGGAATGGATTTTATTACCGGACTTCCAAATCCAACCGAGGCCATGATTCAATCTGGGTCATCGTTGATCGACTGACCAAGGTTGCCCATTTCATCCCTGTCAACACCACCTATCGGGGACATCAGTTGGCCGACTTGTATATTTCCAGAATAGTGAGCCTGCATGGTGTGCCTAAGAAGATTGTATCTGATAGAGGCACGCAATTCACCTCAAGGTTCTGGAAATCCCTTCATGAAGCCCTCGGAACCAAGCTAGCATTTAGCACAGCTTATCATCCCCAGACCGATGGCCAAACTGAGCGAGTGAACCAGATATTGGAGGACATGCTTCGCGCATGTGTTCTATCCTATGGTTCCAAGTGGGAAGATTGCCTTCCGTTTGCAGAATTCTCGTACAACAACAGTTATCAGTCCAGTCTGCAAATGGCCCCTTTTGAAGCCCTTTACGGCAAGAAGTGTCGTACACCCCTGAATTGGTCCGATACCGGAGAAGCAAATTGTTCGGACCAGATACCCTCCGTGAAGCTGAAGAGCAAGTTCAGCTTATTCGTGAACGCCTCAAAACTGCCCAATCCCGTCAGAAGAGTTATGCTGACACCAAGCGCCGTGACCTCACTTTCAGTCGGAGATTATGTTTATCTCCGAGTGACACCCCTCAAAGGAATGCAGCGTTTCCATGTCAAAGGAAAGTTAGCGCCAAGGTATATTGGACCCTTCAAGGTCATTGCTCGTCGAGGAGAAGTATCCTATCAACTGGAGTTACCCCAGGAGTTAGGAGATTACATGATGTCTTCCACATTTCCTTGCTCCGGAAGTGTCTTGAAGTTCCTGACCAGCCTGATGTTTTCAAAAACATCGACCACCTCTCCATCGACCTGAACCAAGATGACCTATCGTGAGAGACCTCTCAAAATTCTCGAAGAAGATGTTCGTGTTACCCGAAGACGTGCGATCAAGTTTTACAAAGTCAGTGGACTAACCACTCTGAAGAAGAAGCAACTTGGGAACGCGAAGATTATCTTCGAAGCGAATTTCCAGACCTCTTTAGTACCCAGGCCTAGCAAATCTCGGGACGAGATTTATTCTAAGGGGGGAAGGATTGTAACATCCCAAAATTATTATCAATTATTTCCAAAAATGAGAGCCAACAAAAACTTTTGTTAATTATATGTGTTGATCTCTTGCTATTACTTGTGTGGTTTAATTCTTGTTGCTTGTGTTATTCCTTCTTGCTAGTGGTTTGTTGTTTGCTCTAAATAAAAGCAAGAAGAAAGAAAAGAATTGAAATAGCAAATAAAGCAAGAAAAATAAAAGTGACATTTGTGTCCCACAAATTCTCCAAGTGAGAATTTCAAATGGTTTCAAACAAAATTCAGTGGAGTGGGTTTATAAACACTCCCCATTTTGTTCCTACCACTTTCCCCTCTCAAATATTATTTTGAACTAGTTTTAAAATTCTAAAATCAAAACAAATTGAAATAAATTAAAATGCCTTAATTAAAGCACTATAAAAGAAAATGTTTCAAAACATTTTATTATTTTATGCCAATTTTTGTGGAGCTTCTGTACATTATGGGAAGGCCCCACAAATTTTGACAAATTTTTATAAATTGATTTAGTGCCTCAAAATAAATCAGGAGTGCTACTGCAATTAAACAGAAGGACTAAAAAGTAATTAGAAGAAAGAAGAAGGAAAAAGAGCAGAGCAAAGGAGCCAGGGAGGTTTTTGCAAAAATGTCTTCGCTACCTCTCCGTCGCCGTGTCGTCGCCGTACGCCGCGCGCGTCGCCGTTTCCCCGGGTCCCCCAGGCCCCCCTTGCTCGCAGCCGTCCACGCTCCGTGCCTCTGCAGCCGCCGCAGCGCTCGAGCACACGCTCGACCCGATGCCGCCCCTGTCCCCTGCATCTCCGCCGTGGTTAAACGGACGGCGACCGGCCAAATTGGCCCAGCTCGCCGCACCTCGCCACGCAATCCTCTACGCAGAGAACCCTAGCCCACGCCCGGACCCCCCAGACACCGCGCGCTGGCCTCTCCCGCCCTCTGGACGCCGCTGGACTGCGACCACCGTGCGCCGCCGTCGCGCCTATTTAAACCACCCGAGCCCAGCGCTCTCTCCACACCGCCCCACTGTCTCTCTCACTCACCACCCTCTCTCGTGCACCGCCAGGAGGCCGGAGCCTCTGCCGGGAAGCCACTGCTGCCCGTGGCAGTGCGCTGCAACCTCGCCGTGCCGAGGTAGGCGACGACCACGGCCTCGCCGTGCTGGCCTCCCATTTCCTTCCCTCTGGCCTCTCCCTGCATCCCTACGATCACCGCACTCACTCACCCCTTGTTCCCCTCTCTTTCGTGCACCAGAGCATCGCCAGGAAGTCGCCGGAGCCCGTGCCCGTAGCCGAGGAAGTTCCGGAGCTCGCCGCCGACGAACCACTCCTTCCCAGGAAACGCAACTCGGCCAGGAGCTTCCCCCACATCGCCGCCGTCGATCTGCATCATCCCCGCCGTCCCTAGCCCTCTCAGGTGAGCCAATCGAGCTGCTCGCCGCCGCCGGAGCAACGGCGCCGCCTAATTTAGGTCGTCGATGAACGCGGCCTCTGTGAGCCGTTGGATCTTTGATCCACGGTCGCATACCGCTTCGCGCGTTAGCCACTGACTGGTGGACCCCGCTAGTCAGATCTTTAAACATTTCCCGCGCGCGCACCGTTTCGCCTGAGTCACTGACTGGTGGACCCCACCTGTCAGGGATTTCAACATTATCCAGAACAGTTAGGATTTCTAATTTTAGTTTCTCTGGAAATTCAGTACTGGACCCATTTTATAAATTCAATAACTTGAGATTTAGGAATCCAAATAAATCAAACTCAATTGTTCTGAAAAGCTAATTAAAATGTTTAACCAACCCAATTGGTCTCATGTCATTTAATTAAATAGTTAAAAAGTATTATTGAAAATGCCACAGAAGGTTTAAAATCTAAACTTGTTTGTTTCTGATACTCTGTTAGTCCAAATAATTCCAAACCAATTTTGCTAGCTTAGTACTGCCTTGTGTTAGCTCCCCTAATTTTGGTAGAATTAATTAAGCAGTATTAATTGTTGACTTTAAGATAAACCCTTCTGGACTAAAACAAACAAAATATTTATTGGTTGACCCAAATGAGTTAGGACCAATTTTTTAGCTCCATATAGCCATGTTAGTTACCCCTAAAAGGGTTTAATTTTTGGAGCAATAGAATTTAAATGGTAGCTAAAACTTGATTATTAAGCTACTGGATTCAATCCAATGTGTAGGGAGTTTGGTAACTCCAAATGATCCAATTCAAATTGGGTTGTCTTCTACACATCAGTAGCTTTCTATAGAAATTTAGTTTGTATTTTTGTGACCAACAGAACTCAAGTTGTGGAATTAAACATGAATAACTAGTTTCTGCCATAATTTGGACTTAATTAAATAATGTTTAATTCAATTTATTTGAAAACCAAATTGTGTGGTTTGTGTGTGCAGTAGCTAATTGTGATGTTTATGATTGTTGTGTTGAGATGATTGCTTGTATAGCTTAGTGATTGGTTGCATTGTTTGTTTATTAATTAGACGAGAACGTTGTCGGATATATCGAGGAAGGAGAGTTTGCTGAAGTTGAAGAACAAGAGCAAGATCACTTTGCCAAGCAAGGCAAGCTATTCTCTGAGCTTGCACTACAAACATATGCATCTACTTTCATAACATGTTTTACTCTCAAGCAAGATTTATAAAACCCATTTCAAAAGTATATGGAAATTATTTTGCCACCTATGTAGAAATACAAGATAGTTATATCAAATTATAGGATGGGAAAAACAATTATGTTTTATTCAAAACTCCTTTGAAATTACTTGTGAGTTTGAAATACCGAGATGTCGGTTTGGAATGGAGAAGTGGAAAAATGGTGATGTTTATGAAAAATGCACAGTGTGTCCTTGTACTTACGTCAACCATCCGATACCCTGTGCGACCACCTCCACCACATATGGGAAAAGGGCGTAGTCATATAATTTGCTCATATTAGTATGGGACTCCTCAACAACGAGGATGACCTCGTTCCATGAGGGGATGGTCATGGCGACCTACCCCCTGACCTGGGTCCTGGCATCTGAGGATGGGGGATTGAAGGGTTCGCTCGCCGGGCAGAACTACGAGTCCTCACACTTAGGTTTCCCGACGGGGAATCTGGACTGGGTGTTGATGGAAAGGATAATAATTTCGTAGCGGTAGGATCCTATACTAGCATGAGCAAAGGACAGGCTATGGTCGGCGGCTTACTTCGCATACACCCTGTATGGCGAGACGTGGCGGACACGATGAGCTGCCGGATGGATGTGGGATAAAAGCGTGCTACCTCTGCAGAGGGTTAAAAACTATTCGAATAGCCGAGTCCTCGGATATGGACAGTTGGGAGACCCTACTTGACCATGTGCAAGTTTTGAAAACTTTTAAGTCAAAAAGAAATTGAAATGGTGGTGTTGTGATCCAACTATACCAAATGGAGTGGTATGAGTTGTTGGAGTAAATGGACTATGGTGAGCCATGGTCAGGAAAAGGAAGGGTTTTGGAGAAACAGATAAAATGGTGGTTTCTTTAAAAAGTGATTATAAAACTCTTCTTACCTTTTTCAATAAAGATATAGAGATGTTTTAAACAAACAAAAGTTGCAAGTAAAATAGAACTAGTGCATACTCATGTTGGGGTAGTTTGCGAGTACATTCAAATGTACTCATATTGGTTTCGCCCCTGGCTATTGTCCTAGCCAGACTACGAGGAGGAGCACTACGCCGAGCAGGAGTATGGCGACTTCTATGCGAACTAAGGATCTCCACAAGTCAGCTGCCTGTCGGGTTGTCATCGTTAGAATGTGATGTCTACTACGCCGTAGCTTCCGCTGATATTTTGGTTTGGCCCATGAAGGCACCTATGTAAGAACTTGGTCTAAATGACCATTTATGTAAGACTTTTATTCGGTACTGTAATGGATGTAAACTTTGGTATCCAATTCGGATTATGTGCAACGACAGACTGATCACGGGATCGTTGTGTTAAGCATAATCGGGTATTTCGGACAGCTAGTCCGGGGTCCCCACACTCCGCGCACTTCCTCTTGGCGGCCTACGCCCACTACTGCTAGGGTTTGACGGCATTGTAGGTGGTAGATTCTCTGCTAGGGTTTGACGCCCACTACTGCCGCGTTGTTCGTGTTCATCCTAGGGGTGCTTGTTTATACTCAGTAATCTGCGGTAATGTTGCTTGCGATTTTTTGATTTGTGCTCATGTTGATCTAGGGTTTGTGCGGATTCGACGGCTTGATTGGATTGATTTGCAAGGGGTTCTCTTTTGCGCTCCCATGGATAGCGCTCCAGATCCCTCGACATCCCATAATACTGAAGGTTAACTCGTTTTAAAATACCATGTACTTCCCTCGACGTCCATGCTCTCATGGTTGCTTATATTATTGCTGATTATACTTTTCTGTTGGCTGTAGGTAATGTGCATCCTGATGCAGACACACCTGATGTAGAAGGTTTGTGCCTTAAGTTGCGTCTGAACTGCTGAATACGTTTTAATTGTGCTGCCCTTTATTTCTTGTATGAACTGCTTTTCCTGGCAATACCTTACGGAGACACATTCACTGATGTGCACCTTTACTTATCCAATTTTAATCCTGTACTGCCAGATAATTTGTTGTTTGTACTTCATTTTTATATAAGCTTACCTTCATTTTGAATGCATTTTGTTATTTGTGTTATTTTGCAGGTGTTTATCCTTAACACATACCCCTGTTGGTAGTCCCACCAACTGAAGAAGGTACTTGCATAGCTTTCATTCTTGAACTGCTTGATATATGTTTATTGTACTGCCTGATGTTTATAACTGCTTTTTCCTTGGATTAAACTGCAAAATATCATTTCTATCTGTACCCCTCTATATGCATTTGTTGAATTTTCCTACTTACTCATTTGTTGTATTATTATTTGTTTATTTCAGTTATGGATGATGCACCTGCTGTTGATCACACTTTAGGCTGCAGTGGACCTTCTAGTAAGTGATTTTCTTTTCTGATTACCCGCTGCTAATCTTGTTATTATTTTTGGTGCATGTTGTGATTTTGTTTTAGCAGCGGTATTTAGGGTTATGCACATCTTACTTACACATTTTTTAATTTTATATAGAGGAGTCAGTTATCGAGGCTGATAAGGATATCGCTAATGTCGTCGCTGATGTCACTGCGGACTACGGAGCTGACGGAGGGAGCAATCGTGTTGGACTTGATGATGAAATTGATGACTCCCTCAAACTTTCAGAGACGCGGTCGCCACCACCTTTTGATCCGAATGAACCAGTTACTCAGCCTGAGGAGGGACCACCTCAGTGGGAGGCATATCAATTGGACCAGGCTGAAAGACTTCGGAGGGCTAGAGAGCGTCGATCGAAATCCAATGCTGAGCGAGCATCAAAGACGGATGCGTCTGAACCTATCCCATCGGTCCAGCAGCAGGAACCTTCTATTGTTTCGGAACCTGAGCGAGCACCAGAGACGGATGCGTCTGAACCTATCCCATCGGTCCAGCAGCAGGAACCTTCTGTTGTTTCGGAACTTGATGCTGCTGGTCACTCGTCAGTGAAGGGTAGGAATGCTGTTGTCAAGCTAAAGGAGTCTATTTCTGGAACTCCTCGTAGAAGCCCACGTGTTCCTTCTTCCTTGGCAAACCCTCAAGCGAATTTATGCTAGAGTCCTCGTAGAAGCCCACGTGTTCCTTCTGCCCCTTTAGCTGCTGGTACATCTCGTGCCGGTAATATGAATGAGACGGCGAAGCATGTCGCTGCTGCTGCAAAGATGAAGCCTGGTACATCTCGTGCCGGTGATGTCGCTGCTGCTGCAAAGGTGAAGGCTCTTGCTGCTGCAAAGGCCAAGGCCCCCGCTCCTGCAAATGCCAAGGCTACCGCTGCTTCTAAAGCGAAGGCTCCTGCTGCTCCTAAGGCGAAGAGTAGTCTTGCACAGAAGAAAGGTGGTGGCGCAGAGAAAAGGCCTGCTGCTGTTGGCAATAGGTTGCCTTCCAAGCGTCGTAAGACTGTTAGTTTTGATGACAACGATGACTTTGTTGACGACAGGGGCACGCTAGTGCAGAATCTGATGATGTTGTTGATTTGGATCAGGTGATGCTTCTGTTAACCTTTTACTTATTTGTTTTGCTTTCCTCTACCTTTATCAGTACCAGCCTGTACATTTTTAGGTGCAGCATGCCTTGTGTTGTACTTATTTATCTGCCTGAGTTGTACTCCCTTTTATTAACACCTTTTTCCTTTTTTTTATGTGCAGTATGAGCTTAGGAAGAGGCCTCTTAAAAATAAGAAGGGATCCAAAGCCAAAACTGATGTTGTTTCTGATGAAGGAGGCCCTAGTAAGGCAAGGCGTTTCAATACAATGGCGAGGTGCTCCCTGACAGAGTTACATGGTTGCCTAAAGTTATTGAAGCCTCGCCATCTTGATGAGCTTAAAGCCGGAGGTCTTGGCCATTTGCCAGACTTCAAGATTGATTTCAACATCAACCGTCCACTTATGGGTTTCTTGATGTATCGCATTGACCCAGTTACAATGACTCTTGATTTGGGAGATGGTCATAAGATCTTGCAGTTTACTGCAGATACGATGCATATTCTCTTTGGTCTTCCCCATGGTAAAAAGGCTCCTCCTATGCCATCTGAGAATGGCATGGACAAAGCCGTGGTGAAGTTGAGGGAAGAACTTGGTATTCGAACGGATCAGCACATTGAGACCAAGGATCTACGCCCAAAACTCAAAGAACTTGTAGAAGAAGAGATAAAGGATGAGTTGGCCATGAAGGTTTTCGGTCTGATTTTCTATATGAAGTTTATCTGTCTAGGAGCATTTGTCCGTGTTTCCAGGGAGGCACCGATGGTTCAGGAATTTAAGATGCGCGATTTGCATGATGTAGATATGTGCCAGCTTCTACTGGATGAGTTCAAGAGGGATGTTATCATCTGGCAGATGTCTAGTTCTAAATGGAGTGCAATCCCTGGATGTGGCATTGCCGCTGTGCTCGCCTACCTCGATTGCATTAAGGATCGGAAACATGGAACAAAGGATATGCGTACCCCCCGTGTGCTTTACATGGATCCTACCCATCTTAGGGCTCTTGCTCATCTCGATTGTTTTGGTAATGGCACAGAGAATCCTAAATCATGGATTTTTGGGAAGTTACCGGTGAGCATTTTTGTTCCTTTTATGTACCGCTTTTTCTTGATGATAACTTAAACTTTCCTTGATGTGAAGATGTATATCCTTTAGCTCATCCTTGTACTGCTTGTGTATTTTGTGTTATGCATTTGTATATGTATTTTCCTGTTAATTTTGTTTCTGGGACCTTATCAACAGTTTTAATTCATGCCCACATCTGCTTCCTCTAACTGTATCTGTTGTTGTTCTTCCCTATGATTCTTTGTGTACACTTCCTTGAAGTTGTCTATACTGCCTTTTCTGTTCCTTTTATTTTTACTGCTTTTCTGGATGATAACTTAAACTTACCTTAATTTTAACCGGTACATCCTTTTTTGCTCATCCTTGTACTGCCTGCATGACCTTTTTAAATTTGCTAATTTTTTCAGTGGAAGGCTGAAGCTGACATCATTTATTGGGACAAGAGCTCAAAAGTGTCGGGTGGCTTGTACCGTGTGCCTACGGTTAAGAGGAGCTTTTGTTCTTCTGGCGATGATCCCTCTAGCAAGCGTATGCTGACAGGAAGTACCAGTGCAGCAGCTGTTCAACTGAAGGAAGCGATCTGAATGCTGCTGGTGATGTATTCAGTCAGCTAAATTTTCATCTTGCTAAAGCTATTGAGCTTTCTCGCCATATCCCAACCTGTACTGCCCATCTTGAGAACATCTCGGGATTTCTACTTGTTCCACCCAGCATTGACAAGACAGTTCTTATGATGGAGTCGAACAGCATTGGTCAGATGCAATCTGGCATTGCACAAATTCAGTCAAGTGTTATGATGCTGAAGACTATGCAAGATGAACGGTGTAAACCACACGAGGATGAGGCACAACGACTTATCAATGAGATGCAGAAGAAGGATTCAGCTGCCATCGGTAGGCAGGATGCTGAAAAGGTGAGTTTTGTTTTGTTTCAGAGTTATGTTTTTTTAATTAAATGTCAATTGGTTCTGCCGGTATATTTGACGGTTTAACTTCCGTCAGGTTGTGCTTTCAGGATAGCACTGAAGATGCGAGGAAAGAACATGCAGTACCTTCTGCGAAACAAGGCCCAGATTCGGTTGTTCCTCCATCATGTGGTGACCCCGAAGCTGATATTGAAAAGACCACCTCTCCGGATATGCGTTCTCATGATGAGCCGAATTGTAACATCCCAAGATTTTCAAAAAGTTGAAAAATCAGAAAAATTTAAAACTTTCGAAAACTATTATGTATTTTGCTTTGAAAAGAAAAATCATGCATGCATTCATCATCATATAAGCTTTGTTGCATTTAGATTTTTAAAAAAGTTGGAATATTATTCCCACTTAAAAACCTATTTGATAAAAATTATATGAATGGGCTTCATTAGGCCTAATATAATATTTTTGATTTCTAGAATATTGCCAAACTATTTATTTATGATTTTTGTGTGCTTGGTTGAATATTTTATATCTAAAAATATTAGTTTTGCTTAAGTCATTTTTCAAATATTTAAAAGTGTGGTATTTTAATAAGCCACAAAATTGTTATTTAAAATCCCTTTTCAAAATTGGCATAAAGTGGCCAATTAAGGAATTATACAATATTTCAAAATTATTATTTTTGTTTTGTTTTGCAAGGGTTTCCCAATTAATCTAGCTTGATAAAGTTTATTTTACAAACTTTTACAAATTGGTTTGAATCAATTTGAAGGAGTATTTCAAAAGTTATCAAAGTTTGTAGAAAACAGAAAAGAAAAAAAGAGTACAAAAAAAAACGAGGCAGAGCAAATCTGGGCCGAGCCCATTATCCCTCTCTCGCGCGCGCAGACAGCAGCAGCCCACGAGCCCACCTCTCTTTCTCTCTCACCGCCAGGTGGGCCACCCCCAGGGTGACGTCATCAATGACGCCACCGTCCCTAACCTCTCGCGCACGCAAAGAATACCGAACCCTAGCAAAATTCGGATCAAAATCCGTTTGATTTGCTACGAGATACGCTCGTATCTATCGCCTATAAAAAACGCACCGGACCCGCAGTATTTTGCCCCAAAAACCCTAGCTTCAGCGCCCCCAGGCTGCTCGCATTGGTCCCCGTCGTGCCGCCACTGCCGCCGCCGTGTTCTGCAAATTCCGGCGAACATGGTCGACCCCGAGCCATCCTCTCTGCTCCATCCTCCTTCTCTCATCCTGGCGCATCTTCTGAAATTTTGCGGTATTTTATTTCACAGCGGAATCGACGCGCCCGTCCTCAACCGAAGCAAGCCGCCGCAGTCCTCTACTCCAGCGAGCACTAGAGGGAGAAGCAGAGCACGCCCGCGACCACGCCGTCAATGCCATCGTCTTTGCCGCGTCGATCTACGCCCCAGGGTACGACTCGCGGATCCCATCCCCTTCTTTTTCGCGTTTAGCTCGCCGCCGGCAATGGAGCCGCCGTCGCCGGAGTTACTCCGTCAGCCGCGCTAGTGACCTTTTGGTCTAATAGATCTCGGCCGTTAGATCTGACACGGACGGCCACGATTAGATCACTTAGACGAAGGGGTACGGGCGAATCAGGTGATGCCACGTCAAGCCCCGTCAGCAGCCTCGTCATCGCCAAGTCAGCGCCACGTCAGCGCCAGCGGGGAGAAGATTTTTTCTGTTTTCTTTTAAATTGGCGGTTTTGCAGATAGGTCCCTGTAGATTAGATCCATCACTAATTTTTATTGGCTCGGCCAAATTTTGCAAACATTATATTTTTTAAAAGCTTATGACACGTAGTAACTTTTGGCATAATTATTTTTAGGTTTTGTCGAATTAATTGTGTTTAATTTAAAAAGTGGCTTTAATAGTATTTTGAACATAATTTCAAATTAAAAATTGATAATTGATCAAACTCTTTTGCTATAATTTTGTATGCCTAAGTATTGGCCGTAGGTTCACTCTACTATTTTTGTAAAAGTATTTTTCTATGCTTTTCATATTAATATGAATTAAATGCTTTTAGGTGTTATTTTAATTAATAAAATATATTAAAAAATTATTTTCGTATTATTTTCGGCTGATAAATGACTTAGTCATATTCTGAAAACTTTAGTACTAAAAATACTTAGAAATATTTTTGTCTCTCAAAACAAAACTATTTTCTTCCTTAAAAAATATTTGACAAGTGTTTTGACAACACTTTTCCTTAGAAAATTTTAGCCTCTCTTTTGTGCTAACTTTTCCTTAGATTTGTTTTTGTGACTTGTTGTTTGACCTTTGGTCCTTAGCTATATTTTGACCATCTTTCTTGTTTGCATTTCATTAGAACATTTTCATGGCATGGCATGCATCTCTAGTCCTTAGGATTATTTGGTACTTCTTACATGACCTCCTCCTTAGAAATTTTGAGGATACATGTTAGCCTTTTGACCCTCCTAGTTGAAAACCACTAAGTTAGAATTAGTGAAAGACCAAAGAAGGACTTAGCCAAGAAGACAAGACTCCAGAAGGATCTCCAAGAAGAAAAGTACTTAGAAGAAATCAAGAGGGAGTTCATGAAGACTAACCACCCTACTTTCTCTAAGTCTTTCTCTCCTTCTATTTCTTCTTCCCTTAGACTTCTTGGTGGCTAAGTTATTCAAGACCAACCTTGTTGCTGCCAACATCATCAAGTCTTCAGAATCAACAAGTCCACAAAGTGCAATGAAGTCATCACAACAAGTAAAACTACAAGGAAGCAAGGAGAAGAATTTTAGAAGACCAACTACTTCTTTCTATCTTCTTTCTTTCTATTTTGTCTCACCTTGGACATAGACCAAGTCCTTGGTGTTTAAGACTAAGTTCATAGAGTGCTAATTGAAGACCATTGAAGATCAATGAAACTACAAAAGAGTTGAAGATTATTTGAAGACCAAACTTGTGAAGACTTGGAGTAGCCTTACAACTTTTCAAGTTGTTGTTTTATCGAGTTTATTTCTTGCTCAACCTTACCTTGCCTTAGCCAATTAAATTAAGTTATTTTATGTCTTTTTCCTTAAGTTTGTTTTGTATGTCATTCACATCATAATTCCTTGTACCATTCTGCATCTCATGCATGTCATATTTTCTTAAGTATTGTTTGGCTGCATATTTATTGTGAATTGTTTGATGTGTTAGAAATTTCGGAGAGAGACGAAGGTTGTTACAACTGCTACTACTGCTCTCCCTATTGCCAAGGAAAGTGGCACACCCCATAAATTTCCTAAGTATTTTTCTATGCATGACTTAGTGTATTTCTTTATATGCATGTGTAGGATAGTATTGCTATGCTGAAACTACTATCTCCTCTACACTAGTTGTGTCTAGAATCCTATTGATAACTTAGTAGAATTATTGATGCTATGCAAAGGTGTTTTATTGAAAAGTTAAATACTACTAAGTTAATTTATCACCTGGGTGGATTTGGGCTTGCATGGCTGTCAGAGTTGAGTGTTTATTCACTTGTGGATTACCACCCAGGATTAAAGGGACCAATGTTTCTCTAAGTGAAGTTGCTTACCGTGGAGCCATTAGTCATATGGGCTCTGGCTAGATGGATTAAGTTCCGTGGACTCATCCCGACTTGACAGGTGGTGGTAGAAGGTTAGATGGGAGCGCGTCAAGGCGACATGGGATGGGAAAATGCTTCTGAAAAGTCTCGTCTCAACTCTCTCCTTTTCCTTAGCACAATTTGAGTGCTTGAGGATAGTTTGGATTTGTTGGGTCTAATGGTGAAAGTGCACAACCTCTGCAGAGTTAAAACTAAGTACTTAGCCATGTCCCTGGTTACGGACAATTCAAGCAGCTGATCAAGGATGTCAACGGAGGCTCCCAACATCTCAATTTGTTTAAGTAAAATTTTGATGGGTGAACAAGGGTAGACGAGACTATGGATTTCATGCCATATTGTCTCAAACATTTGAAGAAAATGTTGTACAAAGTGTTAGGCAAAATTGGCTTTTATGCAAAACAGCCTTGAACTCCACCAGCCAAATATGCATATAGGCTATAGAGTTATTCCATTACGTGTCCACATAGTGTCACTTGCCAGATCTATTTTTAATGGTATCTGACCCAGAATATCAAAAGTAGAACTGTACTTGTTCAGAGCGTACAACACGTGATGCGAATTCCCAGACACAGGGGAAATCTTGCAATAAGGAATGAGAATCTGCGGAAACAAAATATAAGGGGGCAAGTAAAAAAATAGAGGCAGTACATGGTGATTCAAATGGTTAGAAATACATCCAAATGAAGAAAATAAATGTTATAATTTCAGAGGGTACTGACCAAGTATGCTCGTGCTAGGTGAGGCTGTTCCTGGAAATGCTCCCTGAAATAATCTGCTGCTTTTTTCGCATCAAATTCTCTGGTAGTTTGCATGCCATCCATATCAAGAACATACTGCAAATTATTACATACGTTATTACACACAATCGGAAAAAAGTTGCACATAAAAGGGGAGCTGAAAAAATAACATGTCCAAGGTGATTGCTTACCGTCACGAAGTGCGGGCTAAGTACTACACGGTCACCACTTCCATACACTTGGTTGTAAGAGGAATCAATCTTCCAATACCTCATCACGAAACCCATGAGTTCACCCTCAATCTGACCACACTCATCGAACATTGCAGCCAAATCACCACAGGTAAAAGTAGATTCGAGAACATGGCCATCATCAGTCACCCCGTGATCGAACCGACAAAGGATTTTACTTGATGAAAACAAAAAAAAAAGATGCACAGTCAGACGCACATTGATTAAAAATAAGGCAGAGAAGTGAAGTGACAATGCGAACAAAGAAGAAGTAATGCACGGACATTCAGAAGAAGGGGAAAGGTGGAGTTAACTCACTCTTTGTAGCGTTGTTTCGCATGATCGCTCAGAATATAACCTCTTAGAAGACAAGCACTATCAGGATGAATACATCTGCCAGGCTTTAGAGTAGGAACATGGTACCTCAACCTAACAGTCCTTTTATTTGCTCTCTTTGTTGTAGTAATGTTTCTGCTAGAGAGAGCAGGGTCTTTCCTCCTACGACCAACTATCTTGGCACTTCTGGTATTTTTGGTTGGTTCGACGAAATCGTCATCATCATCCACAGTAATCATATCTATCACAGGAAGCTTCTTACGAGAAGGTGTCTTGAAGTCAGAGGACAGTCTTTTGAGAATCCTGTTAGCAGCTGCATCATCAGGCTTGCTGGACAGAATAATATCAGGAATGCACGTCTGTGTCTCAAAGAGGGTGAAATTTTCAGCTTGTTTTTCAAGGTTGGCAACTGCATAATGCAAAAATACAAAAACAGACACATCAGAATGAGACGTCATTTAAAAAATAAAACTGTGTTACCCACACGAAAAAAATAAAATAAAGAAGCTGCAGACAGAAACAAGGATTAAAATATTTACATGGGTGGTAGCCGAAAAGCCTTTCAAACTGAACGATGATCAAATTAGACCTAATCCAGCTCCACAATATGGTTTTCCTCATATTAGGTATGTCCCTCTGCGTGAACTCTGTATGCTGCTCACCATCCCAAGACATCGCAATCTAAAGCATAAAGAATCCGCAGGCCAAACTGCAACACATACCATAAAAGCAAAAAGAATGGATTAGGAAATCTATATAAAAAGGAGGCTACATAACTCGGGGACAAGAAGCAGTACATAACTAAAAGAAAAATAAAGTACATGTGATATGCAACAGTACTGAACAGAGCACTAACTGGTTATCTTGCAGGGGAGTTCTCATGTAATGAGTTTTGTAAGAATCCAGTGTGAAGAGTGACAAAGGTTCATCCCAAATATCTTCAGCAGCTGCAACATTCCACAAAAACTTTATGTTGTTGACCATCTTGTGAAAATATCCCACCCCGCTTGACGTTTGGGGAGATAAAGAGAATCGAAGTAGTGAAAGCACTGTTTTGGTATATCCAATGAAACAACCACCCAGTGTCCAGCACCACCTCTCACCAGCGAGGGTCTATGGTTGGGAACACAATCTAGCAAAAACAAAAGCAGAAAATTATAAGTTCCAGAACATAAAATAAAATAACAAACAGGAATAAAAAGTAAAAACAAAAAAGGAAAACGTCTTACAGTGGTGTGGTTGTCAACACGGTCTTCACCAGTTCGGAGAAGCCATTTCTTGAGAGCTCTATCAACGTGGCCAGCATATATCTTTGCCTGCATGAGACATAACAGAGCATTAAAAAATATCAATTCACATCAGCACACAAAATGCATTAAAGATTGATAACTATAAATAAGAAATGACATAGCACATACAGTCACTCAGTATGGAACAACCAGCTTGTCAGTCCCCTGATAAAATCGATTCATAATAAAAAATACCAGCGGAAGCTGCCTCACTACCAAGCATTCCTCGTGGGTGAAAGGATGCAGCAATTTGGCCCGCAGTAGCTTTGCAAGTATAGTGTTCAAACATTGTTTGTTTTCTGCACGTGCAAAAAACATTAAACATCAAAGTTAATAAGGTGCGAGTACATATTAAAAAGATTAGAATGGTACCAATTCAGAAACAAAAACTTACCCTAGATCTGAATCTGGGTCAATAGATGTGACAACATCATAGAATATTAAGATTGGGTACGGAATCTCATCAGGCAATCAGCATACAAATCACCTGCAACATACAAGGTATAAACAGGGAAACTTTAAGGCAAGTACATAGGAAAACTTCAGGAAAAACAAGCATCAGTGAATAGTTGTACAACTGTACACTAAGGGAAGGTTATGGTACAAAAACAGGCAAAGCAGTACATGACAACATAAAATAGGCAGCACAAAGATATAACCAGAAGTTAAGCATGCCTGAATGAAAAGAGTGCAAGGGCAAAACAGAAACCCAATCAAAGGAAGTGTACAGGCAGCATCATGGGAAGTACAAAAACAAGATGCAGCCAGACAAGTACATGTAAAGGGTAGTACAAGACACAAAGACTAAGCAGCCCAAGGTTGCAGTCAGGGAAGTACATATGCACAACATGAAATGTTAGGGTGGTACCAGATTAGTTCGATGGAAGTTCAAGAATTGATGAGAAGGAGGTTTGGTTGTCGCATTTCTGTAGTTACTAGAACCATGATGATATTCCTAAGTTAACAAAACTGATAAACACTCTTAAAATGGGACGTCAGAGTGAGGGGAAAGAGGATCTTCCACTAACTATTACCATTGCAAACAGAGTCAAACAAAATATTTACGTCCCATGTTTCACAAGAACAGCAAAAACCAAAATGACCCCAACATATCATCCAGTCGATTACATCCCCACATTCCTTCTCACGGCCGCCGTGAGAGAGAATAGATTACTAAATAAAACATATATAAAATTCATTAAAAGCCTTTTAATTCATGGGTATCTTGCCTTCATCTTGAGCTGAAGAGCTTGGCGTAACGATGGCAGCAGGTTGGTCATCCGCATACGAGCTTTTCTTCAATCCTGCATCCTCAGATACTCCAACGTCAACTTCAAGCTGCTCACTACCCTTATCTACATCTTCAGCCTCACTTTTCTTGTCTTCATCTACAGAAACAGGATCAGCCACAAGTGGATTTGTGGCTGGTAAATCAGGACCAACAATAGGGCGAGGAGTAGTGTCACTGCCCTTATTTTCAACGCCACGAGAATCTGCCGCGCCTGTACCCTTAGAAACAGGAGAATCCGAAGAAGTGTCTTCAACCACAGCACCGGGATTTGTGTAGCGTACCTGCACTTATCTCACATGGCAAGGTACCTGTGTATAGTGCAAACCCCTGGATCGTTTCATTTACACACACAGTTTAAGATGAAGTATCACAACAAAGTATCATTATTACATCGAATGATCCAGACTTGGTAAAATATTCATTACAACTTGCATAGCATATAGCTAGCTTGAAAGAGTAAAGCAGCGGAATATAATCTTCATGGAGTCCTCGTCCTTAGCATGTGCCACAGGCGAAAAACATGTTGGTTGCAGACTCGAAAACCCTTAACGTAAACTCACTCGTCAACTGAACAATCTGCAACAAATCTTATCCATGGGTCAAAGGTACAAAGAGCAAATTTCATTCAGGGACTGTTGAGATCGTACGTATAGACACTTGTTTTTTTGCTCATTCTTTGTGCTGTCCTATGATACTGGAGGAAACTTTCCTGTGACTTGTCCCTGTAATTCCCTCTTATTATTTCCTGTACCGCTCTTTTCCTGATGATAACTTAACTTTCCCTTAATGTGCACATGTGCATATCTTACTCAGGCTTGTACTACCTGCAGCTCTGTTATGCACTTCCTGAATTTGTGTCTGTATTTTCCTGTTGCTTTTGTTTGTAACATATTGGTAATTTTGGATGCATTTTTTAGTCTTTTAAGTTGTTGATTTATCCGTGTCGTTAATAGGCCAGAAGGATGGTCTTGTTGATGAAGGAGCTGTATACCGAAGACCTGTATGGTAAATGATACGTCTCCAACGTATCTATAATTTCTTATGTTCCATGCTTGTTTTATACCAATTGCTACATGTTTTATTCACACTTCATAGCATTTTTATGCATTTTCTGGGACTAACCTATTAACAAGATGCCACAGTGCCAGTTCCTGTTTTCTGCTGTTTTTGGTTTCAAAAAAGTTGTTCTGAAAATATCCTCGGAATCGGACGAAACAAATTGCCAAGTTCCTATTTTCCCGACACGTTCCAGAAGTCCGAAGGAGAGACGAAGGGGGCAGCGAGGCACCGTCCCTACCTCACGGTGCGGGTGGGTCCCCTGCCGCGCCACCGTGTGGGGAGCGGGCCCCGTGCCTCCACCGACATTGCCACTTCGCCTATTTATTCCCCCCGAGGCGTAAACCCTAACACACCAAGCCATTATTCCAGAAAACAACCGCTGCCGCCGCCGTCAATCCTAACTCGGGTAGTTCCTGAAGCTCTTCCCGGCACCCTGCCGGAGAGGGGAATCATCACCGGAGGGCTCTACATCGCCATGCCTGCCTCCGGAGTGATGCGTGGGTAGTTCATCTCTGGACTACGGGTCCATACAGTAGCTAGATGGTTGTCTTCTCCTTTTGTGCCATCATGTTTAGATCTTGTGAGCTGCCTGTCATGATCAAGATCATTTTATTGTAATGCTACATGTTGTGTTTGCTGGGATCCGATGAATATTGAATACTATGTCAAGTTGATTATTGATCTATCTTATATATGTTGTTTATGATCTTGCATGCTCTCCGTTATTAGTGTAGGCTTTGGCCAAGTTTATGCTTGTAACTCCAAGAGGGAGTATTTATGCTAGATAGTAGGTTCATGCCTCCATTTAATCTGGGACAGTGATAGAAAGTTCTAAGGTTGTGGATGTGCTGTTGCTACTAGGGGTAAAACAGCAATGCTTTGTCTAAGGATATTAGTGTTGTTTACATTATGCACCATACTTAATGCAATTGTCTGTTGCTTGCAACTTAATACCGGAAGGGGTGCGGATGCTAATCTGAAGGTGGACTATTTAGGCACAGATGCATGCTGGATGGCGGTCTGTGTACTTTGTCGTAATGCCCAAGTAAATCTCATAGTGATCATCATGACTAGTATATGCATTGTTATGCGCCTCTTTATTTTTCAATTGCCCAGCTGTAATTTGTTTACCCAGCATGTTAGTATTTTATTATGGAGAGACACCACTAGTGAACTGTGGACCCCGGTCCATTCTTTTACATCTGAAATACAACCTACTGCAATCATTGTTCTTTTTCATTCTCTGCAAGCAAACATCATTTTCCACACTATACGCCTAATCCTTTGTTTTCAGCAAGCCGGTGAGATTGACAACCTCACTATTAAGTAGTTTGATTGTGTTGTGCAGGTTCCACGTTGGCACCAGAATCCCTGGTGTTGCGCCGCACTACATTCCTTCACCAACAACCTTCGGAGCATCGCCGACTTCCTACTGGTTCGATTAAACCTTGGTTTCATACTGAGGGAAAACTTGCTGCTGCACTCATCATACCTTCCTCTTGGGGTTCCCAACGGACGTGTGACTTTACACGCATCAAGCACATTTTCTGGCGCCGTTGCCGGGGAAGTCAAGACATTTCTGAGTCAGAAGACCTCTACCTCCCTTCGACGCCAGCACATTTTCTGGCGCCGTTGCCTGGGAGGTCGAGTTGCTTCTGCAAGGGGAGTCTCTCACTTCCAATCTCTTTACTTTGTTTTTGTCTTGCTTACTTTATTTTTATTTTGTCTTGTTTGCTTTCTTTATATCAAAAACACAAAAAATTAGTTACTTGTTTTACTTTTTGTATTTCGGCCTAGAGTTTTTTTGCTAAAATGAGTACTCCTGAGAACACCAAGTTGTGTGACTTCACAAGCACAAATAATAATGATTTCATATGCACTCCTATTGCTCCACCTGCTTCTAAAGCAGACTTTTATGAAATTAAACCTGCTCTATTAAATCTTGTTATGAAAGAGCAATTTTCTGGTGTTAGTACTGATGATGCTGCTGCCCATCTTAATAATTTTGTTGAACTTTGTGAGATGCAAAAGTATAAGGATATAGATGGGGATATTATAAAACTGAAATTATTTCCTTTCTCTTTGAGAGGAAGAGCTAAAGAATGGTTGTTATCTTTGCCTAGAAATAGTATTGATTCATGGACTAAATGCAAAGATGCTTTCATTGGAAAATATTATCCTCCTGCTAAATTATATCTTTGAGAAGTAGCATTATGAACTTCAAGCAATTTGATAATGAACATGTTGCCCAAGCATGGGAAAGAATGAAATCTTTGGTAAAGAATTGTCCCACTCATGGACTGACTGCTTGGATGATCATCCAAACCTTTTATGCAGGATTAAATTTTTCTTCAAGGAATTGTTGGATTCGGCTGCTGGAGGACCTTTATGTCCATCACTTTGGGTGCAGCAACAAAGCTTCTTGATGATATGATGATCAACTACTCCGAATGGCACACTGAAAGGGCTCCTCAAGGTAAGAAGGTAAATTCTGTTGAAGAAACCTCTTCCTTGAGTGAAAAGATTGATGTCATTATGTCTATGCTTGTGAGTGGTAAATCTCATGTTGATCCTAATAATGTTCCTTTAGCTTCATTGGTTGCTCAAGAAGAGCATGTTGATGTGAACTTCATTAAAAATAAAATTTCAACAACAATGCTTATAGGAATAATTTTGGTAACAACAACTATAAGCCATATCCTTCTAATAGTGGTAGTGGTTTGGTAATTCTTATGGTAATTCTTACAACAATGGTAGGAGTGTACCCTCTGATCTTGAAGTCATGCTTAAAGAATTTATCAATACACAAACTGCTTTTAACAAATCTGTTGAGGAAAAGTTTGGTAAAATTGATGTTCTTGCTTCCAAGGTTGATAGTCTTGCTCTTGATGTTGATCTTTTGAAACTGAAAGTTATGCCTAATGAGGTTAAAGATACTAAGTCTTTTGCTACAGCAAATGCTATCCAAGTTAAAATTGACAACAATATTAGGATGTTGGCTGAATTGCATGCTAGGTGGGAAAGAGAAGCTGAAATTGATAGAAAGAATAGTATAGCTCGAGTTTGTACTATTACCACCACTAGTAATGCTGAAGCTTCACATGTTAGTAAACCTCCTACTATCAATGGTAATGTTATTGGTGTTGGCAATGTTTCCACTTCTACTATAAAGCATGCAAAATTGCCTAAAACTGCTGAAACTGTTTCTGATAAAAGTGCTGAAATTTTTCGAAGTATTGGAGGCAATGGTCCCATTACTTTTGATCATAATGATTTTGATTTTGATGGTATAGCATTTCTGAAGTTATTATGTTCTTGCAAAAGCTAGCTAGAAGTCCTAATGCTAGTGCTATAAACATGGCTTTTACAAAACATATTACAAATGCTCTCATGAAAGTTAGGGAAGAGAAATTAAAACTTGAAGCTTCTATCCCTAGGAAGTTGGAAGATGGTTGGGAGCCCATCATTAAAATGAAGTGAATGATTTTGATTGTAATGCTTTATGTGATCTTGGTGCAAGTATTTCTGTTATGCCTAAGAAACTTTATGATATGCTTGACTTGCCACCTTTGGAACACTGTTATTTGGATGTTCATCTTGCTGATAACTCTATGAAAAACCTTTGGGGAGAATTGACAATGTTCATATTATGGTTAACAATAACCTTGTCCCCGTTGATTTTGTTGTTTTGGATATTGAATGCAATGCATCTTGTCCTATTGTTTTGGGAAGACCCTTTCTTCGAACTGTTGGTGCTGTTATTGATATGAAAGAGGGGAATATTAAGTATCAATTCCTCTCAAGAAAGGTATGGAACACTTCCCTAGAAAGAGAATGAAGATGCCTTTTGATTCTATTATTAGAACAAATTATGATGTTGATGCTTCTTCTCTTGAAAACACTTGATTTTCACTTTCTGCGCCTAGCTGAAAGGCGTTAAAGAAAAGCGCTTATGGGAGACAACCCACCTTTTTATTTTCTGTCATTTTATTTTATTTTGAGTCAAGGTGTGTTTACTTCTGTAACAACTCCTTTGTATCTTTATTTTATTGCATTGTTGTGCCAAGTAAAGTCTCTAGTTGAAAGTTGTTGCTAAATTTGGATTTCTGCGCAGTGACAGATTTTTGCTGTCCACCGTTTTGAGCTGTACGCTCTCAGAAAAATCGAAAAATTCTGAAAAAATCACGCATGATCCTTATATATGTACGCAACTTTCATTAGTTTTGATTTTCGCATCTGAGCAAGTTAAGTGCCTCGAAAAAATTCGTCTTTCCAGACTGTTCTGTTTTTGACAGATTCTGCCTTTTATTTTGCATTGCCTCTTTTACTATGTTTGATTGGATTTCTTTGCTCCATAAAACATCAGTGGCTGTAGTAATGTCCAGAAGCTTTGGTAATGATTGTGTCACAGTAGAACATGTGAATTTTTGATTATGCACTAACCCTCTAATGAGAATTACTTTGAGTTTGATGTGGCGGAAGTTTTCAAGGAGCAAGCGAGAAGGATGATATGATGTGATCAAGAAGAGTGAAAAGCCTAAGCTTGGGGATGCCCCCGTGGGTCACCCCAGCAATATTCAAGAAGACTCAAGCGTCTAAGCTTGGGGATGCCCAAGGCATCCCCTTCTTCATCAACAACTATCAGGTCATCTCTAGTGAAACTATATTTTTATTCTTCCACATCTTATGTATTTTACTTGGAGCGTCTGTTTGCTTTTATTTTTGCTTTTTGTTTTTATTTTCTGAATAAGTTGGATCCTAGCATTCTTGTGGGAGAGAGACACGCTCCGCTTTTTCATGTGAATACTCATATTCTTCACTTATATCTTTTGAGTATTCTTATCTAGCTACTGCTATGCTTTTAGCTCCTGTTTTTCATGCATCTCTTTTAGAGCTGTTAATTCTTGTGGAAAGTACTCTCTTGTTTCATTTGTAAATTACTTGGAGAGTTGCTTGGTTGATGTGTTGGTTCAGAAAATGCTGCATGTGGTAGTGGTATATGAATAACTTGCATAATCTTGTAGATCATTGAACTTTGATGACTTGATTCTTTGCAAATGTTTTGAGGTATATTAGATGGTAAAGCTTGCTGGTTAGTTAAGTTAAAATCATTAGTGGATTGTTGTCTTTAAGCTTGTACCGTACTACAAACTCTACTAAAATTGTTGAAGGTGTAGTTGGACTTGATAGCTTTCCATGTCTAAAAGTGATTCGTAATAACTAAGTTGTGCTGAAGGTCGAGGGATCTAGCGGGGTACTTGTACCGCCGTGAACGGCCCTTCTTGGAGTGAATTTTAATCATGCTCTTAATGTTGAACCTGCTAGTTTTTGCAATAAGCTTGTGAGTTCTTTTTGACTAATGTTAAGCTACGGTTTTTGGCACTTCCACCATCCATATTTGCTAGCCTCTTCGGTGTTGTGCATTGCCTTCTGCTCACATTGAGAGTTGTGCATACTTCGCCAGTACATCCAAACCCGTGGGAGGACTTTCTCTTGTTCTCCTACACATAAACCCATACATCTTCCTCAAAACAGCCACCATACCTACCTACTACAGCATTTCCATAGCTGTTCCGAGATATATTGCCATGCAACTTCCATCTTACATTACATGACTTGTTGTCATTTATCATTTATATTTGCTTTGCATGATTCTATACAGCTGATGTGCGGTTTACCCATGTTACGCTAGATCATTGCATATCCTGCTACACTGGCAGAGGCATACAGTTTCATACATCATGTTTTTCATTATGAGTTATTTGTACAAAAAGTGTGTTGTCATATTAGGATGTTGCCCCTAAAAGTGAAAAGAGCCATGGAGGCCATCGAAAAGAGAAACAGAAAAAGAAAAAAATAGAAAAAAAAGAAAAAAAATAAAGAAAAAGGGGGCAACATTACTATCCTTTATCCACACTTGTGCTCATGTTTAGCACCTGCATATTCATAGTCATCATTTGTGCTCATGTTTAGCACCTATACTCCATGTGAGAGAGTTTTCATGTTTACTAGTATAACTATGTGGGGAATTTACACTATAGAACTTGGGTTGTATATTCCAATGATGAGCTTCCTCAAAAATGCTCTAGGTCTTCATGAGCAACCAAGTTGGATGCACCCCCACTAGTTCCATTGGAGAGCTTTCATACACATATAGCTCTATGTGCATCCGTTGCATGGCAATCACTACTCCTTACATAGCTTCGATTATAAGACTTCCTCTTGTCTAATGATCACTTATAGCTTTGTGAGACTTTCTTCCTTTGGCCTTCCAAACCCCATTAATGTTCTTTTAGCCATAACATCCTGGTGCCAAACCAAATGCTTGCGCTCACCGGTTGAGTAGACTTCGAAACAGTTGATTCATGACGTTCATGTTTATATTTACTTGACTGAATCCTTCTATGTTGAAAAATTACTTGATGCTTGGAATTGAAGGATAGAACTCCTACATTGGATACTTAAAACATCTTTAATGAACCTTGTACGGTTTCATGTCTTTAAAGCAATAGTTCATGAAAAGTTTTAGCTTGTTTAACTATCTTGCTTTGTTATCTCTATTGATATCAATTATAGACTTTTGCTTTGAATGATTTGATCTCAGCTCACATGCTTTACAATATTATTGATCAAGATTGTGTGGTAGCATGTCACTTCAGAAATTATTTTTGTTATCGTTTTACCTACTCGAGGACGAGTAGAACTAAGCTTGGGGATGCTTGATACGTCTCCAACGTATCTATAATTTCTTATGTTCCATGCTTGTTTTATACCAATTGCTACATGTTTTATTCACACTTCATAGCATTTTTATGCATTTTCTGGGACTAACCTATTAACAAGATGCCACAGTGCCAGTTCCTGTTTTCTGCTGTTTTTGGTTTCAGAAAAGCTGTTCTGCAAATATCCTCGGAATCGGACGAAACAAATCAAGTTCCTATTTTTCCGACACGTTCCAGAAGTCCGAAGGAGAGACGAAGGGGGGCAGCGAGGCGCCGTCCCCACCCACGGCGCGGGTGGGCCCCCTGCGCGCCACCTGTGGGGAGCGGGCCCGTGCCTCCACCGACATCGCCCCTTCGCCTATTTATTCCCCCGAGGCAAAACCCTAAAACACCGAGCCATTATTCCAGAAAACATCCGCTGCCGCCGCCGTCAACCCTAACTCGGGGGGTTCCTGAAGCTCTTCCCGCACCCTGCCGGAGAGGGGAATCATCACCGGAGGGCTCTACATCGCCATGCCTGCCTCCGGAGTGATGTGTGAGTAGTTCATCTCTGGACTATGGGTCCATACAGTAGCTAGATGGTTGTCTTCTCCTTTTGTGCCATCATGTTTAGATCTTGTGAGCTGCCTATCATGATCAAGATCATCTTATTGTAATGCTACATGTTGTGTTTGCTGGGATCCGATGATATTGAATACTATGTCAAGTTGATTATTGATCTATCTTATATATGTTGTTTATGATCTTGCATGCTCTCCGTTATTAGTGTAGGCTTTGGCCAAGTTTATGCTTGTAACTCCAAGAGGGAGTATTTATGCTAGATAGTAGGTTCATGCCTCCATTTAATCTGGGACAGTGACAGAAAGTTCTAAGGTTGTGGATGTGCTGTTGCTACTAGGGGTAAAACAGCAATGCTTTGTCTAAGGATATTAGTGTTGTTTACATTATGCACCATACTTAATGCAATTGTCTGTTGCTTGCAACTTAATACCGGAAGGGGTGCGGATGCTAACCTGAAGGTGGACTATTTAGGCACAGATGCATGCTGGATGGCGGTCTGTGTACTTTGTCGTAATGCCCAAGTAAATCTCATAGTGATCATCATGACTAGTATATGCATTGTTATGCCCTCTTATTTTCAATTGCCCAGTTGTAATTCGTTTACCCAGCATGTTAGTATTTTATTATGGAGAGACACCACTAGTGAACTGTGGACCCCGGTCCATTCTTTTACATCTGAAATACAACCTACTGCAATCATTGTTCTTTTTCATTCTCTGCAAGCAAACATCATTTTCCACACTATACGCCTAATCCTTTGTTTTCAGCAAGCCGGTGAGATTGACAACCTCACTGTTACGTTGGGAAAAGTAGTTTGATTGTGTTGTGCAGGTTCCACGTTGGCACCGGAATCCCTGGTGTTGCGCCGCACTACACTCCTTCACGAACAACCTTCAGAGCATCACCGACTTCCTACTGGTTCGATTAAACCTTGGTTTCATACTGAGGGAAAACTTGCTGCACTCATCATACCTTCCTCTTGGGGTTCCCAACGGACGTGTGACTTTACACGCATCAGTAAACTCGGCCATCCTGACTGGCAGGTCAAAGCAAATAGGCCAAACTATGTCAAGGTGCCTACTCGAGGCGCCAATCAGTGTGGCTTTTACTGCCTCAAGTTCGCCTTAGAATATGACGGCGCCAAGTTGGTGGACAATATTGTTGATTATGATGTATGTTTGCTGCCATTTTATATTCCAGATTTTCATTTAATCGTTTGCTCTTTTTAATGCAGAGAAGTTTTTCAATCTTTCCTCAATTACTTTGTGTTTCTGACATGCATCCTCGTGTCAATGACTGGAAGGCTGAGAACCTGTTCTCATCCATCTTCCACCCGGAGAACAAAATTACAGTTGATGAGTTACCAGAGGAGATCCGGTTCCTCGCTCCTGGTGCTGCTGCTTTGTCGACGCAGGGCGAAGCACTCATCGCGCTCTTCACGCAGTAGATGTTTTTTCTGGTGGTGTTTACTATAGACAGCAGAATTTCTAATTTTTCATTTGACAATTGATTTGTGTAAGCAATTGTATATTAGTTAAACCAGCTTACCGATTTTTCATTCTCTGGACCTCGCGATATCAGTGATGCGTACTTCAAAGCTTAGGAGATAGTAAAACCTGAGATTAGGGTCTGTACTTCTACCAACTTAAACATGTACTGCCTCAATGGCCATGGTTGTACTTAATTTGAGTTATGTTTTTTTGTTATTCAGTCTGTGATGTCAGTTCACGTTTGTTTGTTTCTATACGTTGTTGAGTACGATCATTATACTTCATATAACGGACACCTGTACTTCCCTGTTGATCAAAGGTTATACTTCCTTGTCGTTTCCATTCTAACGGGGTGCTGTACTACATCCTGTATATTTACTTGATTGCCTGGAGACCTGTACTGCATTAAATGATCCTTCGTACTGCCTCGGTTATCATCGCTACACTTACTTGTCTGTGCTCTCCGGACTGTTCTATGTACATCTTCCAAGTCCTACTTGTACTGACTCGATGTGCATGGTTGTACTTCATTATTTCTGTTGAATTGTCTACTTCAGATAAATCGAAGTAACTAAACAAAGGCAGTCCAGATAAATCGAACTAACTAAACAAAGCAACTTTTAGATACAGAACTAAAGAAATAGATTCCAACTGCGAATTTCGTTTTCAAATAACAGGATTTACAAATATGAAATGCATAATAATTTCAGAACTGCATTAAGGATCATATTATTTTGTCAACCTGTTTGCTCCTTCTTGGCGTTGGTGTTGCAGCTTTTTGAACTGATCCTTTTTTCCTTGTGCTGCCCGTCTTTACAGATGGCGCTGACCCTTCTTTTTCTGCTTGTTCTTCTCCGTCTTTCCTTCTGGTGCTCTTCCCTGAAGCTGGATCTCCTTCTTCTTTAGTTGTCCAGACCAGCCCGCGTGACCCCCGCTCCATTGGTGAAAAACAGTCAGGGGCTACCCCCGCCGCCACCGCCCACCACCCATTCCACCACCGCGCACCCGACCCCGCCCCCTCAGTCCCCGAGACTCCGACCAGGGCGAACTACCAACATCTACGAGGCCGCCGCGAGGGAGCCCGCGACCGAGGCGGCGTCCCTCCCAAACCCTAACAAAATCGTACCTCCGCCAAACCCTAGCGACGGCGGCGGCCCCAACCTCGCTCGCCGGAGCCGCGCAGCAGGGTGCAAACTTCTCCTCGACCACGCGATAAGGTACCGCCCTCACCTCGCAAAAGGCAGGAGTCTGAATTTTCGCATAGCTTGTTCCTTTCGCATAGCACAAGTCTGAATTTTGTTGTGAATGTTGATAGGAAGTTCACTTGGTGAATTATTAGGAGCGCCTCGCCACGCCGCAGCTGCTGATACAGAAGGGTGACACGCTTGCAAAATGGCATCAACTTGGAGACAGAATTTGACGGCGTCAACTTGTGCTTCAGAAACTACGCAAGGCACTCACTTGTTCAAAATTGAAGGCTACATCATGTACAGCCATCTAGGCGTTGGAGAGGTAGTCGAGTCCGCAACTTTCGAAGTCGGTAGCTACAAATGGTGCCTACATTTTTACCCCAACGGTTACTCAGAGGCACATCATGTCAAAGGGTGTACTTCGCTTTACATCACGCTGGAGACTGATAATATCAAGGTGACAACATTCTATGATATCAGGGTGGTTAATCACAACGCCCCACGTAAAGATTTTTCATGGTCAGACAATGCAGAAAGACAGAAAGTTGAGTTGACAATGTTTACGATTGGGGGATTCCAGAATTTGAAAAGAAAAGCAACATCCAAAAATGCATTCTGGATGACGCCCTACTAATTGAGTGCAATCTCCTTGTTGTCAAGTATAATGAGGCTGAGATGAAAACGGTTGTCCAAGTTCCACCGCAAGAATTGCTGGATAATCTTGGTGACCTGCTATAGACAAAGGATGGAGCTGATGTGTGTTTCAAAGTGAAAGCTGAGATTTTTCAAGCACATAAGATAATCCTGGCAATGCGGTCACCAGTTGTCGGGGAATACTTTCTGGTTAACCCGCGGCCCAGTGCGACTTGACTTACTCGCACGGACGAAGGCCCACTTGGGAGCAAGCCCAATATTGAACCGCCATAAGGGGAAAGATCTAGAAGACATATCCCGGAGGACGTGAAGACCAAGTAGTCTCCGAGTAGGCCTCTGTGGATGTATTCCTTATGGGGGAAGTTTCCTTTTGTAACCTAGCGAGCCTCTGTGTATATAAAGAGGACTCGCAGGACTTAGAGCGGGTCAAGCTATCAAGCCCAAACCCTAGCTCATACGGCGAGTACCAGATCGGATCGCCTCCATTGTAACACCTCGATTATCATATCAATACCAATCTAGGGTAGGCAGGAAGTAGGTCTTTTACCTCACATTGAGGGGGCCGAACCTGGGTAAATCTGTGTTGATCTTTGTTCCTGCGATCCCAAGCTCGGAGATGCTTGACTCGCATAATCCCACACCTACGAAGTCATCTATGACACCTGACGTGACAAACCCACGACAGTTGGCGCCCACCGTGGGGCCTGCGGTCAAGAGCGTCACGTTCCGCGCAGGATCCATGAAGGGAGCTGAAGATCTTGTTGTTGGCCGTATCATCACGGTCAATGGCACACCCCTCATCGACGATTCAAGCTGGGGGCCGGAAGCAGATTACTTGGAGACCGGCCACGTCATCCCCTTTGGATCCATCAACGTCTTCGTCGGCTTCATTGGCGGCGAGTCAGAGGATCCATCGCAACATGGCGACTCAGAAGGAGTCGCGGTAACAGTGGACCAAGAAGAAGAATCTATCAATTACGAGTCGCTGCCTCTCGAAGACGAAGAAGGCCAATCCATTGAGTATGTCCTTGAGGAAAGGCTATGCGGAGGCCCTGTGGATAGTGGCTCGCCCTCTGTAGAAGATCGGCACGTGAAGGGGTCTACAGGACCACAGAAGCAGACGAAGGGCTGGGCATGCCACCAGGCAGCTTAGCCCCCACACCGCCGGAAGCAGCAGAACAAGCCGCGCTAGACGCATCAGGAGTCGCGGCATCCGCTGCGATGACGCCAGGAGTCGCGGCCTCAGGAGTCGCAAACAGAGAGACCCACCTGGAGTCGCGCCTGCGGAATCAGGGTCAAGGGTAACCCCCACGCAGCGGTCACGCCGCCACAGGGAAGCGTGTTGTTTACGCCAATATCTGCGGTTAACGCGGCTGCTAGGGTGACAGAATTGGAGGCTACCAGGATCGGGCTATATGATGAAGTCCAGAGAATCGCAGATGAGAGAGCCAGGCTGGCGCGTGAGGAACGGCGCCTCCAACAGGAGCAACTGCGACTCATCGAGGAAACCAATACTCTGCAAGGAATACAGGCCACCTTGCCACACAGACGCCACGCGAGTCGCCTGCAGCCAGGAACAGTAAACCCTATGGAGCTGTTCCAATCACCTACCGCTGAACCAGCAATTGCGGTCCCGTCAGCCGCCACCAACACGATCCCATCAGTCGCCACCAACACGGCGCACCCAGTCGCATGGTCAGGGGTCGCACAACCTTCAGTCGCGGTACCCGCACACATGGCACCATCTGCCATGGTTATGCGGTCCGTGGCCCCGTTAGCTGCGCCCGCGGTTCAAGCAATCGCTGTACCATCAATCGTACCAGCGGTTCCATCTTTCGCAGCACCAAGAGTAGCAGAGATACCGGGATCAAGGGCCATAGTACAGGCTAACAACAGGGCCATGATGCCCCCGCCATTGACGCAGCCAACCTTTGTTCAGCAATCGCCACAGCAGCCTCAAAGGTTCCACACGCCGCAAGGGCATTATGTTAGCCCAGTGGAGAATCTCTTTGCAGCCACAAACATCTTGGCCAGATTAGCGCCAGCAGGAAACACGCCAATGGACAGAGAGGCACGGCGCGCCATTGAGATGCTGAGCACAGCAGTAATACAGCAGGCGAATATGTCCGAACACGCAGGACGGCTGCACTCCACCCCTTACAATAGCAGAGCAACGGCGGAGAGAAGCATCCACGCGGAGTCGCCACACGTTGCGACCTCAAGTTCGGCTAGGCGACAAAGGGAAGATCAACCTGCGGCTCAAAATCAACCTCAGCAAATTCAACCCATAGAGATTGTGCAGCCGCGGCGGCGGCCAATCCAATAGGAAGGCCAGCTTCGTCCAACCTATCGTCGCGACTCAAAGGCCCAGTCTGTTTCAGCGAAAGAATCAGGTCTGAACCGTTTCCTGCAGATTTCAAAGGGCCTCGCAAGGTCGCCAACTACAACGCCAGCATGGACCCTGTTACTTGGCTCAACAATTACGAGATGGGCATGAGCATCCTAAATGCATCCGAAGAGATCTGCGCACGTTACCTAAACATGATGTTAGAAGGCGCAGCCCACATATGGCTACAAAATTTGCCACCAAATTCAATAAACTCTTGGGATGAGATGAAGGAAGCTTTTATCAAGAATTTCCAAGGAACATGCAAGCGACTCTGCAGCATAGAGGACCTTGAGCGTTGTGTACAGAAGGAAGGCGAGTCGAGTCGCCACTGGATGAGAAGGGTCGCAGAGATCATACATTCCTCAGATAACATACCACCCAGTTCAGCAGTCCTTGTCATGGAGAAAAATTGCAAATTTGAGCCGCTAGTCCACAAACTAGGTCGCATGAAGGATAAAGTCAAGAGCCTAAGCGAGGTAATGGCGGCGGCCAACAAGTATGCTAGCTCGGATAAAACCAGGGACGCATCTGATGGGGAGGAAGAGGAAAACACTGGCAAGGGAAAGAAGGCCAGTAGCAAGCCTCAACAACAGCAAGCTAGCAATGCCAATGCGAGTTATAACAAGCGCAAAAACGAGGAAGGAAACTCAGGGTTAGTCGCAAATACGAATACTCGTTACAAACAAAGCAGCAGCAGAGGAAGGAATTTTCACCCAGTTAATTTGGAAGAGGTTTTCAACCGCCCCTGCGACATCCATATAGGAAAAGATGGGAAACCACCCAACCACACGAAGGCACAGTGTTATCATTACAAAAAGTGGAAGGATGGACAGCCACTCAACACAAACTTCAATCATCAAAACAACGAGGAAGGTAAACACGGCGGAGGCAACAACAGCAACAACGCCGTCCCAAATCCGCAGCCAGATCAGCCACAGTTCCCAAAACAGTTGGGTCAGTATCATACCATTGTGGTGAATACTTCAAGGAGGGAACAAAAGCTGCGACGACGCAATCAGGCTGTTAACGCCATAGTACCAGCCGTCCCACAGTGGCTAAAGTGGTCCGAGCAACCAGTAGTTTGGAGCCGCGAGGATCACCCAGGAGAAATAAATGAAGAGGGAAAACTCGCGCTGGTGGTTGCCCCTCAAGTCGCAGGGTACAAGTTGAGCAAAGTACTGATGGATGGAGGCAGCAGCATCAATATATTATACTATGAACCTTCAAAAGATGAACCTTCAAGAAAAGCAGCTACACCCATCAAGAACAACGTTTCATGGTGTCGTGCCAGGCATATCAGCTCAGCCATTGGGGCGAGTTAACTTGGAGGTCGCCTTTGGGACACAAAGCAACTTCAGGAGCGAGTACATTTGGTTCGAGGTTGTAGATTTCCAGAGCCCATATCATGCGCTGTTTGGCAGAGAAGCATTCGCAAAGTTTATGGCTAGGCCGTGCTATGTGTACCTAAAGCTTAAAATACCAGGCCCTAGGGGAGTCATCACCATCAATGGCGACAAAAGAATAGCTCAAGAATGCGAAGAGGGCGACAAGGCCATAGCCAGAGCAGCTTGCATCGCAGAGAGCGCGCCCATGCGCGAGTCGCAGGAGAATTTTGATGACATCGTGAAGGCCAAGAGGCACCTGCCTGACTTGCGACTTCAGATTACGGCCGCAAGGGAGGCAAGGAAGTCAAAGGCTACGAGCCATTGCCAATAAGGACACATCCCAGGCGTCGCGAGTTGCCATCAGCAGCCGCAGCAAAATTATTAAGAGTTTACATCATCAAGCTGGCCACTCAGGGCTAAAAATTTCAATTCTGGTCGCCACTCAGGCGCGACCGACCCAATGTGACACTTCTGATCGCCACCTAGGCGATCGACCCAATTCTGGTCGCCACTCAGGCGCGACCGACCCATGTAACATCTCTGGTTGCCACCTAGGCGCAACCGACCCAATCATTCTGGTCGCCACTCAGGCGCGACCGACCCATGTAACATCTCTGGTTGCCACCTAGGCGCAACCGACCCAAGCATCATTCTGGTCGCCACTCAGGCGCGACCGACCCATGTAACATCTCTGGTTGCCACCTAGGCGCAACCGACCCAAGCATCACTTCTGGTCGCCACCTAGGCGCGACCGACCCTATGTATCATATAATGATTCTGAAATAAAGCATCTCAAACTACCAATTGAGCTGTGAGTCTTTTATTTTTTAATCATTGGTCCCTTGGGGGTGCGGCAGCTTTTTAGCGCGGCCTATTCCTTGGGATCGCCAAACAAGTGGCATTTATCGTGATTATACTCAACCTCTCTTGGATGCGACTTGCACTATGCGGCCAAAGTACTGGGGGTGCGGCGTCAATCGAGTTTGATTGCCTATCATGGCCGCTCTCGACCCTGAACACGCACTTTTTACCTGGGAAATACTGAGCCGCGCAAGGGCCTAAGTGAGGAAAAACCGAGACAAATCATAAGGACCAGCCTATTGGTCGAAACATGTACTGCCAAGAGTACTTAAGCAAACCATAATATTGTCTTATGACACATAAATTCTAACAATTATTACAGACCGCTAAGGGCCAAGATCATCAAACCATTGTTTTCTCTTCTTCACTTGTGCGCAGCTTTTGGCCGGTGGGAAGGAGGAACAGGCGGCTTACCAAGCTTGCCAGAAGGAGCAATCGCAGGCTCGCTGGAGGGCTCTTCAGTCGCGGGCTTGGGGGCTGCAGAGCTGGATACGCCTGGAGAGGGGTTCTTTTCCTGCGGAATCACCGCACTGGATGACGGAGCGGGTAACTTCTCCCATCTGCTTCCATCTGCATTATACTTGCCCATATAGGTCGCAAGATCTATCCCCTCCACCAGTTCAGTCGCGTGGCCGCGCATATCCTTCCAAGTCGTCGCATATTCTGAGGCCGTCAGTTCGGTGCCATCCACCTTCTTCGAGGGCCTACCTTTTGCAACCTTGGCAGCATCAAAAGAAGGATAGTACGTCTTGGCCAAAGCAAGAACATGAGCCGCGCCGGTGCGAGCTGAGGACTCCTTCCAGTCCAAAAAGAACTGAGGCGCCCTAAGCAGTCTTTTTAGCAGCCCTTCAGAATCACCGGGGACTGGCTTGGTCGGCAGCAGGCACTTAGACAGTGATTTCATGGCGTCACAAGTTCTTCGCGAAAAATCGCGGATATACTCCAGCTGTTCTTGAGTACTGCCGCGCTGCTCCTTGGCATCTTCACCTACATCGAGGCATGTCTCCGTCAGCTCTACAACATACAGGCAAAGATAGTAGAGAAAACAGATGCAGATATGAGTCGCAACACATACCAGTTAACTCTTGAGTCATGATGCACACTTTGGCGTGGACAAGGTTATGGGCATCAGAAACTTTCTTCAACTTTTTCTCAAGCTCGCCAATGGAAACAGCCTTAAGCCTTGCGTCCTCATTGGCATCAGCAATGGCGTCTTTCTGAGCACTGACTTGGAGGTCCAGCTGCTGGACCCTCTTGGAACTTCTCTTCAACAGTTTTAAGCCGCAGCTCGGTGGCTTTGGCTTGCTCAGATAACTTGAAGCTTTCATCAGATAGCTCGCCCATCCTGGTTTCCCTTTTCTTCAGCTCAGCGTCACGCTGGCCAAGGAGCTCGCGCAGCCTCTCCAGTTCAGAGGGAGTATCCCCCAGCTGCTTTTCCAAGGCAAGTTTGGCAGCCGTTATGGAGCTTAGTTCCTCCTACGAAGGGTACATCAGTTAGTAAGTATATATCAACAGCTAAAAGAGAAGCATCAAGTCTCCCTTTACAGTCAAAGAAGAAACTTGATCCTTGGGGGCTAGAGACAGATAACTGGAGATAGAAGTTTACCTTATAAGCCGCAGACAGGTCAGACAGTGCCTTGCGGAGCTCCATGGCTTGCTTGTCATTTGAGGCAATGATAGCCTCTGACAGTCTCTCAGCGCGGCTTGTGGAGGAGGAGAAGCAACCTCAGCACGCAGAATTGGCGACCGCAGGCTGTCCGCCGCTGGCGACTCAATCACTGGCGCATCAGCATCCTTGGCCATTACATCTATGGAGGAGGGGTTGACCTTCTCCACGTCCTGGATCATAAGGGGATCCGTTCTATCCTCCAGAGCCACCTCTTGGGTGGCTGTGTCAAGAACAGGGACCGTGGCCAGGTCATCAGTGGTGGCCACGCCCTCTACCATGGCGGTATGAGCCGCAGGTGATAAATGCGGCTCAACCGCGGTTCCAGGCTCAGCCGCGGGTTTAGCCGCACTTCTGAAAAAAGCAAGGGCATTGTGTGAAGAAGAAGCACATAAGCCAGAATAAAAGTATTATAAGCACAGGGAAAAGTTACTAACTCTGGAGCCATCTTCACAAAGGCCATAAGTTCACCGCTTGACGGTGAGGACAGGCCTTGGGTCCCAGAATCTACGAGCAGAAGTTTTGCGTGTCAGTAGAGGAAAAAGAATAAGCATTCAAGATGACAAGACAACAGAAATTACCAGAGTGGGGACCCATGTCTTCTTCAGCAGAGGCGGTGGCTTTGAAAGCACGCCTGGCAACGAAGGAGTCGCGCCCGTAGCAGGTTTGCGACGCTTCGTGGCCTCAGGGTTTTCCAGAGCATCAACCTCTGGTTCCTCACGAGATAGCCTCTTGGAGGCTCTACGGGGAGTTGGTCCAGCCGCGGCAACAGAACTCGCGGCTGGCACTGGACTGTCATCCTCGTCCAGTTCAGTCTCTTCACCATCTGAGGCCGCAGAAGCAACAGAAGGGATATCAGCAGTCTCGCTGCCCTCTAGAGTGGGCAGCAACTTCTTTCGTGCGGCACGCTTGGGAGCAGCAGTGCCGGCGACGGTCGCAGGCAGCGACCAGTAGTTTCATCAGCCTGGATCAGGGAGATATAAGTTGCAGTATTAAGAAAAGGAATGCGACTCAACTACGAAGGCGAAAAGACAGAGAAGAGGAGTTACCTCAAAAGGCTTGTTGTTAACACTGAAAGGGGCAAGCCCCACCTTATCGAAGGAGATGTCCTTCTCCTCAGTCACGCGGGTGACAAATTCCACCCAATCCTCAGGCCTCCAGTCCGAAGCCTTGATACGATCAACGTCAGCAGAGGTGCCTGTGCACTCAAGGAAGGATCGCTGTCGTGGACTCACGGGCTGAATGCGCCATTTGGTCCAGCAAGAGAGAAGATCAAGGCCAGTAAGACCATGACCTATTAAAGCGCGGACCTTGATCAGCGACTCATTGATGAAGAGGCCAGCCATAGATCGATGTTGGGGGCTATGCCAAGATAATCCTCGCACAGCACGTGAAAATTGCTCACCTGGAGCATTGAGTTGGGCCCGATGTCGTGAAGACGGAGGCCTAGGCGTTGCAGCAAATTGCGGAAGAAGGGAGAACCTGGCGGCGTGAATCCACGTTCCACGTGTTCCACGAACATTACCAGCTCATTGGGCTTGGGGCGCGGCTCGATTTCATTGCCTGGCGCCCGCCAGACGCCGTCCTCCTTCGGCGGCAAGAAGCCAGCCTCGGCCAGATCCGCAAGAGTTTCCTCCGTTACCCAGGATCCTTCCCAGTTGCAGGAGATCTTGCGCCTATCGTCAGATGGCTTCGCCTTGGGCGCCATTGCGAGGAGGAGATTGAATTGGGGAACTAGGCTCGGGTCAAGGAAGAAGACGGCGCGGCTAGGGATGAGAAGATTACAAGGGCAAATGGATAATGACCTAGGTGGCCGCAGCTTATAACTGAAGGGGTCCGCAACTAACGGCATTATCTGTGCTCGCAACCAACGGCACAATTTGCGCCCGCAAAACGAGTAACGGTCCGCAATTAAAGGAAACGGAATATTTCCAGAGGAAGAGATGAGTCGCGCAGATGAGTCACAGCTCTGAATCGCATAAGTCAGGAGATTGGTCAGAACGTTTGCAGTGCGGCTCAGAGACCATTTCAAGAGGTCAGAAGATTCTCACCGTAAAGTCCTAACCAATCTTGGGGGCTAATGTCGGGGGAATACTTTCTGGGTTAACCCGCGGCCCAGTGCGACTTGACTTACTCGCACGGACGAAGGCCCACTTGGGAGCAAGCCCAATATTGAACCGCCATGAGGGGAAAGATCTAGAAGACATATCCCGGAGGACGTGAAGACCAAGTAGTCTCCGAGTAGGCCTCTATGGATGTATTCCTTATGGGGGAAGTTTCCTTTTGTAAACCTAGCGAGCCTCTGTGTATATAAAGAGGACTCGCAGGACTTAGAGCAGGTCGAGCTATCAAGCCCTAAACCCTAGCTCATACGGCGGGTACCAGATCGGATCGCCTCCATTGTAACACCTCGATTATCATATCAATTCCAATCTAGGGTAGGCAGGAAGTAGGTCTTTTACCTCACATTGAGGGGGCCGAACCTGGGTAAATCTGTGTTGATCTTTGTTCCTGCGATCCCAAGCTCAGAGATGCTTGACTCGCATAATTCCACACCTACGAAGTCATCTATGACACCTGACGTGACAAACCCACGACACCAGTCTTCAAGGCAGAGCTTTATGGGCTTATGAGGAACGATTCTAGTCAGAATGTGTCTGTCGTAGATATGGAGCCGGTTGTTTTCAAAGCACTCCTTCGCTTCATCTACACGGATACTTTGCCAACAATGGATGACCTCGACGGTGATGAGAAGCAAGATATGATCAAGCACCTGCTCGTTGCTGCAGATAGGTATGCCATAGGGAGAATGAAACTAATGTGCGAGCACAAGCTTTTCGAGAGCCTTAATGCAAAGACGGTGGCAAGCGTGCTAGCTATAGCCGACCAGCATCATTGCAGCAATCTAAAAAATGCTTGCATGGAATTACTCAACTCTTCAAACAGGCTGGATGATGTGTTAGCAAGTAGTGGATATGAACACCCGAAGAGAGCTTGCCCGGAAATCTTCACTGAAATATGGGAGAGATCAGCCAGGGCTCGCAGAAACTAGTATGCTTATGAACGAGCTGATTAGCTTCAGTGTATTTTTTGTTTTGTTTTAGACTGTAGACCCCGGATTATATTCTGTATTCCATGGGAGATATCTGTAGACCCCGGGATTTTTCATTCTCTGAACCTCGCGATATCAGTGATGCGTATTTCATAGCTTAGGAGATAGTAAAACCTGAGAATAGGGTCTGTACTTCTGCCAACTTACACCTGTACTGCCTCAATGGCCATGGTTGTACTTGTTTTCGAGTTATGTTTTTTTGTTATTCAGTCTGTGATGGCAGTCCACGTTTATTTGTTTCTATACATTGTTGAGTACGATCATTATACTCCATGTAATGGACACCTGTACTTCCCCGTTGATCAAGGTTATACTTCCTTGTCGTTTTCATTATAACGGGGTGTTGTGCTGCATCCTGTATATTTTCTTGATTGCCTGGATACCTGTACTGCATTAAATGGTCCTTCGTACTGCCTCGGTTATCATCGCTACACTTCCTTGTTTGTGCTCTCCGGACAGTTCTATGTACATCTTCCAAGTCCTACTTGTACTGACTCGGTGTGCATGGTTGTACTTCATTGTTTATGTTGAATTGTCTACTTCAGATAAATCGAAGTAACTAAACAAATGTAGTCCAGATAAATCGAACTAACTAAACAAAGCAACTTTTAGATACAGAACTAAAGAAATAGATTCCAACTGTGAATTTCGTTTTCAAATAACAGGATTTACAAATATGAAATGCATACTAATTTCAGAACTGCATTAAGGATCATATTATTGTCAACCTGTTGCTCCTTCTTGGCGTTGGTGTTGCAGCTTTTTGAACTGATCCTTTTTTCTTTGTGCTGCCCGTCTTTACAGATGGCGCTGGCCCTTCTTTTTCTGCTTGTTCTTCTTCTTCTTTCCTTCTGGTGCTCTTCCCTGAAGCTGAATCTCCTTCTTCTTTAGTTGTGCTTCTCCTCTTTACGGATGGCTCTTCTTTTTCTGCTTGTTCTTCTCCGTCTTTCCTTCTGGTGCTCTTCCTTGAAGTTGGATCTTCTTCTTCTTTAGGTGTGCTCTTCTTCTTCTTTCCTGACGGCTTTGGCTCTTGTCTATCTACTTGCTCATCTTCAGGTTCTTCGGCATCTTCTTCTTCAGCAGCAGCATCATCACCACATTTCGGAGGGTCATCTAGCAATAGGCAATTTCAAGCGTTGTGATTCTGTTTATGTTTACAGACACTGCATACTCTCACTCCAGGACCAAACCTTGTATCGTACAACTTTTTATTCTCAGCAGCAGCGAGGAGCGATAGCAGCCCATCGTAGCGAGCAGGAGGTGTGGGGGCAGCAGCTTTGGTTCCGGCCTTGGTTACAGTTCCATTTGTCTTCGAGATGAGCGGAGGTCGACTGACTTGAGTTCTTGTCTCAGCCTGTGTTCTTTTTTCTTGGTCTGCTGGTCTATGTCATGCTCAAAGCTGCTGTTGTCATTTCCTGACTGCTTTGGCTCTTTTCTGTCTACTTGCTCATCTTCAGGTTCTTCGGCATATTCTTCTTCTTCAGCAGCATCACCACCACATTTCGGAGGGTCATCTAGCAAAGGGCAATTTCGAGCGTTGTGATTCTGTTTCTGACTACAGACACTTCATACTCTCACTCCAGGGCCAAACCTTGGATCGTACAACTTTTTATTCTCAGCAGCAGCGAGGAGCGATAGCAGCCCATCGGAGCGAGCATGAGGAGGTGTGGGGGCAGCAACTTTGGTTCTGGCCTTGGTTACAGTTCCCTTTGTCTGTGAGATGAGCGGAGGTCGACTGACTTGAGTTCTTGTCTCAGCCTGATGTTCTGCTTTCTTGGTCTGCTGGTCTATGTCATGCTCAAAGCTGTTGTTGTCCTTTCCTGACTGCTTTGTCTCTTGTCTGTGTACTTGCTCATCTTCAGGTTCTTCGGCATATTCTTCTTCTTCAGCAGCAGCATCATCACCGCATTTCAAAGGGTCATCCAGTAAGGGGCAATTTCTAGCGTTGTGATTCTGTTTCTGTCTACAGACACTGCATACTCTCACTCCAGGACCAAACCTCGGATCGTACAACTTCTTATTCTCAGGAGCAGCAGCTCTGCCCTTGCTTCCGGCCTTGGCTACAGTTCCCTTTGTCCGTGAGATGAGCGGATGTCGAATGACTTGAGTACTCGTCTCATCCTGTTGTTCTTTTTTCTTGGCTTGCTTGTCTATGTCATGCTCAAACTGGCTTTTGTCCTTTCCTGACTGCTTTTGCTCTTGCATACATACTTCTTCATATTCAGGTTCTTTAGTTACTTCTTCTTCTTCAACATCTTCTTCTTCTTGACCATCTCTTCCTTCTTCATCATCATCACCACTACTGTCGTCATCATCATTGTCAGCACTATCGTCGTCATCATCATCTTCTTCATCAGCATCATCATCTTCTGCTTCTTCTTCTTCGTCGTCATCTTCTTCGTCCTCTTCTTCATCCTCTTCTTCTTCTTTCTCATATTTCTTAATTTTACTCTTTTTAGCTGCTTTCATTTTGTCTAATCTGTCCTCTCTCATAGGACATGACAGAGCATTGTGTCCTTTTGTATACTCTCCGCATACCCCACATCGCCTCGCTTTGATTACCTTGCCTTTATATGCATCATCAGCCGGTTTGTCAGCATCAGAATTGCTCTTTGCAGTAGTAGATGTACATTTTTTCGTCGCAACTGATCCTCCAGCAGAACTTTTCATCACAGCCGCTGGACCTGATGGACCATGTTTCGGAGGGTCATCCAGTAAGGGGCAATTTCTAGCGTTGTGGTTAAGTTTCTGTCCACAGATACTGCATGTTCTCTGTCCAGGTTCAAACCTTGGATCATACAAGTTTTTATCCTCAGCAGCAGCAGCTTTGGCCTTGGTTCCACTTCCCTTGGTCTTCAACATGAGCATAGGTCAAATGACTCAAGCACTCGTCTCAGCCTGTTGTTTTGCTTTGTTGGTCTGGTTTTCAATTTCAATGTCAGGCTCAAAGTGTCTGAAAGGTGCTGGAATACCTTCTTCTTCTTCATCAGAACCTGCCGCTGTTGAGCAGCCTATCGCCTCAACTCGATCGATCAGTTCTATGAGTTCAGCCTTTGATACTTCATGCTGCTCGCCCGACTTGGAAGCGGCCCTAGCAAGCCGGAAACATAGCTGGAGAACCTCATTGTGATTATAAGCAATAGAGGACCCATCATATGCTACAGTCCTGGAATCAGCCCTATCAAATGTGTGAGCCAGGTTCACACTTCTGGTATATCTCCTTAGTATGTAGTCGTCAGGTATAACGTCCACACTTAAGTGATCCAGCATCGCAATCACATGCACGCAGAAAAGACCTGCATACATTTCCTGTTTTGGTAAGACTGCATTTTTGCATGATCAAACTTGACAAACAATAAGTGAGATCTTATCAGGGGCTACCTGTATGTTCCCAATGCATACATTCGCACTTGTACTTGCCAGCATCAGGGTCTGCTTCCACTTTGAACTCATGCTGTGACCAGGAAAATGACTTGTAAGGTTTCTTGAACCTCACCAGATAGTGATGTTCAAGAAACACCGGGTTTTTCCTCACAGCGTACAGAGTGCTCTTCTTTAACTTGACCCGGAAATCTTTGTAGACGGCAATAGTGTACGTCTTGCACAGCTTCTTCTCAAACCCATAGTGAGTGCTCGTAGTCGGTTTGGCCTGCAGAAAGTAAACAGAAACATAAAGCGTGTTAGCAAAATGAGTCTCCATGTACTGTACTGGTTTCTGATACTAACACTAGTGGGAAAACAGCTATCAGTGGCGCACCAAATATTGATTCTGTGGTGCACCCCCAGAATTGCTGGGTGCGCCACAGAATCGTCGCCACTAAATTATTATTTCTGTGGCGCACCATGGGCATGCGCCACAGAAACCCAATTTCTGTGGCGCACCCAGGCTGTGCGCCACAAAAATAGCTCGGTAGGCCACATAGCAGAGGAATTCTGTGGCGCACCCACGCCTGGTGCGCCACAGAAAGTGGTGCGCCACAAAAAAAGAAAAGCGTGCGCCACAGAAATATGAAACAGTAATACACATATTTTTTCATTTTGTTGTACAAATACAGGTATATACATGATTTATACAGGATTTATACAGAAATACAGATATATTTGACAGGTATATAAACAGACACACATTAATCACTATTTCATCACACATATTACTTAGTGTGCCCGAGATACATACACATAGTCACAAAAGTGCCGAATGTTAATTTACACAATATATTAGTTATGATAGAAACAAAAGTTCATCATTTCACACTACACATTACAAATGAAGTGTTCACCGCCTAACTAGGATCAAATGTGTAGTACACATCGGCGATGATGGTGAACAAGAGCGCACGGGAGCATGCATGATCATGGCTTCCTCTTCTTGAGCGGCGCCGGGAACGGTAGAATGCCCCCTTTCGTCCTCCACTCCCTGGTATCATTCTGCGCCGCTAGTCGTTCTTCCATATCCCTCTGAGACAACGCTGAAGATGGATTGGTATATATATTGGTTAGTGATATACATAGAGTATAATTTGTTCATCTAAGTAGAGAGGCAAGACGATCAATCAATTGTCATGGTTGGAAATCATATGGCTATCCTATTTGGGTTTCATAGCATAGCATATATAATATATAACCCTACACATGCACTTCTACAAAAAAGTACACACTATCTAGTAATGCTTAGCAAGGCTATCTTTTATAATACATATATCCTACCCAAGCGGAAGTGGAAGGACCCTGAGGCGTGAATGACATCGTCAAGGATGATATTTGTTAACTGCAGCCGGTTGCGATGGAAGTCTTGTCTATAATCAGCATCGGTGAGACCATCCGCCATTTTGGTGTATTCTGCGAGATTAGATGCAATCTTCATTTTCTCGCAATCCCGGACAATCGTTTTAAGGTGATGGAGGGCGTAGTAGGCCTCCATCACACTGCCATCCAGTTGCTTGATGCAATGGAATTGGATCCCATGCAAGAACTTGTGTGTGTTGTCCTCCGTGAAAATTCCGACTGCTTATGGAAGGGGCCGCCCTTTTTGGCATAGGCCTCGAGAGCGTCATCGAGAACACCCTTTAATCTGTTGTATGATCTCGGCTGGCCGGATTTATTCCCTGAGTCCAAATAAGTGGCAACGGACCACCTCGGGGATACGTAGATGAGGGCGCAGTACTTGTCCCTGCTCAACACAATTGAAGCGAAATGTTGGACAAAGGATCAGCGATGGAAGAAATGTACAAGAAGGCATAAGATAAGACGGTGGCGAGCGGATGTGTACTTACTCGAAAAAGTAAGGCAGAAGAAGGGCGTTCTTATTCTTGTTGGCCAGGAAGACCCTAACGAGGTACTCCTTGGCCGTTTCCCGTTTCGTTGATCCTTCCACCAGATGGCTGTCACGCATGTAGTAGGGATCCACTATCGCGACGTACGGGGTATCATCTCTCCTGATCTTCATCGCCGCATCGAGCACATATAGGCGGACCATGTTATAGTCCAGCCGTTTGGAGTGATACAGGTTGAAGATGTCCTCGTACGCTATGAAGAACACATCCGCGGGGTCTTCCTGGACGAAGTCCACCAACTCTTTTGGCACCTTGACCGCGAACGCCGGGTAACCTGGGTTCTTCCCTTGAAGAAGGGTCTCCTCTAGATACAAGATATTATTCTGCAAAGTAATCATGGGTCCTTCTGCAAGGCAGAGCATGTCCCCGGACAAGATAGCTTTACCAGCTTCATGAACTCGGGGTAGCCTTGTGGATTCGTGTCTTCACGACCCCGGATCTTAGGATCTGGCTGGCTCGCAGAGGATGCTTTTCTCTTCCTTTGCTTCTTCTTTTTCTTCGTCTCTAGGGATTGTGGGGGTGCAGTGAACCCCGCTTTAACTGTTTCATGCAGTGTGTTAGGGCTGAAAATGTTACCCGGTTGAGCTCGATGATCGCCGGCATCCGGAGGCGTGTCGGTGAAGGCCAGGCGCTGTGTGCATGAAGTGGGACGAGCAGGTTGAATGTGGTGGTCGCGGAAGGGTTCTTCATCCATAAGAGGCATGAACATATCATCCGCGGCGGCGCCAGTGTTGATGTAGTCATCGACGTTTACATCATTATCATCATCCTCCTCAACATTGTCGTCGTTGCCACCAAGTTGAGGTGCAACAGCTTTGTCCTAAACATAAACAATAGCACATCCGTTAGTCGGGAAAGTCGAAAAGTCGGGGAATTTGGAAAGTCAGAACTAACCTTGGACGGTTGCGGGGAAGATGTTCCCAACAACTGTTTGTGGCGTTTGGTGGCGGCGATGACCGGCGGTGGTAGCTTCCGGCCGGTGGTGGGGCGACCGGCGGTAGCTTCCGGCCGGCGGTGGTGGTGACTCCTGCTTGTGGCGCCGTGTAGCGCCCCGACCTCGGTATTATACAAAGATGTTGTGTGTCACTGGTTATGCGATACAACCGAAGGTTACTGGGCACACCACTCCTAGGCCAAAACCTTTGGTAGGCGTTGCTCAGAATTGATGGCAACACAACACTTCGATTGATGCCATAACACAGGCACAACTATCAATGTATAATAAAGAGATCAAGACTGCGAACGTCTGGCACATCACAGACTCTACGACTCAAAGTATAGAGTGAGGATACAAATAATACATGTAGAGGTCACATGACCCAACATTACATCATTCAACGGAAAGCGGATATGTTGCTATTCAACAAGATAGCAAAAGGCCTAAGAGGCCAGAAATAAGCAACGTAGGCTACACAACCTACAAGTTCCAGGCTGCCACCTGGGAACCCCAAACTACTCGTCGATGTCAACGTAGAATCCACCATCGGAGTGAGGAACTTCACCTGAGCCAAATTTAAGCAAACATGAGTACTGAAGGTACTCAACAAGACTTAATTAACCTATTATATATCTGCTTGTTTAGAGAGATTGTATGACGGTTGTTTTGCATAAAGCCAACTTTTCAATAAACGCAGGGAAAAGTAGAAGTCGTCTACTTAAGAGTTTCTTTATAACAGGGATAAGAGAGCAAATCTAAATCTCATATTCATTGGATGTCCACCAACTTAATATCCTCATACTCTCAACCGGGATCACCCCCTCGACACCCTCGAGGAAGCACCTTTCATTCGTTGTCAACAAGTTTTACGATCACGTTCAAGTTATCTATGATCACAGAATCCGTCACCAAGTCGTCCCTAACCGCGGACACGGCTTTTCGAAAAGATTTAACCCTGCAGGGGTGTACAATGTTTACCACACGTACCAACCGACTCTTAATGCCACATGATTAGCACAATTCCTTGATGTGCCGGCAGAGGGTGGTTGACCACGACCTTTACCTTAGTTGATTATATCCCATGGGTCATCCATAACAGGGAACAGCCGCCATTGCGCGAGATGGCCACCTCGTGACGGTCCCCATTAATCTGTCACAGGAATCAAGATCCGTGTTCGTCCATCACTGGATCCCTGCCAGGCCCTATCTTTTCTCAAACGTTTTGACCCACGCGCAACTAGAAATTCCAAACTACGTGTCCCATGGGTACAACCAACCAAGTTAGTTAGTCGAGCAGGGTGTTAGGCCCGCGCGTGGAAGTACGCTCAGTCTTGGCTCCAAAGGCGAGAACTCAGTTCCTAGGGCGGCGAGAACGAGACAACCCACCACATACCATGTGGCCTCTCATCCATTGCCTTTTAGTCATATTATCACAACCTCACATGCTTTCCACGATATCCTAAATTATTAGGTTCATTCGCAGCTCTGATTCACCAACCGGGTGGAGTAGAGCGAAACAAGTACATGATTAAGCGTAGCAGATATAGGGCTTTGACGATGCACACAAGCCAACCTAGAGCTGCTAGGAGCACTGGATCAGGTATTTAGGCGATGCAACATATAGGATAACTCTATCTATCGACTCAAAATCATCTTGGAATCATATGCAATATACGAGAATCGAAATGCTTTGAAAACACATATATGAGCAGATAAGAGGTTATGCTTGCCTTGTTCGTCGGAAATTACATCTTGTTCTTCAAATACAGCAGGGTTGATCTCCGAACCGTGATCTACCGAGGAGAACAAACACCAGAAAAGAACAACAATCAACACATGGCATTGATGCAATGCGCAATATGTATGCATGATCAATTTAATGCATTGACATGGAGCTCTAAATCATGTTTGAAATGTTATTTGAACTCAAATTACAAATATGAGCATTTATTTAAATTAACTCCATAATTAGAGAAAATGCATTTAAGTTATTCCCAAATATTTACCAAATTTAAATGTTCCAAATTGTTTGTATTTTGACATAAATGGTTAGCATTTATTTTTCTAAACATTTTTATATATTAAACGCATTTTTCTGAGTAACGGATTGAAAGATATTGATTTTACAAGTTGAGATCATTTTCTGAAAACAGGGAACAGCTGAATACGAAATTGGTATTTCAAATTCCCTGAACTGGTCTCACTGAACTTGTTAGGCAGCACTTAGCTTAAAGCTTCAGCATGTGTACCCAGTACACTGAAAATACGGACACAGCTAGTAATTCATACACTATGATCAGTTGTTGGCCTCCTGGGCTGTAACTCTTTTCTTAAAAACCTGAACACTGACGTACAGCTAGTACTCTTAGCACCATCATCTTTTTCCTGGTGGTTGAATTTCGAAAATAACATGGTCCAGAACTGGCAGGCACTTGCCCAGCACGACAGGGATTTTCAGAATAGACAAAAAGGCAAGTATTGGATGCATTCACAAATTAATTAGGTTGGTTCTCTATTAGCAGTAGCATTTACAAGAGCTTCCGTGTGACCCAGTTTCAGAGATCCGTATGTACAGGGATTAAACTTGGCACACTATTCAGGTTATCGAATTACAGGTACTAATGATCCACTGCTATCTCTTGCTCAAACTGAACTCTGTACTGTATCTCTTACTTTCTTGCTGAAAGTTACAGTATAAGTTGTTGCTTTGGTCTAGTTAACTACTTCTGTGCTGATCATTTTCAGAGAACAAACTAACTTAGAATTAGCTAAATCTGAGAAGGGATACTACACAAACTTCAACTAAGAACAGGCCCTATAATGGTTGAGAAGATCTGAAGGTTCTCTGTTCCCATCTTAAGTATTCTTTTCACTTCTAGGCATCTGATTATCACACGAGATATACAAGGACCTTATCTGAACAAGAAATCCAAATGTTGGGGGCCTCACACACGGACTGTACCTGAACTCCAGGAGGCTGAAAAATCGGATCTGAGATGGACTGGATCTTTTCTTCTTCTCTCACTTGCCTCCCACGATGCCCACCTTGCTCTACTCCTCTTCTATCCCATCAATTGGTCCTGCTGCTCCTCTCCTACACGTTTGCCTCCTCCATGGTCGCCATGGTTCTGGAGCTAGGTTCTTGAGACGTTGGCTGTTTAGGTCGGCTGGAGTGTGATAGGGATGACTGATGGGAAAGGGACAGCTCGGGTGGTCTTATCCTCTGCAGGGTGCTCACGGCGGCGGCGCGAATCGCTGTGGCGAAGCGACGACATCCGCGTCGACACGCAGCAGCCTGTGAAGACGAGGACCAAGGGGACTTGGGCTGGGCTTTGCTAAGCTGTCACATGTGGTGGATCGTAAAGACATGGCAGAGAACAAGCTGGATTGGGCCAAAGGTTAAAACCACGTTTTATTTTCCTGTTTTGAGTAGGTTCGGTATGGCAAACTTGGGCAAACAAATATGAAAATATTCAGTGGTCTTCCTAACATATATTAGAAGGTCCACATGTTTTTGTTTGGAGATTTTGGGACCTTTTTTTAGAGCATTTTAAAATAGAAGGAAATGTACAGTTTTAGAGTGTTTCAATTGCATCTTAATGCATTGTTTCTTTAAGAGTTAGATTTAATGCATGCTATGCTCGTGAATGCACATATCAACTCCTAATAATGGTTAGCTAAACTGGGGATGTTACACGCCGGTTCATCCGCAGCATCTTTTTTTGTCCGCCTCGGCGGGGCCGAACGATCGGGGCCCGGGGCCTCGAGGTGGCGCCGCCGGTGCGCCTGGCCCCATGAAGAACATCCCCAAGACGAATTTGGGTCTTCGGCCATTCCAGCATCCACTGCCCGCATTCGTCAAGCTTCATGTGTTTCTCGGCTCCCTGAGTTTGCTTGGGGGGGTCGATGTCACGGAACTCGGGCAGTACCTCCCTCACATTTACTTTCATCACGAGCTCGCTCATTCGGACGTTGTGGATATCGCGGGTCAAAGGTTCTACGGTCGAGGCCCTTGCGACTTCCTTCAACTCGCCGTCGGCCCCCACCCTATGCAGGAGTATGCAAGGCATGTCCTGGGAGTCAACACATAGCGGGCACCATGAGATAAGGCATATATAGTCTCACACACAATGTATCATACATATTCATGATCATACATATATATGTTTCCATTGCCTCACACACACATACTAATTAGTTACCTTGGTGACGGCGTTGAGCTCGGCTAATGTCGAGACAAGGGCGCCGGTGCCGGCGGCCGGCCTATCATTCTTCGGCCGCTCGTGTGCATTATCATTATTCTCCGGCACTGGTGTATGTTGCTCCACGGCAGGGGGCACCGGTGGGGTCGGCAGGAACGGCGACACGTTATTGCTGGAGGTGCTGCCGGTGAAGCTGGGCACGTGTATCGGCCCCTGTTGACCTCCCGCATGCCAAGCAGTTATCCCCTGCACCAATGCAGGGGGTAACAAAACCCGGAGCTTCTCGTCCACCTTCTCGGCCACTAGCTTGTCCACCACGCTGGAGTCCACCTTCTCGGCCTCTAGTGCGTCTAGCTTCTTCCTTAGCTCGAGAACCTCGGCTCTATCTTTAGCCGGCTTCCTCCTCTCCTTTTTCTTCTCGGTGTCCGTGCTGTAGTACTCGGTGAACTTCATCGCCGTACCAAAGCCGGTCACACGGCCAGCTGACGTCGGCGGCTTTGACTTGTCCCTCCCTTTGTAAACGTTCATCACCCGGTTGAAAGTCGTGTCCCACGGGACGGCCGGAGGCTCCAGGGACGACGGGCCGGCCTCAGCCTCAATCTCCAACTCAGCCGCCTGCGGACAAAGGAAATAAACGTGAAACCATGTAGAAATCAACGCAAATGGACTTTGAGATATCCGCGGTAATTAAGTTCCTTACCAACTTTTTCTCGAATTCCAACACATCTTCATAGTCGGTAATGAATTCCCCCGTCCCCGGCTTCAGATAGTAGCGGGACCAAACAAAGTTCCTAATTTGCTCATCCGTGAATTTATGCCACAGGTTCTCTTTCCCAAGTTTCGCAACCTCGGCATCCTCCTTGTCCCAAACGGGCTTTTTCCTGCGTAACCGCCGCTTCCCAAATGGTGGTTACCTAAGTTCAGTGCCCGCATGTTCTTCCCCCACTTGGTCCATTTTTCAGCCTCCAGAGATGACAAGGACACCTTGAATATATCGAACTCGTCTTTCTCGAGGTACGGCTATTTGGCACTGATCTCCTCCCAGCTAAGACCCTTTTCAAGAATCTTCGCCTTCACCCGGCCTCTCCAGCTTATCAAGACGGTGTTCATCTTCGTGATGGCGAAGTTGTCCACCTTTTTGTTTTCATCAGCCGGGAAAATATATCGTTGGTGAAGCTTCTTGAGGAGGTCATTGCGCAAAGCCTCATTCTCTGGATTCCTGAGGTCATACGTGTTGATCGATGCGTTTTCCCAGAGGATGCACCCTAGTTGCATGCCATACCCTTTTGCGATGTCCCTAGGCTCCAGTGGTTGGCCACTTAAGGAGACCTTAGTGAACGTGTCTGTGACGGTGCCGACCGCTTGCAGTGTCCGGTCCTTCCTTGGCTTCTTAAGCTTCTTAGCAGGCCTCTTAGCAGGCGGTTACTACCACCACCGCCATCCGTGTGGTCGCCACCCCCGACATCCGTGCTGGTGGGTTCTCCATCGGTGGTGGTGGCTTCGGCAGACTCTAACAAAAAGTCGCCATCGCCGTCACGAGCCAGTTCGGCGGCCTCCGCATCCTCCATCTGCGGGTTCAATTCCCAGAACGATATGTTCTTTTCTCTAGCTTGTTCTTCGAAGCTCATGTGCTTCCCAGAAGGGCCAGCCTCGGAGGACATGTTTGAACTACATTAAAAAGAAGCAAAATGTTAGTACAACAAATATAACAAAAGCATCACTTAATTTAGTACTAAGATACCCCGGCCCATGCATTAGCCGCAATACCCCATATGTCCTATTTTTAGCAAAGTCATGCTAAATTTCACGAATTTTTTTGGCATGACCTTTGCTAAAAATAGGACATATGGAGTACCCGAATTTGGCAGAACGGAAGTTAATCGACGTTCCGGCAATCTCAAGGGCCTCACGGGGTACCTGCAAATATTTCACAAAAAATATCCACATCTCCGGCCGGCATCTCCACGACACGATGGTCGGAGCACAAACAACCACGACACGATGGTCGTGGACACATATCCATAATTTCTCACCACTTGTCGACGAGCTCCGGAACAGCAGCGCGTCGAGGTCTCCTCTTCAAACTGCATAGTACATAAAAATGTCAAAACTTGTGAATAAATTAACTTCTCACATGTGCTAAAGGCAAGCTCTAATTAACATCATGCTAAAAACTATGCAGCAAACAGTCCTAGCATAACATATTTCAAGCTGCCACGTTCTTACCCTGGTGGATGGTAAGAACGTTTGTTCATCAAGTTTTTCTGCCCAAGGTAACATATTTCTGCCCCAACTATCCAGCTCTTTAACAAGCACCCGTCAAGCCAGGGTTTTACCACGATTCCTATGCCAACAACTAACACCATACAAGCTAACGATAAAACTGTTATGGAGAATAGCTTCTCAGGCAAATAAGCTCATCACATGTGGACATCAAAAAGATAATAGACAGGCATAAAAGACCTTCCAGATTTCATAAATTCATGTTTGAATGCTTGCATGGATACAAGTAAACCATGTTTCAAGTTTTGAATACTCTTGCAGCATGACAAAAAAATGCGACAGCCTCTCTCTCATCCTCACTCGCATAGACAGTTCATAACGATGAATCCACACCGCAAAAAGAACCTATCCTACATGTTCTGCTTAATCACATTGTTTCAACACCAAGCCGCCTTATCTTCCTTGGGGCTCTCGACGATGATTGCTTCGGTGGTAGTCATCAGAGACATGCTGCAACCAACAAGAAAACGGAAGCTAGTCCTAGCATGTGCGTGCTTGGCATTTCCACAAGCACCTAGAGTGCAGGAGGTCGGGAAGGTTCCATGGAGAGGAGGGAGGAGGAGGAAGATGGCAGGGAGGGAGGAGGGAGGAGGAGGAAGATGGCAGGGAGGGAGGAGGGATACCTGCGCAGGCTGGGTTGCCGCCGAGGAGGGCAGTGGAGGTGGTGGTTCACGGGCGCGTCGAGGCACGGGCGCGTCGAGGGCGGCGGCGAGGTCGAGCACGGCCGCGTGGTGGGCGGCGGCGCGGCTCGGGCGGGGGCTGCCAGGGCGCAGGGGATCGAGGTCGCCGGCGACGGGGAGTTGCGGCGGCGTCAAGGGCGAGAGCGCTCGCGCGGTTAGTCCTTAGCAAAATTTGGAACGAAGAGGCAGCGCGGGGGCGGCCCCACATGTAAGTGGAGGCTCTAGAATTCTGTGGCGCACCTACAAATGGATGCGCCACAGAAATGTAGGATTCTGTGGCACATCTGCTAGGTGGTGCGCCACAGAATTTCCTGGCCTAACAGGGGCGTGGCCCCACATGTAAGTGGAGGCCCGAGAATTCTGTGGCGCACCCGCGAGGAGATGCGCCACAGAAATATAGGATTATGTGGCACACCTTCTAGGCGGTGCGCCACAGAATGTCCTAGCCTAACAGGTCAAAAGGGGGCGCTGCTGTTACTTGACACTAACAGCAAAATAGGCTACTGGTTTCAACAGAACTGTATTAACATGGACAACCAGGTTCGAAACCTGGCTGTCTCACTTTTTTTAACTTATTAGTATTTTAAAAAAAAATTAGTTAAATTTAAATAAAGAAAGAACACAAACACATTATTGGTATTCTTTAAAAAAATATTGTCTCACACCAAATGGATCTCATACATATTCATGATCATACATATAAATGCTTCCATTGTCTCACACACACAAATTAAATACACCAAAAAAGTCTCTTCTTCGTCTCGGTTCCGCGAGCTAGTTTCTCTTCTTTCCCTTCTTCGCGGTTGAAAACTTTAGGCCGGTCACCTTGAGACTTCTTCGCGTGAACGGACAACCTTTGGTAGGTAGGGAGGTCTTCCTTCTTTGTGTACTAGTAGTAGGCATGTCGAAGAACTTGTCGAATTCCTCCTCGATCTTTGGCTCGTTGTCCAAGTCTTGGTCGGTGGCGCCTCCTTCCATTCCGATGATGCTCCTCTTGCCCCTCCTCACGACAACACGGTTAGGCTTTGACGGGTCGGTAATGAAGAAGCATTGCTCAACTTGGCTAGCGAGTACCCATGGCTCATTTTTCGCGGAGGCGTTCTTCGATTTGGCATCGGGTATTACCATGGTGGTGAAATACCGGCCTTCTTTGACAACGTCCTTGGCCCATCTTACACGGAACATTGGCACCACCTCTCCACAGTAGTTGAGCTCCCATATGTCCTCAATCCTTCTGAAGTATCTTTCCTTGACAGTAGCCTCCTCATCGCCGTATGATAGCATAGTTACTCCTGAGTTTTGATATTCTGACATCTTGTCCTTTTCCTCGGTGTAGAATCTATAGCCGTTGATGTCGTACGCCTGATAGGTCTTTACGTTGTGTGAGGGACCCCGTGATAAGTAGAATATGAGTTTTTCATCTTCCGTAGATGGTGGTTTCCTCTTTGCTAGCTCCATTTGCTTTTGCTTGAACCAACACGTGAAGCTGGCGTTGTGCTCTCTGGTTATGTCTCCCTTCTTCCTCGACCGGCCCAGTTTGATGTAATGTTGCTCAAGTAAGCATTTGTGCTCTTCCACACAAGTTTCGATCAACTGTAAGTGTTGTAGCGCGACCCGGTGAGTCCTGTCGTAGTCGTCCTTTCGACCCTGCATGCTGACAAAGATTGTGCTGGTGCCCTCTCGGTGACCATATCCATTGAGCCTATCGAAGTGTTTCCTCGTGGGCAGACCTACATCCTGGTTCTCGTTGCTTAGATAATTCTGGCAGAACGAGATGCACTCATAGGTTAGAAAGCCCTTGGTCATGCTTGCGTCTGGATGGGCCCTGTTGCGAATGTATCCTTTCATGACACCGTTCATCCTTTCGAACGGCATCATGTAGTGCATGAACGTTGGCCCTAGCTGCCTGATGTCATCAACGACATGGAGAAGGAGATGCACGCATATATCAAAGAATGCTGGCGGGAAGTAAATCTCGAGCTCGCATAGTACCAGCTCGATCTCTTCCTGTAGCCTGTCGAGCTGCTTCACCCCAATCGACTTCCTGTTGATGACGTCGACAAAGTTGCAAAGGGCAAGCAGCGTATCACGGACGTGCTCGTCCATTATCCCTCGAATCGCAACGAGAAGTATCTGCGTCAACAGCACGTGACAGTCGTGAGACTTCATCCCGCTAAACCTCTTCTTCTTTCCATCCAGATATCTGCTTATCTGCCCCGCGTAACCATTCGGAAATTTGACTCCTAGAAGACACCTGTAGAATTGCTCGAGCTCCTCCGGACTCATAGTGAAGCACGTAGCGGGAAGCACCACAGTGTTCTTCTTTACCCTTTTGCCGCGACCTTGAGTCCCTTCTGTCTGATCATCATCATCATCGTCATCGCTAGCGGGGGCCTGAAGATCTTTCCTGACACCAAGCCATTTCAGATCGTATCTTGCTTTCGTCCCATCCTTGGTCTTTTCCGGCATGTTGGAAAGAGTGCCAAGCAGACTCTCGGTGACATTCTTTGTAATGTGCATCATACCGAGGCTATGTGGCATCTTGAGGACCTTCCAGTAGGGCAAGTTGTGGAAAACAGCCCTCGCTTTCCATACACCCAGCAGCGGATCTACCTTCGGTCATTTCTTTCCCGACGCAGGGCACTCCTTCCAATTATTCAACAGCTCGTTGATTTCTGTGCCGCTCCTCGGGATCGGGGGTCCTTCGAGCTCGTCCTTACCATTAAACAGGTCACCACGTTTCCTCCACGGGTGATCCATGCGAAGCCACCTTCGAGCCCCTGGGTACACGGTTTTCGAAGACCCTGTCTTCCTTGGTAGCTGGAGATGCGGGGTTGAGTCCATGCACCTGACACATGCGCAGAATACGTGGCTTACCTGGGCCGATACATATGAGCAACCAGGATAGTCCTGCACCGTCGTGAGCAGTGTGACTCTCATGGGGAAATAATCTCCAGTGTAGGCATCCCATGTACGGGCTAGGGTCGCCCACAACGTGGCTAACTCCTTTTCCAACAGCGCGAGATACGTATGTATGTGGACACCTGCTTGTTTCGGCCCCTGAATGAGAAGACTCATGTGTATATACCTTTGCTTCGTGCACAACCATGGGGGAAGGTTGTAAGGCCATACAAACACGGGCCAGGTGCTATGCGTGCTGGTTGCCGAACGGATTGAGTCCATCGGTACTCATACCGAGCCTGACGTTCCTTGCGTCGCCTCCGAAATTTCCGACGGCGTCCAACTCTTGCCACTGGCTAGCGTCTGATGTCCGGATGGCAATGGGTACCCGCAAACCCAATACCTGACGGGTACCCGCCTTAAATGGGGCAGGTATGGTATAGAAAAAACCCACGGGTATAGTTAGTAGGGAAATTCCATACCCATCGGGTATAGCGGGGGCGGGTATGGGGGTGCCAAACCCATACCCGTGTACCCGCATACCCGACTGACCCCACATGTCAGTGAGCATCTGTATCCAGCCCCACGGCCCCACCTGTCATTCTACAAACGAAACCCTAACTAACCCCAGCCAACCCCACTCCCACCGTCCTCCACTCAATTCCTCGCCTCATTTCCTCTCCCTCCTCGTCTCATGTCCTCCCCGACCGCCGCAGCCTAACCCTAACCTTGAGTCCCTGACCCCGAGTCGCCGCCCGCGCCTAGCTCTTCTGCTGTCCGGTGCCACCGCTCCCTGGGAGCCATGGACTCCGCCGAAGATGCCCATGCCGCTGCTCGGGAGGCAGAGCGGTGCGGTGTACAGGGCCATGGACGCCGCGCCCTTGTTGATGGGTGTGAGCAGCGGCTTGCTCGCCACCGTGCAGGTGCCAAGGCTTCCTCCGGCGCCGCTCGCCCTTCTCCCTGCGCCCTACGCTGCCACCGCCGCCCAGCAAGACTCCGTCGAGGGTCCGCTCCAGCCATGGAGTCCTCCGAGCCCGCCTACTCCGCCGCCCTACGCCTGCGCCCTGCGCCACCGCCCTCACGAGGCGAGAAGCGAGCGGAGATCGAGGTGCACGGGATGGCGTTGTCGCCGAACGTGGTGCGTGTGGCAGCGATGCTCAACGAGATGGGCCTCGATTTCGAGATCGTCCCCATCGACCTCTGCACCGGCACCCACAAGCAGCATGATTTCCTTGACCTGCTTCACGCCTTCACCCCAAGATCATCCCCTGCTTCTTTAATTCTTTGATTCATTGCAAAGATTGTTGTTAAATTGCTGTGATTTGTTGATGTATATTGCTGTCATATTGCTGTTTCAGCAATAACTTGGCGGGTACCCGTCGGGTACAGAAAACCCGGCGGGTGGCGGGTATGGTAAAAATCTGTACCCGGGAGCGGGTATGGGACGGGTGACGGGGGCGGGGAGAAGGGGCGGGTGCGGGTATGGGGTGCCATACCCGCACCCAAACCCAGCGGGTGCCATCCGGAGTCTGAAGGGTGTGTAAGGATCCTGCCCTTCTCCGGACCTTCTTCAGGCTTCTCCCTTTCCGCGTGCCATTGCATGAGCTTTGCTTCCTTAGGGTCCACGAAGTACCGCTGCAGACGGGGAGTGATAGGAAAGTACCATACCACTTTGTGAGGACCTTTCTTCCCACGACTCTTGTACCGTCCTTGGCCGCACACCGGACATGTGGTTCTGTCCTCGTACTCGCCCGATAAATTGCGCACTCATTGATGCAGGCATGGTATTTAACGTGCGGTAGGTCAAGAGGGCACACGAATTTCTTGGCCTCCTCGATACTAGTTGGCAATGTGTTCCCCTCGGGAAGACGCTCGTGGAAGAATTTCATGTTCTTGTTGAAGCTCATGTCGGTCCATTTGTTTCCCGACTTCATCTGCAGAGCATCAAGCGTTACTTGCAAGCGCGTATCCTGTGGTCGACACCCTGGATACAACGGAGTCTTCCTGTCTATCTCCATTTGCGCCAGCTTGGCTTTCTCTCTAACGGTCCTCGCCTCCTTGAGGAGCAGTTCTTGAACATGAGACTCCATCAAGGCCGACATGTTGGAAATATGCCCTAGAGGCAATAATAAATAAATGTTATTATCATATTTCCGTGTTCATGATATATGTTTATTTCCATGCTATAATTGTATTAACCGGAAACATAATACATGTGTGGTTGCGTAAACAACATTGCGTCCCTAGTAAGCCTCTACTAGACTAGCTCGTTAATTAATGATGGTTATGGTTTCCCAACCATGAACATGAGTTGTTAATTAATTAACGGGATCATGTCATTAGAAGAATGACGTGATGGACAGACCCAACTAAGCATAACAATATTGATCGTTTCATTAAGTTTTTATTGTCATGCCTTTTATTGTCAAGTATCCTATTTCTTAGACCATGAGATCATGTTATTCCCGGGTACTGGAAGAATACTTTGGGGACATCAACCATCGCTTCGTGACAGGGTGATCATAAAGGTGTCTTACGGGTATCTCAGAAAGTGCTTGTTGAATTACATGAATCAAGACTGGGATTTGTCCCTCCGTGTTTCGGAGAGATATACTCTGGGCCCACTCGGTAGTGCACATTCGGTAAAGCTTGCAAGCACGTGACTAATGAGTTAGTCACAGAGAATGTTGTATTACGGAACGAGTAAAGAGTACTTACCAGTAACAAGATTTAACTAGGTATAGTGATACCGACGATCAAATCTTGGGTAAGTAAAATATCGCGTGACAAAGGAAATTGTATACGGATTATAGTAGTCCACGACATAGTGGTTCAACCGATAAAGATCTTCGTTGAATGTGTGGGAGTCATTATGGATATCCTGGTCCCTCTAATGGTTATTGATCGGAGAGGTGTCTCCATCATGTCTGCACGTTCTCGAACCCGTAGGGTCACACACTTAACGTTCGGTAACGCTAGAGTAGCTCTGGGATAATTTTGTTAATGGTGTCCGAATATTGTTCGGAGTCTCGGATGAGATCCTAGACATCACGAGGAGCTCCGGAAGAGTCCGGAGGTAAAGATTTATATATGGCAAGTTGATTTCAGGGTTCCGGAAAAGTTCGGGATTTTTCGGCAGAGTGTCGGAATGTTCTAGAAGGTTCCGGAGGGTCCCATAGTGGGGCCCACCTGTCCCCAACGACCAAGGGTGGCCCACTGGTCCATTTGACCAGTCCTACTTGGTCCATGCAGCCATTCAATGGGTAGCCCTTTAAAAGGGATGTTACCACTCTTGAAAGAGGGGGTTACCACCTTTTAAATGAGAAGGGGTTACCACTATTGAAAGAGGGAGTTTCTACTTTGGAAATAAAGTGGCTGCAGCCCCTTGCCTATATAAAGAAGAGGGAGAGGTGCACCAAGAGACAGAGGCTTGGCCGCATCACTGGCTTGCTGCTCCTCTACCTCCCGCGCACCGCTTGGCGAAGCCCTGCCCGCGGGAACTCTCCACCATATCCACCACCACGCCGTCGTGCTGCTGGAATCGATCCCACCTACTTCTCCCTCTAGCTTGCTGGATCAAGAAGAGGGAGACGTCATCGAGCTGTACGTGTGCAAGCCTCCGGAGGTGCTGCTCGTTTGCGGTGCTGATCGGATCGAACATCGTCAACAACTTCACCGAGCTGCGTTGAATTAAACGTTCAACGCGCGTGTTCTTCGAGGGTATGATGAACTACTCTCCCCGTTACTAGAATCTTCTAGATAGGATCTTGAGTGTTGCTTCCGCATGTGAGAGAAATTTTTTGTTTTCTATCGCGCAAACTCCTACAGTGGTATCAGAGCCGGATCTATGCGTAGATGTTTTGGTACGGGTAGAACACATATGTGTATGTGGGCGTTGATAATCTTTTTATTACTTCCTTTGTGTATTTTGAATCTTAGTGGCATAGTGGGATGAAGCGGCCCGGACTAACTTTACATGTCCACGTACATGAGACTTGTTCCACGACTGACATGCAACTTGTATTGCATAAGTGGCTTTGCGGGTGTCTGTCTCTCCCACTATAGTTAAGATTTAATCTACAACGGGTTGTTAATAATTTGTTTATCACCGTTGTGGTTTCATGTTCGTAGGTAAGAACGGTTCTTTCTTCGAAAGCCCTAAGCCACGTAAAATTTGCAAAGAATAAGGGAGAGGCGTCTAACTTGTTTTTGCAGGGGTGCTTGTGATATGGTATAGCCCAAACTGTTTCATATGATATATTTGTGATGTATGAGATGATCATGTTTTGTAATGTTTCACGACTTGCATGTCGATGAGTACGGCAACCGGCAGGAGCCATATGGTTGTCTTAATTATCAATTGTATGACCTGCGTGTCAACTTCAAACGCCATGTAATTGCATTATTTATCGCTATGAGTTAGCAATATATGGGATGCAACGTGGTGGAGACAACCAAGGCGCCACATGAACATGGCGCCATGATGGAGATCATGCCGGTGCGTTTAAGATGGAGATCAAGACGCAATAAAAGGGCTATACCATGTCACATATTTTTATGCATGTGATGTTTATCCTTTTATGCATCTTATTTTGCGTGTGCTCGACGGTAGCATTATAAGATGATCCCTCACACAATATCAAGATAAAGTGTTCTCCCTTAGTATGCACCGTCGCGAAAGTTCGTCGTTTTGAAGCATCTCGTGATGATCGGATGTGGTAAACTCTACGTTCACATACGACGGGTGTAAGCCAGTTTTACACATGCGGAAATACTTTGGTTAACTTGACGAGCCTAGCATGTACAGACATGGACTCGGAACACGACGAACCGAAAGGTTAAACACGAGTCATATGAATGATATGATCAACATTTCGATGTTCACCATTGAAACTACATCTTCTCTCGTGAAGATCGGACTTGGTGTAGTGGATTTGGATCGTGTACCACTAGACAACTATGAGGGATGTTGTTTTAAGTGGGAGTTCGTTAGTAATTTGATTAAAATGAACTCTTTATCATGAACATAGTCTAAAGATGTCTTTGCTAAAATGTTGTAGATCATGGCCCGCAACGTAGCTCAGTTCAACTTCAGCGCATTCCTTGAGAAAGAAAAACTGAAATCATCTGGTTCAAACTTCACTGACTGGCACCGCAACCTGAGGATTATCCTCACTGGGTGTAAGAAGCATTATGTGCTCGATGCTGCGCTAGGTGACCCACCTGCAGACAATGCGCCTGAAGCAGAACAAAATGTCTTTGAGACGCGCAGAGATGACCACATTATAGTTGCCTGTGCCATCCTTACATCTCTGGACACTGATCTCCAGAAACGTTTTGAACATCACGGCGCCTATGAGATGGTTGAAGAGCTGAAAACCATGTTTCAGACTCAGACCCGCGCTGAGAGATATGAGATCTCTGATAAGTTCTATACATGTAAGATGGAGGAGCACAGCTCTGTCAGTGAACATGTTGTCACCATGGGAGGCTATATCCAACGCCTAATTCAGCTGGGATGTGTGATCCCGGATGAGTTAATCACTGACAGGGTGCTGCAGTCGCTCCCTCCGAGCTACAAAGGCTTTGTGCTGAACTATAACATGCAAGGCATGAATAAGACTCTTAATGAGCTCTTTGCGATGCTGAAATCTGCAGAAGTGGACATCAAGAAAGAACATCAAGTGTTGATGGTCAATAAGACCACCAGTTTCAAGAAGGTTAAGGCCAAAAAGGGTCACTTCAAGAAGAGTGGCAAATCTGTTGCTGCTCAGGGCGGCAAACCTGTTGCCACACCTGTGAAACCCAAGGCTGGTCCTAAGCCGGACACTGTGTGTTTCTACTGCAAGGGAGACGGTCACTGGAAGCGTAACTGCGCCAAATACTTGGCGGATAAGAAGGCTGGCAACGTCAAAGGTATATTTGATATACATGTTATTGATGTGTACCTTACTAGTTCTCGTAGTAGTGCCTGGGTATTTGATACTGGTTCGGTTGCTCATATTTGCAACTCGAAACAGGAGCTGCAGAATAAACGGAGACTGGCGAGGGATGAGGTGACGATGCGCGTCGGGAATGGATCGAAGGTCGATGTCATCGCCGTCGGGACACTACCTCTTCATCTACCTTCGGGATTAGTTTTAAACCTGAATAATTGTTATTTGGTGCCTGCGTTAAGCATGAACATTATATCTGGATCTTGTTTATTGCGAGACGGTTACTCATTTAAATCAGAGAATAAAGGTTGTTCTATTTCTATGAGTAATATCTTTTATGGTCATGCACCCAACGTAAATGGTTTATTCTTGTTGGATCTCGATAGTAGTACTTCACACATCCATAACATTGATGCTAAAAGATGCAAAGCGAATAATGATAGTACCACATACTTGTGGCACTGCCGTTTAGGTCATATTGGTGTAAAGCGCATGAAGAAACTCCATTCTGATGGACTTTTTCAATCACTTGACTTTGAATCATTTGATACGTGCGAACCATGCCTCATGGGTAAGATGACTAAGACACCGTTTTCCGGTACGATGGAACGGGCGAGTGATTTGTTGGAAATCATACATACTGATGTGTGTGGACCAATGAGCATTCCAACACGTGGTGGATATCGTTACTTCCTAACTTTCACTGATGATTTGAGTAGATATGGGTATATTTACTTAATGAAACACAAGTCTGAAACATTTGAAAAGTTCAAAGAATTTCAGAGTGAAGTAGAAAATCATCGTAACAGGAAGATCAAATTTCTACGATCTGATCGTGGAGGGGAATATCTGAGTTACGAGTTTGGCATGCACTTGAAAAATTGTGGAATTGTTTCCCAACTCACGCCACCTGGAACACCACAGCGTAATGGTGTGTCTGAACGTCGTAATCGTACTTTATTAGATATGGTGCGTTCTATGATGTCTGTATCCGATCTGCCAATGTCATTTTGGGGGTATGCATTAGAGACAGCCGCATTCACTTTAAATAGGGCACCATCTAAATCCGTTGAGACGACACCATATGAGTTGTGGTTTGGTAAGAAGCCAAAATTATCGTTTCTTAAAATTTGGGGATGCGAGGCTTATGTCAAAAGATTACAACCTGATAAGCTCGAACCCAAAGCGGAAAAATGCGTCTTCATAGGATATCCAAAGGAAACCATTGGGTATACCTTCTATCACAGATCCGAAGGCAAAGTTTTTGTTGCTAAGAATGGATCCTTTCTTGAGAAGGAGTTTCTTTCGAAAGGAGTGAGTGGGAGGAAAATAGAACTAGACGAGGTTATTGAACCTTCTCCCGAATTGGAGAGCAGCGCAGCGCAGGAAGATTTGGATCTTCAGGCACCGCCTTCACCAGCTAGAGAGAAAGAAGCTGATGATAGTGATCATGCAGCTTCGGTCAAAGTTCCCGTTCGCAGGTCGACAAGGTTACGTACTGCTCCTGAATGGTACGGTAATCCTGTCTTGAACATTTTATTGTTAGACAATGATGAACCTATGAACTATGAGGAAGCGATGATGAGCCCAGACTCTGGAAAATGGCAAGACGCCATGAACTCTGAAATGGAATCCATGAAGGAAAACCAAGTGTGGACTTTGGTTGACCTTCCTGATAGCCGTAAGGCTGTTGAATGTAAATGGATTTTCAAGAAGAAAACAGACGCTGACGGTAATGTCACCGTATATAAAGCTCGACTTGTCGCAAAAGGTTTTCGACAAATTCAAGGAGTTGACTACGATGAGACCTTCTCACCCGTAGCGATGCTAAAGTCTGTTAGGGTTCTACTAGCAATTGCTGCTTATTTCGATTATGAAATTTGGCAGATGGATGTCAAAACTGCGTTCCTCAACGGAAACGTTGAAGAAGAGTTGTACATGGTACAACCTGAAGGTTTTGTCGATCCTAAGGATGCTGATAAAGTGTGCAAACTTCAGCGATCCATCTATGGACTGAAGCAAGCATCCCGGAGTTGGAATCTTCGATTTGATGAGGTGATCAAAGGTTTTGGATTTGTCCAAAATTATAAAGAAGCTTGTGTTTACAAGAAAGTGAGTGGGAGCTCGGTTGCATTCCTGGTTTTATATGTAGATGACATATTACTTATTGGGAATGATGTGGAGCTGCTTAACAGTGTGAAAGATTATTTGAATAATAGTTTTTCAATGAAAGATCTTGGTGAAGCTGCATACATATTGGGCATAAAGATCTATAGAGATAGATCAAGACGCTTAATAGCACTTAGTCAAAGTAAATACCTTGAGAAGATAGTGAAGAAATTCAATATGCAGGATGCAAAGAAAGGTTCTTTGCCCATGTTACAAGGTAAGCCATTGAGTATGACTCAGTGTCCAACTACGGCAACAGAAATAGAAAGGATGAAGAAAATCCCCTATGCCTCGGCCATAGGTTCTATTATGTATGCCATGTTGTGTACTAGACCGGATGTGTCCCATGCTCTTAGTTTGACGAGCAGGTACCAGAGTGATCCTGGAGAGGCTCACTGGACAGCAGTTAAAAATATCCTTAAGTACCTAAAAAGGACTAAGGACATGTTTCTTGTCTATGGTGGTGATGAAGAGCTCTCCGTAAAAGGTTACGTTGATGCTAGCTTCGATACTGATCCAGATGACTCGAAATCTCAAACAGGGTATGTCTTTATCTTGAATGGAGCTGCGGTTAGCTGGAGGAGTTCCAAGCAAACCGTCATTGCGGCATCTACATTAGAGGCGGAGTATATGGCCGCTTCTGAAGCAGCGAAAGAAGGGATATGGCTGAAGGAGTTCGTCACTGAACTCGGCGTTGTTCCGAGCGCACTGGATCCCATGGAGATTTTTTGTGACAACACTGGTGCCATTGCTCTAGCCAAGGAACCAAGATGTCACAAGAGTTCCAAGCATATCAAACGCCGGTTTCATCAAATTCGTGAGCATGTCAATGAAGGAGATATTACCATTAGCAAAGTACATACGAATCAAAATATCGCTGATCCGTTGACTAAAGTTCTTCCACAGACAAAACATGATCAACACCAGAAGGCCATGGGTGTTAGATTTTTACCAATGTAAACTAGATTATTGACTCTAGTGCAAGTGGGAGACTGTTGGAAATATGCCCTAGAGGCAATAATAAATAAATGTTATTATCATATTTCCGTGTTCATGATATATGTTTATTTCCATGCTATAATTGTATTAACCGGAAACATAATACATGTGTGGTTGCGTAAACAACATTGCGTCCCTAGTAAGCCTCTACTAGACTAGCTCGTTAATTAATGATGGTTATGGTTTCCCAACCATGAACATGAGTTGTTAATTAATTAACGGGATCATGTCATTAGAAGAATGACGTGATGGACAGACCCAACTAAGCATAACAATATTGATCGTTTCATTAAGTTTTTATTGTCATGCCTTTTATTGTCAAGTATCCTATTTCTTAGACCATGAGATCATGTTATTCCCGGGTACTGGAAGAATACTTTGGGGACATCAACCATCGCTTCGTGACAGGGTGATCATAAAGGTGTCTTACGGGTATCTCAGAAAGTGCTTGTTGAATTACATGAATCAAGACTGGGATTTGTCCCTCCGTGTTTCGGAGAGATATACTCTGGGCCCACTCGGTAGTGCACATTCGGTAAAGCTTGCAAGCACGTGACTAATGAGTTAGTCACAGAGAATGTTGTATTACGGAACGAGTAAAGAGTACTTACCAGTAACAAGATTTAACTAGGTATAGTGATACCGACGATCAAATCTTGGGTAAGTAAAATATCGCGTGACAAAGGAAATTGTATACGGATTATAGTAGTCCACGACATAGTGGTTCAACCGATAAAGATCTTCGTTGAATGTGTGGGAGTCATTATGGATATCCTGGTCCCTCTAATGGTTATTGATCGGAGAGGTGTCTCCATCATGTCTGCACGTTCTCGAACCCGTAGGGTCACACACTTAACGTTCGGTAACGCTAGAGTAGCTCTGGGATAATTTTGTTAATGGTGTCCGAATATTGTTCGGAGTCTCGGATGAGATCCTAGACATCACGAGGAGCTCCGGAAGAGTCCGGAGGTAAAGATTTATATATGGCAAGTTGATTTCAGGGTTCCGGAAAAGTTCGGGATTTTTCGGCAGAGTGTCGGAATGTTCTAGAAGGTTCCGGAGGGTCCCATAGTGGGGCCCACCTGTCCCCAACGACCAAGGGTGGCCCACTGGTCCATTTGACCAGTCCTACTTGGTCCATGCAGCCATTCAATGGGTAGCCCTTTAAAAGGGATGTTACCACTCTTGAAAGAGGGGGTTACCACCTTTTAAATGAGAAGGGGTTACCACTATTGAAAGAGGGAGTTTCTACTTTGGAAATAAAGTGGCTGCAGCCCCTTGCCTATATAAAGAAGAGGGAGAGGTGCACCAAGAGACAGAGGCTTGGCCGCATCACTGGCTTGCTGCTCCTCTACCTCCCGCGCACCGCTTGGCGAAGCCCTGCCCGCGGGAACTCTCCACCATATCCACCACCACGCCGTCGTGCTGCTGGAATCGATCCCACCTACTTCTCCCTCTAGCTTGCTGGATCAAGAAGAGGGAGACGTCATCGAGCTGTACGTGTGCAAGCCTCCGGAGGTGCTGCTCGTTTGCGGTGCTGATCGGATCGAACATCGTCAACAACTTCACCGAGCTGCGTTGAATTAAACGTTCAACGCGCGTGTTCTTCGAGGGTATGATGAACTACTCTCCCCGTTACTAGAATCTTCTAGATAGGATCTTGAGTGTTGCTTCCGCATGTGAGAGAAATTTTTTGTTTTCTATCGCGCAAACTCCTACACGACATTAGCGAGCTCTGCGGCGTGTTCGCGTCTTCTCCACCACCATCTACTCCTTCATCATGACCATGTCCGTCGGCATCTCTTTCATCACGATCATCTTGCCCGTCGTAGTCTTCAGGCGCAACATTTGCTGTCGGCGCAACATTTGATGTCGGTGCTTCATTGAAGCCTTCCACGAAACCGCGCCTGAGCAGGTGTTCCTCCAATTGTCCGGAATCAGGGTCGATCCATCTCACAAATTTGCAACTTCTACACGGACATCGTATGTGGCGCCTGTTGCACCGAATCATTTCCGCCTTCGATTCTTCCTTGTAATTGTTGATTCGACTGGAGCTCATCTTCATGACCATGGTCGCCTACGCGGTATACATATAGAGTATGTGTTATTAAGTCGGAAATGTTCGACGAAAAAATTCGGCATTAATTCCCCTAGAAGTAGGACATATGTGGTGCAAAATTTTACCGAAATGGAAATGAATCAACATTTCGGCAAACATCCATGCACCACGCCGGCGCAACACAACAACAAAAGGCAACAACATGCACAACACACACAAGCTTCATGTACACACATATTCATCCAACAATACTCACCTAGTAGATCTAGATCCGTTGCCGAGACGTGACCGTGATCGATGAGAGAGAGTGTGTGGTGATGGAGAGAAAATAGTGGACAAAAAGAGAGGAGGAGAATATATATGGAGGCTCTCCCCAAGCCCTCACCAATTATATGTCAAACAAAGTAGGTTTAACAACAAATAATGGATAATAGGATGGTCAAAATGGCATGGGAGAGAGGAGGAGCTCGAGCTAGATGTATGGGGGAGAATGAAGAAGGTCACATGGGGAAAGTGGGTGTTGCCACCTTTTTATGGATCTGGGCCAACATTCTGTGGCGCATTAGACACCGTGCGCCACAGAATGTCAACTTTCTGTTGCATACGGTTCTGTGGTGCACGCAGCTCGGTGTGCCACAGAATGTCAACTTTCTGTGGCGCACGGTGTCTGGTGCGCCACAGAAAGCTAACATTCTGTGGCGCATGGTGGATGGTGCGCCACAGAATGTGAACTTTCTGTGGCGCACTGGGCCCCGTGCGCCACAGAATGTCCCCAGATGGACCTGGCCCAATAATTGGAACGTGGGACCCACGATATTTCTGTGGCGCATGGGTGGGCATGTGCCACAGAAAGATGACATTCTGTGGCGCATTGGACATGCGCCACAGAATGTCAGCTTTCTGTGGCGCATGGTCACCAGATGCGCCACAGAAATGCCAAAATTTCTGTGGCGCACCTGCTGCCATGCGCCACAGAAATATTTCTGTGGCGCACCAATTAAGGGTGCGCCGCAGAATGCCAACCCACCTATAACCCTTTTCCTACTAGTGTAAAACTCATGGACTGTACTGCTCACTTTTTTGTACCTGAACTGCCATGAAGTACACTACTAACTCAAGCATTATCGTACTGAACATGCAGTTAAATTCAACAAATAAACTTGAACTTCCCTCCTACCTACCCTGTACTACCATCTAAACTATCTTTGAATTTTAATTGCATGTTCAGTAATGCTTTAACACTGCTGAAACAGACAACAACCTCGAAAGTACACTACTTGAAAAGTTGGAAACAACTTACTTGGTTTGCTATCGTCTTTTCGTGCTCTAACATTCGCCTTGATTGTATGCAGTTATTTATTTGCTCCACAAAGCGGTGCAGAGTAAGGGTTGCCCTCGCTACATTGGGTAGATGTCATTTGTGCGTAGAAAGCTTCCTTGAAGTAAGCTGAAATCCACTCCCTCCTATCATCCCACAGGGATAACATCATCGCATCGTTCTGGAGGTCGTATTCTTGTACGAGCGCTTGCCATGCAGTTTCGAATTCAGTCGGCATCAGAGGCCAGTTTATTACCGCTCTGAACTCATCCTTGAAGCTCGGATGAAACCGGTATAGTTTACCGAGCGGTTCCCTGAACTTCTTTATCATGTGCAATCGGCACAGTTTATGCAGTGCTAGGATGAAGACCCTTGGAACCGCCAGCGCCATCGATGGGCATTGGTCTGCGCCAAAAAAAACAAAGCAAATCAGTCTCATTGGCTGTACTGCTCACTTTTTTGCACTTGAACTGCCCACGAAGTGCACTACTAAGTCAAGAAAGTAAACATGCAATTGGACAATACATCTTTTTTTTAATGTTTTTTATTACCTGTTAGAATGATTGTAGGTTGCTTCCCCTTCATGCACCTCAGAAAGGTCTGAAACAGCCAGACAAACGAGTCTTCACTCTCGTCTCTAATAAGCGCGCATGCAAAAATGCAGGACTGCAGGTGGTGGTTCACCCCAACAAACACTCCCAGCGGCATCTTGTGTTTGTTTGTCTTGTACATTGTATCGAATGTCACGCAGTCGCCGAAGTCTTCATAGTTGCCTTGGCAGCTGGCATTTGACCAGAAGATATTCTTGATATGGTCACTCTCGTCAACCTGGATGTCAAAGAAGAACTGATCATTCGCAGCCTTCATCTTGGTGAAGAACATGACTAGCTTGTGGACTTCGTCGATGCTGTCCTCTTTAGAGTTCTTTGCCTTTCTGCATTTTGCACATAAGAAGCACATAAGGATGATAACCTGGGAAGTCCAATGTAATAGGATTTTTTTGCGCACAAGTACATTTATGTTTTTTTTTAGGTGGAAATGCAACTTACTGGTTTAGGAGGTCACGACCATGCATCGTCATGTACTGCGCTCCTCCCACTGAACCGGCTATTAATGACATTATCTGATAGAGCTTGAGGTTTTGAAACAGAAGGAACTTCACATACTCCAAAAGAGACGGGTCAAGTGTCTTGTGCGAGTGCAGAAACACGAGCATGCTTGGTGATAGTAACAGCTGGTGGTTGTGTTCGAACTGGATGTCCTCAATGACAAATGTCCCATCTGGCTTCTCCTTGATCCTAAGCCTTGCCTTGCAGCCACACCTCTTGCTGCTGTTCATTCGTTGTCGCTCGGGTTCAGAAACATTGGGTTTATATTTGCCTTTCCGGGTGCACTGAAGGTATCGGTTGTTACCGTTGTGCTGGCCAGTCTTGACACCAAACCCAGAATGCCTCGCATATCTGTTGTAGAACTCCCTGGCTTTCTTGAAACTGTCGAAACACATCTTCATTTTAGGTAGCAAGTAATCTGGAAGATCGGGTTTCTGCAAACACATACAGTTTTGCTTGTCAGTGCTTTTAACAGATCAAAAAGCACAATGAAACATAAGATTCATAACGCTGCATCCGATGCAGTTGAGTTTTATTTGTTGTTACTTACATGCGTGTAGCTCCGCGCCGCTGATGGAGTTTGATTCTGGCTAGGAAATATGGGGCCTGGTGGTGTCACCAGCGCCCTGCGTAGCAACGGATCCCGGTATTCTTCGACCTGCTGCGTATCATCATGGACGACGTGAGACCTCTTTTTCGGAGGCACAGAGCTTTCTTCTTGAGGCCGCTTTGTAGGATGCAGTGACTCCAGAAATTCAGGTCTCCTGGGTGGGTGCTGCGAGGCAGGAAACTCGGGCCTCCTGGGTGGACGCTGCGTGGCAGCAACTTCAGGCCTCCTGGGTGGATGTTGCGTGGCAGCAACATCAGGCCTTGTACTCTGGGTGCCAGCAAACCCAGGAATCCGGCGCGAGGTAGCGACCTGACGCACAACTCGCTCAATATGGGCTGATATAGGTGGTCCACCATATGTACTCACTTCTGGTAATGGAGCATCATTAGTTGTAATCGGTGTTGCTTGCGATTGTGCGGAGTATGGGAATCTGCATGTGGTCACAAAGTAACCAGCGGGCAGATCAGGAGTCCTCCATTGCGGATTATTAGGAGTCTGCCATTCCGGATTGTCAGGAGTTCTCCCTTCCGGATTGTCAGTAGTTGCCCATCGAATTGGCATCGGATCCAGGACATCTGGTGTATATTTGACTCTCTTTTCTTCGTTTCCATCCTGCATTTGGACAAATATGTGATTCGAGTTAGTTCAACTGCTCAACTCCCTTTCATGTACTTCTTTGAAAACTAAGTTTGTACTTCCCATAATGCTAAAAACTTTCTAAAAAAAATGTCTGTAGCTGCTCCCCAGGTACTGAACTTGTTTTCATTTCTAGTTGAACTGCTCAACTACCTTCCATGTACTGTCATAAAACCATTTGCTGTACTTCTACTAATGCAACAAACTTCCTAGCTGCAGTTGTATGTATGTTATTTAGATTAACAGGACCAAAACTTGTTTCCATCCTTGCCTTCTACACATACAGTCGCTCATAAATTCAGTACGTAATGATTTTGGGCAGTACAGATTTGTTACCTTGGGCAATTTGTCACCTGAAGGAGCAGCTCGACGCTTCCGAGCCATGGCAGCATCACTGAATTTTTTGGCTAAAGCCAGAGCAGTTGGAGCCATCTGTATGAGAGAGAAGAAGGTCACAAGGTGGCCAAATCGGCGCCGGAGATGGAGAAGAAGAGTGCTAGGGAGTGGGAGGTGGGGGTGCGTACCTCAGGATCCAGCGAATCGAAACGAGGAACACGCCGAGGGAAGGAGTTCTGCAGTAGGTCAAATTGCCGCTCGCTCGCCCGCCCGTGCCGGAGAAGAAGGTCCTTCGAGTGGGTGTCCGCTCGCACGTTCGCCTCGCCGGAGTTGCAGGTACCCTGGATGGGGTTTCCGCCGTGGGCTCGCCGAGCTCCCCCGCGTCGGCGCGGGGCGTCGCCGCTCGCTCGCCTCGCCGGAGTAGAAGGTCCCCTGGTTTGGGATCTCGAGGACACGGCTCGCCGAGCTCCCTCGCGTCGGCGCGGAGCGCCGCCGCTCGCTCGCTCGCCTCGCCGGAGTAGAAGGTCCCCTAGTTGGGGATCTCGCCGTGGGCTCGCTCGCCTCGCCGGAGTAGAAGGTCTGCTTGATGGGGTTCACGCCGTGTTCTCGGCGAGCTCCCTCGCGTCGGCGCCCCGCGCCGCCGCTCGCTCGCTCGCCTCGGCCGCCGGGGGAAGAAGGTCCCCTGGTTGGGGATCTCGAGGACACGGCTTGCCGAGCTCCCTCGCGTCGGCACCCCGCGCCGCCGCTCGCTCGCTCGGCTCGAAGGTAGGAGGTGTTTGGGGTCGTGGGTGGCCGGGGTCGGGGGTTGGGTTGCGGGTCGGGTCGGACCCGAGGCGCTCCGCGCCTTATAGGGGGACGCTGGTTGTAGATCCTTAATCTACAACCAGTTGTAGAAACGGGGAACACGCCGAGGGAAGGAGTTCTGCAGTAGGTCAAATTGCCGCTCGCTCGCCCGCCCGTGCCGGAGAAGAAGGTCCTTCGAGTGGGTGTCCGCTCGCTCGTTCGCCTCGCCGGAGTTGCAGGTACCCTGGATGGGGTTTCCGCCGTGGGCTCGCCGAGCTCCCCCGCGTCGGCGCGGGGCGTCGCCGCTCGCTCGCCTCGCCGGAGTAGAAGGTCCCCTGGTTGGGGATCTCGAGGACACGGCTCGCCGAGCTCCCTCGCGTCGGCGCGGGGCGCCGCCGTTCGCTCGCTCGCCTCGCCGGAGTAGAAGGTCCCCTAGTTGGGGATCTCGCCGTGGGCTCGCTCGCTCGCCTCGCCGGAGTAGAAGGTCTGCTTGATGGGGTTCACGCCGTGTCCTCGGCGAGCTCCCTCGCGTCGGCGCCCCGCGCCGCCGCTCGCCCGCTCGCCTCGGCCGCCGGGGAAGAAGGTCCCCTAGTTGGGGATCTCGAGGACACGGCTCGCCGAGCTCCCTCGCGTCGGCGCCCCGCGCCGCCGCTCGCTCGCTCGGCTCGAAGGTAGGAGGTGTTTGGGGTCGTGGGTGGCCGGGGTCAGGGGTTGGGTTGCGGGTCGGGTCGGACCCGAGGCGCTCCGCGCCTTATAGGGGGACGCTGGTTGTAGATCCTTAATCTACAACCAGTTGTAGAATAGATCTTGTGGCTTGGAAAAGGAGAATGAGTGGACATTCATGTATATATATATATATATATATATATATATATATATATATACATGAATGTCCACTCATTCTCCTTTTCCAAGCCACCATTCTTCATATAAACCCTTGAATAGAGCAATGGTCATCATGTCATCTTCAAGAATCCAACACATGAATTCCAATCTTTTCCCATGGACAAGATCTATAGGAATATTTCAATGTAAACATTAGTCCATAAGGATTGTCATTAATTATCAAAACCACGCATGTGGGAAACATGCATTTTCACCCGCCACCTTTCGCAGCGGGCCCGCCGCCACCGCGGCGCAGGCCGGTGGCAATGGCGTCGGGGATACCGGGTCTGGGGGCGCTGGAGGCGCGCTGCTAGGGTTCGGCCCCGCGTCGCCTGGGGCACGACGCGAGAGCGGGTTTTTTCTTGTGGTTGGACAATTACAAGTAATGTTATTCATACCCAGTCTACTAGTATATCCCACGACACTTTTTTTTATCAGAGTATTTTCTTCTTATATACTTAGTACTGAAATGCGGAGGCTTGTCGTATGCTTTACTATGAGGGGTTCTTGCAGCTAAAGTCTCCAGCTGTGCCGTCTACGGGTCTTGCATATTCCATTGCTTACTATGGTTACTTGTGTTGGTCGAGATCCAATAATTCCCAATAATGGAGGATAAGTACTTGTACATAAATAAATGAATATATGATATGTACTCCTACGAGTCATACAGTCACCACTTGTGCACTGGTGAACTATATAAAGATTTGGTGAATTGTTTTGTTTTTACATTTGGGACCAAAAGTAGATGTCACTCCCATTCTGACATAAGCTTCTTTGACAATGTGGAAGCGCTTTCAAATAACTCATCCTGGCATAAATTTAGAGATTTTCTGCAGAGTTGACATTGTTAATCTGCCCTTCAACTTGGAGTACCCTCTCCATGTGACGCTGAATAAATTAGTGTGCGGTTAGCTCCTTGCCGACTCTCCGGGCCGCTACAAAACAATGTAATATCTCATCTCTTGTCCTTCCGTGGCATTTGAGAGTACTCCAATACGTGCACTCCTTCACAAAGTTGACTCTGGGATGGGTACAGGTGGCGCGCGATTACCTAGTTATTCATTTATTAGATCATACAGGTGGAGTACTTCTGTACTTGATCCTGTTATCCTTTGTTAATATCTCAACAAAATAACTCTGCATGAAAACCAAAAATTTACATTTGTCTTGTCTACATGCTTGCCCATTATGTTCCTGGAACGGTGGAAGCGTGCCTGATATATTAAGCATGATGTATATATCCTCGTTTTAATGTAGTACTCCTTGTCCTTAAATGGACCTGGACATCTTTTTGTGGACGGAGGCAATATATGAACATCTAGGGCGCGATTGGTAGTCTGCATCCAATTCCCGTATTCTTACGGGCAGGCTCCAGGCAGCAGTGCTGAGCAAAGCCACACATAAAACCATGTTGTGCATGTTGTTTGGTAGCCTGCAGCAAAAAATGAGAGCTCTCTTCGTGAGGACAACCAAACAGCAAGCTTGTATTTGCATATTCGGTTAGTCTCACCATTTGCTTAAAGGTGTACTTACCTCTCACCATGAAGTAGCAGTAGAACGGCGAGGATGACGACGATGCGAGCGGCGGCGGCGGTGTCGGTGGCGGAGGTAGCCTGTGTGCGAGCCACGACCACGGCTCGGGCGACAGCGAGCAGACGACATGGCGACGGGGTGAGCAAATGGCATGGCGGCAAAGCTGGACGGTGAGCAGATGGCATGGCGGCTGTAGAGCTCGATGACTAGTCATGGCGATGGTAGAGCTCGACGAGTTAGAGCGGAGGTAGCATGTGTGCGAGCCATGACCACGACGACGACTCGGGCGACAGCGAGCAGACGACATGGCGACGGGGTGAGCAGATGGCATGGCGGCAAAGCTGGACGGTTAGCAGATGGCATGGCGGCTGTGGAGCTCGATGACTAGTCATGGCGACGGTAGAGCTCGACAAGTTAGAGCGGAGCTTGAAGAACACGAATAGACCAAGAACAGTCTAAATACGCATCTAACAGATCTATACATCTAGAAGCACCGAAACGCAAAACTTACGACACGAAAGTTGTGCGTAATGACGAGGTGAAGCTACACCTCAAAGGAAATCGAAAACGGTAGACCGTGTGCGACAAGATCTTCAAAATTCGTTCAAAAAATCTTCACACAAGAACACGAAATTAGTACCACGCGGTTAACGAAAGGACGAGCTGATTGTCGGAATGGACCCGCATCATCAAATCGCATCATTTTGGTATACACCTTATTTTAAACCGAGCAGTGTACCAGTGATTAGAAGGAGTGAGATTAGGTAAGGGAGAGAGTAAACGGAAGCAGACTCACGCATGGGAGCGAACGATTTTGCAGCTGCGCGAGGGCATGGCCGGCTGGAAACGGTCGATTCGGCCGTTTCCACAGGGTCTGACCCAAGGGTACTTTAAGAAGCGCGCTGTGCAAAATTCGGCCTGCAGGCAAGCAAACATACAGCTTGTTTCTGCAGCCAACGGGCCTGGCCCGGCTGGCTGCAGGCTACCAAACACGCCATAGGTTTGCGGTGATGAACACACATGCAGAATCACGCAGAATGACTATAGGATTGGGAGACGGATCTGGGATAGATTCCTTGTCCGGCTACGAAACGAGTTACTTGCTGCTAGCTTGCTAATCGTATCATTTGATTCAAGACCCAACTCTGATTACAACGCTACTATTACACGCTGCACGCTGATCCCAAATTCCCAATGAATAAAACAAGGACACGCAAACAAGATGAACAAAGAAGCGAAATTCGCTTTGGCTCCCGGGAGCATATGCTCCCGGTATTTTTGACAAAATTTAGCAAATTGAAAACTTATCGAAAAATTCCGAAACAAATCATGCATGTACCTGACCATATTGCGCACCACCATGATTTTTTTTCGCGCCGAAATGGCATCGTATGCGACCTGTACAAAAATGACAAATTTCCTGTCAGATTTGAGATTCGAAATTTGAATTTTCTGACAGGAAATTTGTCATTTTTTTACAGGTCGCATACGATGTCATTTCGGCGCGAAAAAAATCATGGTGGTGCGCAACATGGTCAGGTACATGCATGATGTTTTTCGGAATTGTTCGATAAGTTTTCAATTTGCTAAATTTTGTCGAAAATACCGGGAGCATATGCTCCCGGGAGCCAAAACGCTGCTAGTCTCTAGATAAGTGCTCCTACTGGTCGTACATGGTCGTGCTTCCCTTTGGGATGACTCATTGCTTCGTCATCTTTGTTGGCGATGATGATTTTAACAATAGTGGATAGGTACTCGTGCATAAGAGAAGTCATAGATGATAAGTACTCTCACTAGTCAGACAGTCATACCACTTGGGACACCGGCCCCATGTGCACCGCTGAATATAAGATGATTAATTGTTGATTCAAAATTGTTTTACATGTGAAACAAAAAAAAAATCAGGTCACGCCAAGCTTGGAAATATCTTGGAAGGCAAACGTAAACTTCATTGACAAAATGGAAGCACACAACATCGCTTTCAAGGTACAACTCATCATGTCATAGATTTAGAGCAAAGAGTTGACATTGTTAGTCTGACCTTCAACCTGAAGTACCCCCTCTCCATGTGAAGCTGAATAAATTAGCTCCTTGCCGTCCCCTCCTACGCCCCTACGAGACAATGTGATGTATCTTCTCTTGGCTTTCTGTGACGCTTGAGAGAGAGAGTAGTAGTATCAGATACGTGCACTTCATCAGAAAGTTGACTATGAGATGGATACAGATGGCGATTACCTAGCTATTCATTGTTAGAAGATTAGCTACTTGCTCCTATCATCCTTGTTGAAAACTCGAACCACATTTTTGCATTGGATCTTATTTGCATGACATGCTTGTCCATTTTGTTCCAGGAACGGTGGAACCTGCTTGCTATTTTAACCATGCATGATGTATGTATATTCTGTTTACATGTATGAACATGTTTTGGGAGATGAACACTGGATGAGTTAGTATCGAATCAATCGGGAAACGGAGTTCGCATAGCATCAATGTCCTGATACAAATCAAATAACCAGATAAGAATTACAAGATGACAACAACATTAGCAAGGACACAAAGTTGTGGTAACCAAGTTCTTTCCCAAATTATTTCATATGGTACTCCAGTAGCCATTACACGCTCACAACAAAAAAGATGAGATATACACACGCATGATCGGTGCAACACTAACATTTACGCGCACACAGTTTTGCATAATACTAGTCCGTACGGTGACTGTTACATGGTAGAGAAAAAAGCCGGAGGACGAAGTCTCGGGCGTACGGATCGAAAATCAAACTTTGGCATGGCTTCCGGTGATCTTAATTAGTTGTTCTTCTTGCGTTTCTCGAGGAAGAAGAAGAAGGCGAGCGAGGCGATGGAGAAGGTGGAGAAGACGCCGGCGGCGACCTTGATGGAGGTGGTGACGCCGGTGATGCTGACGACGTTGAAGAGGACGCTGGTCTGGCCGTAGGCGACCTGCGTGCCTGAGGCGTCGAGAGCGTAGGCGCGCACGAAGTAGGTGGCGGTGGGGATGTCCAGGGCGACGCGGTAGGTGACATTGCCGCCGGTGCTGGCGTAGGGCTGCTGGGTGACCTTGAACTGGCAGGTCTTGTCCTTCTTGAGGTCGTCGTGGGTCTTGCGCCACTCGCGCGCCTTCTGGCTCACCGGCGCGTAGCACAGGCTCACCTTCACGTTCTTGTACTCCGCGTCCTTCCCGGCTGTGCCGTTCAGGGACCAAGTCACCGTGATCATGTCCTCGCCGCCGTGAAGAACTGGCCATAGATCGGCATGCGTGTTAGATTTTTACTAAACTCAAATTATGCTGTAATTTAAAGATAAATTGAATTGTTTTTTAACACAAGAGTAATTTAAAGAGATCGATTTTTCCAGCAAGTTCGAGCATCTGAATTCTTCTATTGACCGGCGGCTAGCCGGCGGATATGTGGAGTAGCATGCGACGACAAGGCTAATATACTTGCTGCATACATGGCCATATATGCCAATCCGTGACGTCTATAGGAAACAAAGGAAGTAGTCTCTCGCGTGCGGCGGAAAGTCCGGCAGCATAAACGACGACGGACGTACCTTGGCCGGCAGTGGGGGAGGCGGTGACCGCGAGGTCGACGGGCAGCTTCGTGAGGTACGCCACGGCGCTCGCAGGCGCGCAGCAGCCGGCGGCGAGAACCACCAGCAGCAGCGCCGTGACCATTCCTTGACGAGCCATCCCTTCGATGCTAGTTAGTGCTTGATTTCTTGATCGATCGATCGGAGGAGGGAGAGAGGACCTTGGGAGGTTTGCCTTTGCTTTGGTGGGGAGATGTGGAGAGATGGAGGAGTACGGATGGGTTTAATATAGGCTCGCGCCATGGGTGTTGACCGTAGGCGAGGAGGCAGAGCAGCAGAAGCTGCCAGTGCCGTGTTTCGTGGGGCCGAGAAGGCGCCCGTCTGATCAAGCGAATCGGAAACTGGCTTAGCTGGTCTCAATTCAGATCTCGAAATGATGAAACTCGCCTCGCGTTGATCTGCGGGGCAGCAGAAGGGGTGGTAGTGAGAAGCGGCGACTGCAAATTAAGCTGAAAGAGGCAGCAAAATCGACGACTCCTGTGTTGTGCTGTCAAATTCGGTTTTAACAACGAAAAACAAGACCCAAACTCCGTGTTAACAGAACTTGTAGTTTTTTATTTTGTGCATTAAAGTCGGTTGTGCAACCAAAATGGTCTCGAAACTGCAGCTAAAAACAGAAATTTCCGATTGTGCTATCAAATTCCGTTTTAATGAAAGAGACCCAAACTACCCGTTAACCAAGTTTTCATTTCTCTTTTGGGTGCATGAGGCTCGGTTTCATTTTTTCCGCTAACCAAAATTGTCTCAAACCAAAATGAAAAACCATGTTTTCTCATCCATACCTATACGCTTTAACCAAATGTCCACTCATATATGTTTAAGTTCCACCCGTTTCTCATTTGTAACAATCGACTGGGTCCATGAGAATCCTCTCTGTTTTCTAGAGTGCGTCGAGTAAGAGAGGAGGGGTGAGTAAGAGGAGAGCAAATTTTATTCCAAACTTATGCTTTAATTTGAAATGTGGAATTATAAGATTCCCTATTGCAGTTTTCAAATGGGTACCGTATGGAGTATGAGACGATGCAACCTAGCTTTTCTACGAATCACAACACAACACAAGCTAGGCAAGTAACTAAGAATACAACTAGATTAGAAGGTGAAGCACTAGAATGAAGCAAAGAAATTGCAGACGATATTGCATATCCATAGTTCAAATTCCTCAATGGACTCTATATCTCTATTGGAGAGATGGAGAGACTGGGCTCCGAAGGCCACAAAGTATCGACTTATTATTCTTGTGTTTGAACCACAAACATCGAGCTAAACCACTCCGAATGATAGAAAATCTTCGTGCCTTCACAAAGTTCGTGAGCTGAATCCAAAATCTTTGATGCTCCGGTATAACTCCAACCACTTAGAAATCCAGGACCAGAGTGTCAAGCTAGATGAGGACTCGGGGAGGGATCAATGCTTTGCTTGGTGATATGTCCAAAACGTATTTATAGTTTTTAATTGTTTCATTCTACTTTTATATCATTGTTGCATGTTCTATTACGGTTTTCTATCATTCTATTGGACTAACCTATTAATAAATGCAAAAATACACATGTTCATGTTTTACACTTGGATGTGTAGAAATTACTTGGAAAATGGCAAAAATGCAAATGAAGACCTTGTTGGGATGAAATCTTGACTTTTCTTAAATCTGTCTCCCCCCGTAGATTAAGAGATTGTCACGTTACACTCACAAGGCAACATCAAAATCGAAAAACGTTTTCTTACAAAGTTTGTAGAGAACTTCACGAGGATATATCTGTAGTAAACATTCGTCCAAAACAGAGTCCGAACGCGGCCAGTGGACCCGATTTACTGGAGTCCCAGATCTGATTACGGTACTCCAAAAGTTGGTAATGGGGTTGACTCGGCCTCTTTCCAAAGTTGATAGATTCGCCCAAGATTCGTCCTTATTAACTCATGTGGGTTGAGAGGAGACCCTAGAAAGGTTATAAGGTGCCCAACAGCCCTTGATCAAATGAGCATCCATCAGAGGGTCAAGGAGTATCGCCTTGACATATATAAAGAGTGAAAATCCTAAATTTTGCGGAAGCCGCACATTATCATGAATAGTCTCTCCCTTGGCAGCCGCCAAGAGGGGAAGTCTCCTCCATGTCTCAACACCAAGGCCAAGAAAGAAGAGGGGCAAGGGCCGCCGCCTCCATCTTTTCGGCGTTGCACCGCTCGATCAACAACACTCTCCTTCTACCATGGTAATGTGTGAGTAATCCTCCTCGGGGCCGAGGGCTTGTGCTAATAGCTATGTGTTTATCTCTCTCATGATGTGATCTCGATTGTGATAATGTAATTTGTAATGTAGTTGAATAATATGATGTTTCCCCTTCTATTTTTGTATGTAATTGATATGATGTTGCTCAATTGATTGATGTCTAGTATAATTTTCGCAGCGTGAGGTGACAAAGGGGACTCTATGAACAATTGATTAAAAAAATATTGATCATGAGTTTGTTCTATATATGTTGGGTTAATCATGAGATAACTTGATGTTTTTAGTGTAATTTCCTTAGTGCCAAAGTGATAGAGTGGACGCCGTATGAAAATACTAAAAAGACATAAATCACAAGGTGTTTGTTTAGTGTTATTCTGGATGTCGTATAAATCTCTACGCTTGGACGCCCGATAGAATCGACAAAATAGAAGCCAGTAGTGGACATCATTATGTTATATCTTGGAACTTTTTTGCTTGCTTATATCTTCTCATTCGATTATATAGGAGTTTAGGCTTTACGGAAGAAGTAAAGAGCTCTACCAATTTTGAAAATTTGTACAAGTTCAATTGTTGGGGATGAGATGGATCTGAAAAGTCCCTCTATAAAAGAGCTAGGCCGACATACGACTAGTGCTGCCCTTAATAAAAAGGGGCTATCCAAGTTGAACAAAAAACTTCAATCCAACAATAGTTGCCAACCTTCAGAAAATGTAAAAAATGGAGATGCAATTTGTCGAATAACATTACGTCTCGAAGAGGGACAACCATGTGACCAACGCCGTAGGCCGTCGGACTTCCTCCTGGGCAAAGGGTCGCACCATGGGTTGTATGTGGATCACTTCTAGTAAACAAGAGGAAAAAAATATACACCGATCGCGAGGAGGACACACATGTAGCTAGGCCGCTAGGGGTTGCAGAGGACACCATGTAGAGTTTTTTCTTAGCAAAACAACAACTTTTCACCCCATATGCATCTCCAAAAGATGATTTTTGGCACCGCGGCGACACACTGGACCTGTGTGCTCGAGCTCCACCATGCTAGTCATGTCCCAGGTTTTCATCGAGTTTAAGTACATTGTTGTTGCTATAATTGCACCCTTGGACAAATACATCTGTTGTACAGCACTAACACATAATCCTCAAAAGTAAAAATATACCAACACTCTCTTACATGTAAATTACTATTGTTTGTACTCCCTCCGTTCTAAATTAATTGACTCAGATTTAGTGCAAGTTGTACTAAATCTGAGTCAATTATTTTAGAACGGAGGGAGTACGTCGCAGAGGACAAGAAGTCGCTCACGGACGAACACCTTGGCACGTTTCCAATCTTAGTTGTTCTTCTTGCGTTTCTCGAGAAGAAGAAGAAGGCGAGCGAGGCGACTGAGAAGGTGGAGAAGACACCGGCGGCGACCTTGATGGAGGTGGTGACGCCGGTAATGCTGACAACGTTGAATAAGACGCTGGTCTGGCCGTAGGCGACCTGCGTGCCTGAGGCGTCAAGGGCGTAGGCGCGCACGAAGTAGGTGGCGGTGGGGACGTCCAGGGCGACGCGGTAGGTGACATTGCCGCCGGTGCTGGCGTAGGGCTGCTGGGTGACCTTGAACTGGCAGGTCTTGTCCTTCTTGAGGTCGTCGTGGGTCTTGCGCCACTCGCGCGCCTTCTGGCTCACCGGCGCGTAGCACAGGCTCACCTTCACGTTCTTGTAGTCCGCGTCCTTGCCGGCCGTGCCATTCAGGGACCAAGTCACCGTGATCATGTCCTCGCCGCCATGAAGAACTGCCCATATATTGATCGTCATGCGTGTTAGATTTTTACTAAACTCAAATAATGCTGTAATTTAAAAAAAATGATATGTTTTTACAAATTCGAGCAACTGGATTCTTCTAATATTGGCCGGCTAGCCAGCATATTACTCTTTAGATATATAGAATGCGACGACAAGGCTAATTTACTTCTGCATACATGGCCATATATGCCAATCCATGATGTGTATAGCAAACAAAGTAGTCTCTCACATGCGGCGGAAAGTCCGGCAGCATAAACGACGATGAGCGTACCTTGGCCGGCAGTGGGGTGGCGGTGACCGCGAGGTCTACGGGCAGCTTCGTGAGGTACGCCACGGCGCCCGCAGACGCGCAGCAGCAAGCGGCGAGAACCACCAGCAGCAGCGCCGTGACCATTCCTTGGCGAGCCATCGATCACTGCTTGCTGATCTTCTTCTAGCTTCTGTCAAGCTTCGGGGCTTGATGCAATTAACTCGATCACTCCCTGCTGCTGCTCGATGGGAGGAGGCTGAATGTGAGGGATGGAGGAGCACGAACGGCGCTAACATGTTTATGTAGGCGTGTGAGGGGGCGTTGACCGTGGGCGAGGAGCTTGCTTTCGTGTTGTCGAGGAGGCGCCCATCCGAAAGTCAGACCTCGTCTGATTTCGTAAACTGTCCTCTCCGACCGGAGCTGTAATCTGCTCTAGAGAGGCTCCAAAGGGTCTGGGGATGAGAAGCGGCGACAGCAGTTTGAACAGCTGCGACGATTAACTACTACCGCAAACAACGGTGCTTTAAGAGGCGAGTGGGTGTTTTAAGTCGTCTTCTAGGGAATTAATACATGAATTTCGCGATCCGAATGTTGAAACATTCTCTACAGAATGTAACGATGGCCATTGTCGCCTTGTCGGCCTAGAGCAGTCAACTGAGTGCAAAAGGGCAAGGAACTCTGCATCCCCCCCTCCACTGCGAAATTTGTCTCGCATTGTCAGCTAGAACGCAGCGCGTGTTCACCTAGCTCTTGGAGCTATATTCGGGCAACGGTCCGCAAACGGAGCATCGGTTACTTTGCTTCTGTTTCTCCATGTTGAGTTGTTGTACGAAGACTTTCAGTCATTTCAGGTTGCTTGGGTTGGTTGGTTGATGATTTTGATTGCCAAATGCCAAGGCCCATCATGTCGGCGTTGACATGGTTAAACAACTGCAATAAAAATGAGAAAGCATGCGTCACGTGACTATTAGCTCTAGCCAAAGGTTACCGGGATACCACAAGCAACTTATCTCGCATATAGTTGTTTGACTTGGCTCAATCAGTGAACATAAGAAAAGGCATGCATTCGAGTTATAGACAGATATTTGTTTCCATACCATGAGAGTGATAGGGGACACAGGTGCAGATGAATGATCAACCACTGGGCAATCAGAAATCAGAAATGGATCAATATTGATCCATTTTTCTTTTAACTCTGCGAAAGGCTCAGCTTCACCGTTCCACTTGGAAAAAGCTATGCTGACTCCCTTCTTCTTGAGATTGATAGAAGGAAACTCAGCCAGATCTTCAATCTTCTTTGAAGGTGGCAAGCGTAACAGATATTTATTGGAGGCTAGCTGTCTGAACTGCCAGTACCAGTTCATTTTCCATATTTCGCTCAAGTTCTTGCTCATTTACCTCACCCTCAATAACTGTCACCACTCCCACATTATCAAAGTTGAGCCACTTAGATGCTTCTAGACCTTCAACCTCTACATGGAAGAAACCAAGTCCAGGGTTGGCACTCCCCCAAAACTGCGCCATAGGCATGGGTTTGTACCACTCCACACAGGAGTCCATGTGATGGTCTGCCTTATTACACATAAAGCAACACTTCTGTTTTTTGCAGATCCCCACATAGTGTCCAGGCTCTCCACAATTATAGCAGATCATATCCTTATATTTTGGATCATATACCTCAGGCACAGACGCTTTCTCTTTCTCTTTGTTCTTCTCATTTTGAGCCTTCTCCTGCCTTGGTGCCTGCTGAGGAGCCGAATTGGAGCTCCCTTGCTGAGTGTTCTTCTTATTTTTGCTATATTGCTGCGAGCTAGCACTACTGGTCTGGCTCGGTACCTGCGGTTGCTGCACAACCAACTGTGGCACTTGCCCTTGCACTCCACCACCCGACCACGGCCACGATTGCCCCCGTACCTCCCTCCCTGTCCAGCACCTGCCATCAGGATCTCTGCGTAGGTTTCTCTCCCCGCTTCCCGTTCCGTTGTTGCGATGGTGGCTGCTAGAGTTCATCGGCGCTGCTGATGATCATGTTGTAGCAGCCATGATGGTACAGTCTTAATCTGGACAGCACGGAACGACGCACGTGACAGCCATCAGATACTAGATGATACGAGGAGCATTACTAGGCGAAGTGGCGAACGCTGGCTGGCATTGAGGAATGGCACAATTTGCATATGCCACCAGCTCCGAAAGTAACACGACCGGTGGAGCGCTGGCATACACCGGCTCAAGATTGGACCAAAGTAAATGCAGATGGAGCATTCATCTCGGTAACTGGTAATGGAGGTGCTGGGGTGGTAGTGCGTGATCGTAATGGAGGCTTCCTGTGAGGAGCTTGCCATTTTGGTTCCCACTGTTCGTGATGCCAAGGGAGCAGAACTGCTGGTCTATCGCCGTGCTGTGTTACTAGCGCAGGAGATGCAAATTCGGAAGCTTGACCTGGAAACAGATTGTATTGGTGCTGGGCTGAAGTTGCAGAAGGAAGAAAGGGATCGGTCCGTGCACTCCATCTCGTGGAGGAGATCAGATACATGCTGAAGTCCTTTCCAGACCATGTCGTTCGTATGGTCAGGCATACTGCCAAATGCCAATGAAGCTGCTCACTAGTTAGCGAAATTTAGCTGCCAAAATAATAAGATATGAAATGTTTGGTTCGGTAGAGCTCCGTCAGCTATTGTAACCAGATTGAACTTGGACTCTCCAGGGAATCTTGTGGTGTAAATTTCATATGAAAAAAGCATTAGGTTACAATCAAAGAGAAATACATTCACATACGATTTAAGTAGGCATGACATCCCAATCCTGTTAGTTTCCTATTCATGTGCATTTCATATCAATGAATCAAAGAAACCCTGAGTCTGAACGATACATAGGATCTCCCATTCCCATTCAAGCAAGATGACTGGTGACAGAAAACCAAACAGACTTTTGGTCATTGATGCAATTTACAGAATACAGACCAAATTGTAATATACGCAGCTTAAGCGAGTACAAAAACAGACCAAATCCATGTTTCAGAAGATTGAAACAACTTAATCTTGACTACATACAGGTTGTTGACTTATACATACAGATGACCTGTGTAGTAGAACAGGTGCTGAAGTCATACTTTGCACAGCACATATGCTTTTGGAACAACAGGCACACGTTAAGGGCCGTAACGGCTGTCAGTGTTCTCTGCTAAGGAGTGTCATCTTCTCCGCTCACTCTGCTCCGTCAAAAATGGATGCTTGAGCGCTTCATGGGCAGTTAGGCGGCTTGCCGGATCATACCTAAGCAGCCCTTGCAGAAGATCTATGAAGTCCCCAGCAGAATGATCTACATTTTGCATCACCAGATTCTGCTTGCAGAGTAAATAAAATTAAATTCTGAGCAACAAATACTCAGTTGGTACTCAAAGCAGCAACATTATATGAAATATACCTGAAGCCGCGGCAGCTTCATGACAGCTTTCATACTCTCCCGGGAAGCACATCCTTCAGGCCAGTTTAAACGGCCCTTTCTTACATATTTCTCAGCATGTCGACTACACATAAGGAATAAATAAGCACATAACACCAAGTAGCTTCACAAGGCTGACTGCTTACTACGCTGATATGTATCAAAGACAGCAACATACTCTGCCCTCTTAAGCATGTGGTATGGCAATGGACTGAGCACTCTCTCCATCATGGCCAGATGCTCCAAGTTTTCATGAGTTTGAAACAATGCCTCTCCCTGCAGTACCTCGGTAACTTAAAAAGGCCCATTGTTGTGATCGGTGACAAATGAAAACAAGCCCCAATAACATACCGTGCACAGCTCTACCAGTATACAACCAGCACTCCAGATATCACATGGGTAACTCCATCCAAGCCCTGAACAGAACATCGCCCATTGCAAATATAAAAACATACACCAAAAATCTCGCTGAAGGCATAGGTTTTGCACTGGATAAGAAAGATACCCAAGATGACTTCAGGGGCCCGGTAATGCCTAGTAGAAACCACATAGGTCTGGTCTGGCTGGTCATATGTTGTGCTGCCAAAATCAATCACCTTTATTGCGCTGGACTTGGGCAGACGTTTGTAGTAGGATCCCTCCTTTGGGGATCGGGATGAAACCTGTCAGTTTGTATACAAGAATTAGCACATATGGTATACACTAGAAATAACAAGGATTGTAAAATAAAAAACTGCAAGATCAAATTAGTAAATGAACAAAGTATACTTTGTAATCAAGCACTTTAGTGTACTCCGCAGAAACAAGAAGAATGTTCTCAGGCTTTAAATCAGTGTGAATGAGGCGCAAGTCATGCATAACTGCAACACACATTGCAGAGAAGGATAAATATGTGAACAGCCAAAAGGCAGTTAGATATTCCTAGTCATTGAGTAATCAAAGGATTAAGTAACAGTCATCAACAGATGACATCCTCGGATTATCATATAATTGATCTACAATTGCATACTAGTGCAGGTATAAGGGTAGATGAAGTGTGCACACACATGCTAGACATCCCAACAGTTGTTTGGCAACCTCCCGAACTACGGCAATTGGGAATGCTCGGTAATTGTTTTTCCGCAGAAAATCGTATAAGCTTGGCCCAAGCTTCTCACAGACCTGCCCACCATTCATTCAAATTTACCAACGTTTAAGCTCAACAGGGTTATCTCGTGTGGTTAGATCATAACTGCCATATAATCTAATGATGTACTTACAATACAGATATGGTTACGATAGTCAAACCAGTTCCGAATTTGGACACAACTGCAAAATAGACCAGCTTTATATACAAGCAACCTTATGAAAAGCAAAAGGGCACAGAGAGAACATATAATATACATCATTGGAATTATACAAGTGAAAATGAGGGCTCACCTAGATCTACTTTTTTCATATTTGCAAAGCTGCTCTAGCATGCCGATTTCTATCATTGCAGCATCCCTGTACTTCTTAATGCCTCTGATGATCTTAATAGCCACCATTTCTTTGCGTTCCCTATCCCAACATTCCAACACCTGACCAAAGGTACCTGTTGAATTTGCATAAACACATCCAGTTATGAGCACACCCTGTTGCCGCCATCAATAAAATCAGCATGCAGGAAACACATTGAGAGTTCCATCATATCAACAGATAGGCTTCTGTCCAAACTGACCTTCACCCATCTTTGCATTTATCCTGTCTGCAGAGATGAAAATAGTCCGTAAGAAAAAATATGGACAAATGTTGAGGACGAGGAAAAGTTGATAAAACACTCAATCACAAAAAACAATTAAATCATCATAAGGTAATTACATCGAGATGTCAGGTTGTCTCCCACAGCAAAAACATAGTGTCCATCTTTGTCATCTTCTCTAATAGGAGGGGTCGCAAAACGAAGGACTTCTTGCGCCTCCTGAGAGGAAACAATACCACCTGTTGAGAGCCCCAATGTCACAGCCGTGATCACATTTGCAACATCTTGCCCACAGAATTTCATCTGCACCAACAGAAAAGTACACAACTTAATTATCCATACGAAACTTTGTAACAGAAGATCTGCAATCATCCAAACCTATATACAAATCTTCATGTAAACAATCGAATACCTAATTTTATCAAAAAGTACCAACACATTTAAAACAAGACAGTCAATTAAACCTTCAAATCTAATGTAATCGGACAAACGCTGATAGAGTGACCACCAATAAAGGTCCTAATTATCGATGAGCAATATACACAATAAATCTGCCTCGCAAAAATAGATCATATACGCACAAAATTAACGAGAAATTCGCCCTAATCCATGACCTAATTCCAAAAGGTGACTGTACACGGTTAAATTAACAAAATCACGGCAGACGACTCGAATCTAGGCAGGAACAAGCATCTAATACCAGAGATCTACGGTAGGTCAAACTATCACAACGACTGAAACCGACAACACAACTACTGGATCAACGCAAACTAGGTACCACCGTATAGATCTGCGAGGCAACGCTCAAATCGCGTCCGGATCGGCGGTATACCTGGGCGATCTCGGGGCCGACGTCCCACCCGAGGCGCTGGCGCTTGCGCGGGCGGCGGTCCAGCGGCGCGTGCGGCATCTCGGCGAGGCACTCCATCGCGAAACGACGGCGGCGGCGGCGGTGGGGCCGATTGGGTTCGGTCTCCGGATGCGGCGGGAGAGGAGGAGGAACGAGCGAGCGATTCCGTGCGGTGGTTGTAACCCTAGTTTATGGGCGAGAGGGGAAAGAGGATTAGGTGGTCGTGGTCACGGAGGCGGTGCGAGTCCGACACGGCTACAGCCTGTGTCACTGACGCGTGGGGCCCGTCTGCTGGTGGGCCCGCATTTCAGCCACGTGATATCGAGGCGCGGGTACGAGTTCTGGTGAGTATTTGTAGACGCGTCCCTCGCTCGGGTCGTGGACCGCTCGTTGGCGAACGGATTCACGCACGCAGTTTTCCTTAGCGGTTATCCAGCTAGGCCCAGTGACATGTGGGGCCAGCCAGCCTTAGCTAGCCCCACATGTCAGTTTTTTGTCTCGTTGATTTAACACCGGTTGCGTTATCAAAAGGCATATTCGGCATATATGCCCTCGAGCCTCGAGGGAGATATAGCATCCGATTCTCCAATACCAACCCGAATTTATTTTTTTTGTACAAGGGGGAGACACAGAGTGCCTCAAACATTCAGCTCAGAAGCAAAGAACATTTAGAATTACATAGCCCAAAGATTGCAGAAGCTGAGACGCCGCAAGGATTGGGCAAGAAGAGGAGCTATGAGCTGAGTTCCTGCAAGAACTAGTACGCTCAGATCTTCGAGATCTTTTTGCCTGATGAGCACAGTTGTGGGCTACTCCATTTAAGTCTCTAGAGATATGAAAAATTCTATGCCTAAGTGGAGCAACAAATTCTTTAAACTGGAGGATATGGTGACGAATCTCCCAGTGGACCAAAGAGCTTTCCGTCGAGGTCTCAGCCACAGCACGAGCCAGAATGAGGGAGTCGGTGAAGAAGATGGGCTCTGCAATATTGAGAATTTGCACCAACTTTCCAGCCAGAAGAAGAGCGAGAGCTTCAGCCATGAGAGGAGAGGAAACTCTAGAAGCAACCGCTTGAATAAAAACATCCGTCACATGATCTTGAAGAGGAAGACGGAGATAAATTCCTAGACCTGCTGGCGGAGAGGAAGAAGACCTCCAAGGCTTCCACGCTGCATCACAGTATACTTTGTTTCCTGTCATAGATAAATCATTTGAAAGAGAAACATTAGGCTGCTTTGAAGAGTAAGGCAGATGGAGAGCAAAAGAGGCAGGAGCTGGAGAGTCCATGGTAGAAGCTTTCGGCAGCTCCAGGCCATTCATCAGAGCGCAAGCATTTAAATGGATTTGGTGCGGCTGTCCCTGCTTCCTGCAAAAAAGTTGGTCGTTTCTGGACTTCCACATACACCAAAGAAAGGTGAAAATATTTTCAAGGGAAACATGTGGGTGATCAAGTCTTAGCAGATTGGAAATGATTTGAGTGAGAGAACCAGAATTGTGAGTGAGAATATCAGCACGAAAAAACCAAGGGAACTGGAACCAGGCAGCTCTTGCAAACGGGCAAGTGAAAAGCATATGCGTGTCAGTTTCAGAGATACCACACCTGCAGCACAGCCCATCAATGTGCTTGGAAAATCTAGAAGCTCTCTGCCCCGAAGGGATTGCCTTCCTCAAAAGCCTCCAGGCGAAAGCCTTCACTCTCGGCAGCATTTCCTTATTTTTCCAAACTAGGTTGAGAAGATTAACAGTTTGGGAGTCCAGTTGTCTCGGCCTTGGGATTCCTGCATCATATAAAGAGTTCAAACAGACACGATAAGTTGATTTAGAATTGCATTTTCCATTAGGGGTCGGTTTCCAGCAAAGGATGTCATCAGTCATAGAAGGCAAAATGGGAGTGCTTTTAATGGTTGAAGCCGTGAGATTAGAGAAGAGAGAGTTAATCAACGTAACATTCCAGTCCTTACGCCCTGGAAGCCAAAGATCTTTAATTTTCGCCGGATACACATAACCTTGTGGCTGAATTATTAAATCTTCATAAACTCTAGTCCAGGACTGACACCACGGCTGGTTCCAAATAGAAATCTCCCCATTAGTAATTTGATAGAAAGAATTTGCTTGAAGAAGAGGCAAAACTTTGAGAATAGAGGACCAAAAGGCAGATTTCGGAATGTTTGGTTTGGGTCTCCAAATCGAAGTATCATAAAAATATTTGGCCTGCAACACTTTTGATAAAAAACTAGAAGGGCTTTGGGCTATTCTCCACGCAGCTGCCAAAATGAGCCCATGGTTGACAGCCTGCAAATTTCGAATGCCCAGCCCACCTTCCTTTTTTGGCGCGCAAATATCTTTCCAAGCTCTCAAGCAAAGCGATTTTTTCGATGGTTCAGAAGAAATTCCTGACCACCAAAAAGTTCTAATTATAGCATTGAGCTTTGCCACAAACTTCCTGGAGAAAATAATGTTAGACATGTAGTAAACTGGAATGGAAGCAAAAACAGAGTTTATTAGCTCTAATCTTGCAGCATGGGAAAGGGAATTTGCTTTGAAAGAAGCAAGCTTGACTTTAAATTTTTCAATAATAAAACTGTAAGCTTCAGATCTATTCTTGGCAGGCAGAATAAGAGGATGCCCAAGATGAATAAAAGCATTGTTAATAAGAGGCACAGGGAAGATTGAGAGGATATCATGTCTTGTCGAATGAGGAACCCACTTACTGAAGATGATGCCCGACTTTGACCAATTTGGAAGCTGGCCGGAAGCATTGCAGAAAGAGTGAAGTACCTGATTCATGACTTGAGCTTCTTGCAGGGATGCCCGACCACAAATTAAAAGGTCATCTGCAAATAGTAGAGAATGAATAGGAGGGCAATTTGACCAAGAACAATGCCAGAGAGAGAAGAGGAAGAAAGAGCTTCCTGCAAAGCAAGTGACAACTCATTAGTAGCAAGGACAAACAGGTATGGAGATAAAGGACATCCTTGTCGAATACCTCTGTCACTAACAAATCTAGCAAAAGGCTGCCCATTAATGATAACGGAAAAAGTCGGCGAAGAGATGCAAGCATGAATTAGATTAATAAAATGACCATGCAACCCTTTACGAGAGAGAGCAGCAACAATAAAAGCCCATTCAAGACGATCAAAAGCTTTCGCAAGATCAATTTTAAGCATAAAAGCATGATGTTTCCAAGAAGACAACTCAAAAGAATGTGTGATTTCTTGCGCAATGATAATGTTATCGGAAATTCTGCGCCCTTTAATAAAAGCTTGCTGAGAAAGATGAATATAGTCCGGCAAGTGAGGCTTAAGTCGATTTGCAAGACATTTAGCAATGAGTTTATAAATAACATTGCAAAGACTTATGGGTCTGTAATCAGCCGGAACAAGAGGAACCAACTTTTTGGGAATCAAAGCAATGTGAGTGTCATTAATGTGTTGTGGAAGAGAGCCCGTAACAAAAAAGTCTCGAACCAGATTAAAAACATCATCACCAATCCAATCCCAGGTTGCTAGGTAAAATTCAACATTGAAACCATCAGGACCAGGGGAAGCATTTTTCTTCATATCTGAAAGAGTGTCAAAGAGCTCTTTTTTGTCCGGAGTAGAATAAGTAGGATCATCCAAATGAGAGGGCAGAGAAGTGTCATAAGGCCTCGATCGATCAGAACTGGAAGAAGCAAAAATAGATCTGAAATAGGCAACAAAAGTATTTGCAATACGGTCAGGCATAAAATGCATCAAATTATTCTCATCTTTTATCGACAAGATAGAGTTTCTTCATTTCCTTTTAGCAACTGACCGATGAAAGTAAGCAGTGTTCCTATCGCCATCTTTGACCCAATGCTTTTTGGCTCTTTGCATATAGAAATCATTAAGCTTTGTCATTGTTTGTTCATACCTGATAACGAGAGACTGCTCCATTGAGTGGTCCTGCAACTGAGGAGATTTCTTTTGAATATCTTCAATTTTTGCTTCAAGTTCCTTTAGTTCATCCTGCAAAGGTTTTTTCTTCCTGCACCATACCTTTAAACCTGCAGACAGTTTTTTAGTTCTATCCTGAAAGCAACCTGAAGAGTTTTGAATCCAAATGTTTTTAGCAAAATCCTGAAAATCTTGCTCTTTGAGCCACCAGTTTTCGAACTTGAAAGAATTCCTGACTTTCCTGGTGGTACCATTAGTAGAGAGCAAGATAGGAGCATGATCACTATAACAATGAATAAGAGGCATGTTGTAAACATTTGACACAGGAAACACAGCACACCACTCATGGTTAACCAAGCACCTATCTAATCTCTGATAGAGGGGTTTGGAGGAGAAACGCTTGTTAGTCCAGGTGTAAGCAGGACCGCTAAAACCCAAATCAAAGAAACCACAAGCTTTAATACAGCAGCGAAAAGCAGATAAGCGACCATAATTTACATTAGAGGAACTTTTATCAGATGCATACAACAGATCATTCATGTCACCAAAACAGAGCATCGGTAAGTCGCAGTTATCATACACAAAATGAGCTACTTGCTCCCAGATAGAAGAGGTCTGACGATGGTAAGGGTCTCCATAAATACAAACTAAACCAAACTTCTGATTAGTAGACCTATCAGTAGCTAGAGCTAGAATAAGGTGGAACGAGGTGGATTGCACAGAGATTTGAACGTCGTCAGTCCACATCAGCCAAAGCCCTCCCGAACGCTTCCGAGAAGGCACTACAAAGCTATCAGACATGTTAAAACTGTTGGAAATATGCCCTAGAGGCAATAATAAATAAATGTTATTATCATATTTCCGTGTTCATGATATATGTTTATTTCCATGCTATAATTGTATTAACCGGAAACATAATACATGTGTGGTTGCGTAAACAACATTGCGTCCCTAGTAAGCCTCTACTAGACTAGCTCGTTAATTAATGATGGTTATGGTTTCCCAACCATGAACATGAGTTGTTAATTAATTAACGGGATCATGTCATTAGAAGAATGACGTGATGGACAGACCCAACTAAGCATAACAATATTGATCGTTTCATTAAGTTTTTATTGTCATGCCTTTTATTGTCAAGTATCCTATTTCTTAGACCATGAGATCATGTTATTCCCGGGTACTGGAAGAATACTTTGGGGACATCAACCATCGCTTCGTGACAGGGTGATCATAAAGGTGTCTTACGGGTATCTCAGAAAGTGCTTGTTGAATTACATGAATCAAGACTGGGATTTGTCCCTCCGTGTTTCGGAGAGATATACTCTGGGCCCACTCGGTAGTGCACATTCGGTAAAGCTTGCAAGCACGTGACTAATGAGTTAGTCACAGAGAATGTTGTATTACGGAACGAGTAAAGAGTACTTACCAGTAACAAGATTTAACTAGGTATAGTGATACCGACGATCAAATCTTGGGTAAGTAAAATATCGCGTGACAAAGGAAATTGTATACGGATTATAGTAGTCCACGACATAGTGGTTCAACCGATAAAGATCTTCGTTGAATGTGTGGGAGTCATTATGGATATCCTGGTCCCTCTAATGGTTATTGATCGGAGAGGTGTCTCCATCATGTCTGCACGTTCTCGAACCCGTAGGGTCACACACTTAACGTTCGGTAACGCTAGAGTAGCTCTGGGATAATTTTGTTAATGGTGTCCGAATATTGTTCGGAGTCTCGGATGAGATCCTAGACATCACGAGGAGCTCCGGAAGAGTCCGGAGGTAAAGATTTATATATGGCAAGTTGATTTCAGGGTTCCGGAAAAGTTCGGGATTTTTCGGCAGAGTGTCGGAATGTTCTAGAAGGTTCCGGAGGGTCCCATAGTGGGGCCCACCTGTCCCCAACGACCAAGGGTGGCCCACTGGTCCATTTGACCAGTCCTACTTGGTCCATGCAGCCATTCAATGGGTAGCCCTTTAAAAGGGATGTTACCACTCTTGAAAGAGGGGGTTACCACCTTTTAAATGAGAAGGGGTTACCACTATTGAAAGAGGGAGTTTCTACTTTGGAAATAAAGTGGCTGCAGCCCCTTGCCTATATAAAGAAGAGGGAGAGGTGCACCAAGAGACAGAGGCTTGGCCGCATCACTGGCTTGCTGCTCCTCTACCTCCCGCGCACCGCTTGGCGAAGCCCTGCCCGCGGGAACTCTCCACCATATCCACCACCACGCCGTCGTGCTGCTGGAATCGATCCCACCTACTTCTCCCTCTAGCTTGCTGGATCAAGAAGAGGGAGACGTCATCGAGCTGTACGTGTGCAAGCCTCCGGAGGTGCTGCTCGTTTGCGGTGCTGATCGGATCGAACATCGTCAACAACTTCACCGAGCTGCGTTGAATTAAACGTTCAACGCGCGTGTTCTTCGAGGGTATGATGAACTACTCTCCCCGTTACTAGAATCTTCTAGATAGGATCTTGAGTGTTGCTTCCGCATGTGAGAGAAATTTTTGTTTTCTATCGCGCAAACTCCTACAGTGGTATCAGAGCCGGATCTATGCGTAGATGTTTTGGTACGGGTAGAACACATATGTGTATGTGGGCGTTGATAATCTTTTTATTACTTCCTTTGTGTATTTTGAATCTTAGTGGCATAGTGGGATGAAGCGGCCCGGACTAACTTTACATGTCCACGTACATGAGACTTGTTCCACGACTGACATGCAACTTGTATTGCATAAGTGGCTTTGCGGGTGTCTGTCTCTCCCACTATAGTTAAGATTTAATCTACAACGGGTTGTTAATAATTTGTTTATCACCGTTGTGGTTTCATGTTCGTAGGTAAGAACGGTTCTTTCTTCGAAAGCCCTAAGCCACGTAAAATTTGCAAAGAATAAGGGAGAGGCGTCTAACTTGTTTTTGCAGGGGTGCTTGTGATATGGTATAGCCCAAACTGTTTCATATGATATATTTGTGATGTATGAGATGATCATGTTTTGTAATGTTTCACGACTTGCATGTCGATGAGTACGGCAACCGGCAGGAGCCATATGGTTGTCTTAATTATCAATTGTATGACCTGCGTGTCAACTTCAAACGCCATGTAATTGCATTATTTATCGCTATGAGTTAGCAATATATGGGATGCAACGTGGTGGAGACAACCAAGGCGCCACATGAACATGGCGCCATGATGGAGATCATGCCGGTGCGTTTAAGATGGAGATCAAGACGCAATAAAAGGGCTATACCATGTCACATATTTTTATGCATGTGATGTTTATCCTTTTATGCATCTTATTTTGCGTGTGCTCGACGGTAGCATTATAAGATGATCCCTCACACAATATCAAGATAAAGTGTTCTCCCTTAGTATGCACCGTCGCGAAAGTTCGTCGTTTTGAAGCATCTCGTGATGATCGGATGTGGTAAACTCTACGTTCACATACGACGGGTGTAAGCCAGTTTTACACATGCGGAAATACTTTGGTTAACTTGACGAGCCTAGCATGTACAGACATGGACTCGGAACACGACGAACCGAAAGGTTAAACACGAGTCATATGAATGATATGATCAACATTTCGATGTTCACCATTGAAACTACATCTTCTCTCGTGAAGATCGGACTTGGTGTAGTGGATTTGGATCGTGTACCACTAGACAACTATGAGGGATGTTGTTTTAAGTGGGAGTTCGTTAGTAATTTGATTAAAATGAACTCTTTATCATGAACATAGTCTAAAGATGTCTTTGCTAAAATGTTGTAGATCATGGCCCGCAACGTAGCTCAGTTCAACTTCAGCGCATTCCTTGAGAAAGAAAAACTGAAATCATCTGGTTCAAACTTCACTGACTGGCACCGCAACCTGAGGATTATCCTCACTGGGTGTAAGAAGCATTATGTGCTCGATGCTGCGCTAGGTGACCCACCTGCAGACAATGCGCCTGAAGCAGAACAAAATGTCTTTGAGACGCGCAGAGATGACCACATTATAGTTGCCTGTGCCATCCTTACATCTCTGGACACTGATCTCCAGAAACGTTTTGAACATCACGGCGCCTATGAGATGGTTGAAGAGCTGAAAACCATGTTTCAGACTCAGACCCGCGCTGAGAGATATGAGATCTCTGATAAGTTCTATACATGTAAGATGGAGGAGCACAGCTCTGTCAGTGAACATGTTGTCACCATGGGAGGCTATATCCAACGCCTAATTCAGCTGGGATGTGTGATCCCGGATGAGTTAATCACTGACAGGGTGCTGCAGTCGCTCCCTCCGAGCTACAAAGGCTTTGTGCTGAACTATAACATGCAAGGCATGAATAAGACTCTTAATGAGCTCTTTGCGATGCTGAAATCTGCAGAAGTGGACATCAAGAAAGAACATCAAGTGTTGATGGTCAATAAGACCACCAGTTTCAAGAAGGTTAAGGCCAAAAAGGGTCACTTCAAGAAGAGTGGCAAATCTGTTGCTGCTCAGGGCGGCAAACCTGTTGCCACACCTGTGAAACCCAAGGCTGGTCCTAAGCCGGACACTGTGTGTTTCTACTGCAAGGGAGACGGTCACTGGAAGCGTAACTGCGCCAAATACTTGGCGGATAAGAAGGCTGGCAACGTCAAAGGTATATTTGATATACATGTTATTGATGTGTACCTTACTAGTTCTCGTAGTAGTGCCTGGGTATTTGATACTGGTTCGGTTGCTCATATTTGCAACTCGAAACAGGAGCTGCAGAATAAACGGAGACTGGCGAGGGATGAGGTGACGATGCGCGTCGGGAATGGATCGAAGGTCGATGTCATCGCCGTCGGGACACTACCTCTTCATCTACCTTCGGGATTAGTTTTAAACCTGAATAATTGTTATTTGGTGCCTGCGTTAAGCATGAACATTATATCTGGATCTTGTTTATTGCGAGACGGTTACTCATTTAAATCAGAGAATAAAGGTTGTTCTATTTCTATGAGTAATATCTTTTATGGTCATGCACCCAACGTAAATGGTTTATTCTTGTTGGATCTCGATAGTAGTACTTCACACATCCATAACATTGATGCTAAAAGATGCAAAGCGAATAATGATAGTACCACATACTTGTGGCACTGCCGTTTAGGTCATATTGGTGTAAAGCGCATGAAGAAACTCCATTCTGATGGACTTTTTCAATCACTTGACTTTGAATCATTTGATACGTGCGAACCATGCCTCATGGGTAAGATGACTAAGACACCGTTTTCCGGTACGATGGAACGGGCGAGTGATTTGTTGGAAATCATACATACTGATGTGTGTGGACCAATGAGCATTCCAACACGTGGTGGATATCGTTACTTCCTAACTTTCACTGATGATTTGAGTAGATATGGGTATATTTACTTAATGAAACACAAGTCTGAAACATTTGAAAAGTTCAAAGAATTTCAGAGTGAAGTAGAAAATCATCGTAACAGGAAGATCAAATTTCTACGATCTGATCGTGGAGGGGAATATCTGAGTTACGAGTTTGGCATGCACTTGAAAAATTGTGGAATTGTTTCCCAACTCACGCCACCTGGAACACCACAGCGTAATGGTGTGTCTGAACGTCGTAATCGTACTTTATTAGATATGGTGCGTTCTATGATGTCTGTATCCGATCTGCCAATGTCATTTTGGGGGTATGCATTAGAGACAGCCGCATTCACTTTAAATAGGGCACCATCTAAATCCGTTGAGACGACACCATATGAGTTGTGGTTTGGTAAGAAGCCAAAATTATCGTTTCTTAAAATTTGGGGATGCGAGGCTTATGTCAAAAGATTACAACCTGATAAGCTCGAACCCAAAGCGGAAAAATGCGTCTTCATAGGATATCCAAAGGAAACCATTGGGTATACCTTCTATCACAGATCCGAAGGCAAAGTTTTTGTTGCTAAGAATGGATCCTTTCTTGAGAAGGAGTTTCTTTCGAAAGGAGTGAGTGGGAGGAAAATAGAACTAGACGAGGTTATTGAACCTTCTCCCGAATTGGAGAGCAGCGCAGCGCAGGAAGATTTGGATCTTCAGGCACCGCCTTCACCAGCTAGAGAGAAAGAAGCTGATGATAGTGATCATGCAGCTTCGGTCAAAGTTCCCGTTCGCAGGTCGACAAGGTTACGTACTGCTCCTGAATGGTACGGTAATCCTGTCTTGAACATTTTATTGTTAGACAATGATGAACCTATGAACTATGAGGAAGCGATGATGAGCCCAGACTCTGGAAAATGGCAAGACGCCATGAACTCTGAAATGGAATCCATGAAGGAAAACCAAGTGTGGACTTTGGTTGACCTTCCTGATAGCCGTAAGGCTGTTGAATGTAAATGGATTTTCAAGAAGAAAACAGACGCTGACGGTAATGTCACCGTATATAAAGCTCGACTTGTCGCAAAAGGTTTTCGACAAATTCAAGGAGTTGACTACGATGAGACCTTCTCACCCGTAGCGATGCTAAAGTCTGTTAGGGTTCTACTAGCAATTGCTGCTTATTTCGATTATGAAATTTGGCAGATGGATGTCAAAACTGCGTTCCTCAACGGAAACGTTGAAGAAGAGTTGTACATGGTACAACCTGAAGGTTTTGTCGATCCTAAGGATGCTGATAAAGTGTGCAAACTTCAGCGATCCATCTATGGACTGAAGCAAGCATCCCGGAGTTGGAATCTTCGATTTGATGAGGTGATCAAAGGTTTTGGATTTGTCCAAAATTATAAAGAAGCTTGTGTTTACAAGAAAGTGAGTGGGAGCTCGGTTGCATTCCTGGTTTTATATGTAGATGACATATTACTTATTGGGAATGATGTGGAGCTGCTTAACAGTGTGAAAGATTATTTGAATAATAGTTTTTCAATGAAAGATCTTGGTGAAGCTGCATACATATTGGGCATAAAGATCTATAGAGATAGATCAAGACGCTTAATAGCACTTAGTCAAAGTAAATACCTTGAGAAGATAGTGAAGAAATTCAATATGCAGGATGCAAAGAAAGGTTCTTTGCCCATGTTACAAGGTAAGCCATTGAGTATGACTCAGTGTCCAACTACGGCAACAGAAATAGAAAGGATGAAGAAAATCCCCTATGCCTCGGCCATAGGTTCTATTATGTATGCCATGTTGTGTACTAGACCGGATGTGTCCCATGCTCTTAGTTTGACGAGCAGGTACCAGAGTGATCCTGGAGAGGCTCACTGGACAGCAGTTAAAAATATCCTTAAGTACCTAAAAAGGACTAAGGACATGTTTCTTGTCTATGGTGGTGATGAAGAGCTCTCCGTAAAAGGTTACGTTGATGCTAGCTTCGATACTGATCCAGATGACTCGAAATCTCAAACAGGGTATGTCTTTATCTTGAATGGAGCTGCGGTTAGCTGGAGGAGTTCCAAGCAAACCGTCATTGCGGCATCTACATTAGAGGCGGAGTATATGGCCGCTTCTGAAGCAGCGAAAGAAGGGATATGGCTGAAGGAGTTCGTCACTGAACTCGGCGTTGTTCCGAGCGCACTGGATCCCATGGAGATTTTTTGTGACAACACTGGTGCCATTGCTCTAGCCAAGGAACCAAGATGTCACAAGAGTTCCAAGCATATCAAACGCCGGTTTCATCAAATTCGTGAGCATGTCAATGAAGGAGATATTACCATTAGCAAAGTACATACGAATCAAAATATCGCTGATCCGTTGACTAAAGTTCTTCCACAGACAAAACATGATCAACACCAGAAGGCCATGGGTGTTAGATTTTTACCAATGTAAACTAGATTATTGACTCTAGTGCAAGTGGGAGACTGTTGGAAATATGCCCTAGAGGCAATAATAAATAAATGTTATTATCATATTTCCGTGTTCATGATATATGTTTATTTCCATGCTATAATTGTATTAACCGGAAACATAATACATGTGTGGTTGCGTAAACAACATTGCGTCCCTAGTAAGCCTCTACTAGACTAGCTCGTTAATTAATGATGGTTATGGTTTCCCAACCATGAACATGAGTTGTTAATTAATTAACGGGATCATGTCATTAGAAGAATGACGTGATGGACAGACCCAACTAAGCATAACAATATTGATCGTTTCATTAAGTTTTTATTGTCATGCCTTTTATTGTCAAGTATCCTATTTCTTAGACCATGAGATCATGTTATTCCCGGGTACTGGAAGAATACTTTGGGGACATCAACCATCGCTTCGTGACAGGGTGATCATAAAGGTGTCTTACGGGTATCTCAGAAAGTGCTTGTTGAATTACATGAATCAAGACTGGGATTTGTCCCTCCGTGTTTCGGAGAGATATACTCTGGGCCCACTCGGTAGTGCACATTCGGTAAAGCTTGCAAGCACGTGACTAATGAGTTAGTCACAGAGAATGTTGTATTACGGAACGAGTAAAGAGTACTTACCAGTAACAAGATTTAACTAGGTATAGTGATACCGACGATCAAATCTTGGGTAAGTAAAATATCGCGTGACAAAGGAAATTGTATACGGATTATAGTAGTCCACGACATAGTGGTTCAACCGATAAAGATCTTCGTTGAATGTGTGGGAGTCATTATGGATATCCTGGTCCCTCTAATGGTTATTGATCGGAGAGGTGTCTCCATCATGTCTGCACGTTCTCGAACCCGTAGGGTCACACACTTAACGTTCGGTAACGCTAGAGTAGCTCTGGGATAATTTTGTTAATGGTGTCCGAATATTGTTCGGAGTCTCGGATGAGATCCTAGACATCACGAGGAGCTCCGGAAGAGTCCGGAGGTAAAGATTTATATATGGCAAGTTGATTTCAGGGTTCCGGAAAAGTTCGGGATTTTTCGGCAGAGTGTCGGAATGTTCTAGAAGGTTCCGGAGGGTCCCATAGTGGGGCCCACCTGTCCCCAACGACCAAGGGTGGCCCACTGGTCCATTTGACCAGTCCTACTTGGTCCATGCAGCCATTCAATGGGTAGCCCTTTAAAAGGGATGTTACCACTCTTGAAAGAGGGGGTTACCACCTTTTAAATGAGAAGGGGTTACCACTATTGAAAGAGGGAGTTTCTACTTTGGAAATAAAGTGGCTGCAGCCCCTTGCCTATATAAAGAAGAGGGAGAGGTGCACCAAGAGACAGAGGCTTGGCCGCATCACTGGCTTGCTGCTCCTCTACCTCCCGCGCACCGCTTGGCGAAGCCCTGCCCGCGGGAACTCTCCACCATATCCACCACCACGCCGTCGTGCTGCTGGAATCGATCCCACCTACTTCTCCCTCTAGCTTGCTGGATCAAGAAGAGGGAGACGTCATCGAGCTGTACGTGTGCAAGCCTCCGGAGGTGCTGCTCGTTTGCGGTGCTGATCGGATCGAACATCGTCAACAACTTCACCGAGCTGCGTTGAATTAAACGTTCAACGCGCGTGTTCTTCGAGGGTATGATGAACTACTCTCCCCGTTACTAGAATCTTCTAGATAGGATCTTGAGTGTTGCTTCCGCATGTGAGAGAAATTTTTGTTTTCTATCGCGCAAACTCCTACAAAAACGAGCAGTAATATCAACTGAGGTAAACTTAGAAGATTTAATTTCAGAGACAAATATTACCTGGGCTTTAGTGGCGACGATCATTCGGGCAAGGTGGAGCATTTTAGGATTGCCAAGAGCCCTGCCCGCCCCTTGGCAATTCCATCCGAGTGCTTTCATGGCGACCTGGGCGCCCTCAAGGCTGGCGCCCTAGCCTGTTGTGGGGATCCGACATCATCAGTACTAAAATCCTTCTGCCAAACCAGCAAAGTATCTCGAGGAGGGTTGAAGATTGAGTTTCGGCTCCAACATCTGTTTGTTGATCGGCGCCACCACGAGAAGAACCAGCATCCCGAGCCACATAGGGTCCACGAACCATCCTAGGAGGCGAGAAGACACCCACACGAGAGTCGACAGTGCCAATAGACGAAGCTGCTGGAGAGTGGATGGCATGCTCAAATGGGTCGTAAGCAGTTGCAGCATCAGAGAGAAGTCGTGCAGAGCTTGGACCCGACAAAGTAGTACGGGCGCGTATGCCCTCTCCCAGATCAGCACCACCGCCAACTCTCACACGCCGGCCACCGCCTACCTCACCGGCACCTCCAACACGATGCCAAGAGGCAGCACCAGGGTGAACAACAGTAGTGCCCAGAGAAGTTCTGTAATTGCTTCTAAGAGAAGGTCGCGCTGCTGGCGGCGCAGCAAAGCGAGGACCGGCCCCCAAGATTCCAGCACCTCCGGAGGCCAGGCCTCCTCCGAGAGGGTGCGCACCAAACGAGGCCCCACCTGCAGGACTGCCAGTGCCGAAATCCGACGCGTCTGCTCGATCTGGATCTCCAATTCTTTTGAGGGAGATAGGTTGAGGTAGAAGAGGGGGCTGGTCTTTTGGCCGGCAGCGCAGGAGGAGAGATCTGGGAGCTGTGGCAGGCAGGGAGGAGATAATACCAGCACCAACAGGAGAAGGAGACGAAGCAGCGCGCTGACTCAGCTGAAGCGTCTGCCTTTTTTCCTCCGAGCTATGGGCTCTAAGGGCCTGGGGGCTTTGAGTTTGATGTGGGCCTGGCAAAGGGTGGACAACACAGCCCTGGAGAAAAGCAGCCTCTTCTGCCCTGGAGAACGGTGGGGCAACCATATCAACATCAACACCTGAACGGTTGACCCGCTGAAGGAGGCTTTCATCCATGGCACAGTGCTCCTGGAAAGCTGTGGAAGACGGTGGAACTGCCACTCGCTGCACGTGTTGGCCTAAGAGCACCTGCTCCGATGACTCAGCCACTGGCAACTGGTCACCGTGTGGAAAAATTGGTGCCATATGAACAGTAGCTTCGTGTTGCTCCCGTCGATCCACCATTGACAATTTGCTCTGATCTAGAAGCATTTCTTCGCTTCTTCTCTTTTCCATGGCTTCTATCTTAGAGATTGCTTCAGCTTCAGAGAGTCTTGAGAACTGGTATTGCTCCTGACAATGCACCGAGGGCTCCGCATTTGAAACCAGACCTATGTTAGAGGAAGGAGACTCTGATTTTCCTTGCGGCAGCTTGTCAGTGTTAACAATCCACTGCCCATATCTGTAAAAAGGAATCTCCTCTGTTTCCACTCCTGCAGCAAGTCGATCAGTGATTATGCTTTGCCTGAGAAAGCAATTTCCAGCTAAATGGAACATGATACCACAAAACAGACAGATTCTTCCAATTTTTTCATAGTGTAGATAAGCATAACCTCCCAAAGCTTGGCTTGCTTGCAACTGAATCTTGTCCACCACTGGATTGGAAACTGAGTGGCGAATCACTCCCCAAATGTAGTCCGGGTGACCATGCAGCATACTATCAGTTAGTTCATGAAATTCCGAGGGGGTTCCTGCTATCCTCAACAATCTTTGAGATCATCAAAGAATCTGCCCTTCCATGGGATTCCATAAGCTCTAATGGTAACATAAACAAACTTAAAGTTGTACCTGGGTCGTCCTTGAACCTGCAGAGATTTCTGTTGTTCCTTTTCAAAACCTTCATCTTTACTATCCACAATTTCCAAAAGCATGACCTCTGACTGAACCACCCACGGTTGCTTTTTGTAAACCCACATCATAGCTCTATGCGAAGGAAAAGTGGCCTTAAACACATCATGGTGTACCTGGATGATATCTTCATAGTTCGCTCTCCAAGCACGACGCATCGACTGTTGAACCGCTGAAAGCTGTGGCACTCTAACTGGGCCTCCCGAGCTGGCCACCTTCATGTACAGAGCATATTGATTCCCGGCTCTGCTCTGTCCCTGCTCACCTGCTGCTGCAATGGACATGGTTTGAAGGTTTATCGCCAGCTGGGGAACTGGAGGAGCTTCAAGCCTACGAGCTGCCCTTGCTTGTTGGTTGCTGCTACCAGATCTATCATCCGCTGACACAAACCGACTTTGGATCTGGAGATCTTCCAAGAGTATCTGTTGAGACAAAGCTGAACCCGAAAGAAAGTTAGGGGCTTGGACGGTTGGTGGAAGGGGAGGAGTGGGGGATTGGGGAGTGCGAGAATCTGGATGCCTTGAAACATCCATGGAGAAAGGATGGATAAGAGACTAGGATTTGAGAGTTAGGAACAAGAGCAAGAGAGAGACGGCATAGCACCAGGCTTCACAGAGAAAAGAGTCCAAAAAGGGCCCACGCCATATAGTTCATGTTGCAAATGAATCGTTCACCACAACCCCCAGAAAATGAGCGTGGGGTGTACCAACCCGAATTGAAAAGGACGTGTCTGGTAGAGAGCTAGCTTTGTGGTAGTAGTGGAACACACATTGTTTGTCCAATTTGCCTAACGAGTTTTAATTGGATTTTTAGGCAAACCGGTTTTACTCACTTTTCTAGTAAAAATTTACTTGCAGAAAAATATGTGTGGTAGTGGAACCCGCTATTTGTCGAACTAGATAATTTGCCGCGCGTTGCTGTGGTAGTTTGTTATGTTTTTTCTTAGTAGCACAATGTAGCAAATTATTAATGATCTTAATCATAATCTGACAAATTTCTTCGTAGCACAGGGTAATTATCCTCTAACACATTGAAAGAGCATAAAAAAAAGATGCAATAAGCAATCATACATCGGTATAGAAATACACCCGACCAAAATGTCGTTAATCCTTGGACAACAAAGAAGGCACAATTGAGATATACTGTACAATGTAGTGACGCATATATTATACATGTACTCTCACATGATGATATGTAAGTACTATTCTACGATGAGAACACACACAAGCATAAGAATGTTTCTGAGTTACAACATACAATGGAACACATGGTATTGGTGACTTGTATGGCATTGGTGACTTGTATGGTAGGCTCTGCTCTGTAATACATTGACACATGTTCGGTAGATGCATTATTCTGTTGTTCTCAGAGGTATTTCCTATGTTCTCGTAATCTTATCTGAACATCATATAAGCAATGGCGATAACTTGCCTGTGGGAAGATGGTTAGGAGGGTGGTTGTACTCCCAGCCCACCAGAGTTCAAACCCCAGGTTTGACGTTGGTGTTTCTCATTTTGGTGAATTATTCTTTCAGTGGGAGGCGAAGTTCCCGTTGACAGCGAGGCGCCCGTGGTGACTTCGTCAATCTCAAGATGCAACCGCCGGCTCAGTCTTTCGTAGGTGCTCATAGGGGTAGGGTGTGCGTGTGTGCATTCATAGGGGTGAGTGTATGAACGTATATGTAAGCGTCTACGTTGTACTATGTTTCTCAAAAAAATCATATAAGCAATGGCAAAAACAACGAACGTGCAAAGTACAGCCAAACTAATTTGAAGGTAAACAACATGAACCTGGTATATAGATAGGAGACTGAACATGTCGAGGGAAACATGCAGTGTTGCAGATGTGTCTCGACCCATCAGCCCATCACAGTCGGTAGCGTCCGGAGATGAGTGTCGGCCGACGGGGACTTCAAATTCGGCCATTCAAGCACGCTCGTCTCCCTTAGAAAAAATTCACGGAATCTTGAGCAGGGCGTCGTGGTCTTCCCTAAGTAAAATCGTTGGATACTAAGAAGGGGCGTACTGATCTCCCATGGGCGAAATCAACTGAATCTTGCGTAGCTGCGCGGCCTTCAGGTGGCAGAAGAAGAGGCTCTCTGGCGGACGCACGAGAACCGTGTGGTGAGAGGAAAAAGCAGCGGTGTTGTTTATAAATGGGAGAGAAACTCCCATCAGCTATTCAGCTACTCTTTTGGGTAGATGAGGGGATGGATTCATCGGTTTCGTTTAATTTTGTACGGGGGCACGAGAGGAATGGGATGTGGAGGTGTAGAAGCTGAAGAGATAAAGGGAAATCAATTATTGTGGAAGTAACTTTGAAGTTAGAGAAACATGTGGCCGCACTATGCGGAGAAGAAGGGGCACAATCCATGGTGGAAACCTCTTTAGATTTTTTATAATTAGGTGGCAGACTTGATTAGGTGGTATTCTAGGATTGCTTAGAGATGAATGGTGAGGTGGACACCTTGCATGTTGAGAGAATTCAGCTAGTGAGGTTCTCCTATTTAGATACAGAAGATTTGCCTAACCTAAGTGCATTAATTCCTAGTAACGGTTTAGGCCCCATTCGGTAGCAAAATATACTTTTAAATGTGTTGGAAATACCTGGTTTTCTAAGATACTACGTGGTTTTAAAATATCTTCATGTCTTGATTGCTAAACAGAAAGAAGATTGACAAGAAGAGAGGCCACTTCATGGTCTCGGCGTTCAGTACCATTAATCCTTTTCCATTCATCATTTCCTTCTCTTTCTAATTTTCTACTTAATTTGAAGATATTCTAGGATCTCGTCCATCTAAGAAGAAAGCATCGACACCTCAACCAGATGTACATCTTAATACTCCGACAGCTCAGTGTTTGGGACATATATATTTGGGATAAGCTAATTTGGCGCATGCCCTACCATGGTCCACCAAAACAAATGCATCACTACAATGGTTACAATCAAGAGAAATTTGTCGTCGAGTTAAAATTAAAGATTTCATGATCTTCAAATACGATGTCATGTATAAGGCATGTGCCAATGCATCGTTTCTTAGCACGTTATCATAGAAGAATTAAAAATTTAAGAGACGCCTAGTACAATGCATTGTCTCTTGTGAGTTGCATCTAAATTAAATTATTTAGCGGGCATGCATACATATGATTGGGGTTAGAAACATTTTTTGCATATGGCCACGTGAAAGGGTTGTATGTTAGGCCTGTGCCAATCCATTGTCTCTTAGCACGTCAATATAGGAGTATTAAAATTTTAAGAGACAACCGTGTCAATGGTTTGTTTCTTAGAGGTTCTCTCTATTTTAATGATTTGGACCTCATGCATGCATATGATTGGACAAGTACTCTATTTTGTCTATGGCCACGTGGATTATCTCAGTTAAGCTACAACATCACTCTCTCTCTTCATTAACTAACATGCCACATAAGTAAAATGCATATGAAACTGTGCTAAGAGATTTGCATTGGCATATGCAACTACAATCTTTTTCTTCATTAAATATCATGCCACATCAACAAAATGCATATAAAACCGTGCTAAGAAACTTGCATCGACAGAGGCCTAAGGGAATAGCGGGTACAATTAAGAGAGCTATAATGCGTAGAGCCAACTTTCGTACCAAAGATCGCTCTGATACACAAACCGCATAACAATGAATCTCATAAATCTGCCATAGCACATTATCAACAACGTCATTAATAAAGTCTGTAAAAGCTACCAAAAAGTGACACGACTTTATTATCTACCATATGCTCACGCTATATCACGCATTCAAACCTGTAGAAGCTACTGAATCCTCACATTAATCATGAAGCAATACTTGCTCACATAACATCATGATTTACATATCCACATCATGCTCACAGGTGTAACCTATAAGGACTAGCGTTTATGTGTTTTTTTTTTTTTGACCAGAACGTTTATGTGTTTATGATAACATACATCCATCGCACAAATAGAGGAGGTCGGAATAAGCTTGAAGAAGAGGAGGAACATGATTATCGCTGCCATCCTTTGATCGGAGGGGCGAATGGTGGCGCGGTTTTTAGTGGTGAGCCGAAGGGGTGAAATAGGCGAGTGAAATGGCTTTGTGACAAAAACTACCGCACTATTTTCGCGAGCTCGCGCCATCTCCAAACTCGCATGAGCTTGGCGCCACATTCCCCCCTCTCTGCACGTTTCTTGAGTCAGCCTCCACGCTGCTCTACCGTCCGTGCATGACAACATCTATGTACGGCCGAGAGAACAACGAAACATATCTTAATTGCCTCCCAAGAGCCTATATGTAGGTAATGCGACCAACGAAACACCCGTCCTAAGTTTGCGAGTTCAGCTTCCAAGCACTCAATCTGATAGCACCTGAGAGAGTTTAAGACCCACAAATTCCACCAAATTTTGAACTCCTCAAATTTGTCTGTTTGACCTGAACTTTTGTAATTCCTGAACACCCGTCCTAAGTTTGCGAGTTCAGCTTCCAAGCACTCAATCTGATAGCACCTGAGAGAGTTTAAGACCCACGAATTCCACCAAATTTTGAACTCCTCAAATTTGTCTGTTTGACCTGAACTTTTGTAATTCCTACATACCAAACGAGGCTCTACATTCATGGCTAGATACGTCTATAAGCATCTAGTCTGTGTGTGGTTACAGGCCTGGAAAGGCTGCCATTGGTTGGTCTCTCTCAAGACAACGACCGAAATGCCACCTTCAAGTTAGCTTGAACACCACAACATTTTCATCGGAGAAAAAAAGTCGATCCATTAATGAGATTGCAATTGTTGAAGCAGAGGGCCAATACTTTGTGCACCGACGAATAAAGCATCTGCTAGCACGATTGCTCCAACCTGTAGTTACAGCAAGAAAAATATATTTAAAAATGCTTTGGCCAAAATAATATATGTATGCGTCTCTTTTTCATACTGAATTACCAATCGTCCCGTGAAGAGCAGCCGATAGCCCCATCCTTCCTTTGCAGCCTGTGCGCGCTGCTGATCCGTCCAGCTGAAATGAGGTTGTCCAATTAAGATTTAGGACCAGTACCCTGATGGATGCCACTTAACTATTGGAGGAAAATGCTAAATGGTTTTTTGTAGAATGCTGAAAACATATCAACATTCATCACAGAATTATGAGAAAAATATCATGCTTATATCCATGTATATAATCTGATAGCTGAAGAGGTAGTTTGCTGGCAAGCTCATAGTTTGTACCTCACAAAAACAGCCTCAAACTTAGTAGAAGAGCTCGGTACACATTTGGTCAGAAAAATAATAGTCCCCCGTATCATAGATGAAATAGTTGAGTCCTGGAACTTACCCAAAAAATTCAGAAACCCCACCAATACCAGCAAGCTTGAAAGGCTGGGAACCTTCCCGTTCAAAGTCCTAGGAAAAAAATAAAAAAACATGAACTTAACATAGCTTCAAAACAGCTGATGAGGGAATAAGATGAGTCCTACCTCTTCTTCAGCAGCTTCCAGCCCTCCTTGAACCCAGAATAAATTTTCAAAACCAGCATTGTAAAGTTGCTCGGAAGCAGCAATTGATCTAACAAATTTCGGGGGAAATCAGAACACTGAATAGAAACTGCAGAAATATCTCCCACTAATTTTACACCAGCTCTTGATTCGCACACATCCCATGATGGACACTAAAATATGTGGCAGTAGCACCAATACAATAAATTACTGGAAGGCTTTTCAGTGCAATGACAGGAAATTTAGGATGTTGAAATAGCATCTTTTGAATATAAGCAGCATGACACCAAGACAGCTAGCTAGATGCCCAGAAAAATGGTAAACAATGTTCTCGTTGCATGGTGAGTTCTAAGACATCAAAATTCAAAATACAGAAATAATACTTCTTAGAGGACAACATAAGAATGAATGTAGCTTCCCCAAAGGCAATGAAGGTGAGAAAGCATGTTTATGTGCTGTCCTCTCAGTGTGTCAGTAACTCGGTAAGCGAGCTAGCAAGTAATTACCTCAGTCCCTTCTGGCACACCAGGATAATATCTGTATCTTTGGAGAACTTCTCCTGAACCTGCTGTACAAAGCTCCTAGAAATTTGATCTGAAGTCAGCTAACCTGATTGGTACTAAAATACAAATCACTAGAGGCTTAAGTTTAACTAATGTCAGACATACTTATTGAATGACATTGTTGAGATGCCACTCCACCAGCCACCTATGCAAGATGGATGAGACAGTTTAGTCACACTTGAAGTCTCAAAATTTGGTAATGTAAGAGTTGAACAATAAATTTCGCAACATAAAACATCTATCTTGAAAAAGAAGACATGTTTTACATCTACTAGTTGTGTTTCATGCACTATTAAATTGGTCTCCAGTCTGGATTGTCTACACTGTGAAACAATCCCATGTTATAATCTTCTATTGCAACTTAAACTGAAAACAGAGCTCAACAAATGTCTAGTACAAGACAACGCGAGCAACATTCAAGGCACAAAGGCAGCAGATGGTTCACATACCCATCATAAAGCTGAATGCTTTCTTGCTGAGGCCATTCAGATCAGACGATGTATCCACATCAAACACAGGGATCCAGGTAGAGCCTTTCACCCAGGCCTGCGATACGATCAAAGGACGGGAAAAGAATCTGTCAATCCACGGTTAACTACTAAAACTAGGAATAGCATTTCGTTGTAACTTGCAGGAAAGACGAACCTTTTGGCGCTCATTTGAGGGCCTAACATCCAGAAGGACCTTGTCCGTGAGTTTGAACGTGTAGCCAGCTTCCCTGGGCGTAAGGGTCTTGATTTTCTGCTCCCTGATCTTTCAGGCAGAGCGTTCCAGAGCCATACAAAAATAACAGCGGTTAAGCATTTAGAAATTCACACGGATTATGGATGCTGAATTCAAAACAACAAAACATGAGCTAGAAACATTACTGCAATTTCGAGATGACTGTAACATTAGAAGAAGAAGAAGTTTGGCCGGAAAACCACAAGAGAGGTGCAGAGGGCTCACCAGCGTCTCCCACCGCCTCCTTGCGGCGGCCATCTCCTTGGCCTGCCTCGTCTCCTCCTCCTCGCCCCCCTGCCCGCCTCCCACTGCCGCCCCCATCCTCACCACCCCGCTCCACCTCTGCACGCGCGCAACACCACCACCACCAGCAGCAGCAACAGTTCAGGTCCGGGCAATGGAAAGCACAAGGAAAAACGTAGGGTGAGCCATGGCCGCACCTTTGAAGGGAGCAGGCGAGGACGCAAGTGACGGGAAAGGGAGGAAGAATGCGCCGCGGCGGCTGGGGAGGAGGCGCCGGCGCCGGCGACGCGCCGAGCGAGGCTGAGAGGTGGCGCTGCCATTTTCTTGCTTTCCTTTCAGACAGCCAGGAGGTTCTAGCGGTAGCTCTATCCCCAATCCCCGTCCATCCCGTACTCGGCTCTGCAATTGGCTAGCTACAGACATTGTGGGGACTGGAGAACTGGACTGATGCTCAAGCCTGAAACAGGTGCATGGACACATCTGTACTTTACAAGCCTGGCTGCTGCTACTACTAGCAATAATTCACAGGAAAGACACGACATCCGTGAAGTGTCGATGTTAATAATTCCCTAAAAAAGTGATTAATGTTGCACACAATAATTTGGTCAACGCAGCCGAGTTACATTCAGAGCAACATTGACTTCAGACTGATAGAAGATTAGCCACTCACAGTACAAACATACATACGGTACAATACAACAAATCGCCTGATCTCCACTTATCTTAAATCGTGGTCAAGATCACATGTGCCACATAAGAATATCAGAAACCCGTGATATCTAAACTTATCTTCAAGACGACACATGAAGTCTATGATCTATCTAAAACAGTCTTCATCTTCAAGACGATTCTGGGCTTCTCCATAGTTATGTGCTGCTTAATCCGTCGACGAAACATTGCTGCCTTTCTGAGCACATGGAGCACCAGCTGCCAACTGCTGCTGCTAATCATGGATAACGAACTGGCTGGTGTCATACACCATAGCCTCCATGCCGATCCAGTGTTGATCTTCACATGTACCCTTTTGATAGCAGCTGCTGGGCAAGGTACTGCCCTTCCGGCTCCTCTAGATGTTTTTTGTCCTTCAGATAGTTTTCTAGATTATTGATAGCTTCTGGCTGAACTTTCGAGCCTTGTTCTTTCAAAGCTGGTATGAACTGCCGTGATATCACATCTAGAATTTTCATGAACTGTGATCCATATTTCTTGTAAAGTGCAAAACCAGCCATCTACAAAGAGCACGATCCTTGTTAGCTACATGTGTGCATGCACAAACACTCAGACACACAGAAGATTTCTACCTTGAGGAAAGCATGAAGGGCAAAAGCAGTAGCTGTTATGGCTGGCAGAGTATTGAGGAACATTCCAAGCCATTTCCATCCCTCAGCTAGGCCATGTGGATGCCGCACACCTTTAATTTCTGTCTGCAGACAAAGTTATACGGTCATATTTCTGTTCTACTATTGCAAAACAATAGTTCGAAGTCTTCTATTTAAATAATACAGTAATGTGCTAGCATAAAATATGGTATGTATTTTACATATGGCGTATTACTGTGCTGGAATTGAAACTAAAGGAGTGCAATCAACAGGAAAACAGCCAATTAGTACAGAAAAGGCAGAACGCTAAATACATATCTAACCACCAACGACTAATCAGATTTGATTGCTGTTTTTAGCAAACAGGTGATGTCTAGACAAGGATACACACCTGAATCATGGCAGCATACAGCTTGACGTATGCAACAGCATTTACCAAATACGCCTCAGTGCTCTGAAGTTTTCCATCTTCCTCTTGGTAGCCAATAAGCCTGAAGTAATCTGTGTTTCGTGCTTGTGCCTAAGAAATTACAGATCATGAGATAATCCAAATGCATGGCCCAAACTAATATCAGAATAGCAGATATTTTGAACCATAACACAAGGTGCATTCACAGTTATGAAACATAGATATAATATAATTCAGAGGGTTGCAATATTGTATCTTTTGGGCACATAGTCCAGGACATGGCAACACCAAAACATAAACAAGATCTTTCCCGACCTTAAATAAGATAAGAAAGCACAACAGTGCTGAAAAGTTCAGTGACATGCAGACTTACATTTAAAGCATGCAGATGCTTTGGAACTGTGTACATGCAAACTTTGTGGAACTCGGCTAAAAGATAATCCATTGCATCTGGTACCTGAGCATACAAATGTGTCACATGAAAAAACAATTGAATGCATTTTCTTTGTACTTCTTATCGAACTGCATTAAAAGATGATTTAAGCACGGAACATGTAACTGATTGATTATCATTATACTAGCGCCGCAGCAAAGACGTCCGAAGCCATATAAAATAGGAAAAGTCGCATCTTCATAGCAATATGAGGTTGCAAAATTACTTTTCAGACAGAAAAACTAACAGCATATGGCGTGACAGAACATCTGCAATGGCCCTGTGTTTATAAGTGCCAAGTGGCACTTCCATATCTGAGCTACTCAAAGACACCTTTTTAACATGGCACAAAATTAAAATTAAAAGTAATTTTGTCAGACTTCAGTACAGCACACAAGCTGATATGTCATGTAAGCAAACTATATTTCCAACAGACTACTTCAAGTATCACAGTCCACACTAAGTCATGGTAACCATGCACTTCTGCCTTCCGCAATGTCAAAGATATTACCAGACTTGCAAGAAAGAACTATATGTTACATCAGAAAGTTAATTGAATTTTCAGCTTTGCTCAACAAAATAATGATGTTAGCATTGAATTAACACAAACTAAGTAACCTCTCCGATTCATGTTGATTGTCGCTGAATCGGATGTACCTAGACATATTTTAGTGCTAGATACATTCGATTCAGCGATAATTAATATGGATCCGAGGGAGTAGCAAATTCTAGGGATCGATTCGCTCGGTAATGACTAATCTACCTATATATAAAAAGGCGAAGAAACCGACCCCCCTCATTCGTCCACGTCGCCTACGTCCGCTGGCCGTCCGATCGACGCGATCGACGGGCCAGATCGGACCACATCGCCCCCTGCGTGGGTACTGTAGCTTAGCTACGCTACAGTACCTGGCAATTTCTAACAATGGGGTGGCGACGCGTGGCCCCGGTACCCGGTCGCACCCGGTGACACCCCGTCCACGAATTTTGGCGCAGCGATTTAACAGAAAACCCCCTCGGAAGGACCTGAACGCAAATAGGCCAAACCCCAGGGGCCTCCTTGCAAAAATGTGCAGAAATCCCCCCTTCCCCTTCCTCTCCCGCGCGGCCCGGAGCTCGCCGCCGCCGCCGCGATTCGCCGCCCGTGCGCACCTCCTCGCACGCATCCAAGCACGCGGGGAGACGCACCGTCGTCGCCGCTCTCTCCTCGCCGCAGATCGCGTGCTGGGGCGCTGTCTTGGCGACGAAATCGACGCCGCCTCGCCCGCCGTCCGCCGCGGATTTCGTCGCCGCCGGCGGCTCCGGCGACCTAATGGTCGGCCACGCCGCCCCTGCATCTCGCCTGGGGCTCCTCCGGCGGCTCCGCGCGGCCCCAGGACCCGCGCACGTGCTCCGCCGCGTAGGCGCGAGCTCGGCAGCGCGGCCGCATCCGTAGCCGGCGGATGACGTCACACGTTGACGTCACCACGGCCCGCCCCACCTGTCGGCCTCAGCACCTTACCCGCAGAGGATTTCCAGAAAAAAAAAGTTACGTGTAGGACCCGCCTGTCAGCAATTTCGCAATTACAGGAAATGCTAAGATTTGTAAAATTTGTAACTTCCAGACCCTAATTCAGAAAAATACAAATGATATACCAAAATTTGCAAAAAAAAAAAGAAATCTTTGCAGCTAACACATTTGCATGCATGAATAAACAACTGTAAATAATTTCACTTAGAAGAACTAATATAACCTTTTTATATTAATTATGGTGCTTACGGAAAAACATTTCAAATTGCTGAATATGCGAATATACTCAAAACAACAAATTCTAATTGAGTATAGATATATTCTTTGAGCTTTTTCCGAATGTATTATTCGAGTCTTTCCCTAACATTTTACGTCGAACCTGTAAAATATTATTTCGATTTGAAACTTAATCAAAACAACAGTTACTCAGAACGACACGGCGGTATATCTAATTGAACATTTTACAAACATGAAAACAATTCAATTCATGGTAATTTTTCTAACTCCAACGATTTTTAAATATGAACATTTGTAAAAACGTTCACTTCCTAAAATTCCAACGGTTTTCCAAATTTGAACGGGTTTCGAAGTGGACATTCTCAAAATTGAATTACGACCATATTTAAACATTCTAATTCAAATTCCTTATTTATACATTGCGAATGTATATCACCTAGCAAAATGCGAAAAAAATATCTCTTCATAATTTCTACATATTTATACATAACAAGCCCACGGGCGCGGCGAAGTCCGCGCTTATTCCCCTAGTAGGTAATAACACACTTTAAACAAATAAAAAAGATACCTGATTGGTGACCAACAGCATGACATATCCACAAGCAAAGGCCAAATTTCCAAAGGTTTTGTCCTTTGGATTTCGACTTTTGACTATTGAAATCATCTGGAAAAAAAAATATGGTAAATTATTGATGTGTCAAAGTGCCAGAGAGGTGAGGGGGAGAAAAATTAGGGAAACACTAGATTACTAATCGATTGATTGACCATAGATGGGTATGGTACACACCCCCACTATATGCGGAAGTTTACTTAGTCCTCTGAGGAACATAATCCCAAGGATATTATTCTGTATCTCTAATCTGGCCTATATCTTTCCTAGAAAAATAATCTGACCATGCACATAACATATGCAGCTAAAATCAATGATGCAAAGAAGAAGACAAGGCTTATGCCATTCCAGGACTTGGAAATAACAATTTATCCATGAGACATTAAGAAGTTAATTATGTGGAAACAGAATAATGTATGGTTGACACCTATAAAGCAGGTGGTTTCTTCCAAACATCTGCTTGATTTTTTTCATTTTTTTCTTGATATGTTTCATACTCAAATGATCGAAGAATAGGTACTAATATACATTCCAATTGGAAATGCAACCATAGATAGTTGTAAGATGTTGAATCAGATTTTAAAAAAATCTTTCGAGAAAACGCAAAGGACCTCTGTGATTCATATCATTTAATCAGATAATATCATAGAAATCCTGTACTGATCAGTGATCAGTCCAGGATTACCGTTCAGCAAGCAACGGTATTTCAAACCCTGCACAGCATGGTGTAGCAGTATGGAAGGGTTCTGAATACAACAGGTGATGTGCCGCTGTATCTTCCCTAAGACATATATAAATGCTCATATCATATTTGCTAATGTTGCACTTGGAAGAAATAGTTATGTTGTTAAGGACTAATATTAATGGCAGTTGCTCGGTTTTTATATCAAGGAGTAGATTTCCGCAGTTACTAGTTTCAATTCATACATGGGTTTTTACATCAAGGTGTTTGGAACAAAAAATAGCAGCTACAAGAAAACACATCATTTAGACTGTAATATGAAGACTATATAAATACAAAAAATCAAGTTGTAATACCATGTTTCTCCACAAAACAAGATGCCGCCATCATGGTACCACCTAAATTACATATTATGGCCTAAAGAAGAAAACCAGTATTTGCCTGTGATTACATTTCACAAAGGAAGTGTTCAAGCTGTGATTAATATGTGTAACTCGCTAACACTACTCGTACTTATATAGAACCAATCCTGCCAATAGCCATGCTTGCATGACCATCCTATAGGCCCCTAGAACTTGTTTCATATGCCAGGCATATATCATGAAGTTCTTCCAAAAATAAAATAAAAAGATAAAGCAGCTACCTTGTCTGCAAATAAACGACGTGCAATTGGACGAGGACAATCTTGTCCATCTAAAGCTTTAATAAGCTCACTGGCCCTGGCTCTGCAAGGAACAATTAAGTAAGAATTTAAGTTAAATAAGAGCTCAGATGATAATTTTGAACTAAACAGCTACTGGTATGAACAAAAAGTAACTAACTAGTATTTGTATTTATCGTACACAAGCAGATTGAGAAAAGGGAGGATAACTGGACAATAAATTGAATGGCGCAAGCTACTGGACCATGCCGGATAAACATTAACTTGAATAGTTAATGTCATGGTAAACAATCATTCTGGCGGCATGTTGATCACATTATGGTTCCTTATGTACTCATAAAAAAGTGATGTAACCTGCTTCTAATTTTCCAAACCATTTGGAATCACTACAATATATATTAATCTTTCCAGTGTACAGAACAACAATTCAGTCCCTCAATTTACTATAAATAGCAATCCTTTCACTTTCCGCGAGAGCACTGAATCACTCAGTCCTGGCAAATATTTGAACCACTGATGATTTTATAAGTTCTACAACTTGACTTAATTATGGCATATGAATAACTAATATTGATATCCCTATTTCTGTCACTCAGCCAAAGAGCCAAGCATTTTTCTAGAAGAAACAAGGTCTTGGTAATGAGTACTGAGCCAAGAATGCAGCCAACACATAAGTTTGCTTATTATTCAAAGAGACAGCTGTTCCCAATATTTCTTTGGACGTAACACAAAACCATGAATCCACAATGCCCACCAGGCTTATTATAACACTTAGCAGCATATGGAGGATGATTAAGACGAGCGAATATATGTAGCCACATAGCACCGGAAATAACTTTAACCTTATTAACTTAATGCCTTACGGGCATGCATTATGGTTGTCAATGTATTAATATTGCATTAATGTGGATGATGATGGTTCTTTAATTTTCCAATAGCACTTACAAAACTAGTCCAAAGATGTTACAATAGTAGCTCTCTTGTATTTTCACATGTCCTTACCCAAACTGAACTCTAGACTTTAGGAAATATTATAGTTTGTAAGATGTATACTCACTTGACACTGTCAGTGGTTGGCATAAGTTTACTAATAGACTTCCCAATTTGTCGGTCACATCGGCTATACTCCTGCACAATAGAACATGGTATCAGTCAAATACAGACATACAGGTAAGCAGTATGCTACATATAGGTCAAGGGCTAACACATAGCAGTACAATCGAAACTGGGAAAGGGTCGACAGATCAGAATTATTAAATCCACTAGTCGCGGAAAGTTGATCCAAATTGCAGTTGAAGACATAGATCCTTCAGAGAAAATTAGACCTTGCTGAGGTAAATGTTTGACGGAACTTGGTCATGTAATGCGCGCCTCCGCGATTCCGATTTTAATGCAGAACTATCAGCATAGACTTTGATCCCTGCCATAAATAAGACAATTAGTTAATTAACAGCAATTTCTATAATAAAAAAATAGATTAACCCAATTCATATAAATCAAGATACAAAAGATTAAAAAAAATCTTCCTTGAACGAGGAAAAAGACTTTGCCCCACTTTTCTACTAAGAATGGAGTGATAGCAATGTAGTTGGAAACCAATGAGATAGGTAGCAATGATTGATTAAAAAAAATGAATTATTGGTCAGTTGCGACTTGTGAATGCATGAAGGTGCAAATAACAGAGTTTTATTTACATTCTATCTATGGGTGCGTGCTTAAAGCGCATAATATGTGTTTCATGCTTACCACGGCTCCTAGAATCCAACACAGAATTCTAATTAAGAGAATAAAGGCCGCAGTGCAACGGCTTAGCTTGCGGGAGCACTTCAGTCAAAAGCTAGCAAAACGCTCGTCCGGAACATTGAACTTGGCTTGCGGGAGCACATACGGCCCAAACGACACCACCGCGTCGTACACCGCCAACCTGGCTCATGGGGCGTCTAAGTTGCACGTCTGACGCACACACTTGACCTCCCAGCTAGCCTCACTCCTTCCTCAACCTCCCGAACTCTCCCTCCAAATCCCTGCTGATTTTGCTAGCGTCGGCTCCAAAATCCCTAGTATCGCCTGTAAACCTTTCGTGTGAGATGGACATGTCGGCGGTAACAGCGACATGGCATCGTTTGGACCCTAAGTGCTCCCACAAGACAAGTTAAAGGTACTGAACAAACATTTTCCAAGATGTTGGACTAAAGTGAGCTACGTTGTTGTACTGGGGGTATATTTACACGAATTTTCAAATTACAAGCTTCAATCAAAGACACCCCCACCTCCTTTATCACTGAGCGGTCATTTAGGGGCCTTAGCTGGTGATCCGGGCTGTTTCCCTCTCGACGATGAAGCTTATCCCCCATCGTCTCACTGGCCGACCTTGACCCCTGTTATTTTTGGGTCATATCTAGTATTCAGAGTTTGCCTCGATTTGGTACCGCTCGCGCAGCCCGCACCGAAACAGTGCTTTACCCCTAGATGTCCAGTCAACTGCTGCGCCTCAACGCATTTCGGGGAGAATCAGCTAGCTCTGGGTTCAAGTGGCATTTCACCCCTAACCACAACTCATCCGCTGATTCTTCAACATCAGTCGGTTCGGACCTCTGCTTAGTTTCATCCAAGCTTCATCCTGGTCATGGATAGATCACCCAGGTTCGGGTCCATAAGCAGTGATTATACATCCTGGTAACAGCGCCATGGCGTCGTTTGGACCCTAAGTGCTCCCATGAGACAACTTAAAGGTCCTGAACAAACATTTTGCAAGATGTTGGACTAAAGTGAGCTACGTAGTTGTACTAGCCACTAGGGGTATATTTACACGAATTTTCAAATTACAAGCTTCAGTCATAATTTTATACATCCTGAAGAATATAAGAAATAACGTGTCTAAAAACGTGTATCTCCACCCAGGTTGATCAGCCCCCTATATTCTCTCTATTTTTTCCTACTTCAAAAGGTTGTGGAATATTTGGAAAAAATGCATGGATGTTGAAATGTACACTTGCAAAATCTGGTGCAAAAATATGACCCCATGCACCATGCACACAACAAACAAACTTTGCGTATTTGGATAGCATACTGTTAACTACTCAGCCTTGTAATTTTTGTATCAGATTTTGCAAGTATACATGCTATGTCTGGATGAACATCCATGAATTATTTTCAACTTAATCCACAGCTTCATGAAATGGGTGAAGAGGATGGGAATTATTGTGTGTGAATTGACCCGGTTTGGAAAACTCTCCTTGATAACTTGTGCCAGAACTAACTCCAGTTTAAGTACAGACTCCAGTTTAAGTACAGAGAATAAGATTAAATTATTGAGTAATGTGTTAAAAAGCATTTGCACGTCTTTTCATTATAAGAGGCGGCAAGTTACTACGGGAGATTAGAAGCAACTGCAGAAGTCAGCTTGTGAATCAGTTCTACAGAAGTGAAATGCACCTGGTAATTCTGATTTGATTTCAATAGTGTTTGCCATTGTTGCATGTGCAACACTGTTCTGAGAAATTTGGCTGGATGTGGAAGCCGCTTCTGCCCTTGATTTAGCAGCTTCTTTTTCTACAGCTTCCTTTTTAGCAGCCTCGTATGCTGCTTTCTGTGCTTCAGCTGCTAATTTGGCAGCTGCCTTCTGCCTGGCCTGTGTCATTGTTCATGAAATGTCAGGTTAACTGTGCATGCATTTAACTGACTAGCAGTAAAGTGAAGATTTTATCCCGGAATCACAATTGCTAGCAAAAAAAAGCTGAGGAAAAAGCAGAATGCATAACTGGAGGGAAAAGGTAACAGCAACCAACAAAAAAATAAAGATTTAGTTTTGCAAAAACGGACTAAGGCCCTAAATTACCAAACCTGTGTATAAAAACAGATCAACTTAACAAAAAATATCTGAGAAAATGAACCTCTGCTTCTTGTCTGGTCCGTTCCTGCTTATTTTTTTCTTCCTTCATAGATTGCTCCCTTTTTTTAGCATCCTCAACAGCTGCATCATCTCTTATTCGACGTTCCACGATCTGGGATTTATGTTCATGATCCCTTTGGACCATAGACAAGTGCTTATCGAGTACTTCTGCACTGCAAGAAGCAATAATGTAACATGAGACTCAGTCTAACAAACGATTACTATAGTTTTAAGTGTTACGAAGTTGTCAAACATCTATCATGTGAGCCTGTGACTCACAAAGGAACATTATCTATCTACAAAGCCTATCAAGCAACGCTTCTGGAAAAAAAGCAAGAATGAATTGGGAATGTTTGGCTTTCCAAAGTATAATTGTCACATGTTGTAATTGTTAGAATAGTTCTATCAACCAACTATCCTAAGAGACCGATCTGATTGGAAGAGGTGATATGATATACTTAACAACCCCCCTTCACACCCGACATGGGTAACACCTCCCCTTGAGACTTGAAGCCGACCCGGGCGCTCATAGAAATTGGGGATTAAATGGTGCGGGGACAAGACTTGAACCTGAGACCTTCAGACGCTCACAGATGTTAGAACACCTCTACCAACCAACTGTCCCACCAGACCGATCTTATTAGAAGAGGTGATATGATATACTTAACAGTAATAACAGTGCAGAGATCGACAAAATTAATATAAACATATAACACACAGTTTACAGAACATACTGTAACACCCCGGCCCACCCTGGGCCGGGCCTGACACCCCTGGCAGCTCTCTAGTATCTCTAGACTGGCCCTAGAGATCAACACTAGTCTTTTCTACGCACTTTGTCCTCAGTCGTGCGCACCCGGTCGGTCACCCATCCTTGGAGTGCTCCGGGCCAAGCACGCTTAACTCAGAGTGAGGCACTGGGCGCACACGCCCAAGTTACCACGAGGGTCGGCTCTAATACCAAATGTAACACCCTGGCCCACCCCGGGCCAAGCCTATCACTCTAAACTGGCACCAGTCTTTTCTACGCACTTTGTCCTTACTCGTGTGCACCCGAGAACGAGTTCCCGGTCGGTCACCCATCCTTGGAGTGCTCCGAGCCAAGCACACCTAAACTCGGAGTCCTTTCAGATGGGTTTCCGGAAGAAAAAAAAAGTAGCAACTATATGAGTATTCTATCAATCCTATTAAGCCCTGAGCCAGGATCTCACACATACTCTTACAACAAGGAGGCAAATGACATTCTGGAAAAGAAAGGAAAGCCACAAATGATACAAAGGCCCTAAGCCCCCAATAGAATATCCATTATGACGCTAAGATGGATATGCTACCAAAGGAACAGATTAGATAACCAGACATTTTATTGAACAGTCAAGAACCTTAGGTCCTGTACTCTCATCATTTGAAGAAACTCCGCACTACAAGCATACTAGCAGAGTATATTTATCAATATATTATGCATTGCACAGTTCAACAAGTTGTAAGCAAAAAAATGCGAACTTATTATGCAAAAGTACAGGTTGCACTTGAAGGTTGAAACCTGAGACTTAAAAAACACCCTTGCTCACATAGGTAGCATGTTTAACCAAATTAAAATCAGGGATGGTGTATAGTGGAAGAAACAACAAACAGAGTATCAAACTAGACTAGCAGCATATTGCCTATAGTCATCAGTCACCCAACGATCTAACAGAGATATGTTCAGTAGTTGCACATATAACCATGAACTTTCTCTTCTATAAATGTTTAGATTAGTAATCTATTTGGACAAAACGGTTTTAAAGTAAGTTTCACGTCCTTCAACCTTTCGGAAATATCTACGCCTATTCACTGATGAGATATAAACGGATTGAAATAGAATATTAGCAATAAACTGTGCTGATTTCCAATCCATAAACTCCCTATGCCATCAAAGTTTGATGATAAAAAAATTGAGTCATCATACATAGAGATGGGATATTTTACAAAGATACCACCATTTCAAGCACTGCAGTCTTGACAAACTAGGACATAACCAGCGAATTAGCTTGTTATTTGCCAACAATTACCAGTAACAAAAGATGATATGATATCATGAAGCTTAATGCTGGAATAGTAACTTCCTTTGTATCTTAATGTTATTCACCAAAGATCCAGTAAAACAAAGAATTTTTCTGAAATTTCTAAAAAGTATAGTAGTTTTTTAAGAGGCATTAGAAATAATAAATAAGTGAGTACGTACATTTTTCTCTGGAATTGGACATCTAGCCTTCTATCTAACTCCTTTCGTGATTCTGCATATTTCTGAAGTCGAGCAAATGCAGAAATTGTTCTCTGGATTTCATTTTGGTGGCATACGTCCAGTGAAGATAGCTTATTTCTAACTTCCTCCTGAAGGTCAAACGCCATGAGTGAAAAAACAAACTATTTGTTAGAAATGAACAAAAGAGTAGAATGCCTAGTACAGACCTGGATTTTAAGATGATGCTCACGCTCCAACTCAACCAGAATGCTCTTTTCTGGACTCCTTTTCTCCATCAAATGGTGTGGTATACATCTAGAATCTAGTTCATCGTCTGATTCTTCAAAGCTGCTAGGAATAAGCAAATGGTTGATGATTTGGGGTAAAGCCTAGAGGATTTTGATTCTAATATAACACAGCGATCGATTAGGTGATATTGGCAAACTAAGACACACGATTTCATTAAGAAAATGCAACTGCAGGAACCAAAATGCAGTATCAAACTCTCACCTCAATTCAAGATCATTACATGAGAACCTTGCTCCGGTGGTCACAAGTGCCCGGGCATCCTCATCCCTGCTATCGTCTTCCTCTTCCGAGTCATCCTCCTCCTCAACACGCATCACAAAGGCCTTCTCCCTTCTGCTGCTAGCCCTAAATAAACAAAACAAAACAAAAAGTAGGGTCAGATGCAACGGCAAACCAAACGATCGTAAACTGCAAGAGAGACGAGAGATTACCACTCCGGCGGCTGCTTGAGGGGCGTGGGCGCTGCTGCCCGACGGGTGGCTTGGAGAGTGTCGAGCTCGGTGAAGACGTCGCCAAGGGTCCAGCTCGGGTTGGGGTCGAGCGCCTTGGGGCACCGCAGCTCCATGCGCGCGAACGCCCTGCGAGAGAGGGGGGCAGAGGAGGCGGGTCAGTCTGGACGAACACCAGCTCAGATGGAGGAAGTGCGGGTGCGAGAAACGGCATAGCCAACATACTACTCCATCTGATGGACCCAATAGAACAATATATGGTCTTACGGCCAAAATCTAAAATTCACAATTCAGTTTGGCTACAATATGATGAACACACAAGCAATTTCTCAGCGGTCCTCTTTATCCTTCAACAATTCTACACAATAATAAATCAAATTCTAGGTTTGACTAGGATTCATTGGACAGCAAACCTACAGATACTCAAAATCAGTAAAAATATGAATACAAATCCGCAGTTGCAAAGTTTGGAGGTTGAACCTGACTGCCATAGTGCCGTCGGAGGCTTGGAGCGCCTGCTGCTGCACGCCACCGGCGACGGGCAGGACGGGAATGCCGCGCGTCCCTGCTACCGGCTAGGGTTAGGGGGGCCGGAGAGCTGAGAAGTCGCGGGACGGCGAGCGTGCGGGCGGTGGCTTGGATCCCCGCCGGGAGTGGCGGGGCAGCGAGTGTCCAACGACGGGAGGACTGGAGGGATTTAGTAGAGGATCTCGGGAGTGGCGGGTCGTCTCGTCGGCGGCGGTCGAACAGAAGCTGCCTTTAGGGGTTGATGGTGTATCGGCGAGGCGGCGCGTGGTGGCCGGCACCGGCAGGCACCCCGCCTCTTAAATCCGTCAGGTCAGCGTCGAACGAACGCAGATGAACTGGAACGGAAACAAATACGGAGTAGCAGACTAGCAGCAAACATACTTGGGTCGGTCTAGGGAGCGCTCAGGCGCCAGATCATATGTGGAGCGCTCACTTTTCTTTGGAATTGTACGACGCTCGATGGGCAGCACGTCAGGATGGGAATGGGCCGGGTCGGCCCGCCGGGTCACCGACCCGACCCAAAAATTCGAGGCCAATGAGTTATATGGGTCGGCCTCAAACGAGATTTGGGCCAGCAGGGCTGGCCCTGGGTGACCCGCTGGGTCAGCCGGGTTGACCCATCTTAGAGTCTCATATCTCAAAGTAGATGTGATCTATATCACGTTGACGTTGTCATTGACCCGATCTTACGACAGATTGTAATTTTAGGAGCAAAGTATACTCGATTTGTTTTGGCCATACGCTTTGCGTATAAAATCACAAGAATCAAGCACGCGACTTGATTATTTGTGTCAGCTAATTCACGTACGAACACAAGATTTTTTTTGCAAGGCAAAGCACACACGCATGCATGGGTAGACACATATTGATTTCCACGAGATACACGAACAGGACTTTGCTACTTTGATTATGCTCGTAAACATGCATAAATAGCACACGATTAGTGCTATCTAGTAGGATTCATAATCTTAATTCTTACACTAGTACAATTGTATTAAACCATGCCTAATTTTAACGTATTGTTTGTTCGCCAGACAAAGTAAAGTTTAAATTTGGGTCGACCCAAAATACCCATCGGGCCAACGAGTCCACTTACTATTTTTTTATGGGTCGACCCATGGCCTCGCAAATTGGCCTTAGGGCCACAGGGGCCGGGTCCAAGGCCAGGGCCGGGTCGGCCCATTCCCATCCTGAGCAGCACGGGCGCACCGCGCACCCTCGTCTCGTCACCTCCCCGACTCTAAATCGTTCTCCCCGGAAATCAACGCAAGCCCGCGCCGCCGCCGGCCACCACCGACAGCGCCGGAACCGGCCACACACCACGCAGCACCACCAGGAGCGGCTACATCCACTACGCGCCGCCACCGGCCAGCTCCTGTGCGGTAGGGAATCGCCGCTGATAGAGGAGCAGGGCGACGGCTAAAAAGCGGTGGAGTGCGGCGCGGACGCGACGCTGGCAAGCCGGAGAGCGGGAGCGGACGAGGCGGCGGGTGGAGTGCCGGCGGCGGCGCTATCTACGGAGCGGGCGAGGCGGCGGCGCTCTCGTCTGGTTCCTTGCTCGCAGTTCGTGTGCAGCTCCTCGCTCACGTTACAGAGGAAACAAGGAGCTAATGGGCTTCCTTTTGGGCTGAATCTGGGCTTCACTTGGGCCAGCCGTGAGAAGAAGAGAGAGACTCTCCAGATTCGATCCAACACGTTTTTTTACAGAGTTTTTTTATCAGATAAGTTGCCTAACAACACACACTAGTTGCTCATTTTGTTCATTTTGTTGCCGTACATATTGTAGCAGGTTCCCAGTTACGCCAGTTCATAATTGATAATAGGTGTTCCATTGTATCAGTTTTTTGTCTATCAACGAGGGACGCAACTTTGTATCAATAGCATGCAACTTAATAATAGTAGGACCTTACTACGTAGCGTACGTGCCCCATGAAACAATTTTTCGGCGCTCAATAAACCCGTCTGTCTCCTCTCACGCGCGAGCGCGAATAAACCAGCTAAACATCAAGCCCACTCGCGCATCACACCTAACTGGGCTGTGGCATTCTGTCGGTATGTACTCATTTTCGGCCCATTACCAAACAGAACCATGCCATTAATATAGGAAATTTCTCGATCCAACTTGTACGACAAATTTCTTTAAAATTAGATTACGCCCACACGCAATACTCCAGAAACTTTTGTACCAACGCTTTTTGCAAGCAAGATTTAGGCAGAAAATTTTCAACTGGTGAACAAACCACGAGACACATCATTAATGGACAAAAACCAGTAAAAAGTAAGTATGAAGACACATCCAAGACTAACATATCAATAGTAGATAGAGTAGGTAGTGAATTACAACATATAAACTTGGTAGCAAGGTTCATAAGAGTTGTTTGTAAACGAAACTAGATAAATTAGTACATGCCAACTAAGAACTTGAAATCCTGGTGACTAGTAACTTCAAATCTGGCAACTAGAAACTTAGAACTAGGCAATCCAAACTTCAAACCTGGCAACTAAGAAGAACTTTGAACGTGACAACTATAAACTTCAAACCTGGAAGCTACAAACAAGCTTGGCAAATAAGAACTTCAAATATGGCAACTAGAAACTTTAAACCTAGCAACTAAAAAGAACTTCAAACCCGGCAATTAAAAACTTCAAATCGAGCAACTTAGAATTTCAAATGTGGCAACTAGAAACTTTGAACCTAGAAACTAAAATGAACTTCGAACCTGAAACTAAGAACTTCAAATCTGGCAACTAAGAACTACAAATTGTTGCAACTAGAAACTTTGAACTTGGCAACTAAAAAGAACTTCAAACCTGGAACCAAAAACTTCAAACCTGGCAACCAAGAACTTCAAAGGTGGTAACTAGAAACTTTGATCATGGCAACTAGAAAGAACATCAAACATGGCAACTTGAAAGTTTAATCCTGGCAGCTACAAACAACCTGGCAATTAAGAACTTTAAATGTGGCAACCAGGAAACTTTGAACATGGCAACTAAAAAGATCGAACCTGGAAATTAAAACTAAACCTGGCAAGTAAGAAATTTAAATGTGGCAACTAGTCTTTGAACCTTGCAACTAAGAATTTCAAAGGAAAAAGTCCAAAACAAACCCTGAACTTGTAGATGCAAGCTAAGTCGAACCTTGAACTTTGAATCCCTGAAATTGGTACCCGAACTAACAGATCCCGGTGTATCCCGGACCCTAGATCTATTTGGCATGGGAAAATAAATAATTTATTAAATAGATTAATTCGTTGCTCTCACTGACAAAAAAGACCCACTTGTCATACGCATCTTCCACCTCAAATCTTTCTTCCAAGTCAATATCTCTCTAATCGAAGACTAGGTGAGACCGGAAGACTGGAGGAGCCATCCGGCGCAATAAGGGATACATCAGCTTGGTTCGACGGACGGCGGCGCACTGCCGTGCCCCGCAGATGCGGCGGTGCCTCCCATTCCGAGCACCACCAGCGGCGGTTGATACGTCTCCAACGTATCCATAATTTCTGATGTTCCATGCTTATATTATACCAATTGCTACAAGTTTTATATACGCTTTATATCATTTTTACGCATTTTCTGGGACTAACCTATTAACAAGATGCCACAGTGCCAGTTCCTGTTTTCTGCTGTTTTTGGTTTCAGAAAAGTTGTTCTGGAAATATTCTCGGAATTGGACGAAACAAAAGCCAAAGTTCCTATTTTTCTAACACGTACACGGAGTCCGAAGGAGAGACGAAGGGGGTCGTGGGCCGCCCTCACCACCTGGTGGCGCGGTCCCACATGATGCCACGCCACCACGTGGTGAGGAGCCCTCGGGCCTCCACCGACGACGCCCCTTCGCTATAAATTGCCTTTGACGGGAAAACCTTCAACACCCGAGTCAAAAACCACAAAAAAGTTCCAGAGCCGCCACCGCCGTCAACCCTAACTCGGGAGGGTTCAGAAGCTCTTCCCGCACCCTGTCGGAGAGGGGGATCATCACCGGAGGGCTCTACATCGACATGCCTGCCTCCGGAGTGATGTGTGAGTAGTTCATCTTTGGACTATGGGTCCATAGCAGTAGCTAGATGGTTGTCTTCTCCTCTTGTGCCATCATGTTTAGATCTTGTGAGTTGCCTATCATGATCAAGATTATCTTATTGTAATGCTACATGTTGTGTTTGCTGGGATCCGATGAATATTGATACCATGTCAAGTTGAATACTGAATTATCATGTCTATGTTATTTATGATCTTGCATGCTCTCTGTTGCTTGTTGATACTCTGGCCAAATGGATGCTTGTGACTCCAAGAGGGAGTATTTATGCTAGATAGTGGGTTCAGTCTTCCTTTAATCTGGGGGAGTGACAGCAACCCCTAAGGTTGTGGATATGCTGTTGCCACTAGGGGTAACCTAATGATGCTTTGTCTAAGGATGAATGTGTTGTTTACATTATGCATTTTACTTAATGCAATTGTCTGTTGCTTGCAACTTAATACTGGAAGGGGTGCGGACGCTAACCTGAAGGTGTACTATTTAGGGACAGATGCATGCTGGATAGCGGTCTGTGTACCTTGTCGTAATGCTCAAATGAATCTCATAATAGACACCACAACTTGCACATGCATGTTATGCACTTTTCAATATTGTCAATTGCCCAGTTGTAATTTGTTTACCCAGCATGTTAGTTATTTATTATGGAGAGACACCACTAGTGAACTGTGGACCCCGATCCACTCTTTTACATCTGAAATACAACCTACTACAATCATTGTTCTTTTTCATTCTCTGCAAACAAACATCATTTTCCACACTATACATCTAATCCTTTATTTTCAGCAAGCCGGTGAGATTGACAACCTCACTGTTAAGTTGGGCCAAAGTAGTTTGATTGTGTTGTGCAGGTTCCACGTTGGCACCGGAATCCCTAGTGTTGCGCCGCACTACACTCCTTCACCAACAACCTTCAGAAGTGACTTTGATCTCCTACTGGTCCGATTAAACATTGGTTTCTTACCGAGGGAAAAACTTGCTGCTGCACTCATCATACCTTCCGCTTGGGGTTCCCAACGAACGTGTGACTTTCACGTCAACAAGCAAACCTTTTTCTGGCACCGTTGCCGGGGAGGTCAAGCCAGGGGACTCTCTCACTTCCAATATCTTTACTTTGTTATTGTCTTGCTTAGTTTATTTTTATTTTGTCTTGTTTGCTCTCTTTATCAAAAACACACAAAAAATAGTTACTTATTTTTGTTTTGTTATTTCGGCCTAGTCTTGTTTTTGCTGAAATGAATACTCCTGAAGTTGAAGTTCGTTCGTTTAGGCAACAGGGGGAGAAAGTTTGAAAGATGCCTGGTATAGGATAAGTGATGCTCATCATAGATGTACTAAAAAAATATTCTACCTTGATCCTTCTTAGGAATTTTTATGTTGTTGTCACTAGCTGGTATAGGTATGTTCTGGACACTCTTACAGGGGATAATTTTCTGGGTACTCCTGCTTTGGAAGCTTGCAATTTCATTGAAAGTTTGGTAGGGATACCACCTACTAAAGATATTAAAACTGAGATCACTTTGGAAGATGTTATAAAGAAGTTGGATTCTATGGAGAAAAACTTGCCAAATTTTCTTGAAAATGTTAGTAAGGCTAATGAATCAATAGTAAGCATCAATGAAAGAATTGTTGTTTTGGAGGCTAGTAATACTCATGATACTCAAAATCATAGAATTGGTGAGTTATAGGAGGCTATGGAAACGTTAAGTTCGACTTTTTCTTCTCTTAAAACTAAGAGGGAGAAAACTTTTGTGGGAAGAGAGCAAAAGTTCATTTATGTCCCCAAGATGCCTAAGCCAAAGCCTCCTAGTACGCTTAAAATTGATAAAACCTTTAGTACAATTAATGGTGACTAACACATTGGAACATCTTCAGGGATACCTAAAGTACCTATTGTGACAAGTTGTGTTATAGATGAAGCTTTTGATGATTTGGATGCTTCTTCACTTGGAAATACTTGATTTTCACATTCTGCGCCTAGCTGAAAGGCGTTAAAGAAAAGCGCTTATATGAGACAACCCATGTTTTATTTCTGTAATTTTTCTTTTTCTTTGAGTCTTGGAGTTTGCTTACTTCTGTAACAAATCATTTGTATCTTTATTTTATTGCATTGTTGTGCCAAGTAAAGCCTCTAATAGAAAGTTGATGCTAGATTTGGATTTCTGCGCAGAGACTGATTTTTGTTGTCCACCGTTTTGAGCTGTACTCACTCAAGAAAAATCAAAAAATTCTGAAACAATTCAGGCGTGATCCTCATATATGTACGCAACTTTCATTAGTTTTGACATTTCGCATCTGAGCAACTTAAGTGTCTCGAAAAAATCGTCTTTCCAGACTGTTCTGTTTTTGACAGATTCTGCCTTTTATTTTGCATTCTCTCTTTTACTGTGTTTGAGTGGATTTCTTTGCTCCACAAAATATCAGTGGCTGTAGCTAATGTCCAGAAGTATTGGAGATGATTGTGTCATCACAGAATATGTGAATTTTTGATTATGCACTAACCCTCTAATGAGAATTACTCTGAGTTTGGTGTGAAGAAAGTTTTCAAGAATCAAGAGAGGAGGATGATATGATATGATCAAGAAGAGTGAGAAGACTAAGCTTGGGGATGCTCCCATGGGTCACCCAAGCATATTTCAAGAAGACTCGAGCGTCTAAACTTGAGGATGCCCAAGGCATCCCCTTCTTCATCAACAACTTATCAGGTCATCTCTAGTGAAACTATATTTTAATTCTTTCACATCTTATGGGCTTTACTTGGAGCGTCTGTGTGCTTTTATTTTTACTTTGTTTTCTGAATAATTTGGATCCTACCATTCTTGTGTGGGAGAGAGACACGCTCCGCTTTTTCATGTGAATACTCGTATTCTTCACTTATATTTGTTGAGTATTCTTGACTAGCTACTGCAATGCTTTTAGCTCCTGTTTTTCATGCATCTCTTGTTCAGAGCTGTTAGTTCTTATAAAGAAGTACTCTCTTGTTTCATTGTTATATTATTTGGAGAGTTTATGTTGAAATAAGTTCATTGGTATTTGGTTGGAAACAGAAAATGCTACATGTGATATATGGTATATTGAAAAGACATACTCATTCTTGTAGATCATTGTCTTGGATAATTTGATGCTTTGCAATTGTTTTGAGCTCTCAAATAGATCATGTTTAAGCTCTTGCGTCATGTAGTTAAAACCTATTAGTGGAGAACTACCGTAGAGTTTTTTGAGACTTGGTTTGCATGTTTGATATCTCTAAGGTCTAGATATTTTCTGATAAAGTGTTTGAGTAACAAGGAAGACAGTGTAGAGTCTTATAATGCTTGCAATATGTTTTTTATGTAAGTCATGCTGTACCGGTTGATATCCTGTGTTTGCTTCAAACAAACTTGCTAGACTAAAACTCTGTACTGAGAGGGAATGCTTCTCGTGCATCCAAATCTTGAGCCAAAACCCATGCCATTTGTGTCCATCATAACTACCTATTATGTGGTATTTTCTGCCATTCCAAGTAAATACTTCATGTGCCACCTTTAAACTATTCAAAACTTTATTACTCCTTATTTGTGTCTGTTTGATGAATTTTTGTTATCAACATCCATGAAATATAAATTAATTTAGCATAACCCTTGTATATGACAAGTGGGACCCACGAGGTGCGAAATATTTATGAAAGAATATATATACATATTGGACTCATTCTATAGGGTTCATCACGCACATTACGATGGTGCAAACAGATTAATATTTCACCTCATCATTTGGGAAATATGATCTGTAGAAATATTGGAGCGTATATGGCTGTGCTAGCAGGTTTCTGATCGCTCGATCGATCACATGAAGCTGTCACATGCACGTACGAAACATGTGCATACATGGACTCTCACGTCCAAACTGATACGGCCGGATGTATGGCGTACAGGCTAACGTCAGGGGTGACGTTTTGCACCAGTTAAGATAAGCTACGATCCGTTTAAACGTCACGCGTTTTTAGCGAATCAACTTGATCGGCAAGCCTCGGCCGGCGCCTATATAAAGACTTCCAATCGATCGGCAGAAGGGAAGCACGCACGGAGGAGGGAGAGTCCAAGCAAGATCGGATCGTCTCTGTTCTCTCTCCGGCAAACACCGCTCACGTAAACACACACAAACCACCACGATCGCATCTCGCCGGAGAACGGAGTCCTCGCGCCGGCGCCCAGCTTCATCGCGGCGCAGGCCGCGCTTCGCCGACATGTCTCAATTCGTCTCGACTCTGCATGGCAAGATGGGTTAAGATTGGATCGTGTCATTGCTCGTTGTGATGGAGAAAGAACAGTATCAACGTGGCTACACCGTGAATCCCTACCGTTGTGGTGCGACAGCTTCATCTATGTCGACCGTGCATCAATCTTTACCCTCATGGTTCGACCGCCTCATCAACGTCGGCCATGAAACAATCTTTACCGCCATGGCGCGACGGCCTCATCAACGTCGCCCATGTGTCGATCTACAAACGTGGTGCTGACCGCCTCATCGGCGTCGCCCATGTGTTGATCTACAACCGTGGTGGCGACCGCCTCATCAAAGTCGCCCCATGTGAAGTTAACCATAGCAACGACAGCCTTATCAACGTCGTTCATGCGGAGTATACGAGAATCATCACAAAGTCATCGTCTGATTTGTCTCATCTACATCGGCGGTGTATAATCTTGTTTCCTTCAAAGGAGTTTGTTTACTAAAAAGAGCAAAAACATGCTTTACCAATTGTCTAGTTCAAATCCATGACCTAATCTCTATGAGACGATGGTGAAAATCATCATATTCATCTATGTCTAGTGCCGACGAGGCTAGACAAAATCATCACCATGTGACGACAATGCTCGATCACTATGTATCAACACGTCTTAATTTTGAGGAGATGGACACACCGTTACTGGGTACCGACGAGGCAAAAGCAACATATTTACACGTCCAATTTGATGAAGTTCGGGCCATATGGCTGGGTACCGACGAGGCAAAGGCCACCCTCTTCATCTAGTTAATCTCACTCTTAATTACGTACGTCGAGATCATCTTGTGATCTTGTTTCGCCGGAACAAATCCACATTTCTTCTCATGTTCATCCAACACGACGACGACTACGACGCAGCTTAATCGAAGGTTTTCTGTAGGCTTGATCCTGCAGATGTAATTAACCGGATGCTTTGCAAAAACGCCGGAAATTCAGCGGACTACACGCAATTTCTTCAGTCAGATGTCCTTCGTTGTTGTAGAAGGGAAAATAGGCAAACTCCTTGGGAGCATGTACATGTACTTTGTATTCAATACAATGATCAATAAAGATACTGAGTTCCCATATATACTGTGTGTTTGTCATCTTCTTTTTGTTTAACTTTTCGTCGAACAGTGTCAATGTTTTATAGCTCATGAGAAAGTTTGTGGCGTTTTCTCTATCACCTTGTGATTTACTCATGACAGACTTTCACCAATGGATTAGTGGCATATACATCCGCTTATCCAATAACTTGCAAAAAGAGCTGGCAAATGGGGTGCCCAGTCCCAATGAATTACAAGTATAACTGCTTAATTCTCTTCACATGTTTGCCAATGATTTATCAAAAACAAATTTCAAAGTGCTAAACAATTTCAAATAGGCACTTCTCCATGGTATGTGTGTCGTCGTATCGGCATTTTGGATAGGAGACGGGGTCCTGCTAGCCGAGGGTGAGCGTAGGGCAAGAAGGTGGACGTCGTCAAGGTCGGGATTGTACACGGCGGTTTACCCAGCTTCAGGCACCACGGCGGTGGCGGTGCCCTACGTGCTGCTATAACTCACTATAAGGCAATATCGCCGTGAACAGGTTACAATGAGCTGGTTGTCTATCAAAGAGTTGCCCTAAAGGCGCCCCGAGGTCCATCTTATATAGGCGGCTGGACCTAGGGTTACAAGGTGAATACGTATCCAGCAAGTATACGGAGTCCTAAACCTAGCCGGCAAGTATGCCGCCTTCCGTCTTGGTCTTGGTGGCTTCATGGGCTTCAGTCTTGGGCCTCCTCCTTGCCGGCATCCGCCTTCCTTGGTCGTCAGCTATCTGGGCCGCCCGGTAGGCAAAGCCTTCACCACCACTGCGGGACACCCTGGACTAGCCGGATTGATCCATGCTGGTGATACCCCTAGTAGGTATATCCCCAACATTAGCCCCTGGAAGGGTTTAAGTTCTTCAGGCGCCGTCTTCTTTCGTCTGCGATATCCGCCTTGTTGTTGACGTTGTAGGCGGCTGAAGAGCTTGAAGCATTCCATCGTTGGATTAGGCGGCAGTCCGACTAAAGATGCCGGATGCATTGCTGCCAACATGGGAAAGACGGCCTGACCTCCTGTCAGGAATCTTCCACGCAGTGTTTGTCATGTTGACTGGTTACGTCGATAGTTGACGTGTCCATGTCATCCTTGGTCCACGACAGTTTGAACTCAAGGAGAAGTGGAACGATATCATGATGGCATTTGTGCCGTGCCACGAAGGCGATGATGGCAGCCGTGTCGCTGACGACAAGGCGGCTGTGCCACATTAGCAATTAAGCCGGAACGTGGAGCTTTGTTGTTTTGTACCAATCGATGTCTTCCCAAACTGGCCAGGTTTGGGCGATCGGAAACAACAACTAGTAATTTGGCGATTAATTTGCCTAAACCGAACCCGATGATGGCGGCGTCCCGCCTAACATTACAGATACGGTTAGACTGAAATTTGACGGCAAGGCGGCCGTACCACGAAGGTGACCTTGTTGCTGACAACAAGGCGGCTGTGTCGCTGACGACAAGGCAGCCGTGCCACGGATGCGTCGCGCCGCGTTAGCAACTAAGCTGGAACGCGGCGATAAACGAGACAGCCGTGTCGCTGACGACAAGGCGGCTACGTCGCTGATGATGGAGCTGCATGTGCAGCCCCCAAGTATCGGGCGAAGGCATTGTCGATGTCAAGCCCCCGAGTATCTGGCGAGGGGCAGCGTCGATGTCGAGCCCCCAGGCTTTGTTCGCCAGAGGTTTTCTTGATCCGCCTAGGTGCAGCCCCCGAGCGTTGAGTCGATTTTCTTGAAAGTCGGCTCGATGCTCAGAAGAACTTGTGGCGTTGTAGATCAGATGATTGTAGTTGCCGAGGTTAGTGCCGCCTTGACGGAAAGGCGGCTCAAGACTCGATGAAAGTGCTGCGACCGCAGCCCCAAGTGTCAAATATCCTGCATAGTAAACATAGCTGCATTAAGATGAACTTTTACTGTAAGCTGGACAAATGTAAGGCCTGAGCCGGTAGTTTTGGAACAAACACTTAGGGGTTGTAAATTTTATGTGGCCCGCCTTAATATTAATCTGGCATATATGCTTAGCTTTTTGTATGTTGGCGGTACCGCAGCGCAGTTACTTCAGCTGAGTCAACCAGGGCTTGTACCAGATAGTTTAGACTCAGAGACCAAAGCCGCGTGTTGGTGCCAAAAACATACTACTAGGCAACCCACATATAAACAATCAGAATAAGGATATTAGGCGGTGCAAAATGATTGCTTAATTTGGCCCAGAGGCGGCAAGTATCTAAAAGTTTGAACCACTTAGCACGGAGCAGATTTTGGATAACTTTGATACTAAGAATATATGATCATATGAAAAGACAAAAGACGGCATGATCTCAGAACATAATGAGCAAACCATAGACTTTTATTTCATGACCATATGATTAATTAAATGTTATAAAGTACTTAGCTTTTGATGTTTGCTGACGTCAATGTCGAGGAGGAGGACGACGCGGAAGACGGCGGACTGAATATAACAGCCCCAGGATGTAGCCGGCAGCCCAGGCTGAAGAAGACAGCCCCAGGATGTAGGCGGCAGCCCCCGGGCTGATTCCAGCAAGGCGGTGGCTTCCGAGTTCTCCTCTTATGCTGCATGCCACAGCTTGTCGGTGGCTCCGTGCTTGACGAGTAGCCGACGATGAGTAGACCGTGACGACAATTAAGCTGGAACGTGCGTTGTGCCGAGTTAGCGATTAAGCAGGAACTCGATGATGATCTTGCTGGAAAGACGTCGTGATGCGTTTAGCATTAATATGGAACGCAACGACAAGTATGCCGGATAGACGGCGTGCCGCGTCGGAACGCGACGATAGTTTGCCAACTAATGGCGTGCCACGTCGGAATGCGACGATAAATACGCCGCTTTGCCGCGTTAACAAAAAACATGGAGCTAAGCTGTTTTTCGCCGATCCATGCCTTTCCAAACTGGCCTGGTTTGGGCGACCGGAAATAACAGATAGCAATTCGGCGACGAATTCGCCTATACTGGACGTCGAAACGAAGCAGTGTTGGCTGACGATGAATTCGTCAAAGCCTGATGCTACGATGGCGGCGTCCCGCTGACAATCGTGCACTGGCGAGAATTGTCGACTTGAATAGTCGTCGTGGAACGGAAATCATAGTAGGTTTCGAAACCGTGCTACATGCACTAAATCCAAAGGTTTTTGACTAATCACGTCACGAAATAGTACTTGGCCGTATGTTCAGCTTGCCATGAATTGGTAGCCTTGAACTAGACAACCTCGGTACTTGATCTGTTGGAGTAGCTATTAGCAAAGCATGTTACGATGCAGGTTTCGCCTCGGGCGTTCTGCATGCATGCGCTAGCTTCCCTGTGATCTTTCCATGACGAGATTTGATTAGCCGCTGTAGACTCCATGCACGCCACGATCGGCATAGTTTCGATCTGGTAATTCCGTCAGCCGGCGGCGCAGATGATGGTGCTGTCGGATGGCTTCCGATTTCGCCGCCTTGCCGGCTGACGCGCTGTGCTGCCGCCAGCACACGTGAGATGTGATCGATCTGCTGATCTTGGCCAGTTACGGAAACTGCCGATAAATCTTGATCTGATCTCCAGTACGGATGGATTCGACAAACCGGTGTGATGGCAACTTGCACGTCGCGAATCAGATTGCCGGCGTTGAGCCCCGGGCCAAAATAAATTAGCCGGACAGATGCTCGCCGCCTTTGTTTGTCGAAGTAGGTCCTGGCACGGATGCGCGGGCTGGGCCGATCTACTCGACCATGTTGATAGATCGCGCCGGACTGCCGGAGCAGATGATCCAGCTAGATGCGATCTGCTTGGTGACGATTTCGCCGGCTGCGGACAGCCGGAGATGTTCCCGCCTGGAACGTGACGCCTGACGCCTTATGCCCCACGGTGGGCACCAACTGTCGTCGTATCGGCATTTTGGATAGGAGACGGGGTCCTGCTAGCCGAGGGTGAACGTAGGGCAAGAAGGTGGACGTCGTCAAGGTCGGGATTGTACACGGCGGTTTACCCAGCTTCAGGCACCACGGCGGTGGCGGTGCCCTACGTGCTGCTATAACTCACTATAAGGCAATATCGCCGTGAACAGGTTACAATGAGCTGGTTGTCTATCAAAGAGTTGCCCTAAAGGCGCCCCGAGGTCCAGCTTATATAGGCGGCTGGACCTAGGGTTACAAGGTGAATACGTATCCAGCAAGTATACGGAGTCCTAAACCTAGCCGGCAAGTATGCCGCCTTCCGTCTTGGTCTTGGTGGCTTCATGGGCTTCAGCCTTGGGCCTCCTCCTTGCCGACATCCGCCTTCCTTGGTCGTCAGCTATCTGGGCCGCCCGGTAGGCAAAGCCTTCACCACCACTGCGGGCCACCCTGGACTAGCCGGATTGATCCATGCTGGTGATACCCCTAGTAGGTATATCCCCAACAATGTGATTGTTGGAAGGCACCCGAGGATTCGGTAAACCATGGCTTGTGTAAGCAAAGGTTGGGAGGAGTGTCATACCAATTTATAAATATGCATGTGTAAACAAAAGAGAAGAGTGATGATCTACCTTTGGGTAGAAATAATGTCCTTCATGGAAGCCGCTCTTAAAAGTCTGGGTGATAAGGGGATAGAGTCCCACTGTTATTCGTTGACAACAACAAACACCTCTCAAAAACTTACTTCATGCTCTCTATATGATTTCAAAAACCTAAAAAGCTCTAGCACATGATTTAATCCCTGCTTCCCTCTGCGAAGGGCCTTTCTTTTACTTTATGTTGAGTCAGTTTTCCTAATCCTTTCTATCTCAGAAGCAAACACTTGTGTCAACTTTGTGTGCATCAATTCTTATATGCTTACTTATTGCACTTATTATATTACTTTGTGTTGACAATATCCATGAGATATATATGTTGAAAGTTGAAAGCAATTGCTGAAACTTAAATCTTCCTATGTGTTGCTTCAATGCCTTTATTTGGAATCTATTGCTTTATGAGTTAACTCTTATGCAAAGCTTTTTGATGCTTGTCTTGAAAGTACTATTCATGAAAAGTTTTTGCTTATATGATTCAGTTGTTTACTCTTTATCTATTTGTTAGCAAACTATAGACCATTGCTTTGAGTCACTTCATTCATGACATGAGCCTTGCAATATTATTTTATCAAGATTGTGTGAAGCATGTCTCCTCAGAAATTATTTTGTTGTTATCGTTTTACCAACTCGGGGATGAGTAGAACTAAGCTTGGGGATGCTTGATACGTCTCCAACGTATCCATAATTTCTGATGTTTCATGCTTATATTATACCAATTGCTACATGTTTTATATACGCTTTATATCATTTTTATGCATTTTCTGGGACTAACCTATTAACAAGATGCCACAGTGCCAGTTCCTGTTTTCTGCTGTTTTTTGTTTCAGAAAAGTTGTTCTGGAAATATTCTCGGAATTGGACGAAACAAAAGCCAAAGTTCGTATTTTTCTGACACGTACACGGAGTCCGAAGGAGAGACGAAGGGGGGTCATGGGCCGCCCTCACCACCTGGTGGCGCGGTCCCACATGATGCCGCGCCGCCACGTGGTGAGGAGCCCTCGGGCCTCCACCGACGCCGCCCCTTTGCCTATAAATTGTCGTTGACGGGAAAACCCTAAACACCCGAGTCAAAAACCACGAAAAGTTCCAGAGCCGCCGCCGCCGTCAACCCTAGCTCGGGAGGGTTCAGAAGCTCTTCCCGTCACCCTGCCGGATAGGGGAATCATCACCGGAGGGCTCTACATCGCCATGCCTGCCTCTGGAGTGATGTGTGAGTAGTTCATCCTTAGACTATGGGTCCATAGCAGTAGCTAGATGGTTGTCTTCTCCTGTTGTGCCATCATGTTTAGATCTTGTGAGCTGCCTATCATGATCAAGATCATCTTATTGTAATGCTACATGTTGTATTTGCTGGGATCCGATGAGTATTGATACTATGTCAAGTTGAATACTGAATATTATGTCTATGTTATTTATGATCTTGCATGCTCTTCGTTGCTTGTTGATACTCTGGCCAAGTGGATGCTTGTGACTCCAAGAGGGAGTATTTATGCTAGATAGTGGGTTTAGTCTCCATTTAATCTGGGGGAGTGACAGCAACCCCTAAGGTTGTGGATATGCTGTTGCCACTAGGGGTAACCTAATGATGCTTTGTCTAAGGATGAATGTGTTGTTTACATTATGCACTTTACTTAATGCAATTGTCTGTTGCTCGCAACTTAATACTGGAAGGGGTGCGGACGCTAACCTGAAGGTGGACTATTTAGGCACAGATGCATGTTGGATAGCGGTCTGTGTACCTTGTCGTAATGCCCAAATGAATCTCATAGTAGACACCACAACTTGCACATGCATGTTATGCACTTTTCAATATTGTCAATTGCCCAGCTGTAATTTGTTTACCCAGCATGTTACCACTAGTGAACTGTGGACCCCGGTCCACTCTTTTATATCTGAAATACAACCTACTGCAATCATTTTTCTTTTTTATTCTCTGCAAACAAACATCATTTTCCACACTATACATCTAATCCTTTCTTTTCAGCAAGCCGGTGAGATTGACAACCTCACTGTTAAGTTGGGGCAATCCCTGGTGTTGCGCCGCACTACACTCCTTCACCAACAACCTTCAGAAGTGACTTTGATTTCCTACTGGTCCGATTAAACCTTGGTTTCTTACTGAGGGAAAAACTTGCTGCTGCACTCATCATACCTTCCTCTTGGGGTTCCCAACGAACGTGTGACTTTCACGTCAACAAGCAGCGGTGCGCCGCCCAGAGCAGCGGCAGCCATGGCGGTGGCCCCTTTCTCGAGCTAAAACGCACCACTCCGGTTGGAGCAGTAGGACATGGACAAATACGTGGTGGATTCGGAGCTTCAACGCACCAGCGACCTGCAAATCGGAGAGCTCGGGCTAGAATCGATCGATGGCACATGATGGAGCTCGGGTGGCGGTCACCGCGCGCGGCTCCTGCGGGAGACGGCGACCTCAGTGCGCCCGTACAATCTGGGAGATATCCGCTCGCGCACGCATAGCCTTGGCCTTTGACCTCAATTCATTTTCACGATTGATTTGGGCGATCTGCGTCTTGATTTATATTGATTTTGCAACTCAGCGTGACAAGCTAGCAAGCTTAGTCAATCGATTAATTAGAAGCTCTGTAGCGAAGCACCAATTCGAGCGGGTATGTTGGGCTACCTGCTGCACCACTTCAAGTAGCTACGGCGACATCGAGCACCTCGATCCGTGCGTCAGGGCCATTGGCAGCGTGGCTTCCCGAAGCTCGATGATGCGCGGTCGGGGACAATAAGTATGGCGAGGTACGATCGGCAGCTGCGGCACACCGACACGGTGGGCCGTGATACGTCTCCAACGTATCTATAATTTCTGATATTCCATGCTTATATTATGCCAATTGCTACATGTTTTATTTACACTTTATAGCATTTTTATGCATTTTCTGGGACTAACCTATTAACAAGATGCCACAGTGCCAGTTCCTATTTTCTGCAGTTTTTGTGTTTCAGAAAAGTTGTTCTGGAAATATTCTCGGAATTGGATGAAACAAAAGCCCAGGCCCCTATTTTTCGGTCACGTACACGGAGTCCGAAGGAGACACGAAGGGGACCGAGGAGGTGGCCACAACACGTGGCGGCACCCCCCCCTCTGCCGCGCCGTGACATGGTGTGGCCCCCTCGGGTCTCCACCAACGTCGCCCCTTCACCTATAAATACATCTATTCGGGAAAACCCTAAATACCCGAGTCATATTCCACGAAAAGTTCCAGAGACGCCGCCGCCGTCAACCCTAACTCGGGAGGGTTCTGAAGCTCTTCCCGGCACCCTGCCAGAGAGGGGAATCATCACCGGAGGGCACTACATCGCCATGCCTGCCTCCGGAGTGATGTGTGAGTAGTTCATCCTTGGACTATGGGTCCATAGCAGTAGCTAAATGGTTGTCTTCTCCTATTGTGCCATCATGTTATCTTGTGAGCTATCTATCATGATCAAGATCATCTTATTGTAATGCTACATGTTGTGTTTGCTGGGATCCGATGAATATTGATACCATGTCAAGTTGAATATTGAATTATCATGTCTATGTTATTTATGATCTTGCATGCTCTCTGTTGCTTGTTGATACTCTGGCCAAGTTGATGCTTGTGACTCCAAGAGGGAGTATTTATGCTAGATAGTGGGTTCATGCCTCCATTTAATCTAGGACAGTGACATAAAGTTCTAAGGTTGTGAAGGGTAAAACAGCGATGCTTTGTCTAAGGATAATTGTGTTGCTTACATTATGCACTTTACTTAATGCAATAGTATGTTGCTTGCAACTCAATACTGAAAGGGGTACGAATGTTAACCTGAAGGTGGACTATTTAGGCACAAATGCATGCTGGATAGCGGTCTGTGTATCATGTTGTAATGCCCAATTAAATCTCATAGTAGACATTACTTGCACATGCATTATTATTATGCATTTTCAATATTGTCAATTGCCCAGCTGTAATTTGTTTACCTAGCATGTTAGTTATCTTTATGGACAGACACCACTAGTGAACTGTGGACCATGGTCCATTCATTTACATCTGATAATACAGCCTACTGCAATCATTGTTTTCTTTCATTCTCTGCAAACAAACATCATTTTCCACACTATACGTCTAATCCTTTGTTTTCAGCAAGCCGGTGAGATTGACAACCTCACTGTTAAGTTGGGGCAAAGTATTTTGTTTGTGTTGTGTGCAGGTTCCAAGTTCCAGGACCTCCCCTACGCACCGTCACTTTTTCTGGAACCATTGTCAGGAAGAGGAAGCACCCCCTTCAACACCACTTTTTCTAGCGCCGTTGACACCTTCAGAAGTGTCTTCATCTCCTACTGGTTCGATAACCTCGGTTTCATACTGAGGGAAAACTTGCTGCTGAACTCATCATACCTTCCTCTTGGGGATCCCGACGAACGTGTGACTTTCACGTCATCAAGCACTTTTTCTGGCGCCGTTGCCGGGCAGTGAAGTCGCTTCGGATTTAGCAGAATCTTGACCACCCATCAACAGCTCCACTTTTTCTGGCGCCGTTGCCGGGGAGATCAAGCCTTCTGCAAGGGGAGTCTCTCACTTCCAATCTCTTTACTTTGTTATTGTCTTGCTTAGTTTATTTTTATTTTGTCTTGTTTGCTTCTCTTTATCAAAAACACAAAAAATAGTTATTTGCATTTACTTTTATATTTTGGCCTAGTTTTGTTTTTGCTAAAATGAGTACTCCTGAGAACACCAAGTTGTGTGACTTCACTAGCACAAATAATAATGATTTCATATGCACTATTGCTCCACCTGCTTCTAAAGCAGACTTTTATGAAATTAAACCTGCTCTGTTAAATCTTGTTATGAAAGAGCAATTTTCTGGTGTTAGTACTGATGCTGCTGCTGCTCACCTTAATAATTTTGTTGAACTTTGTCAGATGCAAAAGTATAAGGATATAGATAGAGATATTATTAAACTGAAATTATTTCCTTTCTCTTTGAGAGGAAGAGCTAAAGAATGGTTGCTATCTTTGCCTAGAAATAGTATTGATCCATGGACTAAATGCAAAGATGCTTTCATTGAAAAATATTATCCTCCTGCTAAGATTATATCCTTGAGAAGTAGCATTATGAATTTCAAACAATTTGATAATGAGCATGTTGCCCAAGCATGGGAAAGGATGAAATCATTGGTAAAGAATTGTCCCACCCATGGACTGACTGCTTGGATGATCATCCAAACCTTTTATGCAGGACTGAATTTTTCTTCAAGAAACCTTCTGGATTCGGCTGCTGGAGGTACCTTCATGTCCATCACTTTAGGTGCTGCAACAAAGCTTCTTGATGATATGATGATTAATTATTCTGAATTGCACACCGAAAGGACTCCCCAAGGTAAGAAGGTAAATTCTGTTGAAGAAACCTCTTCCTTGAGTGATAAGATTGATGTTATTATGTCTATGCTTGTGAATGGTAAATCTCATGTTGATCCAATAATGTTCCTTTAGCCTCATTGGTTGCTCAAGAAGAGCATGTTGATGTGAACTTCATTAAAAACAACAATTTCAACAACAATGCTTATAGGAATAATTTTGGTAGTAACAATTATAAACCTTATCCTTCAAATGGTGGCAATGGTTATGTCAATTCCTACAGTAATAATAGAAGTGTACCCTCTTATCTTGAAGCCATGCTTAAGGATTTTATTAGTACACAAACTGCTTTTAATAAATCTGTTGAGGAAAAGCTTGGTAAAATTGATGTTCTTGCTTCTAAAGTTGATAGCCTTGCTCTTGATGTTGATCTTTTGAAACTAAAAGTTATGCCTAATGATGTTAAAGAGAACAAGACTTTTGCTACTGCCAATGCTATCCAAGTTAAAATTGACAACAATATTAGGATGTTGGCTGAATTGCATGCTAGGTGGGAAAGAGAGGTTAAAATTGATAAACAGAATAGTATAGCTAGAGTTTGTACTATTACCACCACTATTAATGCTGATGTTTCACATGCTAGTAAGCCTCCCATTATCAATGGTAACATAATTGGTGTTGGCAATGTTTTTACTACTTCTGCAAAACATTTAAAATTGCCTAAAACCACTGAAACTGTTCCTGATAAAAGTGCTAATTTTTTTCGAAATATGGGAGACAATGGTTCCACTACCATTGATCATAATGATTTTGATTTTGATGATTGTAACATTTCTGAAGTAATTATGTTCTTTCAAAAGCTAGCTAGAAGTCCCAATTCTATTGCTATAAATATTGCTTTTACAAAACATATTACAAATGATCTCATGCAAGCTAGGGAAGAAAAATTAAAACATGAAGCTTCTATCCCTAGGAAGTTATGTGATCTTGGTGCTAGCATTTCTGTTATGCCTAAGAAACTGTATGATATGCTTGATTTGCCACCTTTGGAACACTGATATTTGGATGTTTATCTTGCTGATAATGTGATGCATGTAAAATGCATACATGAACTTTGCACTATATCACTTATATTCCAATCATATTTGCATCATATAAGGGTTATACCACTGTTATATAATGATTTTTAGGCAATAAAATATTTATTTCCTATTTTTATGGAATTAACCCTGCGCAGGCAGAAAACCCTATTTCTTTCCTTTTAAGTTTCAGGGACCCAAACGACGTCCAAATGACCTGGAAAATTACGAGCGTCAATATTTTGGAAGGAGGAAGACTTAGGAGCGAAGGAAGTAAGCAAACGGAGGTCGGAGGACCAAAAGAGGGTGGCCCACGCGGCCACTGTACCTGGCCGCGTGGGCCCCACTCTTTTGGCCCTCGAGGCTCCGCTGCCGTCGATCTTTCCTCCACCGACATCGTCTTGACCTAAAAACGCCTATAAAAAAAGCCTCCCGTCGTTCTCTAGAAGGAGCGCCGCCGAAACACAGAAACACCGAAAGAGAGATCTGGAGCTGCAGATTAGAGGGGGAAAACTCCGACGGGGCGCTGCCGGCGTGGTCCATCTTCTCCATCGACATCTCCACCGTCTCCATGATGAAGAGGGAGTAGTCCACCTTTGGACTATGGATTTGTGGAAGTAACTTATGTATCTCTCCTCTCTTTGAGTTAATATATGTTTGAGATTGCAATGTTTTTTCAGTTATGAATATAGATGCATATTATATACCCCGTTCTTATTCACTTGTTATGATCAAGCATGTTTATGAGAGCGTGTGTGGGGGTGATGTGTGCATTAGTTGGAGTAACGGGGGGTGGTGAGTGCGGTAAGTTGACAATTGTAATATCGCGATCCACTTGGGTGTTTTACCTTACTTTGTTGCCTCACTAGGGATAAACAAAAACACCATGCTACAAGGGTTGTGGGTGATTTGTCACTTCTCCGTGACTAGATCTAGCATGTTCTTGTTTTAACTTCATGTCATGATACTTAAAGCTATACTCTGAGTTATCTTAATTACTAAGGTGTTATGATTTGATTCGCATCTTGGTGGAGTATAAGTGAGATTAATAACCAAAAGATCTCTATGTTAGGACGTGATGCCCATATAATTAGTAACTTGTCATCAAACTTTGTGTTGCAATCTCATATGTCAAATCCAGTGTTCCATTGTCTACCACTTTATTAAAAGAGAGAGTGCATTTGTGAAACCATGAACCCCAGTCCATTTTTAATCATCAGAAACACCTTTCCAACAACTTTTATCACTTTTCCATTTTCTGCCATTATTAAATCCGAAAAATACAAAAACACTTTTACATCTTGCATTCATCATAAAAAAAACCAAAAATATCATTTATCATTGTTATCATCATCCTTGCACATTTATTCACCACCATTGCATATTTATTTCCTGTTTGCATTGCATAACTATCTTGATATCATTCTTACACCTTGTGCTTGACAACCACAGGTGAGGTTGAGAACCAAAACATTTAACTTTGTTTTCTAGGTAACCAAAATAAGGATAGGAAGATAAATTTTTCACCACTGATTCCCCGAGAGTTCGATATTAAACCCTCGAGTCACCCCTCGTGGGAAAAACACGTATTCCACTTACTACATACTCTGCACTTGGAGGCTCAACCTAACCCCGCATACTTATCATTGCAGGTAGCTACTGAAGGCTATCACTTCTACGGGTATCTTAATGCTATGAAGAAACCTTTGGGGAGAGTTGATGATGTTCTCATTATGGTTAACAATAACCTTGTCCCCATTGATTTTATTGTTTTGGACATTGAATGCAATGCTTCTTGTCCTATTGTTTTGGGAAGACCTTTTCTTAGAACCGTTGGTGCCATTATTGATATGAAAGAAGGAAATATAAGGTACCAATTCCCACTCAAGAAAGGTATGAACACTTTTCTAGAAAGAAAATGAAGCACCTTTTGATTCTATTATTAGAACACATTATAATGTTGATGCTTCTTCACTTGGAAACACTTGATTTTCACTTTCTGCGTCTAGCTGAAAGGCGTTAAAGAAAAGCGCTTATGGGAGACAACCCATGTTTTATTTCTGTATTTTCTTTTATTTGAGTCTTGGAGCTTGCTTACTTCTGTAACAACTCCTTTGTATCTTTATTTTATTGCATTGTTGTGCCAAGTAAAGTCTCAATAGAAAGTTGATGCTAGATTTGGATTTCTGCGCAGAGACAGATTTTTGCTGTCCACCGTTTTGAGTTGTACACACTCCAGAAAAATTCAAAAATTCTGAAAAAATTCACGCGTGATCCTCATATATGTACGCAACTTTCATTAGTTTTAAGTTTTCTGATCTGAGCAACTTAAGTGCCTCGAAAAAATTCGTCTTCACGGACTGTTCTGTTTTTGACAGATTCTGCCTTTTATTTTGCATTCTCTCTTTTACTGTGTTTGAGTGGATTTCTTTGCTCCACAAAACATCAGTGGCTGTAGCTAATGTCCAGAAGTATTGGAGATGATTGTGTCCTTACAGAACATGTGAATTTTTGATTATGCACTAACCCTCTAATGAGAATTACTTTGAGTTTGGTGTGAAGGAAGTTTTCAAGGATCAAGAGGAGAATGATTATATGATCAAGAAGAGTGAAAAGCCTAAGCTTGGGGATGCCCCCGTGGGTCACCCAAGCATATTTCAAGAAGACTCAAGCGTCTAAGCTTGGGGATGCCCAAGGCATCCCCTTCTTCATCAACAACTTATCAGGTCATCTCTAGTGAAACTATATTTTAATTCTTTCACATCTTATGTGCTTTACTTGGAGCGTCTGTGTGCTTTTATTTTTGCTTTGTTATTTTTTTCTGAATAAATTGGATCCTAGCATTCTTGTGTGGGAGAGAGACACGCTCCGCTTTTTCATGTGAATACTCGTATTCTTCACTTATATTTGTTGAGTATTCTTGACTAGCTACTGCAATGCTTTTAGCTCCTGTTTTTCATGCATCTCTTGTTCAGAGCTGTTAGTTCTTGTAGAGAAGTACTCTCTTGTTTCATTGTTGTATTATTTGGAGAGTTTTGTGTTGAAATAAGTTGATTGGTGTTTGGTTGGAAACAGAAAATGCTACATGTGGTAGATGGTATATTGAAAAGACATACTCATTCTTGTAGATCATTGTCTTGGATAATTTGATGCTTTGCAATTGTTTTGAGCTCTCAAGTAGATCATGTTTAAGCTCTTGCATCATGTAGTTAAAACCTATTAGTGGAGAACTACCGTAGAGCTTGTTGAAATTTGGTTTGCATGTTTGGTATCTCTAAGGTCTAGATATTTTCTGGTAAAGTGTTTGAGTAACAAGGAAGACAGTGTAGAGTCTTATAATGCTTGCAATATGTTTTTATGTAAGTCTTGCTGTACCAGTTGATATCCTGTGTTTGCTTCAAACAACCTTGCTAGCCTAAACTCTGTACTGAGAGGGAATGCTTCTCGTGCATCCAAACCTTGAGCCAAAACCCATGCCATTTGTGTCCACCATAACTACCTATTATGTGGTATTTCCTGCCATTCCAAGTAAATACTTCATGTGCTACCTTTAAACTATTCAAAACTATTATCTCTTATTTGTGTCAATGTTTTATAGCTCATGAGGAAGTTATGTGGTTTTCTCTATCACCTTGTCATTTACTCATGACAGACTTTCACCAATGGACTAGTGGCATATACATCCGCTTATCCAATAACTTTAAAAAGAGCTGGCAAATGGGGTGCCCAGTCCCAATTAATTATAACTGCTTAATTCTCTTCACATGTTTTGCCATGATTTATCAGAAGCAAATTTCAAAGTGTTAAACATTATCAAATAGGCACTCCTCCATGGTATGTGATTGTTGGAAGGCACCCGAGGATTCGGTTAGCCATGGCTTGTGTAAGCAAAGGTTGGGAGGAGTGTCATACCAATTTATAAATATGCATGTGTAAACAAAAGAGAAGAGGGATGATCTACCCTTGGGTAGAAATAACGTCCTTCATGGGAGCCGCTCTTGAAAGTCTGGTGACAAGGGGTAGAGTGCCCACTGCCATTCGTTGACAACAACAAACACCTCTCAAAAACTTACTTTATGCTCTCTATATGATTTCAAAAACTTAAAAAGCTCTAGCACATGATTTAATCCCTGCTTCCCTCTGCGAAGGGCCTTTCTTTTACTTTATGTTGAGTCAGTTTACCTACTTTTTCTATCTCAGAAGCAAACACTTGTGTCAACTTTGTGTGCATCAATTCTTATATGCTTACTTATTGCACTTGTTATATTACTTTGTGTTGACAATTATCCATGAGATATACATGTTGAAAGTTGAAAGCAATTGCTGAAACTTAAATCTTCCTATGTGTTGCTTCAATGCCTTTTACTTAGAATCTATTGCTTTATGAGTTAACTCTTATGCAAAACTTTTTGATGCTTGTCTTGAAAGTACTATTCATGAAAAGTTTTTGCTTATATGATTCAGTTGTTTACTCTTTATCTATTTGTTAGCAAACTATAGACCATTGCCTTGAGTCACTTCATTCATGACATGAGCCTTGCAATATTATTTGATCAAGATTGTGTGAAAGCATGTCTCCTCAGAAATTATTTTGTTGTTATCGTTTTACCTACTCGAGGACGAGTAGAACTAAGCTTGGGGATGCTTGATACGTCTCCAACGTATCTATAATTTCTGATGTTCCATGCTTATATTATGCCAATTGCTACATGTTTTATTACACTTTATACATTTTTATGCATTTTCTGGGACTAACCTATTAACAAGATGCCACAGTGCCAGTTCCTGTTTTCTGCTGTTTTTGTGTTTCAGAAAAGTTGTTCTGGAAATATTCTCGGAATTGGACGAAACAAAAGCCCAGTCCTATTTTCTGTCACGTACACGGAGTCCGAAGGAGACACGAAGGGGACCAAGGAGGCGCCACACCACGTGGCGGGCCCCCCTCTGCCGCGCCGTGACATGGTGTGGGCCCTCGGGTCTCCACCGACGTCGCCCCTTCGCCTATAAATACATCTATTCGGGAAAACCCTAAATACCCGAGTCATATTCCACGAAAAGTTCCAGAGCCGCCGCCGTCGTCAACCCTAACTCGGGAGGGTTCTGAAGCTCTTCCCGGCACCCTGCCGGAGAGGGGAATCATCACCGGAGGGCTCTACATCGCCATGCCTGCCTCCGGAGTGATGTGTGAGTAGTTCATCCTTGGACTATGGGTCCATAGCAGTAGCTAGATGGTTGTCTTCTCCTCTTGTGCCATCATGTTTACATCTTGTGAACTGCCTATAATGATCAAGATCATCTTATTGTAATGCTACATGTTGTGTTTGCTGGGATCCGATAAATATTGATACCATGTCAAGTTGAATATTGAATTATCATGTCTATGTTATTTATGATCTTGCATGCTCTCCGTTGCTTGTTGATACTCTGGCCAGGTTGATGCTTGTGACTCCAAGAGGGAGTATTTATGCTAAATAGTGGGTTCATGCCTCCATTTAATCTGGGACAGTGACAGAAAGTTCTAAGGTTGTGGATGTGCTGTTGCCACTAGGGATAAAACAGCGATGCTTTGTCTAAGGATAATTGTGTTGCTTACATTATGCACTTTACTTAATGCAATAGTCTGTTGCTTGCAACTCAATACTGAAAGGGGTACGGATATTAACCTTTTAAAGCGATCTGCGGTCTGGACGGCGTCGCGGTCTAGACGGCTGTAATGGCGACCGGACATTGATTCGGCTCCAGACTGCTCAGCTTGCAGGAGGACATAGTAGGCAAGAGAGACGCGAGGACGGCGGAGCAGATGCGCGGCCGGGCCGGCAGTGTAGGCGGCGAGGCAACTTTTTGCCGGCCAGGGGGGCACGCCATTGAAGGCGCGGCGCAAATTTGGGGACGGCGAGCACATGCATGGACGCGCACGTACGGCTGCATGCAAGCACTCCGCCGCCGGCCCCACTTGTAAGCTTTAAGTGGGACAAGGTGCATGCACTTCATTGGGCCCACATGTAACATGTTTGTTAACGGTCAAAGGGCTTGGCCAGATGGAAACGTCCATCTTCGCCATCCGCGAGACATGTGCGAGCCAGCCAGGGCACGGACGAGAGAAACTACGCGGGTAGGGCACAAACAGATAAACTAGAGAGAACCAGGGCACAAAAGCAATAATCCCTGCAACTATATGTATCTTTTTAAATCAACTCAAACATCCCTTTCCCAATCTTTTAATAGCATCCAACTTAATTGAACCCAAATTTTCAGTACCTCTCTCATATATAAATGATAGTGGTGGTCTCACAAATAAAATCAAACCGAAATAAAAACAAACAAAAGACGCTCCAAGTTTATGCGATAAAGTCCATTGATCGAAAAACAGAAGTTAGACGTGCGCAAACCGAGAGTGTGTTGGTCCAGTGGGGTTGTCTTCACATCCCCAAGCTTATGGTTTTCACCATCCTTGGATAGCTCTTGGTGCATCTCCTCTAATCCCTGTGAAAAAAACTTCAAAGCACCGTTTATCCCTTTTTTTTGTGGGGCTGCATTAGTAGTGATAAACAAATAGATTTCTTGCTGCATATAATCCTTGAACAAAAATTCATATGAATGTCCAGAAAGTGTATAATGTTGTATGACTACGCATAAACTCAATTGGATAAAAAAGATTCAAGTTAAAAGTTCAAAGCATGCATCAAACAAAATGGGACAAAATCTGTCCAGAAAAACAGCAGGAGCAAAACGTATTTTTCTACCCTACTAAACTTCTCGAAAAATTTCGAAACAATTCATGCATACAGAGGATGAAAAGTTGAAACTACAGTTCAAATATTAGCTCATTCGGAGTTACATAATAAGAATTAAAAATCATACCGTGCACAGATTCGTGCAGGAATAAAATCTCCGAACGCTATAAGCAACTTTTTCAAACCAAAATGAGTAAAACTTGGCACTTTATTGAAAATTCCAGAAACTAAACTAAAAACTAAGTCTCTTGTTACAACAAGAGGACACAAAGAAAATCACAAATAAAAACAATCGGGTTGCCTCCCGTAAAGCGCTTTCTTTATAGCCATATAGCTAGGCATGATAGTTTTAATGATGCTCACAAAGGAATAAGAGTTGAATATAAAAGAGCATCAAGAAGCAACCCACTTCCTATGCAAAGGAATATTGTAAGAAAATAAATCAATGAAGCACAAAGTTACTAGCATAGGAAGACAAAACAAGTGGAACATCAAAATTTTCAACAAAAAGAGAGGAGACCTAATATTATTGTGATTTATGAAGCCATGTCTCCCTCTCATCATGACCAGTAGGTCTTAAAGTAACCATCAAATAAAAACAAATCAAGAGAAATCTCAAATCTTTCATCATAAAGAGAAGAAATTTAGTAACATGAAGATTTCTATAACCATACTTTCCTCTCTCAAAATAATTTTCAGCGGCATCATGAATAAATTCAATAATATATCTATCACATAAAGCATTATTATCATGATCCATAAGCATAACAGTACCATTACTCTCCACATAAGCATAATCATTAATAATAGTGGGAGTAAAAATATCACATCCATCATTGTAATCATCATAAATTGGAGGCATAGAATAATCATAATGAATTTTATCCTCAATAGTAGATGGACTAAAAATATCATATTCATCATTGTAAACATCATATATAGGAGGCATATCATAATCAACATAAACTATATCCTCAATAGTAGGTGAAATGAAAATATCACAATCATTATAATCATCATATATTGGAGGCAAAGTATCGTCAAAGCATTTTTTTCTTCTCCAAAACCGGGGAATTAAAAATATCATTTTCATCAAAACTAGCTTCCCCAAGCTTAGACTTTTCCATACATTAGCAATAATAGTGTTCAAAGAATTCATGCTAATAACATTGGTATCACTATTATGCAAACAAACTTTCATAGATTTTTTAATTTTCTCTTCAAAAGCATAACGTCCTAATTCAATATAAAGTTCATAAAGATCTCTATTTTTTGTTGTTTTCCATTAAACCTAACTAGTGAAATAAAAACAAGAAACAAAAAGATATAACTACAAAATCTAACGGAAATGCCTTCAAGCACTCACACGTCAGCAACAGTGCTAGAATAGCTAAGTAGCTGGAGGATGTGAGTACCTTTTACCTTACCTCCCCGACAACGGCGCCAGAAAATGTCTTGATGTCTACGAACGCTTCTATTCTTGTAGACAGTGTTGGGCCTCCAAGTGCAGAGGCTTGTAGAACAGCAGCAAGCTTCCCTTAAGTGAATCACCCAAGGTTTATCGAACTCAGTGAGGTAAAGGTCAAAGATATCCCTCTCAAGCAACCCTGCAATTAAGATACAAGAAGTCTCTTGTGTCCCCAACACACCTAATACACTTGTCAGATGTATAGGTGCACTAGTTCGGCGAAGAGATAGTGAAATGCAAGTAATATGGATGATTATAAGTGGTAATTGCAATCTGAAATAAAAATGGCAGCAAGCAAACATGAGACAAAATGAGAGCAAACGGTGTTTCAATGCTTGGAAATAAGGCCTAGGATCATACTTTCACTAGTGGACACTCTCAACAATAATATAACTGAATATATAGATAATTCCTCTTCACTATGCTACTCTGAACTATTCTTCTGTTGGATAACAAACACCAATTCATTGTGTAGGGCTACAAAAGCACACCTTAAAGTTGCATTCCACATCTAGGGGACCCCAATGTCACTAAGAGCGCCCAAAATAGTACTAGACAAACACCACAATTTCATAGAGACATCCAACACAAATAATAGCTCATGATAAGTATTCCTGTAAACTTTAGCCTAAGAGTCACACATGGTGCGCACACTGTCAACTTCGCACCATGGGACAAAGGTGACTCCGGAGTTTACATTAATAAAACCACTCAAGTAGCATAATTCATAAGATAACGAAGAGTAACATCCATGGATCCAACTAGATTACAAAGCTCATGATCACATAAAGATCACACCATGGGAGAGAGAGATGAACCACATAGCTACCGGTATGAGCCCTCAGCCCCGTGGGAAACTACTAATGCATGGCCATGGTGATGAGGAGCTTGATGGAGAGGTGCTGCCCGGAGAGGAGACGGCGGCCCACAGCAGCCACGGTGTGGCGGCGGCGACAAGGCGCGGCTGCCCACGGCGGCGGCGGCCCTTGGCCCCCCTTCTTCTTCCTTGGTGATGGTGCAGCAATGGAGGAGCTCCTCCCCCTCCTTGGCGGCTACCAAGAGGAGGAAAATTCGTGGCTTTTTGGTGCCTCCCACGAGTTAGGGTTTCCTTCTCTGTATAGACTCTCGGATTTCCGCCCCCCCTTTTAGTGCTTCACCATATTGGGCCTACAGGCCGCATCCGAACTCCGATTGGGCTGATTTCGGGCTTAAAAGTTGCGTATGGAAATTTGTGACAACTTCCTAAACATATTGATCTCCATTTGACGTCATCTTCGAGGGTCAAGCTGACAAACTCCGAAAACAGTTCCGGGACAGATTTCAGCAAAGTTCCAATTCGACTCCAACAAGGTTTCCTTTGCCCAATTTTGATAATTCCTACACATTAAAGTGTAAAACAAGAACATTGTGCACTTTGGCAACTATTAGTAAGTTAGTTCCAATAAATATAATAAAGTTGCAATAAATAGGGAATTTAGCATAATAAACTACAAAGTTCATGTATGCATTTTACATGCATCAGTATTGCGTGCCCTTGATCGATCACCCTCCCAGCCTTTATATAGGAGGCTGGGTCTCGGGTACGTAACCGACTAGGATTACCGATAAGGTAATCTCAACCGACTATGCCTAACTTGGGAAGCAATCCTTCGTCTTGGGCCTCTCTTTGTGGGCTTCAATAGACCTCTGACAATTGGGCTTTAGTCATCACGTGCACCAGGTACCCTTAGGGTACCCGAAGGGTATAACCTCGTCAAGAGGTTTGTATAACAGCAGCAAGTTTCTCTTAAGTGAATAACCCAAGGTTTATCGAACTCAGAAATATAGAGTTCAAAGGTATCCCTCTCAAGCAAACCTTGTAATTAAGATACAAAAAGCCTCTTGTATCTCCAACACACCCAATACACTTGTCAGGTGTATAGGTTCACTAGTTCGGTGAAGAGATATTTAAATACAAGGGATATGGATGATTATAAGTGATAACTGCAATCTGAAATAAAAATGACAGCAAACAAACATGTAGCAGAATTGAGAGTAAACGGTGTTTCGATGCTTGAAAACATGGCCTAGGGATCATACTTTTACTAGTGGACACTCTCAACAATAATAATATAATTGAATGCATAAATACCTCCTCTTCACTATGCTACTCCGAACTATTCTCTCGTTAGATAACGAACACCAATCTACTGCGCAGGGCTATAAAAGCACGCCTTAAGGTTGTATTCCACATGTAGGGGACCCCGCGCTCTCATTATGAGCGCGCCAAAATAGTACTAAACAAACACCACGATATAATAGACACATCCAACACAAAGAGCAACTCATTTCAAGTATTCCCATAATCTTTAATGCAAAGAGTCACACACTATGCGCACACTGTCAACTTCGCACCGTGGGACAAAGGTGACTCCGGAGTTTACATTAATAAAACCACTTGAGTAGCATATTCATAAGGTAATGAATGGGAAACATCTATGAATTCAACTAGATTACAATGCTCATGATCACATAAAGATCACATCATGGGAGAGAGAGATAAACCACATAGCTACCGGTAGAGCCCTCAGCCTCGATGAAGAACTACTCCCTCCTCATCATGGGAGGCAGCAACGGCGATGAAGATGGCGGTGGCGTCGATGGAGATGGTTCCGCGGGCAATTCCCCGTCCCGGCAGGGTGCCGGAACAGAGACTTTTGTCCCCTGAATTAGGGTTTTGGATGGCGGCGGAGCTACGGAGCTTTTCTGGAGAAATCCCCCGGGGTCGTGAGTTTTAAGTCAGGGGCAATATATAGTACAAAGGTGCCGCGAGGCGGTGCACGAGGTGGCATCGCCAGGCCTTGACGCGGTTCAGCCCAAACCACGCAGAGGGGTCGTCTTAGGGCTGTGGGCCTCTGATGCATGTAAAATGCATACATGAACTTTGCACTATATCACTTATATTCCAATCATATTTGCATCATATAAGGGTTATACCACTGTTATATAATGATTTTAGGCAATAAAATATTTATTTCCTATTTTTATGGAATTAACCATGCGTAGGCAGAAAACCCTATTTCTTTCCTTTTAAGTTTCACGGACCCAAACGACGTCCAAATGATCTGGAAAATTACGAGCGTCAATATTTTGGAAGGAGGAAGACTTGGGAGCGAAGGAAGCAAGCAAACGGAGGCCAGAGGCCCAAAAGAGGCGCTGCCGTCGATCTTTCCTCCACCGACATCGTCTTGACCTTAAAACGCCTATAAAAGAAGTCTCCCGTCGTTCTCTGGAAGGAGCGCCGTCGAAACACAGAAACACCGAAAGAGAGATCTAGAGCTGCAGATTGGAGGGAGAAAACTCCGGCGGGGTGCTGCCGGCGTGGTCTCCATCTTCTCCATCGACATCTCCACCGTCTCCATGATGAAGAGGGAGTAGTCCACCTCTGGACCATGGGTTTGTGGAAGTAACTTATGTATCTCTCCTCTCTTTGAGTTTCACTAATTAGTACCGTATGAGCTGCTGAACATGATTACGGTCATTGTTGTAATTCCTATGTGGTGGATCTTTTTATGAGTTAATATATGTTTGAGATTGCAATGTTTTTTCAGTTATGAATATAGATGCATATTATGTACCCCATTCTTATTCACTTGTTATGATCAAGCATGTTTATGAGAGCGTGTGTGGGGTGATGTGTGCATTAGTTGGAGTAACGGGGGGTGGTGAGTGCGGTAAGTTGACAATTGTAATATCGCGATCCACTTGGGTGTTTTACCTTACTTTGTTACCTCACTAGGGATAAACAAAAATACCATGCTACAAGGGTTGTGGGTGATTTGCCACTTCTTCGTGACTAGATCTAGCATGTTCTTATTTTAACTTCATGTCATGATACTTAAAGCTATACTCTGAGTTATCTTAATTACTAAGGTGTTATGATTTGGTTCGCATCTTGGTGGAGTATAAGTGAGATTAATAACCAAAAGATCTCTATGTTAGGACGTGATGCCCATATAATTAGTAACTTGTCATCAAACTTTGTGTTGCAATCTCATATGTCAACTCTAGTGTTCCATTGTCTACCACTTTATTAAAGAGATAGTGCATTTGTGAAACCATGAACCCCGGTCCATTTTTAATCATAAGAAACACCTTTCCAACAACTTTTATCACTTTTCCATTTTCTGCCATTATTAAATCCGAAAATACAAAAACACTTTTACATCTTGCATTCATCATAAAAAAACCAAAAATATCATTTATCATTGTTATCATCATCCTTGCACATTTATTCACCACCATTGCATATTTATTTCTTGTTTGCATTGCATAACTATCTTGATATCATTCTTACACCTTGTGCTTGACAACCACAGGTGAGGTTGAGGACCAAAACATTTAACTTTGTTTTGTAGGTAACCAAAAGAAGCATAGGAAGATAAATCTTTCACTACTGATTCCCCGAGAGTTCGATATTAAACCCTTGAGTCACCCCTCGTGGGGAAAACACGTCTTCCACTTACTAAATACTCTGCACTTGGAGGCTCAACCTAACCCCGTATACTTTTCATTGCAGGTAGCTACTGAAGGCTATCACTTCTACGGGTATCAGACTCCCTCAGAATTTCTGTAATTTTTAAGATTTTACTGAGCGCTTTCATATTTGGACCTTTTCTGCAGTGCACATACATAATAAACAGAAACTGACATTGTGGTATCTTGTTAATAGGTTAGTCCAATAAATGTCACAATATGATATAAAGTGGATATAAAACATGTGGCAATTGATATAAAACATGCGTAGAAAATAAAAATTTATAGATACGTTTGAGACGTATCAGTCGCCTAATTGATCTTATGGCTCCCTAGCTTATTCCACGATAAAATAACTTTTTTATTTTTCATATGTTTTGGGGCTTTAGAAGTATGGTATCTTGAAGGTAAATCCTGACTCCGTTAGATAAATCCCGGTAATTACAAAACATGCACAATAAGATGAAATAAAATAAGTGTTGCATCCTAATATGAAATATATCAATGAATAAGAGTACTTCATGATTTAAATAGTGATGCCAAATGGACGTACAACCTGGTCCATCTTTTTACATTGTTATTACCTCATAACGCACTTTTCACCATCATTTGTTTGTTGGTCCATTTTTATATTTTCATTTGTTACTATTATATTCCATTATTCGTTTAACTCTTTGTTCTTAGCGAGACAGAAAGATTGACAATCTTTCTGGAACACTGGGGACAAAGATATTTTGTTGCTTGCTTGTAGGTCCACTTCAACTTCGCTTAGCTCTCCAATCCTACTAGTTCGCTAAACCTTGGTTCTTAATCGAAAGAAATTTGCATATGCACTACATCGTACCTTCCACTTGGGGTTCTCAACAGACATCACAACTCAATAAGCTTCTATAAGTGTTACTGGTTTCTAAATGTGACTGACCTTTCTCATAATCTTGTAGACTAGACTTAAAGATTTTGAAATAATATTCTTTCTTCTGGATTTTCCTTCCACATTGGACCTACCTTGTATTAAAACAAGTAAATCTAGTCATGCACAGTTCCACCTTGTCTGAGGGCGTGAAAAAACTTGATAATATCATAAGCGGATTTTTCTACAAATCTTTTCTTCAGTATCGTGCAGAATCCAATCGAGGAAACATCGGCTTGGGACCTCCGAATCTCCGGGGCAAGAAAGTTGTGCCCAAGTTTGCAATCTTATGGTGGATTGCTTAAGATTTCAGGCCCAACCCTGGAGGGTTCAACCTGCTAATTTTGATTAGAAAAAGTTGAAGTATGGGGTAGGTTCTCACTTTTCATATGAAGGTTAGGGGGTGCAAAATATGTTTATGCATGAGATTTGATTCCCACCATTACCTTCCAAAAATACCTCTTAATAGTACGATATGCCGTCTATTTTCACCTTTTGAATTGGGGTTGGGGTACTCCAACACAGTGCCTTCTTCCAGGTGTGCCGATGTACTGTCGTAAAGCACAGACACATTGTTAGTCTGTTATTAACATCAATACCAACCAGAGAGGGATTCCCGACTTCAATCACCCCCTAAGTTTTACACAACGTATACCCTCATATACACGACCATAGTAGTTTATACTTCCACAGTCACTTAAGCCTCAACGATGCCCGGCATTCATGTGAGGTTTATCTATAATGATGCACCTTAATGCCATCAAAGGGCTTCATGTGTCCACAAGGCTCGTCCTCGTGCTGTAAGGCCACACGGTTGAACCCACGTCCTACACAAACTCAACAAACTAGCCAATCCACAAATCCAGTGTTTAATCACCAATACCACTCGCTAGTGCACAAAGAGGGCGAGCATATAGGCGGAGAAGATAGGGGGACAAACACTCCACGCGAGGCGAACCACTTCAAAAGTGACATCCATTATAATGTCCATCCAAACCCTCTGCGTGGATTCATACCGCTGGAGGGTGAACATAACCCAGATTTGGTTTAAATTAGAGCTTTGGAATAAAACTTGGGTAAATATGACCAACAAATGCAATTTATATTCATTTTAAACATATCAACAAAACATGCAAATAATGTTTCCAAGTTTCAATGGTCATTCCACATTTTAGGTACTTAAAATATGAAAGTTAGATCAGCATTCAAAAATGTGGATCTAGTGGCAAAGGGTGCAATTCGTGTGCACCTTCCACAAAGGCTAATCCGAGTGGCACTCCTGTAAATACTGCCAACTCCAGGGGCAGTCATCATGGCAAAGTTGAAATTTTCAAATCTTCGAGGGGCAGATTTTGCCGCGGGCTACCCACCCTAGCCCATGTTTCGATGCCGCCCCCCACCCAGCGTCTCACTTCCCCCGCCCCGCATCTCCGAAAAATCTGCAGGAGGGGCTCGACGGGGGAGAGGTCAATCAGGGCTTCGACGGCGGCGGCGCGCAGGTGAGTGTTCTCCGGCCATCGTCCTCACCATCTCCACTCTCTCTCTCTCTCTCTCTCTCTCTCTCTCCGGCCATCCGTCAGTGCGCCTTGCCCCCACCCACCTTCTCGCCCCAATCTCTCTCCGATGCGAGTCCATGTCCCGCGCAGATCAGCTCGCATGGAGGCCGGCCTCCTCCGCCTGCGCCCTATGGAAGGCCCCCCGCCCCTTGCCCCTTCCTCTTCCAACCCCCTCCAATGGAGCAGCCGCTGGAACCCTAATCCCCTTTAAGCTTTAAATCCCCCAACTAAACCTAGGTTTTCTGTTTTAGTTCGATCTATGTAGTGCACTCCGCAAAAGGATTTAGGGTAGAGTTCGATCTGCGCATTTCTCCTTTTCCACCTACATCCCAAATATTGAACGACCATGTCTGCATTTTTTTCCAGGTTGTGCAGTTAACCGTTCTGGTCGATTGAAGTGTTGCTGATTGAAAGGTAATAATTGCTCGAAACTTGCCACCTTTCCCTGCTGTGTTGTTGTATGCGATGGAGTGTTACTTTTTCATGTTTAATTCTATCTTGCAACTAGATAATTGCACTGTACCAGCTTCATGTCAGATCATTTAGAGTTGGTATCTTGCGCAAATGAATATAAAAAAAGAAGGAAGAGAAGAACAATTGATAACAATGTATTTGGAATCATGTGTTCTTGCTAGGGCATATCTGAGTGCTCAAAGGGGACCAAGGGATTTAGGCAGCTTTAGTAACGACGAGCGCAAACATAGTCTTAGGAAGTATTTGCTCAAAGACATGTATGATGGTTCTGAAGTTACATGTTGTGATGAATTGCGTTTGACTAAAAGCAACTTCCATGACTTGTGCAAAGTATATGCTTGCTGTTATGACATTATGACTGTTCTATTATAAAATAACTTAGAAACTATGTGACATGGTAAGGCTGCTATTTATGAACCATGAGGACATGTTTAAACTTATCCACTCGGTAATTAACTGCTGCCGTTATGTTTAGAACATTTATACATTTATGTTGTTAAGATGTACATTGTTGCAAGAATATATGCAATGTTGCCAAGAATACATTTTGAAACATGTACAACACTTTACTAAATCTCATGTAAATTTACAATTCACTTTTTCTTACACCCAAATAGGATCTGGAATTGCCTCTTCTCTTTGATTCCAACTGCCATTTCCATGAAAATCCACACACAACACTATAATTTAAGTCCATTTCCATTTCATCTCTGTTTTGGTTTTGGACCCCCATTTCAAGTAGCTTGAATATCCACATCCAAACCCGACACCAACTCTCTCTCCCCTCCCACAAGATTGTGTTAAATAACTGTTGATAGTACTACATCAAGCAGCAAAAAGATGTAACCAATCCAATCAAATTAGGGATAGTTGCTAGCCAACTAAAAAAAAATCAATCCCAGTCGAGGTGAATCTCACCTCTCTAGGACACATCAGTCCAGCCCGTGGGACGAAAACTACATGAGAGAACTGCTTCAAGGTGGCATACTCCGGGCCTGGAGGGTTCTCATGGCAGCGAGGGCTCACTGACCCCGTCGCAAGGCGAAAACGAAAAGTAAACCCTATAACAAATTGTGCTGGATATAGCTGCTAACTCGAGTATTTGGTGTGCAAGTCAGTTGAAACTGGTTTTGTTCATCTCCAACTTCTACATTGTTAAGAGGAAAGCACCAAAGTACCAAACCCCTTTCTCTCCCATACCTCGAGCAAGTAAAGCAGGAGGCAAGAGCAGACGAGATACCTTTTATATCCAGGCTTGAAGTATAGATCCAACCATGGTAAACCCTTATCAGCATGCTGGTTAGGTCTATCAACGAACGAGCTTGTTGAAATCTCGATCTTAGCTCCAGCGAGTTTGAATTGATTGTTGAGCTTGCTGTCAGTCTCGAAAAATTCTCAGAGTGTACTCGAGGTTGGCTGGACAAAGTTCTGCTGTGCTATTTGAGCTGAAGCTCTTAGTCTTGCGAGCTTCAGCTCGGCTAGTTTGAGGCTTGAACTAAAGTGGAAGTGCTTGTTGACATTGACTTGATCCTTTTTGACGGCTACTCTAGTGGTGTGTCTGTCTGTTGTGTACAAAGTGGAAATCACCACCTGGAAGATGGCTGGTTGGTGTCACTTTGTTGAGATGAGGTCAGATTAGATCATAGACACCAGAGATGAAATTTGTGGGAAGAAGACTAGTATTCTCATTGCTTAATTAGAAAAGCACAAGACCTAGCTTTGAAGCCTCCTTCGTTTTGCCTTCAGCTTGTCTGTAAGGCAGTTTAAGCTTAACTCCTGTGTGGGGACGCCCTGAGAAATATTTGTCCTGTTGCAAACAGCTTCTGGAATTTGCTTTCATTATCTGAGTTGGCGGAAGTCTGAACTCTGAACTCTGAAAACTGCTAATTGTGTTTTGTTCAATTGGTAACATCGTTCTGTTTGAACTGTTTTAGGTCCCAATTAAGCTTTTTTTGCTTATTCTTGGAGTTGATTAATACTTGCCAATTGTGTTTTGTGCAATTTGAGCTAATTGAGTTGACCAAAGTCTGAAGTACCGCTAATTTAGTAATTACTACTTGCTAAATGTGTTATGTGGAATTTAAACATATTCTCTGAGTTGACCAAATTCTGAAATACTGCTAGTTGTGTTTTGTTAATTGATAACATAATTCTGTTTGGACTGTTTTAGCTCCCAGTTAAGCAATAAAATAAATTTCTATACATTGATCATTGTATGCACTCATAGTCCATTCATCATTTTTTGTATACACACATAATACATTCACCATTTAATGAACTCACTGGATACAGCAATTAACATACATCATATTGACAAAAATATCCAAGGCATAATTGTATGTGTAATGGCTTAAACTTTCTGTTACTCCCTCTGTTCACTTTTATAAGGCACTCTACCTACAATTTCAATTTTGGCCACATACATACCAAGGATTACAAGTCGATGAGTCGATCTGGGGTAGGGACTCATAGACTATCCATGACTAGTCATGACTCACGCGACTAGTCGACATGAGTATAAAATAATACGTACTATAAAATACCATATTACATAACTAGTAGTAGTCTAATACAGTAATACTAGCAATAGATTTGCAATAGAAGGCTGGGGACACGGAGTTAGGAGCAGAGCACCGACAGCAGCTGGTAGAATAGAGCAGCAACAGCAGCAGCGGATGAAGGAGAGTTGGGGGAGGAGCCTGGGAGAAGCAGCAGACGGTGGAGGAGCAGACTAGCAAGAGCAGAAGCCGCCAGTGGAGGAGCAGATCAGCAGCAGCCGGTGGAGGAGGGGAAGACCAGCAGAAGCTGGGCAGGGAGGAGCAGACCAGCAGCTGAGGCAGGCGGCGGAGGAGCAGAACAGCAGGGGTAGTGCCATGGCTTGCGGCGGTGCTGGCCGCGGTCGGAGCCGGTCAAGGAGAGGACTGGGTGGGCGGGAGTCTATGCTCTGTTTGGGTTTCACTGTGGGAATCTGGGCCAGCCGATCTAGGTTTCGAGACGGGGAAATTCTAGTGTTGAAAAAATGACACGTGGGGCCATTTTTTGCCGATCTACTCGGGAGGAGGTGACTAGTCGTGAAATGACTAGTCGAACAAATCGCTCGACTCATCCAACTAGTCGAGTCTGGCACTTTGAGTCGACCTCCAGGTTGCAGCACGTTGACTAGTCATGACTAGTCGTGCCGTGCGACTCGTAATCCATGATACATACTAAAATTGAGTGAATCTATGTACATGATAAGTCTAGATTCACTCATTTCAGTATATATGTGGCCAAAATTGAAATGGTACATAGAGTGCCTTATAAAAGTGAATGGATCAGTAAAGAAACAGTAATTTCTTAACAGACAACTAAAACTACATCTACGCGCCGCATAGACTACTCCTACCATATTGTGTTTTCATGAGTAATATTCTCTGAAGAATATGCATATGTTTTTGGCATAATATATTGTGCAGAGAAAACAGTGAAGCAAATGATGTCCTTATTGTGCAGCAACTGTGAACAACAATGGAATTTGTCATTATCTGGTCATTTATTGAAAGAACATAGATCAAGCAGAGAAAAATCACCTATCTCTACAAACACATAATTCCAGGCCTCCAGGGAGAAATCCACCTTTTCATGGAGCTGTTTGCACTCCAAACTCATTTGCCATTGTTTGAACAAACATGTATATACTAATGGCATGACCATGAGACACATAGACAATATCCCTACAAATTTTGAAAGACTGATGCGTATATGGACTTGATGGTGACTATCACCCATAGTTAGGACCTTACAAATTCCTAAATATTGTAGTAGAACCGAAACATATAACCAGTAGTACGGTGATTCCTAGAGAGAAAGGTATTTATTGATTCATCTAATCGGCGTGGTCTATTATTAGTTATTTACTTCACAAAATATCATAATCATCATGAAGTCCATGAGTGTGTATTTTGTTGGATAAATGTGGGTTTTTAACTTATGTTATTCTTCCCTTTCCCAAATTTCCAGGACTTGACACACCAGAGGCTTTTCGTATCTGAGAGCTGATCTATGCTGTTTCTATACTTCTGAGATTGTTTCTAAAGGTATACTGGGTTTAAATTTCGGTTTTATATAGCGTTCTTCAGTTCACAACATTTCATGTGAAGGTGTGGTTTTCGGAACCAATTTCAGGTCCAGTATTATGGAGTGCAACAGAGAAGAGGCTGTCAAGGCTAAGGAAATTGCTATAAGAAAGTTAGAAAACAAAGACTTTGCTGGTGCCAAAAGGATTGCACTGAAAGCACAAAGGATTTTTCCAGAGCTTGAGAATTTATCCCAGCTGTTGACCGTCTGTGAAGTACATTGTGCAGCAGAGGCAAAGATAAATGATTTGGTGGACTTGTACGGGATTCTCCAAGTGGATGTAACGGCAGATGAGGCAACCATAAAAAAACAGTACCGGAAGCTTGCCTTTTCACTTCACCCTGATAAAAACAGTTTCCCCAGTGCAGAAGCTGCTTTCCAGTTGGTTGCAGAAGCTCAGTCAACATTGTCTGATCGAACAAAAAGACCTGCATATGACATCAAGTGGAGGGTTGCTTCTAGAATTGCACCAAAGCAGGGTTCAGAACCAAAGCAAGGTACCCAACCAAAACAGGCTACCCAACCAACGCAGGCTACCCAGCCAAAGAAGGCTACCCAACCAAAACAGGCTACCCAATCAAAGAAGGCAGCAATACCAAAGCAGGCAACAATACCAAAGCAGGACACAGCACCAAAGCAGACTAGAGAACCAACGAAGAATTCAGTTCCACCAACCTTTACTGAACAGGCAATCTGGACCAAATGCAATCACTGTAGAACAAAATATCAGTACTACAGCGGCGTACTAAATCACCGCATCCGCTGTCAGAACTGCAGGGAATATTTTGTTGCTTCAAAGCTGAATGAACAGGATGTGCCTTCTGTATTCACATCAAATGCAACCAACGGTGTTGGACAACAGACTGGTTTTCCCAGTTCACAAGACTGTTCTACGAAGTTCTCTTCTAAGTTGAACAGTGAGCCCTCGGTGAATGGAGCACAAAATGATGAACGCATGGAGAGTGCCAGCACAGGTGGTGAGGAAAAGGTTAACCATGCAGAGGCAGGTGGGAAAAGTGGGGCTGAATTTTCAACAGAGAATCTATTTAAATCTTCTGCACCAAGTAAGACAGTAGATACATCAGCAGAGCCAGGTGTTACTGGCAGCCCTAGCCCCCGGAGATCAGCTAGGAGAAAGGCAGACCCTGATGCCAATATCGTGGTTTCCCCTAGCAAAAAGAAACGAACAATAAAAGATTGGTTTTCAAATGCCGACTCAAGTTGTAAGAAAATGTTTGATGGTAATGTTGCTCGTGTTGATGCAAAAGCTGGTGAAGCTCATGTTGCTAGCAAAGCACAAAACCAAGAGAAAAGAAGTATTACCAACGAAGGCAACCAGGGAAACATAAAGAAAGAAGTTACACATGATGCAGCTGCTGTGAAGAAGCCCTGTGATTATATGGAATTTTCCTACCCTGACCCAGAATTTCATGACTTTGATAAATGCAGGGATAAGAATTTGTTTGCAGTCGATCAGATCTGGGCAGTTTATGATGACCGCGATGGCATGCCACGGTATTATGCCCGAATAAAGCGTGTAAATGCTACCAAATTCACAGTTCAGTACACTTGGCTGGAGCATGAGGTAATGAATGAAGAAGAAGAGAGATGGACTGATGAACTGCCCGTTGCTTGCGGTACGTATAAATTAGGAGAAACAGAGGTATCACAAGGTGCCCTCATGTTTTCTCATATCGTTCCATGGGGAAAAGGCCGAAAGAGGAGTTCATATGAAAGATATCCCAGGAAGGGTGAGGCATGGGCTCTTTATAAGGGTTGGAGTTTGCAGTGGAGTTCAGATGCAGATAACCATAAAACATTCGAGTATGAAGTTGTGGAGGTCCTGTCAGATTTCACAATGGAAGCTGGAGTTACTGTTGCCCCCTTGATCAAGATTAAAGGTTTTGTCAGCCTATTTGGAAAAGTAATTGACAAATCATCATTTGTTATACCATCTAGTGAACTGCTTCGATTTTCTCACAGTATCCCAGTTTATAGAACAAAAGGAAATGAAAAGGTTGGTGTGGCAGGTGGATTTCTTGAACTAGATAGCGCATCACTTCCTAGTAACCTGGATGTAGCATTTCCTTCAGTTACCATTGACAAGGCAATTAGTAGTGACTTCATTGATGCCAGTGGTATCAGTACAACAGGTCCTGGAAATGAACAAAGTGCTCAAAATGAAAGTAAGCAAAGTGGAGGAAAACATATGGATGATTTTCATGAACGAACCCCAAATCAGAAACAGAAGGTCCGTACAACGAATGAGCCTGGATCTTTCTCTGAGCAATTATGCACCTCTCCAAGTACTATTGCAACATATCCAGACTCGGAATTTTATAACTTTGAAGAAGGGCGATCACATAATAAGTTTGAACGCGGCCAGATATGGGCTCTTTACAGTGATCTTGACAAATTTCCAAAGTACTATGGTTGGGTGACCAAAGTTGATATGGAACCGTTCAGATTGCATTTGACTTGGCTCGAAAGTTGTCCTCAACAGGAGCAAGAGAAGATCTGGTTGGATCACGATATACCTGTGAGCTGCGGGAGATTTAGGCTCCACAATTGGAGGATCAAGTATGATTCAAATGATGCATTGTCTCATTTAGTAGAAACTAGCCAGGTTAATGGTTTGCAACGGTTGTTCGAAATCCACCCGCGAGTTGGGGAAATCTGGGCCATCTACAAAAACTGGGCACCTGGGTGGGTTCCTTCTTGCAGTGATGCTTGTGAATGTGACATTGGTGAGATTACTGAGCGCACTGAAGCTAGCACAAAATTCTCATTTCTGACTCAAGTAGATGGTTACAGAGTTGTGTTTAGGCCTGACAGTGAAAGAGGTATTTTGGAGATACCTGCAAAGGAAAACTTAAGGTTTTCCCACCTTATACCTTCCTTCCGCCTGACAGAAGAAAAAGGTGGCAAACTCCGTGGCTTCTATGAGCTAGATCCAGCTTCTGTTCCTGATGCTTTCTTGTCCCGGGGCAGCACCTGCTGATTTCAAAGCTGTCTGTTCTGAAGCTAAAACTAAATTTCTTCCAATTATATCAGGTACTCACCTGCTGCCTCCCGTGATATGCTTATTAATCATTTTGCAAGTGTTATATGTGGGAGAGAGCAAATGATCAATTAGGAATACCTGTATCCTTCTCTTGATTCGTCACAAGCTTCATGATCCTTCAAACCTTCTAGCGCCTGGCATTTTTCTTTTGCCACTTCTGCTGTGGAACTTATGAAAGCTGCAAAAACGTGATGGTTGTGAGTGTGGAACATAGGCTGCTGCTATTTGTTGTGTTGTGGTATTTGTGCACATGCATTCCCTCTGTGGTCAGGTTTCCGGCATATTGCTAATCTGATTGAATGTATCATACCATTACCAGTACTTAAAGTGATTATATATGATGGTTGGAGTATTTTCTTATCAGGGCCTGAGAAAACTTGCTTTCAGTTGGAAACTCTGGTTATTTGTGATACTTGAAGTTTGCAAAAAAAATTATTATAGTGTGTGATATCCAAATTAATTTCCTTTGTTCATTTCTGCAGGCTACGTACTATTGAGCCGATCACGGAAGAGTTTCAGTTCATGCTGCTCCTTGGCTGTACTTGAAGTTGTGGATTCATGCCATCTGCTGATGAACAGAGCCCATGCCTCAAGATATTTGCTGTTAGAACTGAGCAGGAAAAATAGTGGATAATTTATCGTTTAGCTAGTCTTTAGTTCCAGACTGTATCAGGTTCATGTGTACATCGTTATTTTGGGAGGTTTCTTAACCAGGTAGCTCAAGTGCAAGTTGTTAAATCTTTTGCTGTCATTGCACACAAGCGCCACCACGGCGGCGGCAGCGCCTCTTACATCCTCGATTACGTATTGTGTGTGCTCTCCTTAGGTGCTAAGGTCAAAATTCTTAGCATAACTACGACGACAATGCACTGAGACAACCAATGCCTTAAGCTAAAGATTTTCTGTTATAGACATATATTTATAGACTAGGAGTAGCTGTTTTAAAATATACACTACATGCTAGTAGTATTTATGCCATGACAGGCAACATGATATAGGACAAAAGCTGCCAACACTATCCTATTACAGAATTTTCCTGTAAACATTTTAGTCCCTGTCGCCAGCTCCAAGCAATCCGCAACAGTGGGCCTGGTCATCGCGTTGATTCGCTCCTGAAGAAGGAAAATGGTGGTAGCGATTTCCGAGTGCGTGCATGTGGCGTGCCCTATGAATCGGCTGAACCGGTTTATGCTTAAGCAATCCGCAACAGTGGGCCTGGTCATGGCGTTGATTCGCTCCTGAAGAAGGAAAATGGTGGTAGCGATTTCTGAGTGCGTGCATGTGGCGTGCCCTATGAATCGGCTGAACCGGTTTATGCTTTTGGTGTGTTGTCGAGCGGCCTAGTTGAACCCTCCAGTTTTAGATGATATGCGTTTCGGCTCTGATTGGTCCACCCCTTCATCAGTTTTGTAGGTGTAGCCAGTTTTCGTCTGGATGGTGGTTCTTCTGGTTGATCGATGTATTGTTTAGAAAAGCATTGTACTTACTATTTCATATTAATAAAACTCGGTTGTGTGCATCCTTTGAGTGCAGAGACTGGGCACGTCCTCCATTTATAAAAAAATTAGGTGAAAACCGCCCCGGTAAAAAATGTGAAATTTTTCTTCCCGTGTCATCCGATAGCTCTGTTTAAAATAGCGGGCTATTGTGTTTAGCTCCGGCGATTTCAAAAGCTATAAAAGGCTATAGCCGGGCTATAGCGCGGCTATGACATTATAGCCGTTTTGCTAAATAATGGAAAATAATAATATTTGGGCAGCATATATTTGTGTATATATCAATAATTTACAGATGTATAGCATATTAGAAGTTCTTGACATAATTTTGTCCACATATTACAACATGAAGTAGCACAATTCTAACCGGGAATGCGAGGTGCCATGGCCACCGTCCCTCCTTGTTCTATTTTCGGGAGATGGAGAAGAGAATGAGAAGAATTTAGGGTTAGGGTTGATATCTGGGTGTGAAAGTGGGCTGATCGGGACAAATTTTGATCAAAATTTTGGATCCTCTGAGCGGGAATATAGCCGCTAAGGGGCTAAATTGGGGCTAAATTCCTATAGCCGGGCTATTAGCGGCTATTACCTTCTTAGCCTACGAATGCCTAATCTATAGCGCCGAGCCTCTCGCGAGGCTATAACCGGGCTATAGCCGGGTGATAGCCGGCTATTTAAAACAGAGTCCGATAGGCACAAACATGTCGACTGAGAACTTGCCTGTGGCAAGATGGTTAGGAGAGTGGTTGTACCCAGCCCACCAGAGACGCCGGTATTTCTCATTTAGGCGGAATATTCTTCAGTGGGAGACGACGTTCCTGTCGACAACGAGACGCCCGTGGTGACTTCGTCAATCTCAAGACCCAATCCGCCGTCTCAGTCTTTCGGAGGTGCTCATAGTGGTAGGATGTGCCTGTGTGTAGGGTGAGTGTACGTGCGTGAATATGAACATCTGCGTTGTACTGTGTTTCGCAAAAACAAACATGTCGACTAAAAGTGGCTCCCAGATACTTAAAATTGAAATTATTTTTACTGATAACCCCATGTCCTTATTTGTGTCCTTGAAACTGATTCAGTTAAAAACAACAGCACACAATTGTCCACGTGCCGCTATGGAGACTCGTCCTGAGCCGATCATCATGCGGATTTCATAATTTATACTTTCTCCGTGTGTATAGATACATCCTTTTCTGGATGGACGGAGCAGAAGTTTTAACCTAGCTACATATGTTTAATCTTATTCTTTTTCTTTTCTTTTTAAAGGTCATGCTTTTTCAAACCAGTAAAAGAGAAATGAAAAATTATCAAGTTGAGAGACAATGATGGAGAAACCAAGGTATCCCGTTTTTGTAATCCTCGTCTCTCACCACCCTGAAAAAATATCAAGCTTCCAAATCTGAAGAGCAAGTTCACGAAGGATTCCCTATAAACACATGAATCAGCTTTTTACAGGGCCTAATTCCAACAAAACGTTGAGAGTAATTGAAGTATTTTAATTATATAATTTTCCCGTCAACGAACGAACTGAAGCATGAAACCGAAAGAAATGTTGAAAGTAATTGAAGTATCGGGTGGTTGCTATATTAATATAGCGGGGCTAAATCCTATTTCTTTAGAAACAGGGTGAACATCACTCTCATCATTTGACGGTAAAGGCGTCAAATAGGAGCTCTGGATCGCACGGCTTATAGCCCCGCCATGCTGCAAGACGAATAGTTTTTGCAAACTTGTTTTCTCGTGTGCTTGATGCAAGCTAGTCAACAACCGATCGAACAGTGTTAGATGGATCACGGATCCATGGCTCCCGAGTCCCGGCACATAAGCCGGCACAGCGATCGATCGATCGCCATCTCGTGATGGAAATAAAATACCGGCCTGATTCATCGACCCGAAAATAACGAGCTAGTCCTAGGTCTTTCCTTCTTTTTGTCGAACCATATGGTCTTGCAAATAGTGTACATTTAGTCATGCAGAGTTTGGTTGCGAATTCTTTGTATGCTCCTATCGCCAGTCAATATAAATATCCCTTTATATAATTAACCAATAGGCCTATTGAACATCTATCTTTCGCCGACGTGTCAGATGAACTTGGCCACTTGGGGCGTGTTTGGTTGGTCGCTTAGATTTTGGGCCTCCCGTGTCCGTGGCCCAACTTAGTCTGGCCCCGAAGAAACGCGGCCTGAGCCATGGCAGCCCGTTTGGTTGCCTGCATATCGTTTTTCTTTTTTGACTATTTATTTCGCATTTTAATGTTTGGTTTCCCGCATTATTTGCTATGGGGTGTTTAAGTGCAAAGCCCAGCTGTTTGGTTGCATGCAAGTTAACTCTAATCCTCACCACTTTGAAACTTGGTGATCTTACCACCGATTAATTAACAGTAGCAAAGAAAGCAGCAAGCTAAGTAAGCATCAATCAGTCAAGCTAAGCAAGCATCAAGCTAAACATGCAGTAGAGGAGTACCATAACTTAGCAAGCTAGAGGTTCAAGTGCACACACTACTTAATTAAATCACATCAGGGGACATAAACACCCTGATGAACTAATAGGGGACATACCCATCCTGATCAAAACAAGTTCTGGGCATTCTAAGCCCGGGTTAACAACTAGTAGGGGCATCCCATGCCCCTGATCAACACTAACAGGGGCATCACATGATGCCCCTGATCAAAATGCACTTACCTGAGCACGCTGGAACTAGGCATGGTCAGGGCAAGTGTAGGACCTCGCCGTGGACTCATCGTTCTTGTAGATGTCCATCTTGAAGCCCATGGCGGTGAGCTTGAAGACTAGGACATCGTCCTGCTGGAGGCGTACTTGTAGACGACCTGTGGTCAGTTCCTACCGATCACAATCTCGTCGGTGTTCTTGTAGTACTGGAGCTGGCAATGCTCGTCGCAGTACTTGCAGGCGTCGATGGCGATGACGCGAGGCAGGGGGATCAACAACCACACCTTCAAGATGGCATGGAAAGCCTTGGGGATCGGCATCATGTGCAGGTCCTCATGGTCCAGCTACACGTAGAAGTGACGAGGCAGGCCCTCTCTAAGCTTGTGGCCGATCTTCGGCTTCTTTCCCTTCACCACCTTCAGCAGCTCCTTCGCCTCCTCCTCCCTACCAAGCAGCAATGGCTTGTTCAGCCTGCTGTTGAAGCCAATGACGCCGGGCTTTGGCACCAGAGACTGGAAGCCCGAGGGAGGTCCATGATGCTCGACCTTGAGTACCTTGTCAGACAATGACACAATAGTGAGAAGACACAACAATGTCAAGAACATGTCGATTTTGTGGCACAAAAAATTAAAACCCCAATGTCAAGAACATGTCGATTTTGGGGCACAAAAAACCCCAAATCTTGAAAAATGCAGCTAAGATCAATCTGTCTTCTAACCCTACGAGATCGGGCGAGTAGATCGGAACATCTAAGCATCAATCTGAGATGTACTACACTAATCTAGCATATGGACACTTGGATTGAGGACCTAACATACCGAAATCGAACTGACAACATCAAGCCCTAACTGTGATGTGGAGGATAGATCGGAACTTACCGGCGATGCAGACGGTGGTGCTGGAGGTGGAGGAGGCAGATGCGACGCCGACGAGAGGCGGTGCCCGTGGTCCGGTCGAGGAGCCGGGCATCGTGACCATCACGAACGGCGGCGCGGCCATAAATCCAGTCGTCCCCGGCGCACGCGCCGCTAGAGCGTGCGGCGGCGGCGCCGTGGATGGCCCCACCACCGATGCGACGGCCGATGCGGCGGCCGGCCGTGGCCCCCGGTTACAAATTGGGGATGGCGCCTGGAAGTGCCATCGGAGCTCCTCCGCCGACATCTGCTTGGCCCAGACGTTGTGCACCCACCAAGAATGCGGTCCTCGCCGAGGGGGCGGCGCGGCGGCGGCCGAGAGCCGGCCATTGCGTGGGGCGGTGAGGCGGAGAAGTTGAGACGAGAGGTGAGATAGAGAGAGTGATGCGACAGAGCGGCGATGACTGGAGTGGGGAGTTAACGCGAAGCGTCGCGTCTCCCGCGCTTCCCAACGCGTGCGACTTGGAGGAACGTGTGACTCTTCTTAGCCTGGCCCAACTAAAACGACCGATTCGACCGTTACTCCTCAGCCAGGCCCAGCGTGCTTTAAAGTTCGTGCAGATGCAGGAACGCGAGCTGCGCCAGGCAACCAAATGCACCAAATTTGCATCGCCAGGGCCTGATTGAGGAGCCCGTTGGCTACCAAACACGATTTTTTTTAAATAATATTTTTTAAACAGAAATTCGGAATCTAGCGCTCGTTTTCCAGAAATTTGGAAAATAGCGCGGCGTCGGCAACGGCCGGACCGAAACCAAGGTTTCGGCACGGGCCAAACCGAAACCATCTGGTTTCGGCACGGGCCAAACCGAAAGCCCGGTGATCTGCATGCGCAGCTGCATGCACCTGCCTTTCGCGTAACGGCGGCGCCGACAGGCGTGTTTCGGCTCTGGCTGTGCCGAAAGTGGCATTTTACATTTTTTGTTTTGTTTTTCCGACTGTTGGCCCATATATTCATATTTCCCGCCACCGCTAATATTGCCATTATTTTCCCGCTCACATTTCCCGGCACCGCGCATATTTTGGTTTTCTCGAGTAAATTGTTTCGCGTCAATTGTTCCCGCTTTTTTTCTCCCGCCATTTTCCTCCCGCCATTTTGTTCCCACCATTTTCCTCCCGCCCTTCATCTCCCGCCATTTTTCTGCCGTGCCTAATTTCCCCGCCAAACTTGCTCCCGCCTTGTATTTTCCCGCCAGCCTAGCTCCCGCCTATTTCTCCCGCCAATTGGTCTGTGCTCGTCCTATAAAAACCCCGGAGGAGATGTCGAGTTGGTAAGCATAGTCCACTCACTCGAACATGTCGAGATACAATTCAGATGGTAGTTTCCCGGCAGGAATGTCGGCACTCCTTTTGAAGTTTACGGCCGAGTTCAAGGTAGACAATAAGTAGATCCCATTCGAAGATATTGTTAGTCATCCACCTCATCTCCGTGAGCTATCAGCGAAGCTAGCTAGGCATGGGTGGCCATGGAGGAATTACAAGGAAATAGAAAAAGAACTCGTGAGGCTGCATGCTAGGTGCAGAAGAAGAAGCTAACATATCCCACTGAAGCATATATGTTGGATGCTCTTCGTACACCGATGTTATGGGTCGAGGAGAGCGAGGACGAAGATGATATCTTCATGCCCACTAAAGCGAGCAAGAGAGCCTAGCAATCTCTCCGCACGGGAAGTGAAAAGTGTGGGTCTCGGGCCTCCTCGATCAACTAAGCAACAGAGCAATGACCTGTCTGGGTTGATGCGTCGAGATGCATCAACATGCACATCAATATCTGGGCCCCGAGCTGATCTGGTGGAATATGTAGCCACTCCCGCCGATTCGCCTCAACTAGGCGCGCTATAGGTAAGAGACCAGACCAAGATAAACTGCAACAAAATTTTGGACAACATAATTATTCGTCAGTGACCTATCATAAATTATTCGTCATATCGTACAACGTAACAAAATAATCAATATATTCTTATGCGTACCGATCAACCCAATCAGGGTGTATCATCCAGTTGTATGCTAGACCCGCGTACGCAAGATCTTCGGTACGACACCACCCTCCCAAATCTTTGCACGATGTTTTCCATCGATCACCCCACTGAGCAACGCATGTGCAGCCATCTTACAAATTAAACATAAAAATTAACTAACATACAAATTAAAACATAGTTCGGACACATACAAATTAAAACATACAAATTCACGTACAAATTAAAACATAGTTCGACACATACAAATTAAAACATACAAATTCACGTACAAATTAAAACATAGTTCGGACACATACAAATTAAAACAACAATTCACGTACAAATTAAAACATAGTTCGGACAATACAAATTAAAACATAGGGATACACACATAGAAATCGGTTTCCTCGGTTTCCTCGACTTCCTCGACCACGCACAGGATCAGGAACGACTGCAGGATCAGGATCAGGTCCTAGGCCGTATTTGGGACAATATTTCTCTCTATGCCCAAAAAGATTGCACAACAAGCACTGTCTAGTACATCCACCAGCTTCAGACTCGTCCATATCATTCCGGATGCGACGCGAGTTCCGTCTTCCTCTGCTAGTTCTCATAAGAGCAGGATCCGGAATATATTCTCGTTCCATCTCATTCACCTTGTTGAAGTTGCCAACTACTCTAAATCCTGTCATCTCCCCGTCCAAGTTTCAACCACTGCCTCCTTCATGTAATACGGAGAGACAAAACTGATTGGGTTCATCCCCAACTGGCCAGAAACAGCAAGGACATGAGAACATGGGAGGTGAAGCAGTCTCGGTTTGTTGCACGTGCACTCGCACGTTGGGGGTGCAGTAGCACTAATTATGACCTCATGAGTTTTCAGCTCATTACCCGCACCAAATCTTGAGGTTGGTAAGCGTACCTCGTACCTCGCTTCTTCATTACCAATACGAATGACCGTGTGCATCCGTGCCTTCTTTATCTTCTTGTCCATGTACTGTCTTATCTTGCGGCAATAAGGTGTGTTGGGGTAATACTCAATATGCTCGACGGCTTCACGACGTCTATCTCTGAAATACGTCAATGTTCCGTGCAAAATACCCTCCACCAGTGCTGTCAGTGGCAAACTCCTATTCCCTCTGAGTACAAAATTGTACACCTCAGCTAGGTTGGTAGTCATGATGCCGTACCTTGCTCCATATTGGTCGTGCAACAGAGACCACTTCACGGGAGGCTCCTTCTCTATCCACTCTTCAAATTTTTGATTCGTTTTCCCTTCTTTCTCTTCGTACCAGGAGGGTCAATTCCAGGCAAGTCACACAACCCAACAGGCTCTGAATCTGTCGTATTTGTCGTAGTACCCTGTGTCGCATCACCCTGTGCCGCAGTACCCTGTGCGCAGCAACCTGGGCCGCAGCTACCTGCGCCGCAGCAAGCTGTGTAGCTACTGCGCTGCCTGTGCAGCTTTCCTTTCCTTCACTTGCTGCCCAGTGAATTCAGTCAGTCTTTCCCACAGAAACTGATACTTCCTCTCCTGATTCTGATTGCACAGTCTTTTAAACAGATTCATCAGCCTTTTACTCTTAAAGCATGAGTAAAAGTTAGCGCCGAGATGACGCATACACCAGCGGCTCTGCATGTCAGTCCATGGTGCTGGTTCATCCTCGGTGGGGTGCTGCAGTCGCTTTATAGCCTTAAGCATACCAGGATGCCTGTCATGAAGGATGCACACATTTGGCCGAGTCTTCACACTCCTTTTCAATTGCCTGAAGAACCATATCCAGCTCTCATAATTCTCACCCTCGACGAAGGCGAAGGCAATCGGGACGATCTGCCCATTGCCGTCCACACCTATTGCGGTCAGGATCTGCCCCTTGTACTTGCCTGTGAGAAACGTGCCGTCCACGCAGAGCACTGGACGACAATGGGTAAAAGCTTCGATGCAAATAGCGAATGAGAAGAACAGTCGGCCGAATACACCATATTGAGGAAATTCCGGGAACCGTTGTAATTCTACTAAAGCATATGTGCCAGGATTCCTCTCCTTCAATGTGCTAACAAGACGAATAACATTATCATAAGAGTCATAGAAAGACCCAAACCTCTCCTCTAGAGCCCTCTGCTTAGCTCTCCAGGCCTTTCCGTACTTAATGGTGGTATTCCATCTTGCCTGAACTGTGCTTATGATGTGCTTTGCTTCCATGTCTTTCTTGCTCACTATCACTGAACAAGAGACGTGCAATGAGAGTTGACGTTAGGTTTGGGTGATTTGTCAGCAAACTATTAATTTCACATGTGTGTGGCACGACGTCTGTCACCACCCACACCACGTCATACTTCGGCAAGTGACCATGCACCCGTGCAGGACAACCAATGTCAACACAACTCATTGTCAAATATTGCCTATTTGACACGTCAGTGCGGAAAACCCTTTGCGTGGACAATGCCCACTGAATCACGGCTTCCCTTAACTGTTGCTTCGTGCTGTACTGAGCCCCGATTTCAATGTTATTCATGTGGTACTCCCAGGACGATTCATGGACATCAGGCACGGCCGTGATGGCAGAGTTGTCCTGATTCCAGTAACTGGGAATAGGCACATCTTCATCATTATTTTCATCAGAATCTTCATCAGAATCAATATCTTCTGCGACGCCATCCTCGTCTTCCACCAATATCTCAGCCTGTACTGTACCTTCGTGCTCATCCGCATCAGCCTCCCCAATTTGGGCAGGTCCTGCTGACAGTGCTGGTTCATAATGAAGAGGAATTTCTGACAGTGATGGTACATAGCCAACAGGAATTTGAGCATGTCCTGCTGACGGTGATGGTTCATAATGACCAGGCATTTGGGCACAATGCGAACTAGTTGCTTCACTAGTCTCTCCAGTCTGAACAGCACCGCCACCTATTTCAAAATTATTCTGCTTCAGAACAAACGACACTAGGACTTCTGGTTTTGTCCCTCGGCGTTTGCATGATGCTAGCCAAGAAACCCACTGATTTGTCCGATCAAGCGGCAACAACTCCCAGCGAATATTTGACCGGGATTTGGTCCATACCGACTGAATCCTAACAGTCCAGTAATTAGGATCATACCCAAAATTCACCGTAAAATACCACTGGACACCGCTGATTTTCACTTTCTCTGGCTCTGTCAACTGAATCTCCACATTTTCAAATTCACTAAGATCAACCCCTGACTCAGATGCACGGACTGTACCGGCACCGTAGTGCACAACAACATCGACCACTTCCATTACCTAAACAAATTTATTCCATCATTAAATACTCCACAGCGGATATATCTAAATATTACGACCGCCGAAAATAAATATGACGACCCCCGGTAAAATAAAGACTAATCAAAATATACAATACATCTAACCGACAACATACACTAATCCTGACACATCCACCGGCAAACTATATTAACATCTAACCGACAACATATACTAATATGACCACCTAAAATATGCCGACCAACTAAAATATTACCACCACCTAAAATATGACCACTAACTAAAATATATCTACACTAATCCACACATATGTCATGCATCCACCCTTAAATTATATTAACACTTAACCTAAAAAATCTAGAGATTAGGGTTTACCCTTGACGCGTGCGTAGCTCCCGCTGCCCGGCTTCAATCTAGCACCACCACCGCCGCACCACGCCTCTAGCTTCCCCAACACCGGCACACACCACCACTATCCACCATTGTTGACCACCATTGCTCCACCTCCACTCCCCCAAACGCCTCCACGAACAACTATCCCATCAGTAGATCGATGATGCCCTAACCCTCCTCTACTCTATTTCTTCAATATGTGGGTTTGTGGGAATTTTTTGGGGTAGGAATCGCTGCTGTTTTCCTGGAAACGGAAGAACACAGAGAGGAGAGGAGAAAGACTGGTCGAGCCAGAGAAAGAAGATGGGCGTCGAGCGAGAGAAAGAAGAAGGAAGATGGCCGTCTGCCTCGTTTCGGCACGGGCCGTGCCGAAAGGCGCGGTTTCGGCGCGGGCGACGCCAAAAGCTCAAGTTTCGGTACGAGCCACGCCAAAAGATGTGGGCCACGCCTGCCGCTGCGCAGGCCGACATGCAGGTGGATTGTTTCGGTCCTGGCCGTGCCGAAACCTCGGTTTCGGCCCATGCCGACGCCGCGCTAGTTTTCGAATTCTTCCACAACGCGTGCTAGATTCCGAATTTCTGTTTAAAAAATATTATTTAAAAAAAAAATTCTACCAAACACGCCCTTGATCTTCTCAGTTCCCGAAAACTCTGAGATGAACATTACATGTACTGTACTACTCCGTACTATACTTTGGATATTTATAATCTTTTACATGGAGACGAAGTTACTAGTGGGAAAACACAAATCACACATACACATACTGAGGGAGAGAAATGGAGAAAATATAAAGTAGATGCAATATATAGCAGTAATTATGTACTTGTCTCGTACGTCTTGATCGCTCTGTTTGCATTGCTGAAAGCTAACCTTGAGAGATCTGTACAGTTCCTTTCAAGTTGCCTTCAGCCTGTCCAAGGCAGGGCAAGAGGAGCTTTCCATAGATCATTCTTCAGCTGGTTCATCACAAAATCATGATAACCACGAAACTTAGTAAAGATAAATTTGATGCTAAATCAACATCTTGATGTGTAACATTTTGTTTGGGCGCTCAGACAAGATGATCGAAAGTTGATGCGTTGTCAGATTACTTACCAGCCACAGTGTCAGTGCTGCCTTCCCTCCTCCTGAAGCTCACCATGAGGCCGTTCTTCATGTAGAGCGTGGTGTTGAGCTTGGGCTTCACCGCCTGCCTCGGCGCCACCTCCACCGCGAACCTCTCCAGCACCGCCGCCGCCAGGGTCTTCATCTGCGTGTACGCGAACCGCTTGCCGACGCACAGTCTGGGGCCGGCGTTGAAGACCACGTACTTGAACGGGCTCTCGGCGCCTCCGGCGAAGTCCTTCCCTTCATCCACCGCTCCGGGCGGAACTCCAGGCAGTCGTGCCCCCACGCCGCCGGGTCTCGCGTACGCGTTGTAGATCACCCGCTGGCGCGCGCGGATGGCCGTGCCGTCCGGCAGCACGTCGTCCTCGAGCGCCTCTTTGAAGTCTACGGGCACCGGCGGGTAGAGCCGCATAGACTCCGTCAGCGCCGCGTGGAGGTAGTCCATCTTCTTCACGTCCCCGCGGGCGGATCGCACGTCGTCGAGGACGCGCGCCTCCACGTCGGGGTGCCCCGCCAGGAGCCAGAAGAACCAGACGAGCGCGACGGAGCTCGTGTCGCGCCCCGCGAGGATGAAGCTGATGCAGAAGTCGCGGAGGAACTCGTCGGAGTGGCCCGGCGACGAGGAGGACATGAGACGAGAGAGGAGGTCGCACCGTCCGTGCAGGCTCCCGATCTTGCGCAGCTCGGTGCGGCGCTCGGATACGGTGCGGTCGGCGAACTCCCGCACGGAGCGCGCGGCCTCCACGAGGCGGCGCTCTCCGCCGACGCGGAGCAGGCGCTTGGCCTTCCAGACGAACGGCGGCGTGACGAACCGGGCGAGCGAGAGCTCCGTCGCGCGCTCGAAGGCACGCGCGAACGGCACGTCGGGGAGGCCGTCCGCGAGGCAGCCGGAGTCCACCCCGAACGCCGCGGCGCATATGTTGTCGAACGTGAACCGGAGGAGAACCTCCTGGAGGTCCACCACGGCGCCCTGCTGCTGCAGCCGATGGAGCAGCGGCATCAGCCGGGCGTGAACCAGCTGTTAGACGGTCGTGGACGAGAACTCGAGGAACTGCGCCGAGTGCATCTCGGCGGTGGCCGCGCGGCGCTGCGAGCGCCACGCCTCGCCGTCGGCGTTGAAGATGCCGTCGCCGAGCAGCTCCACGAACCGCTCCCGGTAGTAGGGGCCCTTGGGGTAGTTGGAGAAGTAGCACGTGCTCGACATTGGCCGGCACGGAGGTGATGACGCCCGACGAGCCCCCGCCCCACATGCCGCGGTACGGGAACGTGCCGCCGGTGCGCGCCAGCGCGGCGGCGCCCCACTCTTAGATGTCGTCGAGGTTCGCGAAGAGGGTGGGGATGATGCCCAGCACCGGCCACAGCACGGGCCCGCCGCGCGACGTCAGCCGGGCCATGGCGGCGCTGCACGCGAAGAGCAACGCGGCAGACACGGCCAGGTCGGACACCCGGACGTGCTCCTGTATGGCGTGCAGCGCCGCGTCCAGCAACGTACGCGCCATCGATCGCCGGCCGGCCGGCGCGCTGTGTGCAGGTACGACGAGACCCGCAGGTAGTGTGAAGTGTTCGAGCTTGTCTCGTATCGTCGTGCTTAGGTGTGCGCGTGCTTCATCTTGTAGCACTCTAGGTTGAGGTGGTTGAGTCCTTTGTGTACTGGCCGCCATTTATAGGGAAATGCATGCATGGAGCTTGTTAGGTATGCGCACGCAGCTCTCGTGAGCGCGTCGTGCTTGACAGGAGATCAAAGATTATTCCGGTGCGTGCATTCGACGCTTCCGAGGAATCAGCCGCCCTGGAAATGTTTCTTATGTGTTCGCAACATCATCGTAGCGTTTGCCTTCGATAGGATAATTTTCTCACCATATTCAACTGCGAAACAATTTCTACAAATTCATATCCGGTTTTAAGCAATCTGGCGGATAGGGATATCTGATTCCAAACTTGACACTTGGATATGGTATAGGATATGCTATGCTAAATTTGTTAGAATATGCATTACCTGAAAATTAAATAAGATTGTCAGGTGGTTTTAATCCGAATAATTCAACTTTATACCTACATGTATAACATAACGAAACGTTATTTGCAGTTAGTGAGTCGTCACGTTTGTTCATTGAACAATAACTCACTTAAATAGTCGTTGTAATGACTACGAGTACAACTTTGCTAGTTAGTAGGACACTTATTTTTAGTTATATGGTTTGACGATTTAATTACGCAAGTATCTATTCGATTAATTTTGTTTCCACTCCAAATCTGCGTTCGGTCATTATCTGCTCCGCTCCGAATACGATTAAAAAAATCCATATCCGGTTTTAAGCAATCTGGCGGATATGGATATCTAATTCCGAACTTGACACTTGGATATGGTATAGGATATGTTATGCTAAATAGGTTAGAATATGCATTACCTGAAGATTAAATAATATTATCAGATGATTTTCACAAAAGTAGGACTAATCGTATTACCGAAATTGCTCAGAAAATAATCAAACCGACTCAGCCGGCGTTTATGCCTGGAAGACACATACTTGAGGGTCCGGATGGCACCCGCCGGGTTCGGGTACGGGTTTGGCACCCCCATACCCGTACCCGCACCTTCTACCCGCACCCGCCACCCGCCCCATACCCGCCGGCGGGTACAGAATTTTCCCATACCCGCCACCCGCTGGGTACACGGGACCCGACGGGTACCCGTCAAGTTTCATAGCAGCATATAAGAATCACAGAAAATGCACAACAAATGCACTTCACAGCAGCAGATGCGATTAGCATCAGAAATTCACAGCAATTCAGAGTTTCAGAGCAAAAACAAGCCAACAAACAACAAAATACTCCAGGAGATTCGCAAAAAAGAAACTCCAGGAGCAGGACGGCTGGACGGGGGCCAGCGAAGGAGCCAGAGGAGGTCCGTGGGCGGCGCGAGGAGGAGCGCGCGCGTCTTGCTGGTGGCGGCGCCGCCGTGGAGCAGGACGAGGAGGACAGGGCCGGCGTGAGGAGTCGGAGGAGGTCCGTGGGCGGCGCGAGGAGGAGCGCTTGCCGGTGGCGGCGCCGCCGTGGAGCAGGACGGGGAGGACGGGGCCCGGCGTGAGGAGCGGAGGAGGTCCGTGGGCGGCGCGCGGCGGTCGGGCAGCACCTCGAGGGGGTCGCCCTCCGAAGCAGAGGCGGCGGCGAGGATTTGGCGTCTGAGTGAGGATTTGAGCCAGGATTTGGGAGGGGATGACGGGGAATCGGGAGCAGAGGAGTCCCGTTCGATCTCGATCTGTTCTTTGACTCTGTGAGAGGCTCGCGTGGGGTAGGTGGCTGCGTGGCTCTTGGCTGGGGGCCTGGGGTTACTGGGTTAGGGTTTCTTTGTACAATGAGTCAATGACAGGTGGGGGCGTGGCCGCGTGGGGCTGGGATGGTGCTGGAAAGACACTGACAAGTGGGGTCTCCCGGGTATGCGGGTTGGCGGGTATGGGTTTGGCACCCCCATACCCGCACCCGCCATACCCGATGGGTATGGAATTTTCCTTCTAAGCAGACCCATGGGTTTTTTTCTACCCCAAACCCTCCCCATTTAAGGCGGGTACCCGTCGGGTATCGGGTTTGCGGGTACCCATTGCCATCCGGACTTGAGGGTGTGGTTGTCCTTCATGAGACTATTCATGAACTTCATAGGAAGAAGATGGATGGGGTCATTTTAAAATTGACTTTGAGAAGACATGATAAAGTTAAATGGCCGTTCCTCCAACAAGCGTTGCGTATGAAAGGATTCGCACAACAATGGTGCAATTGGATTATGCAATTTGTTAAGGGAGGAAGTGTCGGTATAAGAGTTAATGATGACATCGGTCATTAATTTCAAACAAAAAAAGGTCTCCGGCAAGGAGACCCATTGTCTCCGATACTGTTTAATATTGTACCTGATATGTTGGCCATTCTTATCCTCGAGCGAAGGAAGATGGTCAAATTGGAGGTCTTATTCCTCATTTAGTGGAGGGAGGACTATCCATACTACAATATGGGGATGACACGATTTTATTCATGGAACATGATTTAGCGAAAGCGGTTAATATGAAACTCATACTCTGCATTTTTGAACAACTTTCCGGCCTCAAAATAAATTTTCATAAGAGTGAATTTTTTTTTGGGAAGGCGAAAGAAGAGGAGACTCAGTATAAACAAATCTTCGGATGCGAATCTGGGTCTTTACCTTTTAAATACCTCGGAGTACCGATTCATTATAGGAGATTACGTAACTCCGAAGGAAGCTTTTGTGCTATGTAGACCGGTTAGTTTTGGTTAATGCGGTCTTAACAAACTTACCGATGTTTATGTTGTCCTTTCTGGAAATACCTAAAGGGGTAAGAAAGAGACTAGATTTTAAAAGATCATGATTTTTTGGCAGAGTGATGAGAACAAAAGAAAATATAGATTAACCAAGTGGAACATCATTTGTCGACCCAAGGACCAGGGTGGTTTGGGGGTGGAAGCGCTCGAGCTCAAGAATCAATGTTTACTCAACAAATGGTTGTTTAAATTGTTAAATGAGGAAGGAGTCTGGCAGGAACTCCTACGTAATAAATACCTCTCTAATAAAACTTTAGCTCAAGTTGAAGCACAACCAACAGATTAACCCTTTTGGAAGGGTCTTATGAGGGCCAAAGAGAGCTTTTTCGCTAAATGCTACTTTAAAAATGGTAATGGAGAGACCACAAGGTTCTGTGAGGACACTTGGCTGGCTAAGTCTCCATTAAAAGATCAATATCCACCCCTTTACAACATTGTGCAACATAAGAATGTTTTGGTCCATCAGGTGTTGCATAATGCGCCCCCTATGAATTTGAGTTTTAGGAGGGCACTTACAGGGAATAAATGGGACATGTGGTCTCATTTAGTCTATAGGCTTATGGATATTACTTTGAATGATGTTCCTGACTTGTTTCATTGGAGTTTAACTCAAAATGGGATTTTCACTGTTAAATTGATGTATGAAGACCTGATGAATGGTCATACGAGGTTCTTGCGCTCGTACCTATGGAAGCTTAAAATTCCTCTTAAAATAAAAATATTTATGTGGTTCCTTGATAGAAAGGTCTTGCTAACAAAGGATAACCTTGCCAAGCCAGACTGGCAAGGTAATAGTAAGTGCCTTTTGTGGGTGCAATGAAACTATTGAACACCTCTTTCTTGTTTGTCCGTTTGCAAAACTTGTTTGGCGTGTCGTGTTTTGTACTTACAATATTCCTTCACCCACCAAAGTTTCTAATATGTTTGGAAATTGGTTAAATGGGGTGGACAAAAAGACCAAATTAAAAAAAAGATAGGATTCATATAGGCGTTTCCGCTATTTGTTGGTCTATTTGGAATTGTCGAAATGATATTATATTTAACAGGAAGGACAATTTTCATGTATTACAGGTTATTCACAGAGCGGTACACTGTATACATTTATGGGCTTTCCTGCTGCTTTCGGACCAACGGGATCTTATGGTGGCTGGGTGCACGAGACTACTGCGCGTGGCACATAATTTTTTCTCCCGACATACGTGGCAGCATACTAGTCGGCTTTCGTAGTTCTACTTTAGTTTTGTCAGTGTCGGTTGAGGCCTGTCTCGATCTTTGATATTTTAAGATGTAAGCACGAATAAGATACTTTTAAACTCTGTAATAATCGGCTGTGTGCATCACTCGATGCAGAGGCTGGGATTAATAAAATTTCCTTTTTAAAAAATATGATTTTAATCCGAATAATCTAATTTTATACCTAAACATATAACATAACGAAACGTTATTTCCAGTTAGTGAGTCGTCGCGTTTGTTTTTGTACAATAACTCACTTAAATAGTCGTTGTAATGACTACAAGTACAACTTTGCTAGTTAGTAGGTTACTGAACACTTATTTTTAGTTGTATGGTCTGACAATTTAATTACGCAAGTATCTATTCGATTAAATTTGTTTCCACTCCGAATCCGCGGTCATATGTAGTCGTCTCCGAATCCGCATCCGGTCATTATCCGCTCCGCTCCGAATTCGATTAAAAAATATGGTAAAGATATGTTAGAGACAAAATCCGATCCATTTATATGAAACATGTAAAAAACTTCACGGTATTTCAAACACCTCCATGCGACACAAATTTGTTTGGGCTTTTATTTGGGCTGTTTGGAATTGTTGTAACCATGTGGTATTTTAGATATTTAACAAGATTGAAACTACACATTTTCTACAGGTTGTTCACCAAGCTATGTACTGGATATATACAGGGTCCTTCCTTTTCCCGCAAAGATCAGTGGTCTATAATTGAGTCTAGCTGCACGCAGTTGATGGCGGTCGCCCGGGCTATTTTCAACCTAGATGGGTGGCAGCATGATCAAAAGAGTCTGCGTCGCTTAATAGTTGGTTGTCGTTTTCATTTTTCAGTGGCTAGCCTAAATACACTCTAAAACTAGGCAATAAAAAGCCGTGTACATCACTCTCATGCAGAAACTGGGCCTTTGCCTCCATTTCGGAAAAAAAATGTGACACAAGTTTGTGTGTATGCTGGTGAATCTCATTGGTGGTGGAAATTCCGAAAAATATCATCACCATATGTAGCATTGAGAGCAATTAAGATTACAACATCGCAAAAGATATTTGCAACATGCATACAACATTTTGTAGTAGCCACCCGGGGTCTTTGTGTCTTTGCGGGAACATGTGTGCATCATGTCGGAAAAACATGTGCAACATCCTAAATTCTCTAGATCATTAACCTTTCGCCACCAACAACTAAGACACCAGTGCCACGAATGTAGCACACTAGATTCCCACCAGCCGAAGTGAGCGACCGGAACCCATTCAATGGTACCAATGTTTTCTCCAAAACTTGGTGGTGCGAAATCGAGATCCGCCACGAAGTAACCCATGCTCGAGGTCCCTAGCTAGGGAAAAAGGATGGGTTGCCAAGGATGTCCCTTGTTTGAAGAAAACCGGATAGACTCTGGAGGTCCCATCTCGCATGCTCGTCTAAAAAAGAGAAGATCTCAGGAGGTGCTCGCAACAAATTGGAAGAAATATGTGTGTCAATCTGTCGGTGTTTTGCAGCAGTGTTCTTGACAAGTGGTGCGGTGACCATGCCAGACTTCTTTCCAGACGACAACGGTGTTTGTGCATCGTTAGACTTCTTGGAGAAGATTAATTGGATACTAGTAGTGATATTGATGGTACGAGTCTCTGATTGCTTCGGCGAGGTTTTTATTTTCATGTCTTTTTCGGCCATGTTCAGGCTTAATATTTAGGTGTGCTCTATTCTTATGTTGTTTCAGAGTTTTGCTGTAATCAAATATTATTTCTATATTGATATATTCCCTTTATCGATAATAAGACGATCTACACAGTCGGCGGCTTTTGCTTCTCAGTGGAACAGCTGGCTCAATGTTTTGCAGGCAGGCACCGATCGAGGCACTCCCCAGCTGTTCGTTTGCGCGCGAGCTAACCCGTCTTCTTCCATCGCTCGTTCGTTGTTCAGCTAGCGACTTGAGCCTCCGGAAGCAGGGGAAACCACCAAAGCGCGTAGTCGGCGGCGATCGACCGACAGATACTAGTAACACGGCGGTGTACGTGCGTGTGATGTAGTATCGTCATCCTGCCACCGCTTCCGCGTGCTCGCCACAGGTTGCCGGAAGGCCCGGAAGTAGCCCGGTGAGCGTCCGGCAGCGCCGAAAGGATCTGCTTCGCCGTTCCATGAAAGAGAGAGACCGAAGCGTGGAAGGTGCGTGCTCCTCTCGATCGATCAACGCCTTCGACGTGATCTGCTCTGCTGACTGCTGCTGCTGCTGGGGATCGATGATCCTCGTATGACACAAGGAAAGGCAACCAACGTGTATCATCGTGTGTATCTTTCTAAATACTAAGCTCATAGGCAACCCTCTCCTCCCACATGTCAACATCATGGTAGACCCCACATAACTCACATTATTTATTTATAACTAATAGTTCTATATTCAGTTTGAAAAAAATATTAGATATATACATATGTTTGCACTTATCGGCTAATTTTTTGGTGAAATAAAAAGGATTCCCATCTATAAAAAAGCAAAATTGTGGCTGTAAAAAAAAGGAAAAATAGCTCTATTTTCCCTTAAAAATACTCTTTTTGGGTAAACTAAAATACAAAAAAAATCTTCTAGAGTGAGTGCAATACGTACACATAGTTGTATGTTTTGTTTCAAAAACTTGAAACCTAAACATGTCGTTTAGATTTTTTATAAGGAGATGCGGTGAGTTCAGAGCTACTGGTGCTACCCGATAACGCTCTCTCTCTTATCTCTGCCGCCGGCGTCCACCATAGCGTCGCGTATTTTACCGAAAACGTCTTTATGTTTGGTGGTGTACTCTATTTTCCCTCAAAAATACTCTTTTTGGGTAGACTGAAATAAAAAAATCTTCTAGAGTGTGTGCAATACGTACACATAGTTGTATGTTTTGTTTCAAAAACTTGAAACATAAACATGTCGTTTCGATTTTTTACAAGGAGATGTGGTGAGTCCAGAGCTACTGGTGCTACCCGACAACGTTCTCTCTCTTATCTCTGCCGCCGGCGTGCACCATAGCGTCGCGCGGCCTGTGCCACGCGACACTATTTCTCTCCCTCCGTCTTTATGTTTGGTGGTGTACTCCTAATCTTACTACAACAAAATAAATGTGTCCTTTCTGTACTCCTCAATATTTATGTGAGGATGTATGAGTAATCGTGTTATAAAATAGTGAGCCAATGATACTATTTTATCTATCTATCATTGATACTAAAATTTATTTATGTCTCGCTAATTTTTTTGTTCATCTATCATTGTCCGTATTAGGATAAACGCGGAAACGCGCGTGTTTTCCTTTAGTATGCATCAGTCTGTACCGTATTCGGAGAGCACCACGTGGCCACAATAATCTCAGTGGAGGTAGTTATCCGGCGAGTAAGTTGTTGCCACATGGCTTATTGAAGGTGATCGGTAAAAGGAGGGTGGCTTTTATCCGGGGAGGTTCGGAGGGAGTGAAGGGAAGGGGCAGTGTCTGGCTGGTTGGAGCAATGTTCGTAGCAAGATCTCATCGGGGTTTAGGGATTTATGATGTAAATTTGATGGAGGATACATCTCTTTAGGCCTTCTTTGGAGTACAATATATTTAAAACACAAGAATAGGAAAAACGCAGAATTGATATGTCATCTGAAGTGGATTCTCACATGATTTTGAAACACATGAATTTTGCAGCAGGTGTTTTTGAATGGTGCACATGAATTGAACACGGAAATTTTGAACGATTGAGGAGAGAGAGTAGAGAGTGAAACTGCATTAGATTTTGGATAGGAAAGTTAAAATGAGGTTTGACCTAATGTTGAGAATCCTATAGAATTGAGGCCATAGGATTTGATCCCATAAGAATTTGGTGCCCCCAATCCTATAATCCAAAGGGATTCCTATCAAAAATTCCTTTCGAGTCAAACCTTCCAAAATTCAGGTGGAAGCCTTTGTGCTCTCCCCGGTGAAAATGTCAAAAAAAAACCTTCCAAAAATCCTAGTACAATCTAAAGTTGCCCCTCTTACTAGTACAATGTGATGGGTATGTCCGCATAAAATGCTACCGCGTTTAGACACACTCTGTGGCGAGCCTAAAAAAATCCACACAGATCCAGAGGGCTCACATATCCTTGTGGCAGAACAGAGCAGCGTCCTAGAACATTTCAGGCCACGGAGCTCCAGGGAAGAAGACGGTTCGGAAGCTACCATGGACAGAGCGGGTGACCACTGACCATCGAGCGCATTCAGAGTTTCAGACTGCTGCAGTGCGGGACGGCGACGGCCCAAATTAATGGGAGCTACCCAACTGGGGGAGGGGGTCAGGGCGGTAGATGGGCGGACGGTGAAAAATGCAGAAAATAGCAACAAATATCATCACTTCATCAGCGAGTCAAGGGGCTTGGTGCGCCGTGCGCGCGACTTATTGCGCCGGCCGGCTGGGTATGTTCATCTCGGCAGCTGGTAGCTGCTGCCGTTCCAAATGCAGAGAGCTAGGAAGAGCTGCAGTTGTGCGTGGAGCCGTGGACAGGGATGTGGACTAGCTTACTGCAAACCAAGTGTGACCCTACTCCTTCTGTCTGGCTTGTTTTATGTTGAGTGTATATTTCTCGGTTCGGAAACATATACATTGGGGGCTCCTAGGTACAGCTAAAGGTGTGCCACGCATCAATGAGAAATAAATATTTAGGGCGCATAATATTTGGCACATATCAACTGCAGGTAAGGTCATGATGCACTGATGCAGAACCGCACAATCAGATGAACACTACACTCAAACTCGTTCACGAGATACGAAAAAAAAAAAAGACAAATCAGTTAAAGATGTAAGATAGTAACGCATCACAGTTTATCTCACAAACATGATATGCTATCTTATACGGTAGTTCTGAAAAGATATGCATCATGCCTTATCCACATTTGAAAGTTTCTGAAATTTCTGCATGTGCCTTCTGAACAAAATTTGAGTCCAAAGGTATCCGGGTGTAGGATTATTGAGGAAATTGCAGTTCCTCAGGATTATTTGGTTGACGTTATATATGAGGTCAGCAGCAATGCAATCGCGGAATTAGCTATTCTAGTCTTTCCTGGAGTGCTTTACAAAATGTGTGCAGCTTTTGTACAAGTTTAACTGATTAGTCTAATCTACACAAAGGTAGTCAGGCGGATCACAAGGAAATAATATTGGTAGATCAATATTATCATACAAAGTATTTCTTGACTATTTTATTTTTTATAATTTGTATTGCCGTGCTATTATGGAAACTAATGGTCGAAATAGCATACTGAAGACATTCCCATTTGCCCATTGCCTCATCCATTCCAAAAACAGTGCAGTTATTCGAAACAAAAGTCTGAGCATTCTTTATGAAACTCTAGCATAGACCATTCTTTTTTCTTTTTGCTACTTCTTCGAAGTTCATCTCATAGCTGTAAAAGGATAATAGTTTTTTTTTTGAAAATTTCCCCATATATTAGGTCAGCAAGCCGCCTCATTAAAACCCTGCCAGTCCCTTTCGGTACCCCATATATTATCCTTTTTGTAAAAGGATAATAGTTTAGTGTCCATAAGTAATGAGTTATGAACCACATCACCTCATTCTAGCCATGCTATATCCTGTTCAATCTTTCTCTTTTTGTACCACATGCAAGATATGTATGAATTATGGTGTATAAACAACCCATAATACATCAATGACTTCCTTACCTCCTTCGTATTATTATCTAGCGCATAATATGAATAACCTTTTTATGCATCTTTCCAGGGCTCAATCCGTCAGGTCAGTGCTCATATTGAACATCTGTCGGCTGGTGAAGGCTGCATTACATGATGCCCCAAGTATGCAACCGATAATGGAAATCGAAGCTATTTGACCTCAATGTGACTAGCAGCTAGTAGGCAGCAGCAACAACTACAACATGAGCCCACACAATGTCTCTGCATCAAACTTGTTTGTATAGCAGCAGAAATCTAGAACAGCATGTGTCAAGTCAGAACTGTTCTACCATGAAAGCACGAAATGTAGCTGTTGCATATCTAAGTGCAAAGTAGCCTCGTGGTTACAAAAATATCCAACGAATGAAAAAGAATTGCCATGAAACAATTTAACTGCATCCAGAGGAGACAAGGGAGATCTGCTTACAGCATGCTGCAGGCGCAAATCAGTCTACAAGCAACGGTCAATAAACAACAGGCCATCTGTTACCAAAATTTAGGCCGAAACTACTGAATGTACAACGGCAAACCATCATCGCATCAACTGTTAACTGAGAACAACATTTTAGATTCTGTACACATTGAAAATTATGAAATGACAAAAATAAAGTAGTACAATCAAATGGTAGATATTTTACAACTCCTACAAAGTGCAGGACTTGGGAGTGTCCTGTTCAGTTCAGGTCCATCCAACTAAGCAGGTAGTGGCTCTTCCAAAACTGTCAATTCAAAACAAATCATCATGCACCATACAAAATATCAGTATCAGATGCAAATGAAACAGGGTAAACTTTGAAAGTGAAGGAGCATGAGGTCAAAACCTTTTGTTTTTTCTGGAGCTTTTGGCCTCTCTGGCGCTTTAATAGGTACATCTGGAAGCTCAATAACATCATCAACATCTTCAGCTGGAGCTTCAGTGTCTGCCGGTACATTAGTTTTCTCTGCAGGTCGTACTTCAGTAACTGGAGCATCTGGCAGAGACTCGAGGGAAAGCTATAAGAACGGAGAAAATTAAGATTTAGCAGAGAAACAAATGTTCATTTAAGTTCAGAATTCGAAGCTCGTCATGTTGTTAATTTTCGAAAAATGAACAATGGATGAAAAATCTTGAAGCTTTTTGAGAAAAAACTCAGCTTCCAAGTTTTCGAATTCAGCCATGACAGCCTCCTCATCCTCAGCAGATAGCTGTTCGCCAAGAGCGGCATTTATTTCCTGCAATCAATATTCAGTTTTAGTTAGGGAATACCACAACAGAAGTTAAGATTTCTAATGCAGATATCCGGAGAAGGAAGTGGGGTAAGAAACGGATGCAAGTCTAAAAAACTTGTCTAACAGAACGAGCAGCTCATCAAGAACAGATGCAACAAATACAAAGATATCAACAGCTCAATATAATAGATATAAAATTGCATATTGTAATAGTGTGACTTGAGTAAGACACAAGTTCAGAGGTGTCAAACATTGTAGCTTAGTACATGTTTAAGCTGCAAACCGCAAAGCTACTTTCATATTTAAACAATCTAGGAAGGAAATCAGCAATGGTCACATTCCCAGACAACTACCACAGTCCATGAGATGTATATAGTATAATAGATTCCACCCAAGTAGATGAAAACAGCTTTTACATCCAAGGTGCCACTTGAAGTATTAACTTTGGATACCGTAAGAGAAAAATTGAATAAAACATTATAAATGTAGTAACCAGTGGACAGGTAAAGTTAATTGAACTTACATCCTGATAAGCCTTAGCCTCAGCTGTGTCATCCATTAACTTTTGGACATCGTCGATGTTTATCTCACTCTGAATAGACTTAAGGGCAGCATTCCCAGTCTTCAGGCTTTCCAACACAGCCTTTTGCTTACTTGCCAGTTCAATGTCTGCTAGCTACAACAAGCGGGAAAAAAAACAGACTGTCAAATCACACCTCGATATTAAGAGACTTAATGCTGGTTAGATCCAATGATGTAAAGCAGAAAAACAAACATTTTGTCATATACATTAAACATGCAATTCATTAAGAGCCATAAATTATCCAATAAACTACAAACCTGCTGTTCAACATTCATTTGCCATGTATCAACTTGTTTCAGCAGCTCTTCCTGTGATTTCTTCTTCTTCAGTGCAATCAAAGCTCTGTCTCTCTTCTTTTGTTGAACCAACTGGCGTGCAGCTTCCTTTTCTGCTTCGATCACCTTCTCAAGCTGGAAGAAGGAAAAGTGAACCATACATATACAGAATCAGGACCATCTTAATTAAAAAGTTGTCATAAGAAACAGCATATTGGTGGTTTAATGCGAGACAAATCCATAGTCTGGTCAAGATAATAATCACTTCATTAAGGGTAGAAGCCTGATGGCGAAACTATTTCTTCACACAAGATGCTAGTACAGAAATCAGATTGTTTGCACTAGCAAACGACTCCCGAACTACTAACATTGATAGAACAAGATAACGGTGACACTGCACTAGAAGTCAATCTGGTTTTCACAATATGCTCCGGAAAGTAATATCCTCCCTAGTCAATAATCTGAATGTGTACTTCTCTCTGATATTCACTGCTGATATTCATCTTAATTCGCTAGAATCCGGCCCAAGACCATTTTCTTGTCCTGATTACACTGTCAGGCATTCCAAATCTGGATCGCTGCTGTGAACCCAATTTTTTTGACAAACAACAAACTAACCTAAGAAAAAGCAGGCTGTATCGGGATGTATCTAAAACTGGGCCTCCTGACAAAACTAACTAGATAGAAAAAGTTCCTCCACACTCAGTTGGTAGATACAAACTTTATGCGGCACCTAATCCCAACTACGCGCAGTCGCGTGGGCACCGAATCTGATATTACCTAGTTCTATGGGGCAAAATTGGAGATCAACAAAAATCGAATCTGAAACGATCAACAGCATAAGCTACAATGATTCGATGGTATAGTAGGAACGGGGGCGGGAAACAGATCATGGGATTGGGCAGGGCGGGAGCAGGCAGGAGACCTGCTGCTGGAACTGCGCGAGCTTGCGGCGCTGCGTCTTGAGGGCGAGGATGGCCTTGTCCACCTCCGTGATCTTAGGCTTCTTCACGAACACGTTCCCCATCCCGTTCTCCTCCCCCGCGCGTTCCCCTTCCGAGCAGGCACGGTCTCGCCGCCGGCGGGTAGAGTCGACGACGGCGTGAGAGGAAGGAAGGGAAGGTGGACTAGAGGAGGAAGAGACGCCGTCACGGCATCACAGTTCACGGGTCGGGATGTGTTTTTTTTTTTTTGACTTGGTCGGGACTCGAGATATGTGTTTTTTTTTTGCACAACAATATATTTATTACTTTAAGCACATTTTACAGAGAGTAGCGTGAAGGAAGGCACGCTTGATACAGAGAAGATGTCCTGAGCTAGACATTGACCTGAATCAGAAGCTATACACCTGATGGATAAAGCATTGCTTTGAATTCTAGTTGCAATCTAGCCTGGTGATGGGCTTTAACATTGTAGCTCCTGAGAAGGTGAGTAATCCTGCTAGTTTGGAAGGAATTGCTTGCTTGGATAGCTGCAATTAGTGGACTGATTGTCCAATGCGCCGGTGCCTTGATAATATCTGTTGAAGCAGCTGCAAACGCCAGCACAGAACTGTCTGTATAGAAGTGTGGTTCCTGTAACTGAAGTATTTCGGCAAGCTTAGTGGCCAGTAGTAGGCCAAACGCTTCAGCCTGCAAAGGTGAAGACGCTGGGGGATCTTGCTGATATGTATAGTTGATTGCAATGCTCGTTCTGCTCCATTTTGATGAATATGCCTATGCCAGCTGGAGCTGTTTGAGCATCTTGCTGCAACTTCCATGCTGCGTCACAAAAGATGGCAACCCCTGCAAAGTCAGAAGGAGTTTGCAATGCACATTTCAAAGAACTCAGTTGCCGTAATTTCTGCTTGTCACCAATGAAGTCTGATCCTTCTAGCTTGGTTCCCTACATGATAGCATTTGAAACAGCAAAAACCTGTGCAGGGCTAGAACGTTTCCTGTTAAAAAGACAATCATTTCTCGCCTTCCACAAACACCAAAGGTAGGTGTATAAACTTGTTGTATTGATCTGGGGATGCCCAGATGATAATAAAGCTTGTACCATGTCAGGAACATTACAATTCGAAGTAGCTAGGATTTCAGTTCTGAGATACCAAGGATGACAGTACCAAGCAGCTTTGGAGAAAGGGCAAAGGAAAAGAAGGTGCATGCCATCTTCTACAGAACCACATCTAGAACATTCAGGTTTAATATGCTTGGAGCATCTGCTTGCACGCTTACCTGTGGGTAATGCCTTTCGAAGAAGTCTCCAAGCAAAGGTTTGAACTGACTCGAGATATGTTTGGTTCCGCACAAAAACGGTGGATGGTTGTAAAATAGCTGGTTGGAACCGCCTACCAGAGAGGAAACGCTTTATTACGCGTGTGCGAGCTCTCGCACGACATGCACGACGGATACGAAGCAAGTCAACGTGTCTCCTCCTTCCTCGACGGCGAAGCGTGCCGGAGCACGGCGGAGGCGAGCCCAAAGCTTATCTTGTGGGGTGCGGCGGTGGGGGGTTGCCGACGGTGTATAAGAGATTGAGAGGGATGGGTTAGAGGGATGGCCGGGTGGCGGTGAACCACAAGGCGGCGAGGTGTCATGGAAGCAGGCCAGCTACGAGCAGGGTGGACTGCGGTTAGGGCAACGATGGTTGCGGGCAGGGCCGGCCCTGAACAGGTGCGAGCGGTGCGGCCGCACAGGGCCCTCGATCCTAGGGCCCCACCTAGGTAAGTTAAGTACAGTATAGGCATACAACCACGAGGCTTTTCGCTTGGAAAAAAAGTTGAGTGTTTATGCCACGTAGCAGTCAGCATGCATGTCCAGATCACTAAAAAATATGGACCGAACGCATCGACTCCAGTGATCCAGTCCAGCCGTCCATGCTGTTTCCCTCGTCGCATCGAATTCTGCGTTCTGCCTAGCAGTCTCGCCTCGTCGTTCTCTTTGATCATTCTCCATTCACTACTAAGGATGGAGGGCCGCTCTTTCCGTCGTGATTTTAACCAATTTTGAGGAAATTACTGGATGGCGAACCTGATTTGTTGATTTGCAAGAAATTCGGTCGGTACAATCCCCTCACATATGTCCACCTTAGGTTAGCATGTTGTTGTTCATCCAATTCGATTCAATTCGTTCTGCACTTCTCCTTCACCAGTCCACTAATCGCTATAGAATATCTACAGACAAAAGTATAAACGCAATCTACAAGGGAAATAGTAGATTGGCGGCAGAGAGAACCAGCATGGCGGCCGTGCCCGACGGTCAGTGGCAAGGGGATTGCCGGCAGTGGCACTTGACAAAGGGCCCATTTTTTTGTCTTGCACCGGGGCCTTGAAATGTCAGGGCCGGCCCTTGTTGCGGGGGCGGTCCTTCCTCCTCTCTGGTGACCTTGTTGATTAACTGTCGGAACCGTGCGACGCTTCGCAGGCGTGAAGAATAGCATCGCCCCAACAGAGAGGTATATTTGTAGTAGTGTTTTTATCAGTCGGCCACTCAAAAAGTCAAAATATCTCCCTCTTTGGTAAGAAGAAAAATATGTTTTTCGCTAGCCGGCCCACTGCATCGAAGCGCTCTGCTGTCACGCCCATGGACAGGGTCATTTGGGTTCACAGCAAGGACCTAGATTTAGAATGTCTCGTGACCTGTTCGAAAAAAGGAGCAGGCAAAGCTCTCCTCGAACTGGGAACCGGTGAAACTCACCTCAAACTGGTCGACGAAGCTCTCCTCGAACGGGTGGTGGCGGAGCTTGGCCTGAACTGGGCGGTCGAGCTCGCCTCGACCGGGTGTTATCATGTGGTTGTTACACATAGTCGAGTCTACTATTTAGGTTCTGTGTTTGATAATTAAACAAAACGGTAGTTTTATTCACATCTTCATCATAATAAGGGTAGTAACCTATGAGGGAACATGTTTTGGGGGCATGGTTGTATGTGTGACTCCCATATGAAACTTCAGAAACATGGTAATCTTAACTTATTCATTATTTACCATAAGTGTGTCTCTTGAGGTTATTAGTTCTCCTCATTTTCATATTCATGAATATGATGCCATGAAATGGCCAATTTCATATTCATGAAGATGGTGCTATGAAATGGCCAAAACACAAAAACTAATTCATGTATTACAAAACTAGGGGTGTTACACCTCTACATATTTCAATGCTTATGACCTTATTTTATTCATGACGTAAAAAATGAAATACAAAAGGAAAAGGGCCATGTGTGTCACGACTGACGGCATGACCGGGCCATATTCATCTACAACGAAGAAGCCCAACAAGCAGTGATGGGCTTGAGCCCAGTGGCGAGGTCTGACGACCATGTAACGTAGTCAGGTGTTGGGAAAAAGAGCATCGATGATCATTACGCTGGAAGCGTGTGTACCTCTCCTTCCTCTCTCTGCTACTTCCTCCCTCCCCAGAACTCTTGAATTCTTGTATCAGATCAGTAAAACTTCCATAATCGTGATGATTCCTAGCTATTTGGTGTGTTGCCGCTAGCTAGTTTGTTACAATTGGTATCAAAGCCTTTCGATCCGAGGGAAAATCCACAAAAAAATCACACAATTTTTTTTACCCGCGAGCGATCTGAGAGATCTGGCGGCGAATCGAGTTCGGCGAGGTTCGGGTTGGGATCTCCTGTAAAATCCCTGGACTGAGTTGGTTCTCGCGGTATGGTGTGCAGCTGCAACGTCTTGAGCAGTGCGGTGGCGATAGATCAGGCGGCGGTGACAAATTCGGCCACAGATTCAGTTGAAATTGGAGGTTGTTGTGCCAACCCTAGGCCAGTGGTAAAATCCCTGTCAATTGACTGATTCGGTGTGGTACAGGAGGCGGTTTAGTGGCCAATTGCATAGGAACAGGGATCCTAGTACTCGTTGGTCCGTTGGTGGAGATCCAGGTGTGTGAAGAATTTCGACCACGACGCGCCGTCCTTCCTTGACGGTGCGTGTCACCATGGCCGAGCAAGGCCTGGTAGCGACGACCATGACGTTGGCCGAGCTTGATGCTAGAAGCGTATGGTGATAGCGGGGCTCACTTCGGCAGCGGCAACGGCAACCCAAAACGCCAAAAGCTTTCAGGAGCTAAGGGTTACTGCCGAGCGTCTCATCAAGGCTCAAGATGCAGTTTCCACGTTTCTTCAATTGAGACTCAAGTTCAGGAAATTGGATCCCGCCTCACATCCTTGGAGGGCACAATCACTATAGTGTTGCCTCCACACAACAGGCCTGAAGGCCGCCTGATTACCCCAAGAGTAGAGGATCACTGTAGCACCTCTCAATGTGGAAGTAAGGTATCGATCCGCAGGAACAAGAAGGAAAAGTTATCTATTCCCTACAACTAAAGTGTCACAAGTTTTAGTTGATTATGCACTAAACAAGTTTAAAGAACAAGGTGGTTGATTTAATGGATGGAAGTTTAATGTATCAAAACAAGGATGTAAAAGTGTCCCAATCCTCTTCAATGCAAGAGGACAAGACAAAGGTTTTCTCTTATAGGAACAGAGGACATGGGTTCATGGGTTCACTTAATTCTCTCTCTCATCTACGGTGATTATCATGTTATAGATAAAGTACACACAATTGTCATGTTTTAATGGTAACTTTTATGACGACTATATGTCCTAAAACACATAGTTGAAAGAAATACTCATTAGTTTTGCTAGGTCACCCTCGTAAGGCTAGCGTGGTTGCTGTCACTCCCACATCATATTTCTCCCTTTTTACCCCAGATAAAGGATGTTGGGCGGTACTGTGTCACTCAATACCTATGCCTATGTCACATCGGCCATCCTGTACCCACATACATCATACTTCTTAATGGACAATATTCTAAACACTAGTGCAATGATTTATATTTCGTGTGTGTGACCACATCTCTCTCATCTATCTATACTTGATGGTGTCAATCACCTCATGACAAGGATAAACAAGGCATTATGAATAAATCAAACCATCACATCCATCATAGAATATCTTCAAAGTATGATAAGTCATAAAAGTTTCAACACAACAGTAAATGCATAACAAATATCATCTCATACCACAATATCCACCATAGGAACTACATAGATGACCGTAATCATGTTCAGCAGCTCATACGGTACTAATTAGTGAAGCTCAAAAAGAGGAGAGATACATAAGTTACCACCAAGAGCATGGGATCACTGTAGCACCTCTCAATGTGGAAGTAAGGTATCGATCCGCAGGAGCAAGAAGAAAAAGTTATCTATTCCCTACAACTAAAGTGTCACAAGTTTTAGTTGATAATGCACTAAACAAGTTTAAAGAACAAGGTGGTTGATTTAATGGATGTAAGTTTAATGTATCAAAACAAGGATGTAAAAGTGTCCCAATCCTCTTCAATGCAAGAGGACAAGACAAAAGTTTTCTCTTATAGGAACAATGGACATGGGTTCATGGGTTTACTTAATCCCCTCTCTCTCATCTACGGTGATTATCATGTTATAGATAAAGTACACACAATTGTCATGTTTTAATGGTAGCTTTTATGACGGCTATATGTCCTAAAACACATAGTTGAAAGAAATACTCATTTGTGTTGCTAGGTCACCCTCGTAAGGCTAGCGTGGTTGCTATCACTCCCACATCATATTTCTCCCTTTTACCCCTGATGCATGTAAAATGCATACATGAACTTTGTAGTTTATTGTGCAAAATTCCCTATTTATTTGCAACTTTATTACATTTATCGGAACTAACTTATTAATAGTTGCAAAAGTGCACAATGTTCTTGTTTTACACTTTAATGTGTAGGAATTATCAAAAGTGAGCAAAGAAAACCTTGTTGGAGTCAAATTGGGATCACTGTTGCCCGTTTTCGTGAGACCTAAAACTGGATGATGAAAATCCGAGAGTCTATATAAAGAAGGAAACCCTAACTCGTGGGAGGCACAAAAAGCCACGAATTTTCCTCCTCTTGGCAGCCGCCAAGGAGGGGGAGGAGCTCCTTCATTGCTGCACCATCACTAAGAAAGAAGAAGGGGGGCCAAGGGCCGCTGCCCCCGAGGACCGCCGCCGCGCCGTGGCTGCTGCGGGCCGCCGTCTCCTCTCCGGGCATCACCTCTCCATCAAGCTCCTCATCACTATGACCATGCGTGAGTAGTTTCCCAAGGGGCTGAGGGCTCATACCGGTAGCTATGTGGTTCATCTCTCTCTGCCATGGTGTGATCTTTATGTGATCATGAGCTTTGTAATCTAGTTGGATCCATGGATGTTACTCTTCATTATCTTATGAATTATGCTACTTGAGTGGTTTTATTAATGTAAATTCCGGAGTCACCTTTGTCCCATGGTGCGAAGTTGACAGTGTGTGCACCGTGTGTGACTCTTAGGCTAAAGTTTACAGGAATATTTATCATGAGCTATTATTTGTGTTGGATGTCTCTATGAAATTGTGGTGTTTGTCTAGTACTATTTTGGGGCGCTCTTAGTGACATTGGGGTCCCCTAGATGTGGAATGCAACTTTAAGGTGTGCTTTTGTAGCCCTACACAATGAATTGTTATCCAACATGAGAATAGTTCAGAGTAGCATAGTGAAGAGGAAATATCTATGTATTCAATTATATTATTGTTGAGAGTGTCCACTAGTGAAAATATGATCCCTAGGCCTTATTTCCAAGCATTGAAACACCGTTTGCTCTCATTTTGACTCAAGTTTGCTTGCTGCCATTTTTATTTCAGATTGCAATTACCACTTATAATCATGCATATTACTTGCATTTCACTATCTCTTCGCCGAACTAGTGCACCTATACATCTGACAAGTGTATTAGGTGTGTTGGGGACACAAGAGACTTCTTGTATCTTAATTGCAGGGTTGCTTGAGAGGGATATCTTTGACCTATACCTCCCTGAGTTCGATAAACCTTGGGTAATTCACTTAAGGGAAACTTGCTGCTGTTCTACAAACCTCTACACTTGGAGGCCCAACACTGTCTACAAGAATAGAAGCGTGCGTAGACATCACCCCCAGATAAAGGATGTTGGGCGGTATTGTGTCACTCAATACCTATGCCTATGTCACATCGGCCATCCTGTACCCACATACATCATACTTCTTAATGAACAATATTCTAAACACTAGTGCAATGATTTATATTTCGTGTGTGTGACCACATCTCTCTCATCTATCTACACTTGGTGGTGTCAATTACCTCATGACAAGGATAAACAAGTCATTATGAATAAATCAAACCATCACATGCATCATAGAATATCTCCAAAGTATGACAAGTCATAAAAGTTCCAACACAATTATACCCACAAGTATAGGGGGTCGTTGAAATCTTCGATGTGTAAGTATTAGTATCGATCCCACGAGGAGTAGAAGGTATAAGTATTTGTCCTTTCAAATAAGAGTGTCACTATTCTTATTATCTATGCACTAGACAAGGTAAAATGATGCAAGTGTTTTTGGGTTTTTGGTGTAGAGTTTGCAATAAAATAAAATGCTGAAAATAAGTGAAAGCTCTCAAAGAGAGAAATCCCAATCCTCTAAGCAGCAAGAGGACAAGCTTGAGTGGTGTGTGTTTCTTATAAGTGGAAAACGTTCCCAAGGGCAACATAGACTTCATGGCATAAATATTTTTAGAACAACAAGGTAACATTTTGTCAAGTTTTAATCTTCTTTGGACGGAGCCATAATTAGGGAAAGCTAAATAAATAAACTAAACCCCCTTATGATGGTTCTTATGGCCAAGTAAATGACTGCAAAAGAGTTATTACGACATAAAGTCCCACCATAGCATTACACTCTAAGATCCCCGATACTAATACCCTCATAATGCAACTTCATGATTCGGTCTCAGGTTTACTGTCCTCCCAAGTCTTCCTCACTCCATTACACTACGGTGTTCTCCTATGAGCCCATATAGGTGAAGTGATGTGCAGTCGATGTTCGCACAAAACCATCATAGAATTACATAAAAGATAAACACTAGACAAAATACCAACACATGTTAAGTCAAAATCATTGCCAATCCATCCTATGCCCCCAGGAACATGAGAGAACTACTCACAACGCAAAAACATGATATGATGCAGTGGTATAAGTGATGCAATATAATCTGAAAATATAATCTCCCCACAAAACAATGACAAGTAGCAATTCACAAACATGTAGAATAGTACTTAGACAATAGCTAGGGTTCGAACAATCTCAAACTATGAGGGGGATGAAGTGGATCACGAAGATAGTGATGGAGATGGTGATGGTCTTGACGGTGGTGTTGATGGAGACTCCGGAGGGGGGATGGAGGAGCCTTCTGGAGGTGATCCGGCGGTGTTTCCCTCCTCCGATCTTCTCCGGCGGCAGCCTTCTGTCTCCTATTTCTTTGTTCTGTGTTTCTCCGCCGCCTACTCGCGAAACTACTCGGGGGACTATTTTTATAGTCGTTTTAGGTCAAGACAAAGCCATGGAGACAAAAACGGACGGCATCGGAGCCACGAGGGGGAAAAGAGGTGGGCCCACGCGGCCAGGTACAGGGGCCACGTGGGACCCTCTATCTTCTAGCCTGTTGGGCTTCTGGTCTTCAGTTTGAGCCCATTGCGTTCGTCTCGAAAAATTCTGAACCGTGCTCTTTGGCCTTGCCCTTTTTGGAGTCCCGAAGCTCCCGGAAAGTCTGAAACACTAAAAAAGACGTTTTCTAGAAAACAGAATTAATTCCAAATAAATGGGGAAACTGTGAATTATTGTAACACCCCGAAAATTTAGACCGAATTTTAAATTAAATTTTGGACGCAGGAAAAACTTTTCGGGTTTCTAAATGTTTTCTTCGATCCCGTTGTTCTTTGATTTGACTTTGGTTTCGCTCTCTTGGAAAATTTCCAACAATCCCCGATCTTTGTCGACCTCCACCATAAATTCCATGACATTGTTTTACCTGTTAAACCGTTGGTTCCAAAATCCTTCCGGCCTATCCCACTAAAAGTCTCCACCGCAATTTCAGCTTGAAATAAATTCTACCCAGGTACCATATGGTTCCCTCATACACAGAGATCACTTCCACGGAAAAATATTTCATAGCCCCATGCAATATTCCTAAGTTAAACCCTATTCCCCATTATGTCGGTTTCAATCCGAAAATTATCCAGGCACCTTCCACTCATCTAGAAATTCTACAATTTTGGGGAGATGCATGAATCCACCTCCTGAACATTTCACTCCACTGTCCCAACCTCATTTGAGCAATATATGAGGTACTTTCTTTGTAGTGCTCTTTTCTTGCCTATTAGCAAATTCCAAAGGAACCTCTCTTTGTATGTCTCCGAAAATTCTGCAAAAATTCAGAGATGACCCCTAGGCAGTACTTAGCCCATTTATGCAAAAATATTTGATACCTTGTCAAGAAAGTATCTGACTTTTCCTCTGTCCAAGTTTCTGTCCTAAAACCCAATTGTTTTCGAAAGCAAGCCAAATGATTTTTGTAGTGGAAGATGAACACCTAGATGCAAGTACTAGGAGAGCCTACACCTCTGGGACAAGTCTTGACCAAACCAAAAATCATTTGCCTCCTCAAACGAGCATTTTCGAATTTGGACCAGCACTGTTTTTCCAAAGTTCTAGTCGCACGAAGTTTCGAATTCGCGAAAACTTTAGTCGCCGAAGTTGTAGAGTTTTATCGTTGGCATGCCGTGGTGAAAACCCCATCGCGTTTGGACCCCCGAGTCATCGGGAACGCAACGATATCGCCGTGTCGTGCTCCGGACGTCCGGGACACGCGTTTAGGGAAGACCTAGTTTCCGCTTACTGTTTTGGACGGTGCCTAATCCGCATGCTGCAGTGCACCTCGTGCCTCCCCTGTGCACCCAGCTCCCCCCCTCTTATCCCTTCCACCGACACTATAGTGCCATGGAAGATAAATGGTGAGAGCTCCCCGGTGTTCTTTACCTCCCCCTGCCTATATGACCCCGAGCCTCTCCTCTGGATGCACCCCACTCTCCCCACTCCCTCACCCTTGCCTCCCTGGAGTCAGTAGAGGAGAGGAACCGGGCATCCTCCATTGCCGAGCTCGGCTAAGCATGGCCACCACCCTCTCCTCCCTCCCATGGCGTGCTGGCCTCCCCTCTCGCCGCAAGCACCTCGAGCCACACCCTCAGCCGCACCACCACTTGCCCCCACCTCTCCTTCCCCAGCTAGCCGTCCAACCGGAGCTTCCATTGGTGGCCGAAGCCGCTCCGCACGTCGGCGACCATGGCCGTGCGGGCAAGGGAGGCAGGCGACGCAACCCCAGCCACCCTCCCGACCAAAGCCATCCCCGGACCCTCCACGGGCGCGGCCTGGCACCACGGCGTCGCCGCCGTCCTCGACCGGCCGCCGGCCGGCGCCTCCCCGTGCATCTCCCCGTACGCCTCCGTGCGGGCTCGCGAAGGAGGAGGCGTTGACCTCATCCCCGCCGTCGTCTCCGCCTTCCCCGGCCGCGGCAAGCCACCTCCGGCCCATCCCCGCCGTTCCCCGCCGCCCTGGCCCTCCGAGCCGCCGGCGGAAATCGCCATCCGAGCCGCCCGTGCTCGCCTGCTCGAGGAAGACGCCGCGTCGCCGATCTGTTCCTTCCCCGTTTCTTCTGTTTTGTTTCTGTTGCGAACCGTTACTGGCCCAACGGGCCAGCGGCAGATCGCAGCCCACCAGCGGCCCGTCCAGCGCAGCGCTGGCTCGTGCGCGTGCAGCACACGGCCGTGGCCCAGCAGCAGCCCACGCCGTTTTTTTTTTCGCTGGCAGTTTTCTTTTATCTGCTGGACCAATATTCAAATGGCCACAACTTTTGAACCGTAAGTCCGTTTTCGGCAATTCAAATTTCTAAATCTTCGTCTCGACGAGCTCTTTCCGGTGGTACTGATATCATCTCGTTCCAAAATAGTTCTGTGGGGTGCCCTTTGTACGTACATTCCGGAGCCCGCGGAACGGGGCTATCGCTGCCCTACGCCGCGGAATCACCCCGACCTTTCCAAACCCGGAGGATCCCCGTCTTCGAAGGCAAGCTAACCCCTTGCTTTGAGCCCTCCTGCAATGCTTGTTTGTTTGATTGCTTAATACCATGCCGGGTGTTATGTCTGTCTTCCGTTATATTGTTATGTTTGTCTGCTATTATCGTTGCATGTCTGTATGTTGTCCACATGAGCCTTGTATTGTTGTATGTCTATCATGTGGCATTGTAATTATTGCACTACTGTATAACTCTTATCTGTGCATCACTCACATTCCCGAGACAATGGCCGGGTCTCCCGCCTCAGTCAAAGGAATGGGGGAATTATTACAACTGTGCGTCTCGCGCTTGCGGGGCTTTGTTTGGTTCTTTCCTCTTCGCCGAGGTGAGGAGCGGACGAATGTCGTCTTATGATCCTCGGGGTTGGGGGCATTTGCCAAAAGAGTTAGTTGCCTTGTCCCACCATCAAATATGGGTGGCATAGACCACCCGGACTGCGATGCTTGGGAGCTGCCTTTCCATTTGGTTCTTATTTCCGAGATTGCTGACACCACGTCAGGGTAACCCTCGAGTGGAATGGATGCTCTCTCATTCTTATGAGTGCTTTTCGGTTCATTTTGGAGACTATATGCCCAAATCCCCACTTCCTGGTCAACGGTCGGACGGTAACGCCGCCAAAGACTTGCGCGTGGAGGAACGGAAGCGTAACAGACTCCGCAAACCAACTTTGTGATTGATTTACGGTGACACTGGCCGGGTTGCCCGCCACCGTCATCCGTTTGAAATATTATGCTATTATTCTGTGAACACTAACCCCCGAGTGACACCGGCCGGGTTGCCCGCCACAGTCACCCGGGTATTATTATTGTTATGTTGATATCTATACCTGCAAATGTTATGTTGCTAATGCCTTGTTGCTTGATGTTATATGATTCTGTTGTTGTGATTGTTGTGTTGGACTAATCCCCTGTTGTTTGGACTGGTTATGATGAAACTTGATTAAATGAAACACCCCTCCAAACATCGATAGGGTCAGTCCATAGTGCCACTAATCTGAACATCAAACGCACCGCCACTGTCGCTCACATGGGCGGGCCTTGACTACGTAACCTATTGAGCCTCCTTTGATGCTACCATTTTGGCAAGACTAGTCGGTTACCTTTGTGGTCGGGGCTAGTTTTGTGAAGGTTCCGGAGCTAGGCGTCGCTCATCTGTTGGGGGCGTGCCGGATTCACTTCGTCATAAGACACAGAGTTGTGTCGGTAGCTATACAGGGAGTGTCTTGGTAGCGTGAACGGTAGGTGAGTGTATCTTGCTGAGTTCGTCCTAGGGGTGAAATCCTAAAGTACCGGCTCAGTGTGGTGCACTTAGATGGGTGGTATATGCAACCTCTCGAGAGTGTCAATCTAGCAGCTAGCCTCGTTCCAAGGTATGGAACAACAGTTCAGTGTCGGTCACACTATTGTCTTTGTCGTGTCCGGAGGTTAAACTTAAGATTTGTTTGAAATAATTAATGAACGACCTGATTACACTAAATGAACAAATAAGATGATGCAGGGAATATTGTCGTGAGCTGTTGATGGTTACCATGATTTAGGGATGGCGGTGTGATGCGTTGGGAAGCCTATAGTTAGGCCATAGCCCACATCAACCGTGCATGCCCAGAGTTGAGAGAAGAGGCCAGAGGGCCTAGCAGTGATCACAGGTGATGTTGTGTATTATTTGGTACCCACGGGTACACCCGTTTACTCGTCACAGGTAAGCCCCTTGTATGATTGTTGGTGCACGATCCAACCCCACCTGGCTTGGACTCTGTACTGGTGATACCCCCGTTGCTTGCTTATGACATGTTTGGTTGTCAATGCCATGCTACTTTTATGTCATGTATCTAGTGTACACCTTGCCATGTTGTAGGATTTTACTTCCAGTATATACCTTGTTGCATGATTGTTGGATTGTTTGTGTGAGGGCGATACTTGCTGAGTGCATAATAATGTACTCACGGGCCTTGTGATTGTGGCCAGGTTTTGTCGAGGATTCATCTTCCACCTTAGTAAGGATTGAAGCAAGAGCGTGCTAGGATCAGTAGCCCAGCCAGAACCTGTGGAGTGGAGCCGCTCCAAGCCGTAGCCTCTCATATGTCTTCCGCTGCCAGTTAAAACTCTGTATCGTGCCATGCTGGGATTGATATTTTGTCATTCCTTGATGGCCTTGTAAACCATTTGTAGCACTGATGTGCCTGATTGTGTAATGATTTCCATTATGTTACACTGTTGTGACGTGCGGCCAGTTATCTTGGGATGGCGCACGGGACGACTGCCTCTCTGGTAATATGTGCCAGGGAGGGGTGTCACAGACATGGTATCAGAGCACCAGGCTGGCTGTAGACTACCCTAGCATGGAAAGCTCAACCGTACTATTTGCCGACAAGGAGCCCGATGGATTTGACCCATCTCCGCCTAACCGGCATGGCTAATGTTGGTCAACAGTATGGTGCAGTAGGACTTGTCCCAATCCCTGAGTGAGGCTCGCCGGTTTCTTCCATGAGAAGGAATCGACACTACCCATTAGTATGAGACCCAGTCCTAGCTGCCATATAACCCACCCTTGCCTGCTACCCTTTGCAACCCAACTCTCTTGAAGCAGATCCCGTTCAGGAATCTTGCGCTCTCCTCCCTCCCAAGTACCTTAGCTTGAGGTTGTAGATGGAACCTACCCTTGTTTTCGAGACCACCGCTGAGTTTCGCCCCGGTTTTCCACCTCTGCTGTGGGAAGCTGCTCGCGACATTCTTGGTTGTGTTTCTCGGCCGGTGTACCATGTATATCGGTCTAACCTCTCCTCCTGCGTGAGCGAGTATCATGCCGATGTGTATGTCGCCACGAGTGCCTTAGGAAGCGCGGCGCCATATGTGATTCAAAGCCACTTCGTAGATTCCCCTGAGATGGCTCTCCAAGTTGCAGCTTGGAAGTGTCTCGCTCGTTTGCGGTACTTTGAAGCCGCGACAGAACCTCCCGCGTCTCGCTTCTTCCCGCCAAGATCCCTTGCAAGCCCCAGCAATCCCATGGTAAGCATCGAAGTGATGCTCAACTCAACCTTGTCCCACCTCGAAGCCTACACCACCGCCTTGGAGAGCATTCTTGCCTACCACTTGGAGGAATGCCATTCTAATAGGCAAGCCCTTGCCCGAGTCCCGCAGCCCACGGGCAAGAGCCCAGTGGATACCAAGCCTTGCGTAGGACCAAAACCGCAAGGTCCAGAAGGCAACAAAGTGGATGCCCAGACCAAGTCCCCACCAAGTGAGGAGTCCTAAGTTGGTAGGTGAGAGTTGTGAGGTTGTTTGTTTTTCTTGTGTTGGCTTGTAATGCAAGTTCTTGTCTGTTTTCTGGTTGATGTCGAATCAGCCGTAATAAAACTTGGTATTCTTATCCTCTGGTTAGCCACTTGGTTGACACATGATGGAATATCATGCCTTTTTTAGTTAAAGGTTTTGAAGAAAGACAGATCACTTAAAACAGGGACAGTATATGTGAACCCAGACGCATATACCCACCTGTGAGTTAATGCAAACTTTGAATGGGATTATTTTGTAGTATGCAAATTATTTTGTGTGTGTTGCACAAGTTTAACTATTAAGTGGAAGTATTTGATGAGACACTGTAACCACGGTGTCCCGCTCACTTAATGTTGGCTCGCGCATAGGTTTGAAAAACTCCTACATGTAGTACCCCAAGGTTCCTCACCCAATATGAACCTTGTCGGACGCATGTTAGAGAAAGGGGCCCGAGCCCTCCACGAGATCCACCACCTCAAGCGTTAATTGCTTGTTGGGTGCTCCTCCTCGCTGGAACACAGAAGGATTTTTGTAGAGTGTTTTCTGTCTATGTTTGCTTGTGCTTGCCTATACGGTATGGTTGAAATGATTATGCCATACTGCTGCAGCCGTTTTGTTTTGGGCCATAAAATGCAGAAATTTTATAAAATGATGTTTTGCTACAAGTAGAAATTCTCCTACCCATGCTTGTATCCCTGCCATTTAATCTTGCTGCAAGACACGAACTGTACACGGATGGACAATTTCCGAAATTGATGATGCAAGTTCTACTCCAACTGGGACACGCGACTACTTCAACGTGAAGAGGTACCCCGAGACGTGTTATTTTCCTCGTATCCCGGAGTTCTATAGGGAAAATTTCTTTGCAAAACAAACTTTGGGAATGGCTCTATCCCACAAAATTTTGGTGTTTGTGATCCCACCCTTGTGGCGCGAACATCGTTGTTTGAAAACAAACCTTGTTTCTTTTTCCAAACCGGTATATACATGAAAGGGGCACCTGCCATGTATGTATAGCTTTGGAAAAATAAAACCTTTTGTTGTACGCACATGAAAGGGGCACCTGTTGTGTGTGTATAACTTGTCAAAAATAAAACCTTAGGAGAAGGTTATGATTAGCATATCCTGCCTTTTGTTTATAAAGGTTTTTGAGTTCTTACTCACCCCAGTTGATCTTGTTAGATTATTTGATAATTTGGTTGTAGATCTTGTTTGATCTTGCCCTGTTTGTGCAAAACCTTAGATTTTAAATTCATAAGCATGTGAGTAGATCCTATGTTGTTTGATTGTATGAGCCCTACCATGCCATCCCTAGAATGCATTAAGTGCGATAAAATATCGAGCCTTGAGATACCTGGTTTTAGGAAAATCTCGTTGAGTGTTGATCTTTCTATGCGATTCCAATTATAGTGGTTGTAGAAAAGTTTACGCAAAAGGGTTTTAAATATAGGGGTATATTAAGACCGTACAAGAAATATCTTGTATAACCCCGGGAATCTCTATAAGTCTCCGAATCTCGGGACGAGATTCTTTTTAAGGGGGGAAGGTTTGTAACACCCCGAAAATTTAGACCGAATTTTAAATTAATTTTGGACGCGGAAAAACTTTTCGGGTTTCTAAATGTTTTCTTCGAACCCGTTGGTCTTTGATTTGACTTTGGTTTCGCTCTCTTGGAAAATTTCCAACAATCCCCGATCTTTGTCGACCTCCACCATAAATTCCATGACATTGTTTTATCTGTTAAACCGTTGGTTCCAAAATCCTTCCGGCCTATCCCACTAAAAGTCTCCACCGCAATTTCAGCTTGAAATAAATTCTACCCAGCTACCATATGGTTCCCTCATACACAGAGATCACTTCCACGGAAAAATATTTCATAGCCCCATGCAATATTCCTAAGTTAAACCCTATTCCCCATTATGTCGGTTTCAATCCGAAAATTATCCAGGCACCTTCCACTCATCTAGAAATTCTACAATTTTGGGGAGATGCATGAATCCACCTCCTGAACATTTCACTCCACTGTCCCAACCTCATTTGAGCAATATATGAGGTACTTTCTTTGTAGTGCTCTTTTCTTGCCTATTAGCAAATTCCAAAGGAACCTCTCTTTGTATGTCTCCGAAAATTCTGCAAAAATTCAGAGATGACCCCTAGGCAGTACTTAGCCCATTTATGCAAAAATATTTGATACCTTGTCAAGAAAGTATCTGACTTTTCCTCTGTCCAAGTTTCTGTCCTAAAACCCAATTGTTTTCGAAAGCAAGCCAAATGATTTTTGTAGTGGAAGATGAACACCTAGATGCAAGTACTAGGAGAGCCTACACCTCTGGGCCAAGTCTTGACCAAACCAAAAATCATTTGCCTCCTCAAACGAGCATTTTCGAATTTGGACCAGCACTGTTTTTCCAAAGTTCTAGTCGCACGAAGTTTCGAATTCGCGAAAACTTTAGTCGCCGAAGTTGTAGAGTTTTATCGTTGGCATGCCGTGGTGAAAACCCCATCGCGTTTGGACCCCCGAGTCATCGGGAACGCAACGATGTCGCCGTGTCGTGCTCCGGACGTCCGGGACACGCGTTTAGGGAAGACCTAGTTTCCGCTTACTGTTTTGGACGGTGCCTAATCCGCATGCTGCAGTGCACCTCGTGCCTCCCCTGTGCACCCAGCTCCCCCCCTCTTATCCCTTCCACCGACACTATAGTGCCATGGAAGATAAATGGTGAGAGCTCCCCGGTGTTCTTTACCTCCCCCTGCCTATATGACCCCGAGCCTCTCCTCTGGATGCACCCCACTCTCCCCACTCCCTCACCCTTGCCTCCCTGGAGTCAGTAGAGGAGAGGAACCGGGCATCCTCCATTGCCGAGCTCGGCTAAGCATGGCCACCACCCTCTCCTCCCTCCCATGGCGTGCTGGCCTCCCCTCTCGCCGCAAGCACCTCGAGCCACACCCTCAGCCGCACCACCACTTGCCCCCACCTCTCCTTCCCCAGCTAGCCGTCCAACCGGAGCTTCCATTGGTGGCCGAAGCCGCTCCGCACGTCGGCGACCATGGCCGTGCGGGCAAGGGAGGCAGGCGACGCAACCCCAGCCACCCTCCCGACCAAAGCCATCCCCGGACCCTCCATGGGCGCGGCCTGGCACCACGGCGTCGCCGCCGTCCTCGACCGGCCGCCGGCCGGCGCCTCCCCGTGCATCTCCCCGTATGCCTCCGTGCGGGCTCGCGAAGGAGGAGGCGTTGACCTCGTCCCCGCCGTCGTCTCCGCCTTCCCCGGCCACGGCAAGCCACCTCCGGCCCATCCCCGCCGTTCCCCGCCGCCCTGGCCCTCCGAGCCGCCGGCGGAAATCGCCATCCGAGCCGCCCGTGCTCGCCTGCTCGAGGAAGACGCCGCGTCGCCGATCCGTTCCTTCCCCGTTTCTTCTGTTTTGTTTCTGTTGCGAACCGTTACTGGCCCAACGGGCCAGCGGCAGATCGCAGCCCACCAGCGGCCCGTCCAGCGCAGCGCTGGCTCGTGCGCGTGCAGCACACGGCCGTGGCCCAGCAGCAGCCCACGCCGTTTTTTTTTTCGCTGGCAGTTTTCTTTTATCTGCTGGACCAATATTCAAATGGCCACAACTTTTGAACCGTAAGTCCGTTTTCGGCAATTCAAATTTCTAAATCTTCGTCTCGACGAGCTCTTTCCGGTGGTACTGATATCATCTCGTTCCAAAATAGTTCTGTGGGGTGCCCTTTGTACGTACATTCCGGAGCCCGCGGAACGGGGCTATCGCTGCCCTACGCCGCGGAATCACCCCGACCTTTCCAAACCCGGAGGATCCCCGTCTTCGAAGGCAAGCTAACCCCTTGCTTTGAGCCCTCCTGCAATGCTTGTTTGTTTGATTGCTTAATACCATGCCGGGTGTTATGTCTGTCTTCCGTTATATTGTTATGTTTGTCTGCTATTATCGTTGCATGTCTGTATGTTGTCCACATGAGCCTTGTATTGTTGTATGTCTATCATGTGGCATTGTAATTATTGCACTACTGTATAACTCTTATATGTGCATCACTCACATTCCCGAGACAATGGCCGGGTCTCCCGCCTCAGTCAAAGGAATGGGGGAATTATTACAACTGTGCGTCTCGCGCTTGCGGGGCTTTGTTTGGTTCTTTCCTCTTCGCCGAGGTGAGGAGCGGACGAATGTCGTCTTATGATCCTCGGGGTTGGGGGCATTTGCCAAAAGAGTTAGTTGCCTTGTCCCACCGTCAAATATGGGTGGCATAGACCACCCGGACTGCGATGCTTGGGAGCTGCCTTTCCATTTGGTTCTTATTGCCGAGATTGCTGACACCACGTCAGGGTAACCCTCGAGTGGAATGGATGCTCTCTCATTCTTATGAGTGCTTTTCGGTTCATTTTGGAGACTATATGCCCAAATCCCCACTTCCTGGTCAACGGTCGGACGGTAACGCCGCCAAAGACTTGCGCGTGGAGGAACGGAAGCGTAACAGACTCCGCAAACCAACTTTGTGATTGATTTACGGTGACACCGGCCGGGTTGCCCGCCACCGTCATCCGTTTGAAATATTATGCTATTATTCTGTGAACACTAACCCCCGAGTGACACCGGCCGGGTTGCCCGCCACAGTCACCCGGGTATTATTATTGTTATGTTGATATCTATACCTGCAAATGTTATGTTGCTAATGCCTTGTTGCTTGATGTTATATGATTCTGTTGTTGTGAGTGTTGTGTTGGACTAATCCCCTGTTGTTTGGACTGGTTATGATGAAACTTGATTAAATGAAACACCCCTCCAAACATCGATAGGGTCAGTCCATAGTGCCACTAATCTGAACATCAAACGCACCGCCACTGTCGCTCACATGGGCGGGCCTTGACTTACGTAACCTATTGAGCCTCCTTTGATGCTACCATTTTGGCAAGACTAGTCGGTTACCTTTGTGGTCGGGGCTAGTTTTGTGAAGGTTCCGGAGCTAGGCGTCGCTCATCTGTTGGGGGCGTGCCGGATTCACTTCGTCATAAGACACAGAGTTGTGTCGGTAGCTATACAGGGAGTGTCTTGGTAGCGTGAACGGCTAGGTGAGTGTATCTTGCTGAGTTCGTCCTAGGGGTGAAATCCTAAAGTACCGGCTCAGTGTGGTGCACTTAGATGGGTGGTATATGCAACCTCTCGAGAGTGTCAATCTAGCAGCTAGCCTCGTTCCAAGGTATGGAACAACAGTTCAGTGTCGGTCACACTATTGTCTTTGTCGTGTCCGGAGGTTAAACTTAAGATTTGTTTGAAATAATTAATGAACGACCTGATTACACTAAATGAACAAATAAGATGATGCAGGGAATATTGTCGTGAGCTGTTGATGGTTACCATGATTTGGGGATGGCGGTGTGATGCGTTGGGAAGCCTATAGTTAGGCCATAGCCCACATCAACCGTGCATGCCCAGAGTTGAGAGAAGAGGCCAGAGGGCCTAGCAGTGATCACAGGTGATGTTGTGTATTATTTGGTACCCACGGGGTACACCCGTTTACTCGTCACAGGTAAGCCCCTTGTATGATTGTTGGTGCACGATCCAACCCCACCTGGCTTGGACTCTGTACTGGTGATACCCCCGTTGCTTGCTTATGACATGTTTGGTTGTCAATGCCATGCTACTTTTATGTCATGTATCTAGTGTACACCTTGCCATGTTGTAGGATTTTACTTCCCGTATATACCTTGTTGCATGATTGTTGGATTGTTTGTCGTGAGTGGCGATACTTGCTGAGTGCATAATAATGTACTCACGGGCCTTGTGATTGTGGCCAGGTTTTGTCGAGGATTCATTTTCCACCTTGGTAAGGAATTGAAGCAAGAGCGTGCTAGGATCAGTAGCCCAGCCAGAACCTGTGGAGTGGAGCCGCTCCAAGCCGTAGCCTCTCATATGTCTTCCGCTGCCAGTCAAAACTCTGTATCGTGCCATGCTGGGATTGATATTTTGTCATTCCTTGATGGCCTTGTAAACCATTTGTAGCACTGATGTGTCTGATTGTGTAATGATTTCCATTATGTTACACTGTTGTGACGTGCGGCCAGTTATCTTGGGATGGCGCACGGGACGACTGCCTCTCTGGTAATATGTGCCAGGGAGGGGTGTCACAATTATCCCCTAAAATCATTATAAAACATAAATATAACCCATATATGATGCAAATAAGTTGGAATATCAGGTAATAAAATGTAAAGTTCATGTATGCATTTTACATGCATCAACATCCCCAAGCTTAACCAATACACGTCCTCGATTATGAAGGTGATAAAACTAACATGGACTTTGCATTTAATACTATCAATGGATATCCAAGATGATTACTATTGCTACATAGAGTCAAATGATTCATTCTTAAAAGGAGTAGCAATATGCAAGATAGTTTATGAAGTGATATCAAGTATTCAACGCAAGGATGTTCAATGATAATTCACAAAGTGTAACATGATCGAAAAAGTACTATGGACCACATGTATGCATAATGATAAGTAAGAACATCCTACACTGGTCATAGAGTATTGATGAAAATCTGAATATAAAAGGTGGACACTTTGGAAAGATATATATATATATATATGAGTAGAGGTAAAGCATGCATAAGTTTCATCTAACTTTCAAACTCTTCTACTTAAGTTAATGATTGCAATGTGGTAATCCTTGGTGTCAAGCTCTCATTACCCCTATCATAGCATCTTAAATGATTAAAGTATAAAGTGAAAGCAAATATGAGTAGTATGCTTGACAAAGTAAAGGTTGGATGTCTCATGCCCCTTGAATACAAGTACCTACACCATGAGTTACTCAACTTGGGAAACAAAGCAAGTTCAAGTTATATATCATTGTATGTAATAATAGTATCATCAAGAGCGTCAACTGGGGTACCTCTTGTCCCAGGATATGGAACAAGCCCATATCAAAATGACAATACAAACAAACAAAATGAACAACCTCAACACCCTTTTTATTTACCATTGGAATAACTTTTTATTATAAGGTGTATCACAGACGGTTCACCATAGTATGTAAGTAAATTTCCACCATGAATGATGCATGGCTTAGATTAGCGGCCCAGGCGTCTCTCTAACCATTTATACAAACTCATTTAAACTACTTCATTTCCACATTCATTTCACCATGAAAGGCATCCATAGACAAAAGTATATGATATCAACTAAATGAAATGAGAGCATGTTGAAAGCTTGCCATGTGATAGCACATATGGGCTAACTCCCAACCTCGAACATTTATCAAGCCACTAACATCATAATCTTAATCACAATGGGTCATGTTTTATTTGTGCAATAAAAGTAAAGTGTGCATCAAGTTGGTGAGAGCTATATAACCAACTTTTCCCATAACAATCAATAACATAAACATTTTCATTCAGAGGTATAGATAACACAAATAATATGATAAACATACTCGGAATAGCATAAAGCTAATAGGTAGATATGGTGGACTCACTGGAATAACTTTGGTTGAAGGTGTTGGAAACAAGTTTTTACTTGTTGGAGTTTTTGGGCTAGTAAGAGGGAGAAAGTTGACCATCTAAATGCATGCATGAGTGTCCACATAACTAACTAATCCATGTTAAACAAAGTAAAATAACATTCAGCATCAAAGCATGAATAAGTGATAGCTTTAATAAAGCATTTGCAAATTATTACTCATTAACAAGCTCATGAATCATGCAACTATATGTATCTTTTAAAATCAACTCAAACATCCCTTTTTCCAATCTTATAATAACATCCAACATAATTCTACCCATATTTTTAGTAGCTCTTTCATATATAAATGATAATGTGGTGGTCTCACAAAATAAAAATCAAACCAAACAAACAAACAAACAAAAAGACGCTCCAACTTTATGCGATAAGGTGTTTCGATCGAAAAACAGAAGTTAGACGTGTGCAAACCGAGAGTGTGTAGGTACAATGGGGTTGTATTCACATCCCCAAGCTTATGGTCTTCACCATCGTTGGATAGCTCTTGGTGCATCTCCTCCAATCCCTGTGAAAAAATTCAAAACACCGTTTCTCCCATTTCTTTTTCTGTGGGGTGCATTAATAGCGATAAACAAATACATTTCTTGCTGCATATAATCTTTAGACAAACATTCATATGAATGTCCAGAAAGTGTATAATGTTGTATGCCTACTCATAAACTCAATTGGATAAAAAAGGTTCAAGCTAAAAGTTCAAAGAATGCATCAAACAAAATGGGACAGAATCTTTCCAGAAAAACAGCAGCAGCAAAACGTATTTTTCTACACCACTAAACTTTCTCGAAAAATTCCACAAAAATTCATGCATACAGAGAATGAAAATCTGCAACTACAGTTCAAATATGAGCTCATTCGGAGTTACAGAATAAGAATTAAAAACCACACTGTGCACAGATTCGTGCAGGAATAAAATCTCCGAACGCCATAAGCAACTTTTTCAAACCAAAATGGGTAAAACTTGGCACTTTATTAAAAAATTCAGAAACAAAACTAAAAACTAAGTCCCTTGTTACAGCAAGAGGACACAAAGAAAATCAAAAATAAAACAACCGGGTTGCCTCTCGTAAAGCGCTTTCTTTATAGCCATATAACTAGGCTTACTTACTTGGTATCAATATGGTTGGAGTGAGGTGGCTTGGTATCCCCAAGCTTAAATTCTTGTACTTATTTGATATATGTAAGGTGAGCCTAGGGGTACATCCCCAAGCTTGAGTTTTTGTCCCTCTTGATCTTGTTCATCACCCTCAACTCTTCCACCTTAAATTCTCTTTACACAAAACGCCTCATAAAACTTGATTAGAGGGGTTAGTGTCTTCATAAATTAAATCCACATGGGTACAGCAAAGACATATCATGAGTTGATTCTAAACATTAGCTATACTGTTACTACGGTTGTGTAATTCTCCTTCATCAAAAGAACCGCACAAAACACAAGTAATGAGAGCAATGCAAAATAAAGACAAAATCTGTGAAAAACTGGACTGTGAATTACTATTATTTGATCCTATCTCTCAAAAGAGGTTATTCTTTCCATAAAGAAGAAAAATAAGATACAAAGGTGATGTTACAGTAGTAAACAAGCACATTGACTCAAAAACCAAAGAAGCAAAAGAACCAAGAAAGATTCAAGAGAAACAAACAAAGAAGAAAGAAAATATTTTTGTTGTTTTTGATTTAGCAAAACGGCCTTTTTCACTAATGAAAATAAAATCTCCGAACGCTATAAGCAACTTTTTCAAACCAAAATGAGTAAAACTTGGCACTTTATTAAAAATTCTAGAAACTAAACTAAAAACTAAGTCTCTTGTTACAGCAAGAGGACATAAACAAAATCACAAATAAAAACAACCGGGTTGCCTCCCGTAAAGCGCTTTCTTTATAGCCATATAGCTAGGCTTGATAGTTTTAATGATGCTCACATAAGAAGAGAGCATCAAGAGAAAAATATGAAACACATTTAAGTCTAACCCACTTCCTATGCATTGGGATCTTGTAAGAAAATAAACCATTGAAACACAAAGCAAGTAGCGTAGGAAGATAAAACAAGAGCAATTTCAAGACTTTGAACTTAAAGAGAGGAAACGTAATAATATTGAAATGTTTAAAACCACGTTTCCCCCTCTCATAATAACTTTCAGTAGCATCAAGAATGAATTCAACAATATAATTATGACATAAAGCATGTCTTTCATGATCTACAAGCATAAAAGTATTAATACTCTCCACATAAGTAAAATCCTTCTTATTAGTGATAGTGGGAGTAAAACATTCATAATCATCATCGTAATCATCATATATAGGAGGCATATCATAATCATAATAAACTTTATCCTCAATAGTAGGTGGACTGAAAATATCACATTCATCATTGTAATCGTCATAAATGGGAGACATAGTATCATCAAAATAATTTTTCTCCTCTATAGTGTAATAAGGAGAATTCAAAGACAAAGTAGGACTCTCATGAGTGAGAGTATTGTCACAAAGAGCAAGTATATCATCTTTATTCCCACATAATTTAGTAACAAGTTCTAAGCATGGAGGATTATCAAGCAAAATAGGACCATCATCTAAAGCATTATCATATAGCATATCTAAACAATACTCCTCATCATTTCTAAAATTATTCTCAATAATTTTCTCATTAGGCATAGGTTGATAGTCCTCCTCATCATCAGAATTATAAAAGCAAAGTTTATCATCAACAAAATCTTGAGTGTTACCGTCATCCATAGGTGGTGACGGTGGAAGTTTCCCCTCTTCATTCTCTAGTTGTTCATCATTTTCATCATCTTCTTGGGGTTGCACGGGCATCCCCAAGCTTAAGCTTTTGTCATCTTCTTCCTGTAAAATATTAGAGCTTTCTTGGGCAGCTCTCTTCCTTGTGTCAACAACATAGATATTTTCATTAAATTCAAGTATGCTGAGATCAAGGAGAGTGGCAATGAAAACTTTAAATTGAGAAGCTATAGGGCAGGTTTCATGTTCATCAATGAAGGTGTATAATTCATAGGCTGCCATAAAAATAACAAATTGCTTTACTTCTTCCATCCCTAAGTGAGCATAATTCCCTATATGATAAGTTGCAATAACATGTTCTCTATTGGAAGGGCATTGGAATTCAAAGTGTCTAAAGTATTCAGAGCAACAAGTTTCTTCCTTATGATAATTAAGCAGCACACTAGCAATTTTATTCAGAAGCTCTATGCATTCTCCTAATCTTTTCCCTTCATTTGATTTTCTAAATTCAGCAGCCATCATGGCGTTTTCATAACAGTTTTCCATTTTCTAATTTTATTGGGTTTTTGATATATAAAACTAAAAGTAAAACTAATGAGAAACTCACAACCAAACAAGTTTAAAGGAACCTCCCCAAGCTTCGATGATTGCAAGATATAAAACAATATAAAATAAATCTAAAGTCTAGTGCACACAAGAATAGAAACTTAAGCGCTACGCTCCCCGGCAACGGCGCCAGAAAAGTACTTGATTACCCCAAAGAGCAGGGGATCACTGTAGCACCTCTCAATGTGGAAGTAAGGTATCGATCCGCAGGAGAAAGAAGGAAAAGTTATCTATTCCCTACAACTAAACTGTCACAAGTTTTAGTTGATTATGCACTAAACAAGTTTAAAGAACAAGGTGGTTGATTTAATGGATGGAAGTTTAATGTATCAAAACAAGGATGTAAAAGTGTCCCAATCCTCTTCAATGCAAGAGGACAAGACAAAGGTTTTCTCTTATAGGAACAAAGGACTTGGGTTCACTTAATTCTCTCTCTCATCTACGGTGATTATCATGTTATAGATAAAGTACACACAATTATCATGTTTTAATGGTAGCTTTTATGACGGCTATATGTCCTAAAACACATAGTTGAAAGAAATACTCATTAGTTTTGCTAGGTCACCCTCGTAAGGCTAGCGTGGTTGCTGTCACTCCCACATCATATTTCTCCCTTTTTACCCCAGATAAAGGATGTTGGGCGGTACTGTGTCACTCAATACCTATGCCTATGTCACATCGGCCATCCTGTACCCACATACATCATACTTCTTAATGGAGAATATTTTAAACACTAGTGCAATGATTTATATTTCGTGTGTGTGACCACATCTCTCTCATCTATCTACACTTGGTGGTGTCAATCACCTCATGACAAGGATAAACAAGGCATTATGAATAAATCAAACCATCACATCCATCATAGAATATCTCCAAAGTATGACAAGTCATAAAAGTTCCAACCCAACAGTAAATGCATAACAAATATCATCACATTCCACAATATCCACCATAGGAATTACATAGATGACCGTAATCATGTTCAGCAGCTCATACGGTACTAATTAGTGAAGCTCAAAGAGAGGAGCGATACATAAGTTACCACCACAAACCCAAGTCCAGGGGGTGGACTACTCCCCTTCATCATGGAGACTGTGGAGAAGTCGTTGGAGAAGATGGAGATCACCCTGGCAACACCCCGTCGGAGTTTTCCCTCTCCAATCTGTAGCTCCAGGTGTCTGTTTCAGTGTTTCTGTGTTTCAGCGGCGCTCCTTCCAGAGAATGTCGGGGGACTATTTTTTATAGGCGTTTTTAGGTCACGACTAGGTCGGTGGAGAAAAGATCAACTGCAGCGGAGCTCCGAGGCCCAAAAGAGGGGGTCCCACGCGGCCATGTACCTGGCCACGTGGGGCCCTCTATTTCCCAGATGATTGGGCTTCTGGTCTTCATTTTCAGGCCATTGCGTTCGTCTCAAAAATTCTGAACCGTGCTCTCTGATCTTGCCCTTTTTGGAGTCCCGAAGCTCCCGGAAAGTCCAAAACACTAAAAAAGACGTTTTCTGCCTGTGCAGGGTTAATTTCATAAAAATAGGAAAACTATGAAATATTCCCAAAATCATTATAAAACATTGATATAACCCTTATATGATGCAAATATGATTGGAATATAAGTAATATAGTGTAAAGTTCATATATGCATTTTACATGCATCACCGCCGTGACAATAATGAAACCCAGGGCATTGCTCACAGGGACGGAGACAAGGGGGACGAGCAGGGGCTACGCCCCCTATGATCATGAATGCCTTAAGAAAATTAGCGATGCAGCTGCTTGATTAGTGTAATTTCAGTAGGTTAGCCCCCTCATGCAGACTGCTATCACTAATTAGCCTATCTTCTGCCCCCTTAATCTCAGTTGCTGGCTCCGTCCCTGATTGCTCATGAGCATACTCTGGTCAATGGTGCGTTTCTTCCCTCTCATAATCAACATGAGTCTGGTCCTTCCAATTTTAGAGGTTCTAGAGATTACAACAACCGTGATTTTAGAATGCCTAAAACAAATTTTCCTAAATTTGATGGAAGTCACCCCAAACTGTGGAAGGAAAAGGCAGAGAAGTATTGCAATATGTTTCATGTGCCTGAAGAGTATAAAGTGAATTATGCTACTCCCTCTGATCCGTAAAATCATTCGTGACTAAACAAAGTACACAAGAATACCTGTGAGCCATGTCTGTTCACCTGCTTCGCTCCCGACCCCCTGATGGCGATTCCATCGCCGGCGTGATCCCACCGCAGCTACCCGAATCCACGAGAGTTCCTCGAGATGAGACACAAAATCTAGTGAATCCCCCACCCCTGAATCCCTCCCCCAGCTTGTTCGGCCCCTCCCACACTCAAAATTTCATCCCGTTGGAATTCAGACAGAGACTCCGGTCGATTCTGTCGCGTTCCCCAAATCCCCACAAATCCCTCGATCTATTCTGATCCAAATTTGATGGCCTACTACCTGCGTCCAATCCCGACATCAGTCCGACGCCCCCGGTGTGCCGGGATCCGCAGATTATTCCCCCACCATGTGCTACCCCGCCACTCAGTCTGCCTCCGCCCGCACCAATTCGTGTCGAGACTGAGTCCAACGAGGTCACGACACACGATTCCAGAGTTTTCTCTGTCTTCACAATCAAGAAGATGATCCTCCAAGGTTATGAGGGCCAGCTACAGAGAGCAACGGTCAGCTTCACCATCTCCGGCGGATTTTTGCCCCGGGGAGGACCATCGTTACTACCAGAGGTAACGGCGCCGGTGATTACCTACCTTTAATTTCCCTCCCCCTGATCCTGGCGGGCCGGCTATAAATTCGGCCACCGTGAGGGAACTCCACCACAGATCATTTTCTCAAGCCCCATACGAGCACAACCAAAGATCCTCATGGAGAACCCACCCAAGGTGAACTCGGCGAGGGAGGCCAATGCTGCCGAGAACATCACTGCTGCACCCACTGTCGCCAGCGCCCCTCCAAGCAATGCGGGTGCGAGCGGTGCCCCTGTCGCTACCACGCACTGGAGGAGCGCAGGAAAGCAGGTCGTGAGAGACGACCGCACTGACGAGGAACGCGCCCCCATCATCGTCAACCTGGCCAAGGCGCGGGGACTGGCTCCTGCCAGGATGATGGCCGTCGGCGTCTTCCAGTCGGTGATCACCATCTCCTCCAAGCAGCTGGTAAGCTACATGAAGAATGTCTGGAAAATAAGAAGATCAGTGGAGTCCCGACAGCTGGCGGACAGGCGCTTCGTGCTCGAATTCTCCAGGGAGGGAGATTTCGATCACGTCACCAAAGAGGGACATGGAGATACCAAGGCGACGGCGTGCTCATCCGCAAGCTGGAGGACAAGGAGGACCCGAACACGGTGCACTTCGAGTCCATGCCCATCTGGCTCAATTCAAGAACATCCCCTCCTGCCTCCTATCCAAGGAGATGGCGAGGAAGTAGGGGAAACACCTCGGCGACTTCGTCTGCATCGACACCTTCACGAGAGGCGACATCGGCGACAAAATCCTTCGTGCTAGGGTGCTTCTCCCCGTCGCACGCGCCCTGCAGCGTTGGATCACCCTGGAGGACGAGTTCAACGGGGAGGAGGTGGTCATCGACGTCTTCTACGAACGCATCCCCAGCTACTGCCTTTGCTGCGGCGTGATCGGGCACCTCGACGACGCGTGCGACATCCCTGCGGTAATCAAGAGGAGAAGATACGACAAGAACCTCGGGGTGCCTCCAACGCATCCCGACGATGACCGGAAATGGTACCTGCCCGGACGGTAGGCACGAACAGCAGGGCGCTGCAGATGGGCGCGCCCTGGCGCAATGTTGCTTCCTTTGGTGCCAGGCGCACCCACGAACCCGAGAAGCAGCTGGCCTTAGTCGCCAGCGTCGCGAAGGAGGTCGAGAAGCTTACCGTGCATGAAGGCGTGGAGAGCAGCAGAGGCCAGAAGGTCTCTGACACTGACGACAACTCCAAGATCGTCACGACCGCTGCGACTCCCACCACCGATGATGGCACCAAGAACGACATCGACAACAACAAGATCGTCAGCAACACTACGACCGACTCCAACGACACTGCCACGGCCACACCTCCACCCAAGAAGCTGTGGAAGAGGTTAGCGAGGGTGGAAGGTGGAGTGCTTAGAACTGGGAAGGTGGAGCAAGAATCGGCGGACGCCGCTTCTGTCAAGCAACTGAAGAAGGCCAAAGATCAGAGCTCACTGGCCCCTGCTGTGGGGGGGGGGTCGCTGTTAAGCAAGAGGAAGGAGCCAACCGTACTGCAGTACAACAGGGCAAGTCTGACAGAACGCAAGAAGAGGAAAGGAGCTGGCACTGAAGTTGTGGCGAGTGACGGTGATCCAAGGACAGATGGTGGTAAGGAAGCAGCCAGTCCTGGGGCTACTGGCATACTGACATGCGCGAGCGATAGCGCCTGTCAGCAGCCATGATCGCCCTGGCCTGGAATAGTCGGGGTCTGGGTCTGCCCCGAACAGTTCAGGAGTTGGTGCGGCTTGTCCGTACTTACAGACCATTGTTGGTGTTTATTAGTGAAACTAGGCAAGGTCATGAAAAAATAAGAGATTTGAGATGGAGGCTTGGCCTAAAAAACTGCATAACGCAAATAGGCAAAGGAAAGGGTGCCGGCATTGCCTTGTACTGGGATGAACGAATTGAAATAAAGGTGTTGTCTGAAGGTCCGAGGTACTTCGATGTGTTGGTGAATGATGTCCCCAATGGCCGCAAATGGCGGGGCACGTTTGTATATGGTGAACCAAAAGGCTCTGAAAGACATCACATGTGGTCTACCTTACACAGGATTAAGCCAAACTCAAACGAACCCTGGCTGATGATCGGGGATTTCAATGAAACTAAGTGGCAGCATGAACACCTATCTGAGTCCAAAAGATCTGAAAAAGAGTGGCTGATTTTAGGAGCTTACTATCCTACTGCAATCTCCAGGACATCAGGTTCAGTGGCCCCCCATGGACTTTTGACAACAAACAGAAGAACAAGAGGAATGTGAAAGCACACATTGACAGAGCAGTGGCGTCTCAGAGCTGGTTTGATCTGTACCTGAATGCAAAGCTTACCCATGTTATATCTTCTAGATCAGACCATCTTCCTCTTCTTCTCGAAATAGACAATCAGGCCAAACAGACAAAGCAAGCATCATTCAGATATGAGTATATGTGGGAAAGACATTCCTCACTCCCGGATGTAGTGGTTGAAGCTTGGAACAGCAGACCCAGTGGCACTTCCCTCTTGACATTATCCAGAAAATAAGTTGCACTCGGGAGCACCTTGTTAAATGGAGTAAGGAAAATTTCGGGAATGTCACTAGGGAAATTAGGAAGAAAAAGGAAAGGCTCAGTGCTATCTGGGCACTACCAAGATCTGACAGCAATCAAGAGGAAGCACACAACATCTGTGTTGAATTGGACGAGTTGCTAAGCGAGGGAAATGATGTGGAAACAAAGATCTAGGATCAACTAGCTAAGCGAGGGAGACATAAATACTAAATACTTCCATAGGAAAGCAAACTGGAGATAAACAAAAAACAACATCAAACGGATTAGAGGCATGAACGGAAACTGGACAGATGACCCTGATGAAATAAAATCACTAGCCACTAGTTTCTTCAGAGACCTCTACACTAAGGATACCACGGTTATCCCTGATGACCTGCTCGATCTCATTGACCACAAAATTCCAGTTGAAACAAATGAAGAACTTTGCAGGGAGCTCACAGATGAAGAGATAGGGGACGCCCTTTTTCAGATTGGGCCTCTTAAGGCACCTGGGCCAGATGGTATGCCTGGCCGTTTCTTTCAGAGAAACTGGGCAGTCATGAAACATGAGGTGACCCAGGCTTTTCGTGGCTTCTTCAACAATGGTCAAATTCCTGAGGGTTTAAACGATACTGTCCTTGTCCTAATCCCAAAAGGAAATAACACAGAAACCCTCTCTGATTACAGACCTATCAGCCTGTGCAATGTAATATACAAGATCATCTCCAAGTGCCTGGCCAACAGACTTCGTCCGCTTCTGGATAGTCTGATTTCCGAAACACAGAGTGCTTTTGTCCCTGGTAGATTGATTACTGATAACGCAGTCATCTCCTTTGAATGCTTCCATAAAATCCAAAGAAGCAAAAACCCCAGAGACAACCACTGTGCCTATAAGTTGGACCTGTCTAAGGCCTATGACCGTGTAGACTGGGACTTCCTGGAGAAAACTCTGCTAAAATTGGGTTTCTGCTCTAAGTGGACTGAGTGGGTTATGATGTGTGTCCGGTCGGTCAGATTCTCGGTCAGAATCAATGGAGATACATCGGATCCCTTCACGCCCTCGCGTGGAATCAGATAGGGAGACCCCCTCAGCCCCTACCTTTTTTTGTTCGTGGGAGAAGCCCTATCCTGCGCCATCAGAAATGAAATACACAAGATAAAGATCACTCCTCTCAAGGTTGCTCGTGGAGCTCTGGGTATATCCAATCTGCTGTTTGCCGATGACAGCCTCCTCTTCTTTAAAGCCAACAAGGAGGAGGCCAGGGCAACTGACAGCACTCTGAAGCTTTTTCAAAGATGCACGGGTCAGCTTCTTAGCCCTAGCAAGTGCTCTATCCTTTTTAGCACTGCTTGTCCTTCGACAACTTAGGTTGAGATTAAAACTATCCTTGGCATTTCCGCCAGCACCTTTGAGGAGAAATACCTAGGACTTCCAACTCCTGAAGGAAGAATTAAAAGTGGATGCTTCCAGCCAATTATGAAGAGATTTTCAAAGAGGCTGACCAACTAGAACGAGAGATTCATGTCCTACGCTACCAAAGACACCCTAATTAAATCAGTTGCTCAATCTCTCCCGGGATATGTTATGGGTGTCTTCAAGCTCTCACATGGTTTCTGTGAGCAGTATGAAAAGCTCATTCGAGACTTCTGGTGGGGCGATGAAGAAAACAAGAGGAAAGTACACTGGCTGGCCTGGGACAACCTCACAAAACCAAAAGGGAAGGGAGGTTTGGGATTTAGGTACATGCACCTTTTTAACCAAAGCCTCCTGGCTAGACAGGCTCGGCGCCTGTTACAGAAACCCAACAGCCTCTGTGCCAGAGTCCTCAAAGCTCGTTACTACCCCAATGGAAACCTGCTGGACACGGTTTTCACTTCTGACCCATCCCCAGTGTTGAGAGGGGTGGAGTTTGGCCTCGAATTGTTGAAGAAAGGTATTATAAACCGAATTGGCAATGGTAGATACACACAAATTACCAAGACCAATGGCTTCCAAGGGGTAGTGGGATGAAGATCACAGCCCTCAAAAAGAACTCTCGAAAGAGATGGGTGAACCAACTGATCGACCATGATTCTCACAGCTGAACACCAATGCCCTTCAAGAGCTCTTCTATGACCATGATATCGAAACTATCCTCCAAATCAAACTCCCACAGCAAGATCTCCCGGACCGCGTGGCCTGGCACTTTGAAAACAATGGGATTTTCACAGTCAAAAGTGCTTACCGTCTTGCCCTCTCAGAGAAGCATCGCAGCCATGACAATGCCAGCAGTAGCCTTGCACCCAATGGGGAGAGATCTCTGTGGAACAACATCTGGAAGTCCAATATCCAACCGAAAATCAGAGTTTTTGGTTGGAGAGTAGCAACTGATTCGCTGGCGACCAAAAACAACAAGTGCAGAAGAACCCTTGAACATGACTCACGCTGCTCCATCTGCGGCATGGGCATGGAGGATGCCCATCACGCCACGGTGGCCTGTACCAAGGCGACGGCGCTGAGACATGCTATGCGAGTACGCTGGAGTTTGCCGCATGAAGAACTCTTTAGATACACAGGCAGGGACTGGCTACATATCCTGCTATCTCGGCTGGATGAGCTTACCAAAGCAAGAGTGCTGCTGATCCTTTGGAGGCCCTGGTTCCTGAGGAATGACATTATCCATCATCAAGGAAAGGAGTCGATCGACCGGTCGGTCGCCTTCCTGGAAGCTTATACTGACACGAATCCGAACCTGCAGTCCTGCGGTGAGAATCTCAAGGGAAAGGAACCCATGTTTGCCAGCAACGTGAACACCAAACCAACTTCTCCGACTACCCCAATTTCCAGCTGGAGGCGGCCACCTCCGGGTTGGATCAAGCTCAACACAGACGCATCCTTTGTTGACCGCCTTAGGTCTGGAGGTACTGGAGCTATTATCAGGAGCGATCAAGGTGAGGTGCTGCTCTCAGCCTGCTCGCCCATTCCCCAGTGTGATGACGTTGAGGAGGCGGAAGCCATTGCTGCTCTCCGTGGCGTAAGCCTCCTCGATGAACTTGGTCCCTCCAAGGTTATTGTCGAATTGGATTGTTCTATTGTTGTCGCCGCACTGAAGTCTGAAGAGACTGACAAATCCAAACATTGGGCCATCTATGATGAAACGAAGAGAAGACTGAAGGACAGACTGGATATCTGCATCCAGCATACTAGAAGAGAGGGCAACAGGGCGGCGGATACCCTTGCAAAAGCTGCAGTCAGGAGCGGCAACTGCACCTGGACATCCACGTCCCCGGACTTCCTGAAGGACATTGTAACACTGGATAGGATTTCTAGTGTTACCGTGCCTACCTAGGGCTCTCTTTTCTCTCTCAAAAAAAACAAAGTACACAGTTCAAGTCTTGTGTACAGCCTCCGACTGTTTTTCCGGATCGGAGGAAGTACCTTACACTTCACTGGTTTTGCTGCCCTGTGGTTACAAACGTATGAAGCACAACATGATATAGATAGTTGGGTTTAGTTATGTATAGCAGTTTGTCACAAATTCACTAAGGACATGTATTACACAGACATGAACAGAGCTTTAGAAATAAGACAAAGTGGTGATGTAGAATCTTATTATAGAGAGTTTGAACTGTTGCAACATCAACTTTTAGCTCACAACAGTGCTTTAGATGATACCTTCTTTGTGGCCAAATTTATGAAAGGATTAAAGAAGCCTACACGTGCAGCAATAATATTACATAAACCGAGAACGGTTGATGCTGCGATATCTTTGGCTTTGTTACAGGAAGCTCAATTGCAAGAGGAAGTGAAGGGCAGATATGAGCAGAAGCGCTGGCATAATGCTGCTGGGCCGGGTAAACTTGGACCTCATCCAGCAGAAGCACCTATGCTAAATGGGAAAGCACCAATGGTTGTGGCAAATTTGGGGAAGCTGGATACTCTCAAAGCACAAAGGCGAGCTCGAGGGGAATGCTTCACCTGTGGAGGAAATTTGGACCAACCCATCAGTACCCCCAAACAAGTGGACCTATCGGTCGTGGAACAAATTTGTGCTGCTCTAGATCAAGAGTCAAGTTCTTCCTCTGAAACTGAGACACAAGAGCAAGAATCCAGTGACTCTGATGAAGAAATCAACTGTCTATCCTTAGCTGCAGTTGAAGGAACTGTCAGTAAAAGAACTATGCATCTGCTAGGTAATGTGGGCAAAACTCAGCTTCTTATACTTGTTGATTCGGGCAGCTCTGACAATTTTATCAGTAAAGAGTTGGTTCAGAAATTACAGCTGCCAGTGCAAGAATTACCACTGATTCAAGTAACTATAACAGATGGTACTCGGATGATTAGCAACAAAGGAGTGCAACAACTCACATGGGGTGTTCAGAATAACAATTTTTGTACACCAGTCAGGGTTCTACCACTGAAATGTTATGACATGATTCTTGGAATGGCATGGTTAGAAGCATGTAATAATGGGAAGATGTATGTAGATTGGCATCGCAAGAAAATGTGGTTTATGCATGAAGGAGTGCGAATCACCTTGAGAGGAATCTCCTTGAACAACACGCATTGTCCTACAATATCAAGTAAAGAAATGCAACTGCTGGTAGAACAAGGTTCGATAGCCCAATTACTAGTGCTGGATAATATCCCTCGGTCAGTACCACCAACAGAGATTCCTGGCATAATACAACAAGTAATTGATGAGCATGAGGCAGCTTTCACTGAACCAAATGAGTTACCACCTGAACGAGCTTTTGATCACCAGATACCACTTGTTCCAGGAGCTGTTCCTGTGCAAAAGAAGCCTTATCGATATGTACCTAAACAAAAGGATGAACTGGAGCAGCAAATCAAAGATATGCTTCAGAAAGGTGTCATACAAGAAAGCCACTGACCTTATGCTTCTCCGGTGATTTTAGTGAAGAAAAAATATGATGGGTGGCGTATGTGTGTAGACTACAGGTATTTAAATGCCTTAACAATTAAGAACAAATATCCACTTCCAGTGGTAGATGAGCTTTTAGATGAACTATCAGGAGCGCACTACTTCTCCAAATTGGACCTTCGCAGTGGGTACCATCAAATACGTCTGGCCAAAGGTGAAGAATACAAGACGGCGTTCAAAACACACCATGGGCATTAGGAATTCAGGTTATGCCATTTGGCTTAACAAACGCACCAGCCACTTTCAAGCGGCAATGAATTCCTTATTTACTGAAATGCTACGCAAGGGTGTCATTATTTTTATGGATGATATATTGATATACTCATAAACAATGGAAGAACATCAGATGTTGTTGAAACAGGTTTTCACTATCTTAGCCGAAAACAAGTTGTTTCTGAAGAAGTCCAAATGTTCTTTGCTCAGACTGAATTGGCATATATTGGACATGTAATCAGTGCAGCTGGTGTGGCTACTGATCCAGATAAAGTAGCAGCAATTGAGGTGTGGCTAGTACCTTTAACAGTGAAGCAACTGAGAAGATTTTTGGGGTTTGCCGGATACTACATGAAATTCATTGAAAACTATGGTGTTATCAGCAGACCGTTAACTGAATTGCTAAAAAAGAATACACAATTCATATGGACTTCAGTAACTAAAACAACATTTCATGCATTAAAGAAAGCGTTGGTAGAAGCTCCAGTGTTGTCTTTACCTAATTTCAAATTATCATTTGATGTTCACACTGATGCTTCTGGTGTAGGAATTGGAGTTGTGCTATCTCAAGCACAACACCCGATTGCCTTTCTCAGCAAAGCTCTAAGCCCTAGAGCTCAAATGTTATCAACATATGAAAAGGAATGTCTGGCGCTAATTTTAGCAGTGGAGAAATGGAAACAGTAACTACAACACAAGGAATTCACCATTTATACTGATCACAAAAGTTTGATTCACCTCGAGTCACAGCAATTGACAAATTCAATCCAACACAAGGCATTTTGTAAATTGTTGGGACTACAGTATAAGGTCAAATACAAGCTGGGATCAACTAACACTGTTGCTGATGCTCTGTCTCGTTGTCAGGAAGGGAATGGAATTGCAGCAATTTCAGCGAGTACCCCTTGTTGGCTCGAGATAGTAGTAGAAAGTTATATGGATGACCCGAAAGCTAAAGAGCTCCTCACACAGCTCAGCTTAGCAAGCCCTGACAGTAATGGTTTTTCCCTTCATAATGGTGTCATAAAATTTCAAGTCAGAATATGGTTAGGAAACCATGAAGAAGCAAAGAAAGCTATTCTGTTAGCTCTGCATTCGAGTGGAGTTGGAGGACACAGTGGGGTTACTGCTACCTATCATAAAATTAAGGCATTGTTTGCATGGCCTCACCTGAAGGAAGATGTCAAGAAATATGTGACACATTGTGAGGTTTGTCAACAAGCAAAACCAGAACATATTGCTACTCCAGGATTGTTGCAGCCTCTGCCAATTCCAACCAAAGCATGTGACATTGTCAGCTTGGATTTTGTGGAAGGGCTGCCCAAATCATCCAAATATGACACTATTTTGGTGGTCATTGATAAATTCACAAAGTATGGGCATTTTATACCCTTGGCTCATCCTTACACAGCACAATAAGTAGCACAAGTATATGTCGACAACATTTATAAATTGCATGGTCTACCCAAGATTCTGATTTCTGATAGAGATAAGGTGTTCACAAGTCACTTCTGGCAGCAGTTGTTTAAGCTGACATATACAACTCTAAACATGAGTTCTAGCTATCATCCCCAGACCGATGGTTAGACCGAGAGGCTAAATCAGTGCATGGAGACATATCTGAGATGCATGACACAAGCATGCCCTTCTAAATGGTCTAAATGGCTTGCCCTGGCTGAATTTTGGTACAATACTACTTTCCACTCAGCACTAGGGAAGTCACCATTTGAAGTGTTATATGGCTACAAACCTAAACATTTTGGCCTTCAGGACACTACAATGCATGGACAAGCAACAGTTCCAAATCTGCAGTCCTGGTTGTAGGATAAACAGGATATGCAGAAGCTAGTTCAACAAAACCTGTTACGAGCACAACAACGAATGAAAAGTTAGGAAGATAAGAATAGAAGTGAAAGTCAGTTCAGTGTGGGCGATAAAGTCTATCTCAAACTTCAGCCATATGTTCAGACATCTATTGCCAAGCGTTCAAATCAGAAATTGAGCTACAAGTTTTTCGGACCATACACAATTCTGCAGCGAGTTGGGGCAGTGGCCTACAAGTTGGATCTACCCATGGGGAGTCAAATTTACCCAGTGGTGCATGTATCTCTGTTGAAGAAAGCTTTACCAGCAACAGAGCTAGCTCAACCTGACTTGCCATCACAATGCACATTGATTGATCATGTGTTACTACCACTGCAGGTAACGGATACTAAAACTGTTCTTGCTGGCAAATCTTCAGTTTCCTTGGTACAAGTCCAATGGGAAGGGCTTCCAAGCTCCTGGAAAACTTGGGAGAATGCTGCTCGACTTCAGCAAGAATTCCCAGATCATCCTGCTTGGGGACAAGCAGAGCTTCAAGAGGTGGGGAATGTCACGACTGACGGCATGACCGGGACATATTCATCTACAACGAAGAAGCCCAACAAGCAGTGATGGGCTTGACCCCAGTGGCGAGGTCTGAGGACCATGTAACGTAGTCAGGTGTTGGGAAAAAGAGCATTGATGGAAGCGTGTGTACCTCTCCTTCCTCTCTCTGCTACTTCCTCCCTCCCCGGAACTCTGGAATTCTTGTATCAGATCAGTAAATCTGCCATAATCGTGATGATTCCTAGCTATTTGGTGTGTTGCCGCTAGCTAGTTCGTTACAATGTGGTGGCTAGCATTGGGATCCTCCGAGAGCATTACACCATGTTTCTCAGAATTATATCAGATGGATGGGCGATGGAACAAGTTTCGGTGAAGCATCTATTTCCAATGAAGAAGGATTTGGACAATCGCTCTTGCACCGATCCATTGAATGATAGCAGATGTTCTTCACTAAACAGCAGTAACAAGCTGACTTATTTATGCATACCAGAACATCTTCTTTGTAGACACATAATCCATGTGGCAAACTGATCTTTTCATTTTCTTGATCTTCGATGAGTTGGCCTATGGAATAGAAATAAACCTTTCATATAATAATAAAGCTATCGATCACTATAAAGTAACAAGCACACTCCTAAACAAAACAAACCTAACTTAGAAAACCGCAAGCACTTCCGGAGAAGAAATAGTATTCATAACCTGTGTACTAATGGTTGGTCAAAAAAATATTATAAAGACAAATAAAAAAAGTTCGGCTATAATTTGTGGGTTATTTGCCACTTACAATGTACATGGATTGCAAAGCACAGGAAAAGTATTGAAAGTATTGCCCCTTCCTGGAAGGAGTTCGTGTACTTCTCCATGTACTCAACGTAACAAAACGATTAATACTTGTTGGTGGTTCCAACAATAGAGTATGTTTGTTGTATCCATGCATCGTCCATTTATATATACATTATACACCTAGAGAGAAGAGAAAATGCGACAAAAAATTATTGAATTTAATTTAGACTTTTCCCGGAATACATTGGTTGTAGACTTGTAGTATTAAGAGGGGAATCCTTAAATATCAAATAACCACCTATTTTTAGCCTACTCTCCGAGTAGGGATACCAAATTTGAAGAGTATGGCGGAGTATAGAACAAGGTTCAATTATATTTTACTATTTTTAGTGTTATGTGTGGATCTTCGTAGCGCTCATTATGCTGCCATCTCTACACGCATGAACAACAATGAAAGACACACACCTACGGTCCTACACGTTCAAATGACACCAAGCGTCCAAGCGACCCACATGCTACGTGACATCACACAAACAAATAAATACATCAATCGTCACGTGGGGCCGCTACTGTCTCACTACTCATTCAAAGACAAACACCAAATTTCAGTAATATTGCAAAAAAAGATACAAAAATAAACTCTTATTTTTCAGCGGAACCAACATTATTGCAATTGGCACATATAACAAGGATCAAAAAAGCGTACGCTTAGCCTCGCTTAAGCGTCTAAGCGGGTGCATCGGTCACCTACCGCTCAGGATTAGGCCTAAGCGGCCCATAAAGCGCTGGGCTAGCGTGAGAGGGGAAAATTTGGGGAATCCGTCATTCGGCAGTGGAAAGACGGCAGCGCTGCAGGGGAGAAGGATGGAGACGCAAGGGAGAAGGATGGAAACGGTGGAAAAGGAGTTGTGGTGGCTGATTTCGGTGAGGGGTGAGCTGCTCTGGTGAGGATTGAACCACTCCGGCAAGGTTCCTAGGGAGATGACGAAGGGGAGAGAGAGAGAGAGAGGACAAGGGAGAGAGGCGGCTTGAGGGAGAGTGAATGGTTCAGATACTTTAGTTTTAGGGTTTCCTACTGGGCCTTATTGGGCTATGTTTTACAGAAAAGGCAAACTGGGCCTTCTAACTGGAGCATGACCGCTCGCTTACCGCTTTTTTGACCTTGACATATAAACCCTTGCCTTCTACAGCTTTGCTCTATATTTTAGCTTTCTCCAACAAGCCCTTGCCTTTGTAGGTGTTTTTCGTAGCAACGCTCAGGGCTTCATGCTAGTACCACAAACTTTGGCCTATATTTTTCATGCTTATAATTATAGCAAAAGCAGTCAGATATTTTTTTGAAATAGAAAACATGACATGCCTGTGTATTTTGGTGACCAAACTGAAAATAAAAGCCTGCGATCTTGCGACCAGTACCATAAAGATTGGGACATTTAAACCACTTCACATCATCATCACTATACCATGCATACAGCCTCTTGAGCGTACATTTGATGATCTCTGACAACAATAATTCAGAAATTATCTGTACATATTTTCAAAAATAAAAGGGGAACAAGCTTTGCATAATCAGGTTTGCTCTTTTTTTGAAAATGATGAGATCCTGGAGGTTCTGGTGAGATCTGTTGAGGAACCCGACATGGTAATCCTTCAGAAATAACTTCTGCGCATAGGAGCAACTAATGCGCACGAGGAAAAAATTCAAGGGGTTGCAACAGAATGTAGTACGAGTAAGCTAGGATTAGCGGGCTCATCCCCAACAACAGAGGAATGCCCAAAGCATAAACCTAGCAGAGCACTTTATTTAGACAAGAGGCATCTGTCAGGCTTTATAAACAAAGCTCCAAACGGACCGACAACCAGCAAGTCTTACAAACACATCACACACTCTGTACCCAGTTTCATCAGTTTACCGTTATAGTCCAAATAAAAGAGAAGAATAATCGACATGAGACACTACATCACACTGGATTCACGAATGGTCCTTTGTGCACCCAGAGGCGCAATGTGCGCCTATAAACTCTAGATGCACCTGTCTAGAGATGGTCGCTCAGGATATCAACAAACAAGGTATCTGGCGTCTCTCTAGACGACGTCTACTAGCTGCTTAGGGTACTTGTATTCTGCTTTCTCTAGCTGGTTGTTTCGGCACTTTATGATATTTTAAGATGTAAACTTGAAACTACGCTACTTTGCAATAAATGAGTTTGTGTGCATCAATTGATAAAGAGACCGGGGCTTCGCTCCCCATTTAAAAAACAAAACAAAAAAACTACAGCGCAAGACAAGATAGTTCCTCGGTCTAACGGTTGTGTCCAGCATTCGGAATTCGGATTGCTTCCATTGCTGACATCAGCATCGTCATGTCTTTACTCTTCACCGATAGCAACCAAATTAAGCTGAGAGCTGCATAAAAATGAACATTTAAGCGAGTGGTCAAAGCACTTAGAGGAACCAAATAAGAATGTATGTGCAGTAAGATCAAGGAACACTGTAACAAGATGAAAAGAGAGGTACGGTGGTAACAAAGTTGCTAGGGATATAGCTAGACCATATATAGTACTTACCATAATATATTGATATGATTGCCATCCATAAAATCCCATATGAGAAGTATTGCACTGGAGTTGAAAGAGAGAGAAATATTGAAATTGGTGTTTAAAAATATTGGGCAGAGGTGGCCCAGAAGGATTCAACAAAGTAAAAAACTGATTAATAGCCCATATAGTAAGTGGAGATAGTGGAAAAGGATTGAGCTGAAAGGTTCCATGGACAAGACACGTGTGAATTACCTTCCTTCTAACTTGATTTAAAGTTCATGACAGACACCAGCTTGTAAACTTTCATCTGAAATTGGGACAGGCTCATTAATTGATACATATACACATCCAAGCCGTTTTATCAAACAGGGGACGACATAATTTGTGCGGGAAAAGTTAAAAAAAGTTATAATTTTTCTAATTGTTTGAGTTTGGCATGGAAACTCAAAAGTACTAGGAGCTTGCATGTGGTTTGTAGCTGCATAAGGATATGTTTTACATAGAGAAGGTAGAATGGTCCGAGCATAGGGTAGTTTTACCGATAAGATCTGCCAGCCACTTCCTCGTCTTATCCGTCAATCCTGTCACCAGAGAAGAGTAGATACTGATGCTAACTATCTCGATATATATAATTTTAGCATTTAGGAGCTACATCTCTTAATCATAATATGCGTGTGAAGAATGTAGTATACCACAATTTAACTCGTAATGCTGAGTTGAAGAAGATATCCTGGAAAAAGGAAAGGAACATGCACGTGAGTGAGTTTGTCATGAACCAGGAAAGAGCGGAATCCAGGAGAGTAACTAAGATTCTTAGGACATGAGGTCACCTCTTCCTACACCTAAGATAAAGCTTGGCAAGAGTTCTAGGCCTTGGCCGGAAATGCTGCTTCACGTGGCGCCTCCGGCGGAAACTAGCAAAGGTTTAGATGCCAGTGAGTTGCTACTGAAATTGGTAGTCAAGAGTGTACACATTGACTAAACCAGTGGTGGTCGGCGTACCCAAACCCTATGGGAAGTACATGTTGCGGCTTCATTGATGCTCCCGGTAATACCACGAGGTTTGTCAACTCTGGAGCCTTATTAGCCAAGTCTTCAACGATATCCGATGCCTTGAGACGTACGCGTTCCCAGTCCAGGGAGGCCCTACGAACATAACTATACTTCAGGCAGGCTCAAGAACAACAAGATGGAGACTAGCAGAGCTACAAGGAAGACACACATACAGCAACACCAGATCGAGGAATAGAAATCGCATGGGTGTACCTGACTTGTTCCGAGTAGAGGAGGGAGATGGTGATGGAACGGATCCTGAGGGCGTCGAGGGGCACGGAGTCATCATGCTTGAGGTACCGCTTGTAACTCTGGTAGAGGCACTTGACGTCCAGGTCGTGCTGATCGCCGGTGGCCATGCTGTGGAAGGCCTTGTGGTGCCTGAGGAAGTGGTGGAGGACCTTGGCCTCGTCGCTCTGCGGGGTGTCGGGCGGCCCCAGGAAGCGGGAGACGTAGGTGATGGCGTCGCCCCACAGGCCCTGCTCCACCAGCCGCGAAAGGTGTATCGCGCTCATGAACGAGCTCGTCTCGTTGAGCAGCCTGCATGGAGTTCATCCATGGAGTCAATGTAGAATTCAGGCGCGCAATGCATGAATGATGGGAAGCGAAGCGAGAAACGGGCCGTAGTACGTACCCTCTGAAGGTGTCTCTGAAGCCGTTGAGCCAGAGGTAGGTGACGAGCCGCCGGTGGCGGGACGCCGCAGGCACCCGTAGTCCACGGGGCCGATGAAGTCGCCGCGAGTGCCCACGTTTTCACGTATCATGCGGCAGGGGCGACCCATCGATCGATCGCGCCGTGAGAGGATTGAGATCTGGGAGGAGCAGGAAGAGGGGATTGGGGCGGAAGAGATTCACCTCTTATACTCGAGCAGCACCGGCGCAAGTGCAACACCGCCACCCCACCCCACCCCACCACCACCACCACCTCACCACCCCACCCCCTCTCCGAAGATTTCGTCATTTCTCTTCAGGGGAAGATTGGGCTGATGGGCCGAAGCGGACTCTATCTCCCGGGCTCTTGGTGGTACTGTTTTATTTGATTTGCATTCCATCTCTTTTACGGTTAGATTTTCACTCACCCAGGCTGTGAATTGATAGTCTCACGAATAAAAATGAATCCACCATTGTTCCTCATTAGATCATACTCTAGCTCCAATTGCAAGATTTTGAAATGGCAGCTTGTAAGATTATTTTGACCTCTGTGCAAACTTAAACTTGATGAAAGAGAACCCAAACACAAGCTGTCCATTTATTTTCAAAAATTTACAGGCGCACAGTACATGAGAAGCGTGCACACCTGCCAAGTGTGAAAGAAACAAAACAAACGCCTGAACTCCAGCTCCAGGCATGATACCTACATACAAAGAATGAAAGGGTGAAGGCTTACCAGCAAACTCCCAGCGAAATATTTCCCTGAGGTATTTTCAGCAGACTAACCTTAAGTTCCAGCAGGAAGAATGAGTAGTTCGGTATCAATTTTGGAGACTTTGAATTTACCATTTGACAGAACAACGCTACTTTTTGGTTTACAAGCTAGACTACAGTTATGTAAATCAATTCCAGCTTGGTCATGGTGCTAGAAAATAATCATACGGCTCCATATGGGACCGGATTTCATTACCAAAGATAACAGAACAGGAGGTCTCAGCAAAACCATCATGGTTTTTGCTGTTATATTTACAAGTTTTACCCAAAAAAGGACCCACCAGCAAGATTTTTCAGACAACCAGCAACAGCAAAATAACGCTAGGCTAACATGACGAAACGAACAGACATTTTTCTACAGCAAGCAACTTCCCAGCGGCTTTCTTCCCCACCAAACTTGTCTCGCCCACAAAGCAGGCTCTCCTTCCATCAGTCCCTCTGGAGGTGTAGGTCGCCTTCTTGCTTTGTCTGGAAAGGCAAGTAAATCAAAATACAATGGCTTTAATACTGATCCCGATAGTTAGGATGCATCCTGCACTTAACAAACTTCGTCTGCAAATATAATGTCGAAAATAGATTGCACTGCAAAATGAAGAAGATAAGAGTGTCATTTGTCAGATATGTTATCAGGTGAAACCATGACTAAAAAACATATTTTTCAGTTCTATTTTTTGGTTCCTTACCTTCCTCTTTTGGTATGTTTGGTTGGTCTGCAATGAGTTGACGCATTGCAGCGAGGTCACTTGAACTGTAAAGGAAAGAGCACCAAAAGACAATGAATAAAGATTAAAATGTAAGAACAAGATATGGCCAGCTGCTTATTTTAAGGCAGAGGGAGAGAGAGGCGGCTAATTGACTATTCTTTGATAAACTAGGAGGTGCAGAATTACAGGAACAAATATAAGGAGCTGATAAGAGAATGTAGTGGTTACTGGTTAGAATTTTTGCACTTACCTGCTCTTCCATGTCAACAAAGAGATGATCGATGATTTTACCGCATACCTGCCAATAGAACGCAGATAATTTCAGATGACCGTAAAAAGTAGCTTCTGCTATGAGAAAAAAAACTAACATGCATATCTATGTATTATCAGAAAAGAAGGCATATGCCATCTAAGCATATTAAACCCGCAAAAACAAAATGTTATTATTAGATATGAAGGCATTGGTGACTGGTGAATAATTTGAAAATGTCTAAAAGAAACATCACGTTCAGTTATGGAATTTTCATTTGGTTCTTACTCAGCCTGGTGCATGTCAGACAGCGTTTGTAATCCATCTAAGCAGTCCGCGATAGTTGGCAAAATTCCCACTTGTAGCTGCAACTGTTTCACTGTGAGTGCCGATCCACCCCTCACCATCTGATTAGTATTATGCAGCACTTTGTTCAAAATTTTGGCAATGCCATTGAACTCCTCCCTGAAAAATCACAGCAGCATTTGTCAGCCGTACCAACTCAAAACAATTTCCCTGGAGTCACACCACTACAAAAATTGGTTGGAACAACGGCTTACAGCGTCGCCCTCATCAAAACAAAGATGAGCTCCAGGCTCTCCATCTGCTTCCCCAAGAGGTCCTCCCTGATGTTGGGCACACACCGCAGGACACCATAATTTTTAGCATCTTCAAGTACCTTGTTAACACATGACAATATGACATAGAGTAAGGTTTTATTCCCCCTGAGAGTTGAGATTGAGAATCCAACATGATAACACAGCTACTAGTCACTATGATTATATGAGCATTGAGCAACCCCCTGTGTAGTTTACAATTTAGCAGCAGCATCAGGGACCACTACTCCTAAAATTAGGAACTCTTTCCAAAATTGAAACTGAGAAAAATTGCTAATGTAACTGTAACCAACCGAAAGTGAAGTGTGAAGAACAATAACTAGATTTCTCAAACTTTAATAAGGCTCGGAATTGATCATGTGTGACACATAACTGAATATCGTACATAAACAAGTAGAACATAGATAAGAGCAAAGATGCCAAGACGGATCCGAGAAGAACCAAGGTGATCATGTGTGACACATAACTGAATATCGTACATAAACCAAGTAGAACACAGATAAGAGCAAATATGCCAAGACGGATCCGAGGAGAACCAAGGTACCGGAAGGCGGGAGATAATTAAGGCCGCGTTGGAGAACTGGGAGAGGAGGAGGGAGTTGAGGTCATCCCACCGCTCCATCTCCTCCCGTGCCTTCCTTAAGCGCTGCTGCACCTTCCGCAACACGGCCTCCATCCAGAAGGACCGCTCGTCCTGTTTCTCTTCCGACCCTGGTGCTCGAACCCTGGCTAAAACCGATTTCTCAGCGGCGCTTGTTTTTTTAGGAAACAGCGGCGGCTGCTCTTTTCTTTAAGACTCCGGTGGGAGAATGGGGAGAGGGGAGCGTGGTGGGCAGCGGCGCCGTACTTGCGCTGGATGCCGGAGGCTCGGTTCGAAGTCCCCCTGTCCTCTGCTCGGTGGAGGCTCCCTACCTGCAGAGAGAAAACAGAGGTTATCATTGGACTTGGTTTCCTAGCTCTCCTTAAGATAAGCACCATGTAATGTAAGCACCCGGCTGAGAGGTCAGCTGCTTTCACAATTAGCTGCCGTCGTTTTCTTGCGAAATCGTACATCTAAGCATATGAAAACAAATCATGTTTGGCAGCATGAAGGTAATATTTAGCAAATCTGACACAATGGAATAAAACAAATGACACACAACAAGTATTCAACATTGATTCATTTCCATGCAGTTAAAACACCTACTGCCCACGCCTCTCCCTCCCCGTGTCCCCTACTACAGTCGAGACAGGCGACTCGGAGGGCGTCTCGAAGCGTCGAGTTCTCGCCGGCGATTCCCGTCGCTCCCCTCCGCCTCCGGTCGCCGTTCGGGCACCGGGAGGTGGGGGGGAGCCCCGGCTATCGTGTGTGCGTGTAGCTAGGTGTGTATTAGGTGTGTGTGCTTCCTGGCGGTGTCGCAGACGGCGGCGATGGCGCTGGTGATTAGGGTGCGGTCCTTCCCCTCTGTGCTTCGTTCCGGCGTCGTCTTCGTCGCCGGGGAGGTCGTGAAGGTGTTTCGTCGGGTGTGCTGCTCCGTTTCTGCTTCTCCGGCCGGCCGTGGCGGCGAGGGGAGGAGTCGGTTGAGCTGCGTTTCCCGTTTTGTTGCTGTTGATGCAGGTGGTTTTCCTCCGTCGTCTCTGCCCCGGCCGGCCTCGGTGGCGAGGGGAGCGGCGATTGGAGGCGGTAGGGTGCGCGTGGAGGCTGGCCTGGACGTGGCCGTGTCGGCTGGAAGAAGGGAGGTGCTAGGGAGCTCGCGCTGCGGCCGTGCGCGTTCATCGAGTCAAAGCTCCGTTGAGTGGCGGCGGACGGCTCTTGCGGCCAGCTATGATATGCGGCGGCGCCCTCTCTCCGGCGGTTCGTGGTACGGCGACGGCGGCTTCGTCTAGGTTCTTGGGAGCCGGTTGTGGATCCGATCGAGGTTTGACCAGGCTACTCAGGGTGCTCCGTGCATTTTTCCGGGGTCTCTTTGCAATTTTCTTTGTTTGCTGGACCTGTGTCGGATCCGTCCTCAAAAAAAAACACCTACTGCCCACAACGGTAAAAATGGCACATAGGGCAGTTGTACTGCCATTCTGCCAACATGATTTTACTTGCAGTTTATCTACTATGGTCGTTACTAGCACATGACAGCATCAAATACCACTGTTGGTCCATGGCATGAAACAGAGAAAAAGAGGGCAAAGTACTAGTACCTCTGTTGGTCAAACGGCGCTGCCGGTGGGAGAAAGTGTCGGGGCGTGCTGCTCTGGAGGAGGAGGGGTCCTGCCGGTGGCGGTGCTAATCCGCCGGAGTGGAGGAGTGGCTGAGGTGCAGATCGGGTCGGAGACGGCCTGGCGGTGGATCTGCGGAGCGGGGCGGCGAATCGGCGGCGCGAGATTCGCTGGGAGCGGCGGCGAGATTCGTGGGGAGAGGGAGAATCGGCCGGAGATTGGTGATGGGCTGAAGCCTGAAGCGGACACTTTTTCCGGGGTTCTCGGTTGTAAACTTTTTTGCGGGAATTATTTTTTGCACCACGTCAGCCAGTAACTGTAATTAGTAAGTCATTCACATTGCTCACAAATGTACGGGGATCTGAATACTGCTCACAAATGATGTTTTAGAAATTGGCATGTTTGAGACATTGATATCATTTCTAAAACGTAGTTTGGCTGTCAATCTTAACATTCCACATGTGTCTAGCTTCCTCCCCTCATTTTTCTGTCAACTTTCTATTTCAGCACAAGTATTTCCCAGGGATTTTACGAGAAAAGGGATAAATTCAGGTGAATAGCGCTTCTCCTCCACAGCCCGTTTACATAATTTTAGAAAATTAAAATTAAAAATAGCGTAGCCATGATGTTCCATTGGACTGCAAGCCGATGCTAGGACGAGATGCCTGACGCCAATGATACATTGCATAAGTTGTCACTTCCTGCAGGAGCCAGGGTCACCAGGCACAGAGGTGACAGAGCAATGACAGCAGCGAGTTTCAAAAGGTAACCAAACATGTTGTAGCCACTTGCACATCAAAAGATCCGCTTGCTGTCTTCTACAACTACAAAAAAATTGGCGAGCAACATCGCCATAACATTTTCTAACCTTTGCGTAAGCTCATTCTTATTCAGATCTCTTCGTCCTTCTTTTTCGTGATCCTGACTGTTTCGGTCTCTCCTTACGGCCCACATTGTCGCCAGCTTCCTTGTGCTTTCTCTGCTTCTTCTTCAACGTAGACTTCTCAACGTCCCCATCCATGAGATGTTCGTACTCTTCTAGACTTGCAAATGGAGTTGAGCCACTCTTTGCACCATGCTTCCGCTTTTGCCCACGGGCTCCGGCCTTTACATTGGTAATGTTATCATCAGAATCGTCAGCACTCTCAACTTCAGAGTCCAGGAAGGACATGTTAAGATCATCGTCTTCTTCATCATCATCTGAAATGTCAACCAACTCATCAACGTCGCTGTCATCTTTAAGCAAATCCCCTTCCTCCTCAAATGCCTTTGCGTCCAGATTGTCATAGTCGTATTCCCCATCCTCAGCGTAACCATCGTCCAGCACCTGCATCTCATCATCACTTTCATCACTAGCATCATCAGCTTCATCAGCTTCATCAGCTACAAGCTCTCCAGTATCATCATCAAGAACCAAAGCTTTCTTCTTCGCCTTCGACTTAATAGGGCCAGTCTTATTCATGTAAAAACGATGGAAAACAACATCTTCAGGAGGAACTTCATCTTCTGCCAGTTCTAGTAGATCTTCTCCAATGAGATTATGATTCAGGTCAAGCTGCAGAAATAACAAACGGACGTAGTTAGATCAGCCAATGAAATGGCGGCAGTGACAACTTGTACCAAATCTAGAGTATGGAGAGTGCCACATGTGCTGTCACATGATGATAGAAATAAACAGATAACACAGTTAAATGTGTGGTCAGATAACACATATGAACATAAACATGTTTGTTTAATGACCCTTAGGCCTGATCAAGGTATCACTGACTTAAATGGCGCATGTGCGCAGCAGCACAAGTGCAGGGAGAAAAGTTAAAATGAGGAAAAGTAAGGTTGTACAGCCTAAAGTGTGGAAACACATGAAGATAGCACTAACTTAAAGGAAGTACTCCGTAAGAAGCACCTCAACTAAAAAAAACTAATCCACAGTTTAGCAACAGCTGCGGTACATGCTAAGTGTATGAGGGGTTACCAGCGTACTGTCAAGACACACAGACATTATCTGCCATACGACAAAGACATAGCAATGGTACTAATGCATAGCCTCCTACTGATAAAGGTACATGAGATTATGGAACCATGAGAAAATACAAACAAATAACATGAACAAATTCAGACACGAAACATCACAAGATGAACAATTCGGCCTCAACAAAAGAAATAGAGGCAAATAACAATCCATACCTTTTTAGCAGGTGCAATTTGTGATCCACCATGCCATTTTCCTTCAGCAATGTGGTTTCTTTTCGGTTTCTTCTCCATGAACTTGTCAAGGAAGGCAGGAAGCGACAGGTCTGTCAGTGGATCGCCATTATAAACAATATTGTTCCCAGATAGCAATGTCCTAGCCATTGTAAATACTGACGGGTGCACGTGTGAGGCCAATAATGTTAGCTCCCACCAACTGACACGGTCTGCATTGCTGAGAGCACGGCAAAAGGCACAGGTGAATAGGTGATGGAAAAATACTGATTGTATCGTAACGAAGTACAAAGGAGGGAATTATGAAAAATACCATGTTATAAGTTACTAGAGATCTAGTCAGTCAGACAAAATGGTTATTGATTTTGTATACCAAGTGACCGATTATGTTTTAGACTTTTCTTGTAAATGGATTGCACTAGTGTAGAATTTTGAAATGAATCAGATAATATTAAAAATACTACACGGTGATATTGCCAGTTGCCACTAGTGTTTCGTACCGAATAGACGGAAATTTACTATAGACTTGGATGAGATAGTGCTAATCTAAATATACATGATGCATTCCCATATTTCATTCCTTGCATTATTAAACAAAATAATCTGAAAAAAAATCATGCACAGTATAGGATTAAAAAGACAATACCAGTAAGAAGGCTCTCTGTGACGTGGATTATATAATACATGTGATGTTGATCCCTCAGCTGATGCATTGGTTTGACCCTTCTCATCACCAGCAGCTCCTTTTGCTTGTTTCGTAGTATCAGAATCATCCTCAGAATCAGAATTGTATTTCTCAAGTGAAGCCAACATACCATCCTGTTTATTTGGAGTTGTTGAAGCAATAGCAGGGTCCTCAGGATTCTCTACAATGTCCTCAAAGTGTTCAATACCATCATCAACAGATTCATTCTGGAGCACAATCGACCTGAAAAAAAAATGTAAATTTGCACTCAATTTAATTTACTTATATGATATGGTATTGATCGACAAGTAGCCACATACCATAATGGTGGCTTTGCTTTAAGGACCTCAGACAGTATGAAAAGGCATCCACAAGCAAACTGTGGAGGGCGTTGAAGAGCCACCTGTTTAGAGACATCATGATTTAATTATAGAACTTCCCTAAATCCATATGATACTGTAATCATTAGAAAAACTGGTAAAATAAAACATTCAACACTTCAAATTTGCAATTATTATGCTGCTCCAGTGACCTGAAAACTAATTCGCTCAGTGCTATCCCGCCAGCTTTCATATACATACTTATCAGGATTTGGAAATGACTATGGTCTAAACATCGATTAGCTTCAAAACGTCTTGAAAATGATGTTGATTTTAGTCCTGAAAGTTGGCATGGTTGCACTGAAGTACAACATACTCTTCCATAGTACTAGTTTTTTAGGCTCCGCTTGATATATTGTGTTGCGGCCCATTACCAGAGTAATTCATACGCCCATAAAATATTCAGAACAGGCCGATAATGGGTGCTAGGATGACCAGTTTTGGGTTGGCAAAAAAACTGTTTTGATACGCTCCGAAAAAGATACTGGTGAGAAGCTTTTGTTCCTTTCCCACAAGCGTCATGCACATCGCCTCCTCTCGCTACCCAGAGCAGGCATGGCCGTGAGGTGACAGCGGCCACTGACGGAGAGAGCAATACACTGCGGCCAGTGATTGACCCAGTGGCAGGTGTCCTCCTGGGTCATGCCAGCCAGCGCTGGAAGCGCACATGCTGATGCCACCTCACTGGCTCCAGTCTTCTCGACAGGAATGGAAGCCAATGGTGGTTCATATTCACCAAATCCAGCGCCATCGAACTCAGAGTCCTTGGACCCTCAGGCATGGGAACTGTCCTTCTGTCCACCGGATCTGTCCTCCTGATACGTTGGTGAGTTCAGCGCTTGCATCAGCTTTGTGGCAAAGTCAGTACTGGATTAACGGTCGAGGATTTGTTTGTGGAGGTCGCCATTGGCAAGGCTGCGTGCTGTGTTCCTAGCGTTTGGGAGTAGCCAGTGCTCATTACACAATTATGCCTCCTCTTCTCCCTCGCTGAATCCACACACTACTTTTCCATAGGAAATAAAAATTGCGCAAAAAACATTGGAGATAAATTGCAGAGGTTTCATTGGTGCTCGAGATATACGCCTGTCACAGGAAGAGAACTTTTACGAAGCTCCCAAGAGGAACCTTATGGAAATTGTAAAGCCGTTTTCTTGGAATTTGCAGGTTCTGGGGAATTTCCACCTGGTATTTCCATGTGCAACTGTGTAGTTTTTAGTTCTAGCGACTTGAGTGTTGTAGAACAGTGGTGCTAGTGCAGTATAGTTGTGGTGCAACTAGTGCTGATACTTTATGTTGTCCTTGGCAACGAGTAAATCCATTCAGGCACAATCGCCTTATAGATCATGACTCGTGAGCCCATGAGAACCATGTTTGTATTCACAAACTTAGATAGCAAATTTAAGTAATAACCACATCATTAAAATCAGCTACCATGTTAAAAAAAAAATCAACCAACAGACCTGCAGTAACCGCTTCGAAAATGCAGCTACTCTCTTCAACATTACATCATTCTTCATTGCTTTCACCAGTAGACCTAGAAATAATTCCGGCTGAAACATGCAGAATAACCAGTCAGGTAAACTACAGAAAAATTACTCCAAACAATATATATAAGGGTGCAAAGCTCATGGCTACTGTCATGAACGTGGGTCATGACATAGGGGATAATGACCCTAGGGCCTATACGAGATGTTCCTCTACCCATGAGGCGCGACAGCTCCATGAAGGTGTGCACACCTCAAGGGCAGGGAAGAAGCGGATGAAATAACTAGATTGATTTATTTCTTGACGGCCCATAACGAATACAAGAGGTCCCTTTTATAGGGAAGACTCAACTTGACATCCAACAAACCTATCTCTACTTTCCTAACAAACCATATCTTATTATTACTATTTAAATAAAGATTCATCAGAGATATTTACTAATTGAAGCCAGCTAGGGCCGGGTGCTTCTATAGCACTAATCTGCACGCATGACAGCTACATTCTTCGTGGTTAGGTTATGCCAGAGAAAAGACTTCAAGACCACGTTACTGTTTGAAAATCAAAGTAGGATGAATAAAGAATAGAAAGGATGACAAAAGGATCGGAAACTGAAACCTTTGATGAAGTAACAGCTGAAGGACTCAAAAGTTTTGCATATAATGCACGGTAAAACTGGTCACTCGCAATCTGATTTTTTGTCGAGATCTGATATAAAAGCATTAACGCCTGAACACCAACATTGAAGTTCACAGAGTGCACCTACATGCAAAAAAAAGTCAGATGGGGTCCTTACACAGCTTAGCATGTACTTTTATTATTTTAACTAATAATAACCTCACCAGTCTAAATAGAATTGGTGTCTGAACTTCCACAATATCATCAACTTCAGCACTTGCAACATATGGTAATGCTCTATTTACACCCTGCATAAGATGAAACGATTAATACAGAACTAGAGAGACAAGTCAATAACAAGTATGAACACAATAAAAGGAAACATATGCATGTAAGCATACTGTTAACACATAACACGACGAAGCAAAGACGGTACTACGCCGTGCACGGAGTAAGACATACATTTAAAAGTGCAGAGAGAAGACGGGAATCCATCTCTAAATCTGAGCCTGCTGGTGGATCCACTTCATGGTTTCCATGCGAATTAGAGTCGTTGACCTTGTCTTTTCTCACATTTGATTTTCCGTTTTCATCTTTTTTCTTGCCATGTTTACTTTGTTTATCTCCTTTAGTATCACGAGGGCAAGACATGAGTACCTACAACAGTGACATGGAACGAGAAAGATAAATTTAAATATTTAAAAGCAACACCATCAAGTGAGCAGACTATGAAAATGAAGTTAAAGCCATAGGAAAAAAAATGACATATAATGTGAACTGCAGAAGTCGAAAGAAAGGGACCAACAATATGGAGGCTGAGGATGTGATGAAAAGACAGTTCAACTAATGGTTTGTAGGAAAAGGGCCAACAGATAAGTAATAGTTCCTAAGCACAGCAAGAATTAGACACTGCAGAAACATATCCAAACCTTGAAAAGGCCAATGTAGACATCCACCAACCGCTTTGCGATTTTAGGTCCATCTCCTTTTTTGGCAAGAAAAATATGGCTCAAAAAGTTGACCTGTACAATGGTACCTTTAGTTTAAAAAGGCATATTTCGAATACATAGTAGTTTGGATAGATGAGCATATTCTGGTATTCAGAAAGTAAAAGTTTACACACAATGTAAACAGTAAGAGAACCAATTTACCAATGTGCACTGTTTATAAAATTCAGAAGCACAGAATAAAATAGTAAGGAAAGTAACATACGGCTTGGTATTTGGCCCTAAGCCCAACATGTGGTCTGAACAGAAATGAGTCCACCTCATCTATCACAACCATCTGCAAATTTTAAAATGTCAAATAGGACACTAGAACTATGTTTTTCTAAGTGCTTTGACAGCAAATATTATATATTTAATTATTTTGATTGAATCAATAGTTCATGACAATAACGCAAGTCTCGCATCTTTTTATAACGGAACAAATGTATATATACCTTCATATTTGGATGGGTGGAAAGGAGACCTGTTAACAGATACGCAGCACTTGACGCTGCCCTTCTTTCAGGATCTCCAAGCTGCAACAGATTTGCATCAGGATGACTAAGAATAAGGCCTCTTCCCATAAAAATGGAAGGAGTTGCTTCTCATAAGAAATTTAGTATTGCAATATAAGATAAATTATATCTGCCTTTGGCACATTATATTAAGCTAAAATGGAGAAATGTCGGGAAAATGATAACTTACTTTGTTAACAAGAGCTGTAAGTAACCGGCGTTCCTGTTCAGATTTACTCTTTAAAAGGGTCGAAACCGTCTGCAGAGAGAGGAAAAAACAAAAGAACACACATTCATGATAAGGAAACACATGAACATTCTTAGTGATCATAGTAATAGCACAAATCAGCGAAAGTAAGTCTAATTCACGAAGCTAGGATAACTAAATCCTCGAAAAAAAGAATGCCAGCCATTTGCCAGGTAATCTCATGAGGAACCAGTGGCAGAGTTAAAGCTTCCAGATTTGACAAAATCCCTACACCTTTGACAGAATTGGAAGCCAGCCAGTTACACGCAAGAACCAGTTTCAAACCTCCTGGTTTTCTCTCATAAGCTAATAAGGTATTCTTTTTCTTCACAACCAGTTCATGTGGAACTTCTGCTGGTCGACAAAATTGCTCCCAGAAACTTTGACTCAAATCATCATATTTAGTAACAAAACTAAAAGCTGGTTTACAAATTTTCTGGTTCCTGCCAGGAAATAGCTAGTTCCCACCAAGAATATCAAAATTTAATAATCCATATCTGAACAAAGCCTGACTACAAATTGTCTTGCTTAATAACCCTGCGTTTAATTGCTTTGAATGATGATGCAATATCAACTCAACAGCCAACGCCTGCAATTTAGTAATAGGCTACACATCAACACGTATCTCCACTAACAAGAGAGTCACAGCTAGATGAGATGTGATGCAAGTTAGTCTAGAGAAACCATGCTTAGCTTTCTTAAAGCCATACTGGTGTAGCAATTTCTATTGCAGCTCCAACACCTTGTTAAATGTTTGTTATTATGTTTTGATGAGTTTTCACAACTACTTTCTTGTGTTCAAGATCTCCAAGTATCTGGTGTGATGTACAAAAGAATAGAATATGTGGCACTGCAAGTTCCCATTGACTTGTTCTGTGAGGGTATAATGATATTTCTTTGCCAAGAACCAGAGTAATGATAACGTTTGTTTCATACGAATACACAACTTGGACTAACCTTCATTGCTTTGTCCTTGAGACTTGGCAGCATATCTTTTAATGCATCCTCCAGTGCAATAACAAACTTCTCATACCTGTAATAGTAATCAGACAATTAAAACTAAAATAGAATGATCACGCCTTGACAAACAGTATAAAAGACTTTGTTGACGCATTTCTATCCTCCATTTCTCCATAGGTCTCAGCCTCGGGTAACAATCAGTTCAGATGATCTATTGTGCAAGAATCATGGGTAAATTTCATCTACCCGAAAACTGCATCACGTAACCATAGATATTGGGACAATTGGTAGCGTAGGCCCTAGATAGCCAACTTTCTCCGCTAATCCTTGTTCTGACCATATGGACACACATGTCAGGTGTCACATGGATAAGGAGTGGCACATACCATCAAACATGGAGGCTCCTTCCCCTTCCTGTGTTAGCATTGCCCCAAAACTATGGTTCTCTGAATTTGCTCAAGGTACATCTCAACTAACAGTTTGGTACTTAAAATGCAAGGACCTAGATAGCACAGGAATTCTAGTGCCTTCATTTGATAATAGAATAGTACTAAACCCTTGCTAGCTACTGTTGCTTGTTACGTCAGCAAGTCTTCCTCAATCAAAGGATTATTTCTTCCAGAGTTCAGACCTCCATATAGCATCTACTTGAATCCTGTATAACTCAATCCTAGGTTACAAAATACATAGTTCAGTGAGAAATACCTCTGTTTCAAGCAGTCCTCCCAGTGCCACAATAACAAAAGCGAATAGCCATCTTTTGTTTCAGGTAAAATGTCTAATGGCCGCTGAATAAGACTTTTCAACTTACGATCGGGCAACAACCTAGCAAGAGAATGTAATCAATAACCAATATGACAAAAAATAAAAGAAAAAAGACAGTTCATGTGACAAGAAAATAAAATCTGACAGGCTAATTAAATAGTATGGTCCTAAATAATGTCACTCGTAAGACAGCCATCGACCTCTCGTACACATGCAGCATAGTTCCTTTACTAATTAATCCGCATTACTGCCTCAACGAAACTATAGATAAAGGAACGAAAGAGGTACGCATCATAACTTGTTTTCTTTAAGTACATATGTAGACCTACCCTTCTAAATTACGATGCATTTTATGTAAGGAAATGGCAGTAAGGATGAAGGAAAAGAAGGTAGGAAATAGAACAAAATAAAAGCCACCAATTTTGCTTTAGTGTCTCAAGAGGGACAATTAGTATTGCCAAAACATAATAAAAGACAAGAGTCCAGAAAGATGCTAACCTCATTTCGAACAATTCCCTCAATGCATCGAAGCCTGTGAACGCATACCTTTTACCAACTTTTGATGCAACCATACCTGTTTTTTTAATTAAAAAAAAAGAGACAAAGAAACTCTTTAGAATATTTATATTAATCAAAGAAGAAGAAAAAACAAGATGATCTGCAAAATGGTAATTGACATGAAAAGCGTAGCTATACTGACGATCACGAGAAAAAATGAAGTAATCCCCAACGAGTTAAGACATGCTTAACAAACTTAGAACTGCAGGAAAACAAATTTCGTGTATTCACAGACGAACTGCAAGAAAACAAATTTCGTGTATTCACAGACCCATGGCTGAGAAGTCCAAGCACTATCTATCTTAAGATGCCTGAATGAACTGCATGTTGTATAGCATAAACTGATAGTTCGTAAATTTTCAGAACCTGTGATTGGAGACAATATCAATTTTCTATTCGTGATAATGTTGAAGTTTAAAACAGAGGAAGATATTTATCAGCAATTGTGTTATTCTATCGATATCATAATGGCCTTCAGATGTGTCTGGATGGGCCCAGCGAGGTTCTAGCACTAAGGCTGGCCATAGTGGGGGATAACTTAGACTAGTAACATGCATATGTTACTAGTCTATGTTACTACCGGTTATATGCTTATATTGTCAAGGGACCAGAGTAAAATTGTGATCTCAGTTTAAAAAGAAATTTTACAAGGAAATCAAACTAGAGCCAGACAGTAACCTTGACTCGTGAAGATGAGTCATCTCGTAAAATGGAGCCATATTTCTCCAGCGGCAAGGAACACATTGAAAGATAAAGACATTGCTGGTATTTACACAAGACCACTGGCTATGATTATATTGAGTTGACCACTATACACTACGAAATTACAGCAATGTTAATATTGCAAGCCTATGACTGACAGCCACTTAAATAAAGCGTATTGAAGATGATCTACTCTGGAGTTCCTTGGTTTGGGGATCAGTGTGATACTGGATTTAGTGACTTTTGGTGTGCAACAGGTTCACTCATGACTCGTATAAGATTCTAACATTCATGGTTCATTTTTTGATCTCTGGTTGCAGTTACAGACTTACAGTTACTGCAGTCGAATTGTTCCCATATACCAGTTTGACTCAGAATGTTCATGTGATAAAAACTGCTGCTATAATATCAGTTGCGAAGTTGTACGGATTACGTCGCACGTTCATTCCTAGCTTTGTGTCTACATACATGAAGAATCCAAAAGGTTCCAGTCTAGCTATGTTTCCATGATCTATGAAGCATTATTGCATAAAACTTGTCCAATGTGCAATGAAGATGGAATTGTTGCAATGAATAGAGTATTTCAATAGTGCTAGTCACTCACCAAGGAGAGAGTCAAGAGCCCTCATGTTTGCTATTGGATTGTCCTCAACGAGACATGTGAACGCGGACACCTTATCGGACGATGTACCGGACTTGGCCGACATCTCCAGGAGCTTCAGATCACCAGTGCCCCGGCGCACCATGTCATACTCCCTCGAGTACTGCGCCATGAGCTTCTCCGCCAGCTCCCGTTTGCGCTCCACCAACCGCTGCATCTCCTGAAGCCCCATTGCTGGCAGGGCATGCTTACGGTCGCCTAGTACCTTGGTCGCAAGCTCATCAGCATCCGTGTACCACTGCCCAGAGAGGGCGCCCGCCTTTACCAGCGGGTAACTGGTGGCGGCACCAGTAGTGGCGGCGGTATGAGGGCCATGGAGCTCGAGAGGATGCGGCTTCTTGGCAGGTTTAGGGTTTTGGGGGGTTGTGGTGTTTGGGGGCGCTTCTGGGGTTTGGGGGTGCTTCGACGGCGGCTTGGGGGCGTTCATGGGGCCGGACTTGCGGAAGTCGGAGTCGTCGAAGCCGGAGGAGGAGTTGCCGGTGGCGGGGAGAAGGCCGAGAGAGGAGGCGAACGAGGCGACGTCGGACTTGATGGCGTCGATGTCCCCCTCCTCCGCACCGGCGGCGCGCTTCTTCGCCTTCTTCTTGCTGGACTTCGACTTGGGAATATCGTCGAGCTTGACGCCCTCCTCCTCCACTTCAGCAGCCGGCGGCTTCCTCGATTTCTTGGTGGACTTCAGCTTGGGGCTCGCGTCGGACTTGAGCGCCTCCATGCTCTTCTCCTCACCGCCGCCAGCGGGTTTCCTCGATTTCTTGGCCGACTTCAGTTTGGGGTTTGCCTCCGTCATGGATGGACGCCTCGGCGATGGGATATGCAAGCATATGTGAGGTGGCGTAAGGGGCGGCGGCGGCGGCGGCGGAGGCAGGGCGAGGTGGCGACGGAGGGAGGAGGAGGCGGCTGGGTGGGCGAGTAGGCTGAGAAGGGTTTTTGTCGGGGGAATAGAGGTTGAGGAGGTGGAGAATGCCGGGCCGGAGAGGAGGAGATCTTTGAAATTAGGCCCACGTGATAAGGCCCGTTTCTTCTTTTCATTCTCCAAATTTGCGAAGGCTGCGCTTTGAGAAGGTCGCGTGGGGCCGCAGAGGAAAAAAACCTGAATTAAAAATATACAAGTTCAAGTATACTGAAATTCAAAGTACAAGTACAATAAAAATCGAAGTACTATGAAGTACAACTATACTAAAAATCAATTTACAAGTAAAAAATGAAATACAAGTACACTAATAACCGAACTACTACGAAGTAGTTTTTGAGTCACTACGAGAGTTTTAAAGTCACTAAAAGCCACATGGTTTTTGAAGTATGGAAAAAAACTTCGCCAACACCTTTCAACGTTAGATTTAGTTATGAAAATATCTCGGCTCGAATATCGCGGTGGTGAAAACACTTTGTAGTTCAGAAAAGCGTTTATAGATAATTTTATTTTGAATTTATGTTTCTCTAAAATTGCAGAAATTGCATCATCTTGTTCTCATATTCTCACCCCCATTTCTCCTATTATTGATTTCTGAAATCTTGCTACCACTAGTACTAGTTGCTATGAAAAATCAATAGGGTGTACTTTTTCTTTTTTACGATTGCAATACTCAAAATAAATGAGTATTGTAGCTTTCAAAGTCCTTGAGACCTATTGGATAACTCATGCGATGGTGGACTAGCCACACATGATTAGAGTCTCTCCCTCCTATATAAACTTGGTTCCTAATTCGTCAGAGGACCAACTTCATATTTGGTCCAGCCAGGATGACTACTACCACACCTGGTCGAAAGGGGTGTCCATCTTCAATACGTAAACGAGACTGTTTTTTAAGCATGGCCTTGAGAAAGCGGTGAACGAGCAACCTTAAAATAATTACCTAGGCTCAAATGTATTGCTTTGGCGGAGCTTAAGAGGTACACGATGATTACCGACATATTTTTGGTTGTGGGATCGGGTATCTTCCATTCAAATACCTAGCCATTCATTTTCATTAGGAACTTATTAAAACCAATTTTCTTTGAGTGTAAATTGGGGTCTTAGGTAGGTAAGATGGTCTCATATGGAGATCGTCTTCTCTTAATGAATTCCATCTCACAAGCTTGTCAATGTTCTTATTGTTCTTCATTAAAATACCAAAAGGGTTGCAGAAATATTGGATTTCTACCGCTCTAGGTTCTTTTTGCAAAGTGACTAAACAAAAGACAAGTATCTTAACGACGTGGAACATTGTTTGCCACTCTAAGGATCAGGGGGTATTGGGGATGGGAGCACTGGATATAAGGAGTAAATTGTACTTCATAAATGGTAAATCTAATTTCTAAATGAAGAAGGGTTGTGACATGAGCATTATATTACAAACATTTCTGTGGCAAAACATTATCCCAAGTAGACCTAAAACCTACTGATTTACCCTTCTGGAAGGGGATCATGGTGATTAAACATGATTTTTCCGTGACATTCATTTGTTGTTGGCAACGTCCTTCAAACTATATTATAGGAGGACTCTTGGTTGGGGTTAATCCTTTAAGTGTAGTGTCCTTCACTGCATACTATTATGCAACACAAAAACCTTTTTGATTGCGGATGTTTTATGTGTTGCACCACTAAAGACTCAGTTTCAAAGGTCTGTTTTATGAGAAAAATGGATCTCATGCTTGCATCTGGCAAAGAGATTGGTGTGCGAGTCTTTCTAATGTGGAAGATTCTTTCAAGTGGAAGTCGAAGGCAATGAAATTGTTTACGCTCAAGTATGTTTATGGTGATATTTTAAATGGCCACACAAATTGTGTAGGTAATTACTTGTAGAAGTTTAAGATACTACTAAAAAATAAAGTTTTTTCTTAATCGGAGAGTGTCATTAACCAAATATAACCTTGTCAAGGGGCGTTGTAAGGGATGTATGAAGTGTGTGTTCCATGACACAGATGAATTTGTTAAACACTTGTTCATTTCCTAGTCCTTTTGCGCGTAATACTTGGAGATTGGTTAATTTCACATTCAATACCCCTAATATATTTTAAAACATGTCAGGTAATGAGTTGAATGGAATTTATAAAGAAACTAGAACATACACATATGTATACTTTTTGTTGGGCATTTTGAATTTTCATAGTGACGTTTTTTAAACAAGATGGGAGTTTCTCTTCTTCACTTTGCGTGATCCATGAGATGTATAAAATTATAATTTTTAAACAATGCAATAAAAAAGAGACGTGTGCATCGTTTTGATGTAGATGCTAGGGTTTTGTTCCCCTTTCCAAATTGACGACAAATGCGTCACTGTTCTATTTCGTCTTGTAAAAATGAACTGATTTCCGGCCGTGAAATGCTTATAAAACATTCGATAAAAATCAAACGTGCTTATTTATTAATGTAACTCAAAGAATAGAAATTGCAGTTAAATTTTGGTACAATTGCACCTTTTCAGTTCCGCGGTCTTAGGAAAAGTCATGTGAAATTGTTGATGACTGAAACTAATAATTTATGATTGTATGCTTTTCAAACCCATAACAATATCTTTTTTGTTTGTATACTGCCAGAAACCCTTTTAGTTGTGCATGAATCCTTTCTTTAGCCTTTTCCTATAACCGACAAAACCCAATGGAAAACAACAACCAGGTGGATCCGAGTCAGCGATTCCAGAAAAATAGAAGGGAAAACAAAAGCATCAATCGTCTAAGAAAACATCAACTCGTACGTGGTTCGTGATCAATTGGTGACGCGGCAACCTCATGCAGCCATCCCACTCCATACAACATCCTCTTCTGCCATTGAGAATCACGATCGATTAATCGGTTCATCCTACATCTTCCGTCACACTTAATCAAAAATGTTTTCCTTTGGGATAATTGCTTCTGTGCCCTGGTTCTCTCTAGCTTATCTGTTTGTGCCGCCCCCGCGTAGTTTCTCTCGTTCGTGCCCTGGCTGGGCCGCAAATGGCCCGCGCACGGCCAAGACGGCCGTTTCCGTCTGGTCAACCTCGTTTGACCGTAACTTGGCCTGACTGGTGGGGTCGGCCTGGCATGGCTCGGTTGGAATTTCCTGGGGTTGGCTAGTGGGGTCGGCCTGGTGCGGCTCGGTTGGGATTTCCTGGGGTCGGCTAGTGGGGTCGGCTAGTGGGGTCGGCGCGTGGGGTCGGCGCGTGGGGTCAGCTAGGGTTTCCCCGCCCACCCCGCCGTGGCTAATAAAAGGGGGCCGCCCTCGCCGGAGAAACGCCCATTTTCTCTCCCTCTCTCTCCCCCTCCCTCCGTCGAAAATGTGGTGTAGCACGCCCTCGCCGCAGAGCCCCTACTCGCCGATGCCGGACTCGGAGCTCTACTCGCCTCAGGAACTGCACGAGATGCAGGAGATGGAGCGAGAGGAGCGGGAGGAGTGGCTAGCGGAGCAGAACCTTCTTCGGAAGCAGAAAGGGCTCTCCCTCTGCGCGAGAAGAAAGATCAACCATACGAAGTGGCGCGTGGAGATCTTCCGCCGCAATCCCCAGTCTACGAGTACGGGGCATCGGAGTCCTCGGACGAGCCCTACTCCGACGAGGAGCGCGGGCCTGCTGTCGTGGACCAACCGCCCGCGCCCGTCGTCATTGCGCCCATTGCCGAGCCCAATGTTGTCATCGAGGACATCTCTGGCGAGGGGAGCTCCGACGACATGGACGACTCCGACGATGAGGATAACTCCGACGCCTCCGACTCCGACGACGAGGACAAATCCTACGTCGGAGCTAGAAGTAGTAGTATTAGTAGTAGTTCTTGTTCATGTTTTAAGGTGGTAACTGATTGTGTTATATATATGGAGATAATCGTTTGTTTCAATGGAGTAAATCTTTATTCTGATCGTCTATCTTGTTTGACAAATGCATTTACACCGTGATTGGACATGACGTCAAGGCTAGGCTAGCGGTGGTGAGGAAGCAGTTCTGCGACGCGTTCAATGGCCATGCCTATCCGTGCACGCTACATAGATGGCAGGGTGGACTACGGCATGCCACGCACATATTCATTGTGCACGCAGTGCCACGAACTGAAAGGCTCTCAGATGTGTCTCATCGTACGACTCGTGAAAAGAAATATTTGTAAAATTGATTTGCTTCGGATTCTTCCTTTCACGCTAGAACGGATAAACATGAAGGGTAACCCAAACATGAATGGATACGTGTCGGCCATATGGTCAATGTAGACATAAATTTACGCAGACTGGCGCGAGCGATCGAGCTGTAACGCAAGTACGCGATTGGAACGCGACCGACATAGCTGGAGCTAGTATATGAAAACTTGACCAAAAATATTGCTTAAATGATTCTGATGATCTTAGTTAAACAAACAGTAGACAGTAGTTCATAAGTAGCCAGTAGTTCATACATATGTTTAGGATAAATGTAGACCCAAATCTAAACTAAAGCGGCCACTGGACCATCTGCGGCTACTCACTATCGGAGGCGGCGAAGGCCTGGTTGAGCCGCTGGCGGCGGCGCACCTCCTCCCACTCCCGCGCGCGAGCGGTGTGCTCGGCGTCCTATCTCAGACCCTGCTCCAGATGCACCTCGTTCATCACCTCCTCAAACTTGGCATCCGCACGGCGACGCTTCTCCGCGCGGCGCTCCGAACGCACGGACTTGGCGAAAACACGCGCATCCAGCTCGACTTGGTCGACGATCTTGAGGAGGTCCTCGCTGTCGACGGTGGAGGGTGATTCGAGACTTGAGTAGGACTCGTCGTCGTCACTGGACACGGTAAACGGTGCCGGCGGCGGCGGCGATGGGGTCGCTGCGGTGGGGTCTTCAAATAAAAGAGCGGCGGCCCGCGAGGCCCGCGAGGACCCAGCCTCCCCATCGTGACGTCGCTGCGGTGGGCGTCGACCGCGCACCGCGCAGGCGGCGCTCCCCCTCCTCTTAGCTATGTTCCTCCTCCTCGCTGCAATGACATTCGATTGACGGCGGCAGCGCTGCTCCAGCTCGTAGTCGCTCTCAGATGGGGATGACATGGTGGTGAGAACGGAGATGGGTGGCGAGATGGATGGCGAGAAGGCGGATGGAAGGGTATAAATGGCCGCGTAGTAGGCGGGAAATGCTACGCATATGGCGGGAAATGGTACGCATATGGCGCGCAACGCGAAACTGGCACATAGATTGCAGCGAGCACGTACATTCCAGCGAGTACGCGAAACTGTCAAACTTGGTCAAAATAGAGTGAAAAATGAATGGTACAAATGAACGGGTTTCAAGCTGAGTTACGCAAATTTTTGATTTTTTTTGCTTAGAAATGGGGCCGTTTACCCTACCTTTGGAGTTTATTTGGAACACATTTTTCAGCGAGTCCACTGTTTTTTGCTTAGAAATGGGGCCGTTTACCCTACCTTTGGAGGTCATTTGGAACACATTTTTCAGTGAGTCCACTGTTTTTTTTTAGAAATGGGGCCGTTTACCCTACCTTTGGAGCTCATTTGGAACACATTTTTCAGCGAGTCCACCATTTTTTGCTTAGAAATGGGGCCGTTTACTCTACCTTTGGAGCTCATTTGGAACACATTTTTCAGTGAGTCCACTGTTTTTTGCTTAGAAATGGGGCCGTTCACCCTACTTTTGGAGCTCATTTGGAACACATTTTTCAGCGAGTCCACTGTTTTTTGCTTAGAAATTGGGCCGTTTACCCTACCTTTGGAGCTCATTTGGAACACATTTTTCATCGAGTCCACAATTTTTGCTTACAAATGGGGACCATTGGAACTCATTTGAAACACATTTTTAGCGAGTCCACCATTTTTGCTTAGAAAAGTTTGGAAAATTTATATGGAAAAGTTACGATGAATATGGAAAAGTTTTGGTGTGCCAAAATCCCCATTTTGTGTCACTGAGGCAAATGGGGGTGGGCGAGCCAAAATCCCCATTGTGTACGCCGTGGTCCACTCGTCAGCAGGTAAAGCCCTAGTCCTACGCGCGCGTCCAATCAGATCGCAGAATGAGCTTCTCGTGGATCGCCCCGAGTCTGCCTGCAGATTCCTTCTAGAGGAACGATCGGACGGCTGTAGTTCAGCGCTAGGGTTAGTTCGACTGTCATTGTTCAAATGGGGTTTGGAGGCACTCAACGGAGTTTTGAAAAGTTTGATAAAGTGTCCAGGCTTCATTTTGAAGTGACTAAGAAGGATCGAGTCTTCGTTTTTCAAATTTCATGTTTTAAACTTGTTTAAATGTCGGTCAACGTTAAGTTGACCGAAATTTGAAATGAGCTTCAAATATTCAAAAAAAATCAACAAATGGAAAATCATGCGCACATAGTCGTCTTATGTCATATACTAACGATTCAAGCTGATAAACAATGTCTATACACATTCAGATGAAAAATGCATGTATCTAAGTGATATCCTCGAACTATGTCGTATGAACTCGAGGTTCAAATGAGCTTCAAATATTCAAAAAAATCAAAAAATGAAAATCCTGCGCACATAGTCGTCTTATGTCATATACTAACGATTCAAGTTGATAAACATCATATATAAACATTTCATATGAGAAATGCATGTATCTAAGTCGATATCTCAGACTATGTCCTATGATTTCTAGGGTGAAGAGAAGGGGTTTTGGATTTCCAACATAAAATGTTCAAACACCTCACAAAGTTTCATTTTGGAGTGACTAAGAAGGATCCATGCTTAGTTTTTCATTTTCATGATTTAAACTTGTTTAAATGTCAAGTTGACCGAAATTTGAAATGAGCTTCAAATATTAAAAAAAAATCAAAAAAGGAAAACCTGCGCACGTAGTCGTCTTATGTCATATACTAACGATTCAAGCTGATAAACAAGGTCTATGTACATTCAGACGAGAAATGCATGTCGTATGAACTATGTCGTATGAACTCAAGCGTAAAGAGAAGTGTTTTTGTACTTTGCAACATGATAATTTCAAAATACTCACGAAAGTATCATTTAGGAGTGACTAAGAATAGTCTAGGCATAGTTCGCGCCCAAATTTTACACAAATGTGCGCCAGAGCGCGCCCAGAGCACGCCGTGGCGCGCTCTGAGCGCGTCCAGAGTGCGCACTTAAGGTGTTCGACAGAAGTACAATAACAAATATTACAAATTTCCTCAAATGTTCACAGCTTTGACTTGCTCCTTGTGTGACTAGAAGGAGCTACGGCCTTGCTCCGGGTGTTCCATGCTGGATTTGGACCAGTTGGGTCCACGACCTCCCCCTTCTTGTGCTTCTTGGGTTGTTTGTTCTTTGTTGCTGGTGATGCTCGTGCTGCTGGTGATGATCCTGCTGCTGGTGATGCTCCTCCTGCTGCTGATGCTCGTGTTGCTGGTGATGCTCCTCCTAGTGCTGATGCTCGTGTTGCTGGTGATGCTCCTACTGCTGGTGATGCTCCTGCTGCTGCTGATGCTCGTGATGCTGGTGATGCTCCTCCTGCTGCTGATGATCCTGCTGCTCGTGTTACTCGTGCTGCTGGTGATGCTCGTGCTTCTGGTGATGTTGGAACCCGGGTACTTCCAGTAGCCGAAACTGGTGGTCTCGGAGGCGAAGCTACAAATGGCTCTCTATCATCATCTTCCATTCTAGCACATGTTGCCGATACAAATGCCTCTTCTTCAGGATCTTGAACATCAGTCCTTGGCTGCCAGTAGTTTCTTGAGCACATGCTTCTGTTGCCGCCCCCCATTTTTCTTGAGCAGCTCTTTTCTTTGCACGAGTCCTTGGCTGCCAGTAGTCTTTAGTTTTACCCTTCTTGCTTGTCTTTTGCCTGTCATTCGAAATTCAAGTGAAACAGATATTAACAAATATGGAAATATGTTTACTAGTGCATACGACAACCATTCTAGACACACATACAGGTCAAAAAACTCTTTTGCTATGGCTTGTGCTGTGGCTGCGGCTGCTTGTGCTGCGGCTGCGGCTTGTGATGCGGCTGCGGCTGCTTCGCTGCTTCATCTGCGCCCCATCCTTGCTCTGTTACAAATGTAGAGGAGGCTGCATTGGTGCATAGCCTTTGAATGTGCCCCAATATACCTGGTCTTTGCACGGACGCTGCTTTACGGTTGCACCATCTGCACGTGGTCTTATTCTGCTTACCCTTGGCCTTCCAGGTGCTCTGTTTAGCGCCGGAGGGTGTAGTTTGAATCCTGGATCATACTCATCCCATTGTTCTCTTCCCAATAAAGCAGACACGTTTTCAGCATATGCTGCGTTAAACTTGGCAACAGAGAAATATTCAGACACATATGGATCAACAGCGCTTCCGATGAAGTTCAGGAAGTACAGGGCATGTATACATGGCTTGCCACTGATCTCCCATCGCTTACACGTACATTTCTTGGTTCCCAAATCCACTGGATACCTCCAACTCAGTTCTCCGAAGACATATGTCAGCTCAGCCTTAGTGCCGTCTACTCTTCGCAGAGTCATCTTACCCTGCATATTTCTTCCTCGCGCATGCAAATTCTTGATCACACTTGGGATGATGATATGGCCATCATATGATTGTCCAATTCTATTGCGCAATACCATCTTCTCCATTATCAACTGCCTGATCTTGTCAAATATTTCCCACACCATTAGACTTTTCAGGTGCTTAATCTTTGCGTTGAAACTTTCAGCAAGGTTGCTTGTCACATAGTCCACCTTGCACTCTGGACCAAATAAGCTTCTCGACCACAGCTTTCCATGATGTGTTGCCAAGTATGCTTTGACAGCAGCATTTTCAGTGTACATGGTCTTCAAGTGGTGGTTATACTTCCTCGCGCTGCATGTGTACGCTGCTGGCCAAAGGTTTTCATCAAATACTTTCCCCTTAAACTGCTTCTTGAAATTAGTAACAAGATGTCTCATACATTCCCTGTGCTCTGCTTCAGGAAACACAATTCCTACAGCTTTCTCCAAACCCTTGCAAGCATCTGTATGGATTACCAATCCAGGAGGGTCCCCTATAACCTTGTGTAAATTGTCCAAAAACCACCTCCAGCTAAGCTCTGACTCCACCTCCACCACACCAAAAGCAACTGGAAAAAGCCAGTTGTGTCCATCAACTGCACAAGCAGCTACCAACTGTCCTTTCCATCTTCCAGTTAGAGCAGTTGCATCCACAGCCAAATATGGCCTGCAACCGTTTTGAAACCCTTGATGGCAAGCCTTGAAAGAGACAAAAGCCCTCCTGAAGATATGTCCCTCCTGCATTTTCCCTTTCGCTTTCCCTTTCCCTTCGGACTGCACAGCCACATGATCGATTTCTACCACACTACCTGGACTTGCCTTCTCCACCTCAGCTTTGAATGTGTACAACAACTGAAAGCTATCTGCCCACGCAGGACCTTGTATGTTCTCCATGGCCTGTTCTCTAGCTTTCCATAGCTTCGAGTAATTTAGCTTCGTCTCAAATTTATATTTATCAGTGATTAGTCTGCCGAGGGCAGTTGCTCCAAGGTTTTGGTTCTCTCTTAGAATAGGAGTCATCACCTCTGTCAGCCACCCTTTGCTTGCTAAGTATGCTTTATGCCATGCCACCTTAGATTGACAAGTGTGCTCATAGTTGTTATACCTTACCTCTACCATGTCTTTCGCGTCATGTTTGTCACGAATCTTCTGTTCTACAAGAGTGGCATGCAACTTCCACTGGCACCTGTCAGACGGGCAGTGAACCGTATACCTGTCTGTCTGACTCTTCTCAATGTTGAAAATATTGTTGCTCAGGATGCTGGACATTGTACAAGCTTTCCGAAGTTCATCCATATTTTTGAATCTTGTCCCTGGAGAAAGTACAGGAGAATTCCTATCCCATTCAAGCGCTGGCATGTCATCGCCATCGTATTCATCTGGAACCAACATGTCAGCGTTCTCCTCCACCTCTTCAGGACTATCTTGTACAAGCTGAGCGACAGAGGACCTATGGCCCAATTCATGCGCAAATTCAGGAAACATCTTCTCATCTTCATCGTCGTTCCGCGGCACGGCATCGTCGGGCACCGCTTCATCGTCTGAATTAACAGCATCTGCACTGCCACTGGTGGGCTGACTTGTACCGCTAGCACGCTGACTTCCACTACCACTGGTGGGCTGACTTGTACTGCGAGCACGCTGACTTCCACTGCCACAGGTGGGCTGACTTGTACTGACACTGGGAGGAAGCTGACTTGCACTACCACTGGGTTGACTTGCACTGCCACTGGGCTGACTACGAGGTAACGGCGGAAGCTGATCATTAGCAGCTGCCCCCTTTCCCTTTGTCTTTGGCAATTCATGTTGAATTGGTTTCTGAACCACCTCAAGCCTAATTTTACCGAATCGCTGGGTCGCGGTCTGAGCAAATAAGATTCCAGCTGCAGTGTCATCGGACACTGGGATGAAACACTCATCCAAAACTGACCAGTATTTGATCGAAGCAGTATCAACTATCCGCCAGCTGTATTGTCACAGCAAGCCTTAAGCAAATCCTTTAACGTATAAGTCGTTTCTACCACCAACTGAAACCAATAAGGATGGCGGAACTCGAGATCCGGCTGAAAGCGACTGACCATTTCGACTGACAAGCGAAAAGCAGTATTCGGATTCATCCTATTGAACAAAATTCATGGCGATAAGGTCAAATTGAAGCCGTATTCAACTACATACATCACGAAATCGAGACAATCGATGGATTAATCGAGACAATCGAGAGATTGTGTACTTACTTCCTCATCCAAGTGTTATCTGAATCCGATTTCACCCAGTCCTCGCCTGCATAAGCATGAGGCGGAACAGGCGGAACGGCGGGGCCTGGAACTGCCGCCATGGATGCGTCGTCCAAACGGAGGTGAAGTGCACCAGCGGCGGACGGGGACGGGCGGGGCGGGCGGGGCTAGGGCGGTGGCACGGGGTGGGGCGGCGTCAGATCGGGATTTGGGGGGGGGGGGAAAGACGATGATTCAAACCTACCAACGGTCCAATTCGAAATGAGCTGCCCCCTAGCCGACCCCAGGAAATTCCAACCGAGCCGCGCCAGGCCAACCCCACCAGTCAGGCCAAGTTACGGTCAAACGAGGTTGACCAGACGGAAACGGCCGTCTTGGCCGTGCGCGGGCCATTTGCGGCCCAGCCAGGGCACGGACGAGAGAAACTACGTGGGGTGGCACAAACAGATAAAACTGAGGTAGGTAGGGCACAGAAACGATTGACCCTTTTCCTTTAGTTTTGAAACCGCGTGTAGCAGTAAAAAACGCCGAGCGTAGCCGTGCTCGAAGCTCTCTTTTCCGCAATTATTTCCTTCTTTCACATTCTTTTCTTTTTGTGGAACTTTTTCTCAGGTAGCCCTTCCGCTTCCTCCTTTCCTTATTTGTATCGTCGTCTTGTTCCTTTTTCCGAGGAAGGATCTTTAAAAAGAGGTTGACGAATCCATCGCCGTGCTACCGATATCGCAAGAATATAGCAACATAACTCAGCTGTTTCGGGGAAGAAGGGTTTGTTTCGAGAGATGGCGTTGGGCGAGGATTTGGAAGCGCTCCGGCCGTCGCCGACCGACGTGCTGGTCGTCACGTCCGACGGGACCACCATCGCGGCGCACTCCTCAGTGCTTGTAAGCGATCGAGGATTACAAGAACTGGTTGTCATGTTTGGTTGGATGCATGATTTATCTGGTGCTAACTTTATTTGATTGGGCGGGAAGGCATCGGCGTCACCGGTGCTGGAGCGGATGATCGAGCTCTCAGCGCGCATCCGCATCCTCGGCACCTCCTCCGACGCTGTCGCCACCTTCCTCCGCTTCCTCTACACCCCGAGGAACGCCGCGGCCGGGGAATGGGGGGAGGCGGCGATGGCGGCGCACGGTCCGGCGCTGCTAGCGCTGGCGCATGCGCGCCGGGTGCCGTGGCTGAAGCGGCGGGCGGAGGAGGCGGTGGCGGCGCGCCTGACTGCAGAGCAAGCCGTGGACGCGCTGAAGCTGGCGGGTCTCTGCGACGCGCCATGGCTGTACATGCGGTGCGTGTGCCCTGCCGGCAAGGACCTGGCCGCCGTCGAGATGTCGGAAGGCTGGCGCTTCGTGGCCCGCCACGACGCCGCGCTCCAGCTCGACCTGCTCCACCTCCTCCACGACGCCGACCAGGTGCGCGCGCCGTTTCTTCGGTCTAGCTGTCGATCAATCTGTCACACTGTTTTCTCTTCAAATTCAAATAAAAAATACGAAAGAAACTCCCTTTAGTTGATGTAGCTAGCACGTAGACCATTCCATTGCTTGAAAGGTTGCTTTGGCCCTTTCATGGCGTTGGCCAATTCGCACAATCCACAGGTTAGCGCCGCTTCAACAGATGGTTACTGCCTACCTAAGGGCATCTTCAGTCGTTCGGCCCCCCCAGGTTTTGATCCGGCGCTTTTTTGCGTTAGCGCCGGGCGGCACCGAAACCTGGGGGGCCGAACTCACCAGCCGTTCGGCGGCCCAGGAAAACAAACAGCCCATAAATTTGAAAGTTCTTCTTCCCGCTCCAAAAATAGCCCAAGTTCGGCGATCACGGCAGCCACAGTTGGGCAATATTACAAAAAATGCCACAGTTGGGCGATCAAATAGTCTCGATCAAGCCACAGTCGGGCGATCCACGGCCACATTCGGCATTCTGCTGATGCACATATCAGATAGAGGCCGGCAACGGCACGGTGTCAGAGTCGATGTCGACGATGGGCGTGGTGGTCGGAGCCGGCGCAGAGCTCGGAGTAGCAGTGTCGGCGGCGTCCAGGTCGATGGCCGTCGCAGCAGTCTCGGCGTCCAGGTCGATCGGCGCCGTGGACGCAGGCTGGGCAGGCGGCGTCTCGGCTGGACTGGCCGAGCTCGTCGGCTGTCGTCAGCTGTCTCAGTCGGGGTGTCGTAGGTAGTGTCTGTCGGGGTGGCGTAGCTCGTCTCCGACGGGGTCGGGGCTGGAGCCGGGCTGATGTCGCTGAGGATGAGACGGCGCTGCGCCATGTACCATGTCCTCAGCTCAGGGTCCATCGCGGCCGGATCGGCCCCCGTGAGGAAGGCGAGGTCGTGGTTCCCCTTCTTCGCCACGGTGCCGGTCCTGAGGAGCTCGATCTTGACCTTGGAGTTGGCCATGAGCGCCGACCACCTCTTTGCGGCGACCTCCTCCCTCTTGCCGGCGTTGGTCTGGGCGTCGGCGATGGAGGTCTAGATGGATGCCTGGAGCTTTGCCGCTGCCGGCGCGTTGTCCCTCGCCGCCTTGGCTTTCTTGTGGCCCATCGGTGGACGGCCATCAGACGCACTAGCAGCCGCCGCGCCTGGGACGTACTCCTTGCCCTTGGCGAGCCCACGACGTGTTTCCGCCCACTTCTCGCACCCCTCGATGACGACGAAGACGTGGAGCCACTTGAAGTCAGTCTTCTCGTCCTCCTTGTACGCCTCGAGCATCCGGACGATCTACAAGGCGACGGGACTGGCACAATGAGCTACATCGCGGCGCAAAGAAAGGAATCACGGCGGAAATTCTCACCTCCATCTCGCGGTTGGCGCCGCTCTTCGGCCTGTGCGTGGCCTCCTCTTGTATGCCGTGCCACTTGTTGCAGGCGGCCTGGATGTTCTGCCAATGGTTGGTCATGGCCTTCTGGCCGCGATTGATGACGCACGAGGCGTAGTCGGGGTTGATCATCTGGCGCTCGTCGTACTCCGTTTTCACCCGCTTCCAGTAGTTCTCCAGTGCCTGATTCGGGCCGACGATCGCGTCGCAGCTGACCACCTTCCATGCCTCGGCGAGCAGGATATCCTACCTGCACGTCCACTTGATGCGCGGCTCGACGGGCGGCTTCGGTGCTGCCTTGGCCCCCTTCCTGGGACGGCGGCCGCCCGTGTCGCCGTCCTTGGCCGGGGCTTCTTCTCCCTCCGCAGGCGCCGTCTTGTCTCCTTCTTCCGCCTCCGCATCCGCCTCCTCTGTGCCGACGCCGGCGCCAGACGCACCTTGGCCGTAATCCCCGCCGCCCTGCGAGAAGAACTCCACACCGCCCTGCGAGAGGAAACCCGGGCATGCCGCCGCCACCGAGCCGGTGGTGATGATCTTGTCCATGAAGGGGCCGGTGTCTTGGCCCAACAGGGACTGCGTGGCGAAGGGGAGGGAACGGCGCAGCGACGGCAAAGATGTGTAGCCCGGCAAGCCGACATACATCATCGGCGGATGGTGGGGGAAGGTGGTGTTGGGGTTGAAGCCACCATGGGGGCCAGCGTTAGTGCGAGGGCGCGATCCAGCGCGACGACGGCGATGGCGAGGCGACGGTGGGCTGGCTCCAGCCGGCGAACTGAGGATGAGGAGAGAAGCCGGCGACCCTGCGCTTGGCCGGCGGCGCCGCAGACGCAGCCGGAGTTGGCGGCTCATCCAGCGCCTCCACCTCCTCTTCCTCTTCTTCCTCGTCGACGGCCTGGGCCTCGGCCTCCGCTGCCAGATGCGCGGCCAGCTGCCTCTGCCGTTGCGCCTTCTCCCTCGTCCGGCGCGCCTCCTCGGCGATCCAGGGGCGTTGCTCATGCCGATCGGCTTCTCCTTCGGTGCTCTCGGCTTCTTGCCGATCATGGAGGTGCCGATCATGGAGGCGGCGGAGGACGCGGGGACGGCAACGGTGCGGGGACCTGTGAATCGGGCGGGAGACATGGCGGCCAGATATGTGCTAAATGGCGGGAACGGGGTGGGGGGAGAGGTATATGTGGGGGGGGGGAATGGAGGGATGGGCCAAATTATGGATTGGAGGGCCAAATTATGGAGGGAAATCGCCTTCCCTCGCCGACAAGCCTGGCCCGCGGACGCCTTTTACCTCCCCAGGCCGAACCCAGGAAGCTGGGTTTGGGCTGGGTTCGCCGGCGCGAAACGGCGCTAAAATCGGTGGTAAAACGACTTCTGGGGGCGACTGGTGGATTTTCGTTAGCGCTGGCACTAAAAAGGCCTCCTGGGGGCTCTAGGGGATGGCTGGAGATGCCCTAAGACATACTAAATTATACATGGACACCGACTTCTCAGGGTCACCATCCCAGAGATGCAGACACTGATGCACACGAGCTCCACCGAACCTCACATGTTTCTGACGTACGTGTTGACAGAGGAAGAATCGATGGGAGCGGGAGCGGGCGTCCCAGGCCGTGTACCGGCAGCTCAGTGACGCCATGGCCTCCTGGATCGCGTCTTCGCTGAAGCGTCCCCGGCACAGTGCGACGACAGCAGCGGGGAGCCTGCACGGCGCGGCAAGGCGTCCTGCAGCTCCTGAGGCACTTGGCCGGATGCGGCAACAAGGGAGGGGGTGGCGGCTGCCCGTACTGCAAGCGCATCTTCCAGCTCCTCCGGCTCCACTCGTCCGTCTGCGACCGCGGCGCCGCCGCCGACAAACCCTGCAGAGTCCCCTTGTGCAGGTAACGCAACTAGATATTTGTCACGATCTGAACGCAAGAAACCTGAACTTCAGGACCGTTTCACCACGAAACAGGCTTTCGCCCCGCTTTATAAATAAAGCACCAACCACCAAACAACACTGCATACAAACGCAACACCACAAAGCTGGGGCCAACAACACACATGCCCAAGAAAAAGAAAAGAAACGAAGAACAAGGCGAATCGACGAAGCGAAAATGACCCACAACCGCCGCGCCCTCTCCAATTTTGTCGCACCACGCTCCAAGCACCCGATGCATCCAGTACCAAGCAGCAGCGCCTCCAAGAGGATCACTGTCGACACGGCTCCGCTGCCCGGACCAGCTCACTGGTCCTAGAGTTTCCCCCGGTACTCGGAGTAAAGTGAAATGAGGCTACCCGCCACCCTTCAACAAGGAGTGGTGCCACTCGAGGGCGGCACCACGACGGTGTCGAACGAGCCGACCAAGGTTTCCCCCCAGCCCCACCCACGAAGACTCCCGGTCTCATCGGAGCACCACCTCCCTCTTCGCCGCCCACCACCATGCGCCACCACGATTGTGCAATCATCTTCGTCATCTCTTCGTGAACACTAGCCCACGACCTGCAAGACGGAGCAGACAACCTCGCCGAAATTAGGCACATCAGCCTCGCAGCCACGCGGGAGGGAACAACCTCCACCACCAAGAGGTGGTAGTCGACCGGACAGAGCAACAGGAGCAAACCAGGCCCACACTGGCCCGACCAGACCTATCTCAGGCCCGTAAAGCTCCCGTCGCCCGGCTGCAACAGGCATGCCGCAGCGCCGCCGTCCCCTGTGCCAGCAACATCGCCGCCGCATTCTGCAGGAGTCGTTGCAGTCGCAGGACGCCGGCCCGCCCAAGCCCATCTGGGGCCTGAGAGCCCAGATCTGGGCCGGGGGATGCACCCGCAGCACCCCGCATCCGCAACGCCCCGCTGCTCCACGAGCAGCGCCGCCGCATCAGCTCCACTCGGCTGCACCGAGCCATGGTCTCCCGAGACGCACCGCCGCCGGGGAGAAACGGGCCCCGACCCGCTCGCAGGGGCGCGGGGAAAGGCGGTCCGCCGCCGCCGGCGCCGCCCGGGCTTCGCCCGGCGACCCAAGCCGGCGGCGGCGACGGGGGAGAGCAGGGGAGAGGGGAGGTTCGGCCGGAGAGGAGGTGGGTGCCCCCGTCGCCCTCGGGGGGGCGAGAGGTGCGCACGAGAGGAAGAGGAAATTTTCCCTCAGTGTGGCAGATGTAGAGGCGACGGTCAGGACCGTTTCACATCGGCAGCTAAACATGTTTTTTTGGTTTCTTCGTCCAGCAACCTCAAGATGAAGATGCAAATGGAGAAAGTGGACAGGACATGGAGGCTGCTCGTGAAAAAGGTGGCGCGGGCTGGAGTCATGGCTACTCTGGCCAACAGGGAGGTGCCGGAGGTCATGATCAAGTCGAGGGCAATATACGACATTGGCAGCAACAGGAGTAGAGGAGCCAGATTCAGATAGTAGTAAAGTATGCAGTCAACAATACCGGGACGTATTCCTTCTGCAGTTTTTTCGGGGCAGGATTCAGGAATACTGAGGCCTTGTTTACTTCTAACGCATTTGAGTGTATTCTATGAGATTTGAGGGGATTATCTTAGATCCCGAAAATTCCAAATAGGCCATTTACCACGCCTGTTTTGGAAGGGATAATACCAAGACATTCCTCATAAACCGCCCCATTTGCGGGAAGAGGGTGGAAAACGGTTTGCATGCCCAAGCACTTGGGGGGGTCTTGGGATTCCTAACCTGCGACTGATGAACCGTGCTCTCAGGGCTAGGTGGCTTTGGCTTAGCAGGACGGACAACTCCAAGCCGTGCAGTGAGTTCAACATCCAAATCCCGGCCGCGTGGTGCAACAGTTGTTTGAGGCAGCCACCACTTCAGTTGTGGGTGACGGTGCTTCCACCTTTTTCTGGACAGACATGTGGCTGCCTGATGGGCGTGTGAAAGATCTGGCTCCGAACCTCTTCATGAGAGTGCCGAAGACCGCGCGGTGCACCGTCGAGTCAAAGATGGGCTCGCTGGTGGATGGTTGGATGACGTCTAGCTGACAGAGTGGCAAGATTCGCCTTGACTGAGGGGGTCGTGGATGAGTTCAAGTGGAACTGGGAGGGCCACCACAAGTACTCATCTCGCTCGGCTTACATAGGATTCTTTGAGGGCCAGATCGGGTTGGCCGGAGCACAACAGGTTTGGAGCTGCCGAGCTCCAAATAAATGCAAGTTCTTCCTCTGACTATCGCTGAAAAATAGATGTTGGACTGCAGACCGCTTAGGGCGGAGAGGACTGCCTAGACCGACCGCTTGCCCGTTGTGCGACCGAGAGAGAAGACATAAACCACCTTCTCCTTGGTTGTGTCCTCTCTAGAGATGTTTGACACTCCTTTCTGAGCAGGTGGGGTAGAGTGGATTGGTCCCTGACCACGACGATCGTCTAGTGGATTGGCTTCCGGCCAAGATGTCAGGAGGTAACGACAAAAAGGACTTGTGGACGGCGATCAACTTGATCTGATGGAGCTTGTGGAGGCATAGGAATGGATTGGTCTTCGAAGGTCACACTCCTTCGGCAGCGACATCCATCAGGATGGTAGAAGCCGAGGCTAACCTATGGAGGGCAGCGAGGATGTTTAGGGGTAGCTTAGTACCCGTAGACAGGTGGAGGGTTGGCGAGTGATACCTTTTGTTCTTCTGTTGGTGGATTTGCGTTTTCGGCGCATGTGCCGAAACGCGTTGTAAACAGTCGGTTAGCCTCTCCTTCTTGAAACCGATACGTCCGCTTGGACGTATCCTTAAAATAAACCGCCCCATTTCAACTAGATTGAAAACACTGTCCCATCTATTTGTATTTTTTGCGGGAAAAAACATTATCCCATTTTATTTGTGGAGATTTAAGAGGATTGGATGAGATGAAAGATTTTACCAAATCCGCTCATCCCTAATCCACTTGGGACGAAATTACACCCTATTAAACGAGGCCTGAAAGAAATGCATAAATATGCTCTCCCGGTACCATAGTACCCCCGTGGTGTATGGTCCAGTTCTACCAAATATTGCTTGAATTTCACGCCTCGTCTCGAACTCTCGATGCGAACACATATATAGTACTCCTAGTAGTGATGTTTTGCAAAGATTTGAGACGTTGCTTTGGCCCAAGGCAACGCGGTGATCGCCTCGTTTGACTTGAACGACCACGGTAGGGGCAAAGATACTTCGGGAACAAGAGGAGTGAAAGGACCACGTCCATGTGAGAGATTGGTGAGCCCAAACCTCGTGCTGTGGGCTTGAGAGTTGAGACCCCCAAATATCACCGGCTTTCTCCCAGAGTCCCAGTTGCAAAGACTAACTGTCGCTATGAAGATTGTTGACGATTAACGTACGCCACTTGCTGTGCGGTGCGGGTTTCATCGATTCATCTCACATCAACAGGAGTAATATTAGCGAAACTAGGTCTATGTTTGGATTTACAGTGACCTATGTGCACTATAGCTAATGATTGGTATGAAACAGCTCATACACTGTTATGGAATTTCAGATTGTTGTTGTTTCACTTTAGAGTTTAGGCAAGAACCGACATTCTTAGATAAAGGACAAGAACCTACATAGCAAAGCGCTTTCTTTCCATGAACCATCAAAGACAGTGAAAACGGCCTAATGGACCATGAAGCTACAAGCACTCCTTACATAATATACCTACAGACATCATTTATACTCCTATTATAACTGCGTACTATCATATGGTCGTAGGCTGAGCTCAGAACCATAATATATATTGGTCAATGAGGGGCAAAATTTGTGTGCAGATCGATCAGAACTTCACACTAGAGACCAAATTAAGAGACCAGCTAGCTAGCTACTACTGCTGATGATCTTCTCATGCATCTTGCACGGTTCTACAGCAGCCGGTTGTGCTTCGGCCTGTGGTGCTTCGGAGGGCTGTAATCCTTGGTCAAGAACCACCTCATCCTCTTCCTCTCCTCGGCCCATTCCTTGGCGTGCTGCCTCCTGGCGTCGTCGTGCCTCGCCGCCGCACCTTCGCCTTGCACGGAAGGGGGGAAAACTACGGTTTCTTCAGTAGAAGAATGTGAGTCTGTGAATGGTCATGTAGCAAGATAGTAGTAAGCGGTAATTAGGGAAAAGAGGTACGTGAAAATTAATGGTAACTACTCTACTTACCAACAAGCACTTGTCGGTGAAGCAAGAACCTGAAGCTCAAGAGGAAGAAGACAGCAACCAGGCTCACAACGCCAAGGACCCTCATTTCTGCCTTCGTTCTCACCTTTGTGCAGGTGCTGTGTGTATAAATAGGCCAGGCCTCAGGTCAGATTATTTCAACAAGAGATGTTCAGAGTTGGCAGGTCAAACGGCAGGAAATTTCGGTTTGTGTTTCGGTAGAATTCCGAGCACAGTGCCTCTGTCCTGTCAAAAAGAAAATCGAAGATTTTCCCCTTGGAATGGTTAACTAGTCTTCCAAGAACTGCACGTCCTAGCTACGAGAAGAATCTCTTGTTTCTGGAGCTAGCCCATCGGTTACCTAACTTCCAAGTCTTTCTTCCTTCTTGCCGCACTCTCCTTTTGGGGACAAGAGCAGCTCCAGAGTTAGTTTAAGGCTCGACAATGTAAACTCGATTTTGCTCAACCAAGCAGAACCACGTGACATTTAAATTGATGCCGTACACGCACTCGGAGAGGTTCATTGGTTTGTACTTTGTACTAGTAGCGAGGAAGGCTGTGACTTCTGGTCGTTTTCCGATCAACAAGAAAGGGTGTAATCTGCCGAGAAAAGTGAATAAGTGGTGGCTTCATTTTTTTGGTCCGAAACGGATGCAAAATCTTTGCCTCGTTGCATCAAATATCAAGATAGTTTAAGAGGTTACAAACAATGAACGCGTTCAAAATTGACCAAAAAACAAAAGACCACTCTCTCGCCATCAAGTAACTCAAGTGCTCTGCACCTGCCTTCGCCCAAATCGACGCCTCGTTTTTAATAGTGTCCAGGACCAAAGGGGGCAATGCAGATTTATTTCTGAAGGTTCTCTTATTCCTCTCGTCCCACAAGGCCACAACTCCCATGTGACGAGCATGAAGAGGGAGAGTGTAGCCTTGCGGCGGGATCCCGGAGTGGAGGAGAAACTACCCTACCACTTCTTGACCGAGTCGAAGGCCTGCCAAGCTTCGGTGTTGAGGTGTGTAAGCTCAAGCCAACCGCAGATAGAAGTCCACACATCTAAGAGTAGCGACATTTGAAGAATATGTGTATCGCTGTCTCGTTATCGCACCATTATAAGGGGCATAAGGTGGAGTTCGGCCAACCCTGTCGTTGAAGGCGATCCGCGGTTCAGACTAGATTTTTATAAATGGGGTTTTATCATTTCTGCCACTATGACCGACCCCATTCTCAAAATTGCTATTTGACCGATCTCATGCTCAAAAACACCAATGCTCCGTTAGTGCGACGATCAGTTCTGCCATTCGATCTTCTCCACCGAGTTTAGTATGTAATCAGTTTTTCCATCTTAAAGAGTCGAGAGTCGCCGAGGTTAAATTTTTGGAGCAGTGTATGCTACAGATATTCTTTCCATGCATACACTGCATTGTAGAAAAGAATTGAAATCATTGGATATAGTCCATGTAGCACTGAGAAAGTGCAAATGCAGCCCGAGCTCCATGGAGCCCTTTTTCAAAAATTTAAAATTGACACTAAGTTTACATAAAATTAAAATTAAAATAATATGTGTACATAGTGTCGAACTCTACCTATGTGTCAAGTCTCGATGCAAAATTCGTATTATGTTGGGCTACACAAAAATGAAAATTTAACAAACTTTCAAGTTTCTTAAAACATGTCCACCCATATGTGATTTTTTCCTAGCCTAAAGTACAATTAATTTTCGTTTTTTCCAGAACTATTGTGCATCATATTATTATCTACGTGTAGACTTTTTCCGCATTTTGAAACTTCAAAAGGCGGATTTTAACTTTTCAAAAAATGGGCTCCCTAAAGCTTGGGCAAATGGTATTTTAGAAATTTGAGAGATGACAGAATTTTAAAATAACATCGTTCCAAAAAAATTATCCTAATAACGATCAACTTTGTCAAATGGCAAAACTGATTACATACTAACGGTGTAGATGACGGGATAGTAACACTGATTACGAGACTAATGGAGTGGTGGAGTTTCTGAGAAATAGACTGGTCATATAACATTTTTGAGAATATGATTGATATACTGGCAGGAATGATAAAATCCCTTGGTAAATTAGGCACTCGAAGAATTTGCACTTTGGAGGGGGGCCAAACTTGCATCTGGCGTGTTGCATGGGGAGCGACTAACCCTTCGACTTAAATCTTGTGTGCGGCCGCGTAAGAACCACTGTCTGTAAATTTTCACACAACATAATCCTGAACTACGTGAATCTAAAACCAAAGGGTTGCAAATTCTTGGACGTGCCTCAGGGAGAGAATACGAGCTGTCGGCCAATCCCCATTTCGACCAAGCTTCTTAGAGCATCTCCACTCGGGGCACCCAAACGGCCGCCCAAAGCCGTTTGGGGCGTGCCGGATATAAAATCGCGCCCACTCGCGGCGCTCAAATGCGAATTCGGTCCGGCGCGGCCCAGTTTTGTGTCCGGCACGTCCAGCCCACGCCCTCAATTTCGGGAGGCTTCGGGCGGCCTCGGACGGAAGGAAACGCACAACTCCGACGCGCGGGTCACGTCTGGCAGTGACACGACCACGCCCTGCCGTGGTCAAAGGCGTCGTCAAAGGCGCGTGCCGCGTGGCGACTCCTCGTTTTCACGGCCGGCGGGCGGTCAGTGAGCTGTCGCATCCTCTGCTCGCCGGAGTGAATGCGGCGCGCCTTTTCGAGACGAGCGGCGTTAATGCCACCGCTCTCCGGCGGTAATAAAAGGCCGTCGCCCCGCGTTCACTCGCCACACTCGCCGCCACTGCTCCCCATCTCTCTCCACACGCCACACTCGCCGCCACCGCAAACCCTAGAGATGGCCGGCAGCAACTGGAGGCATACCGGTGGCGCCGCGCACCCTGCTGAAGGAGCAGTCCGAGGCGCTGCGCGACAACGGCTACCCAGTGCCGCCGGACATGCGCGTTGGCCACGGCTACGCCATTTCCGTCCGCGGCATCCCGGTGCCGCGGCCGCTGACGCGGTCGAAACGCGACTTCCACGCGGCCCAGATCGCGCACTACTGGCGCGAACTGACGCCGGAGATGCGCGACGACCCGCGCTGGAACCCGGAGTGTTGGAAATATGCCCTAGAGGCAATAATAAATAAATGTTATTATCATATTTCCGTGTTCATGATATATGTTTATTTCCATGCTATAATTGTATTAACCGGAAACATAATACATGTGTGGTTGCGTAAACAACATTGCGTCCCTAGTAAGCCTCTACTAGACTAGCTCGTTAATTAATGATGGTTATGGTTTCCCAACCATGAACATGAGTTGTTAATTAATTAACGGGATCATGTCATTAGAAGAATGACGTGATGGACAGACCCAACTAAGCATAACAATATTGATCGTTTCATTAAGTTTTTATTGTCATGCCTTTTATTGTCAAGTATCCTATTTCTTAGACCATGAGATCATGTTATTCCCGGGTACTGGAAGAATACTTTGGGGACATCAACCATCGCTTCGTGACAGGGTGATCATAAAGGTGTCTTACGGGTATCTCAGAAAGTGCTTGTTGAATTACATGAATCAAGACTGGGATTTGTCCCTCCGTGTTTCGGAGAGATATACTCTGGGCCCACTCGGTAGTGCACATTCGGTAAAGCTTGCAAGCACGTGACTAATGAGTTAGTCACAGAGAATGTTGTATTACGGAACGAGTAAAGAGTACTTACCAGTAACAAGATTTAACTAGGTATAGTGATACCGACGATCAAATCTTGGGTAAGTAAAATATCGCGTGACAAAGGAAATTGTATACGGATTATAGTAGTCCACGACATAGTGGTTCAACCGATAAAGATCTTCGTTGAATGTGTGGGAGTCATTATGGATATCCTGGTCCCTCTAATGGTTATTGATCGGAGAGGTGTCTCCATCATGTCTGCACGTTCTCGAACCCGTAGGGTCACACACTTAACGTTCGGTAACGCTAGAGTAGCTCTGGGATAATTTTGTTAATGGTGTCCGAATATTGTTCGGAGTCTCGGATGAGATCCTAGACATCACGAGGAGCTCCGGAAGAGTCCGGAGGTAAAGATTTATATATGGCAAGTTGATTTCAGGGTTCCGGAAAAGTTCGGGATTTTTCGGCAGAGTGTCGGAATGTTCTAGAAGGTTCCGGAGGGTCCCATAGTGGGGCCCACCTGTCCCCAACGACCAAGGGTGGCCCACTGGTCCATTTGACCAGTCCTACTTGGTCCATGCAGCCATTCAATGGGTAGCCCTTTAAAAGGGATGTTACCACTCTTGAAAGAGGGGGTTACCACCTTTTAAATGAGAAGGGGTTACCACTATTGAAAGAGGGAGTTTCTACTTTGGAAATAAAGTGGCTGCAGCCCCTTGCCTATATAAAGAAGAGGGAGAGGTGCACCAAGAGACAGAGGCTTGGCCGCATCACTGGCTTGCTGCTCCTCTACCTCCCGCGCACCGCTTGGCGAAGCCCTGCCCGCGGGAACTCTCCACCATATCCACCACCACGCCGTCGTGCTGCTGGAATCGATCCCACCTACTTCTCCCTCTAGCTTGCTGGATCAAGAAGAGGGAGACGTCATCGAGCTGTACGTGTGCAAGCCTCCGGAGGTGCTGCTCGTTTGCGGTGCTGATCGGATCGAACATCGTCAACAACTTCACCGAGCTGCGTTGAATTAAACGTTCAACGCGCGTGTTCTTCGAGGGTATGATGAACTACTCTCCCCGTTACTAGAATCTTCTAGATAGGATCTTGAGTGTTGCTTCCGCATGTGAGAGAAATTTTTTGTTTTCTATCGCGCAAACTCCTACAGTGGTATCAGAGCCGGATCTATGCGTAGATGTTTTGGTACGGGTAGAACACATATGTGTATGTGGGCGTTGATAATCTTTTTATTACTTCCTTTGTGTATTTTGAATCTTAGTGGCATAGTGGGATGAAGCGGCCCGGACTAACTTTACATGTCCACGTACATGAGACTTGTTCCACGACTGACATGCAACTTGTATTGCATAAGTGGCTTTGCGGGTGTCTGTCTCTCCCACTATAGTTAAGATTTAATCTACAACGGGTTGTTAATAATTTGTTTATCACCGTTGTGGTTTCATGTTCGTAGGTAAGAACGGTTCTTTCTTCGAAAGCCCTAAGCCACGTAAAATTTGCAAAGAATAAGGGAGAGGCGTCTAACTTGTTTTTGCAGGGGTGCTTGTGATATGGTATAGCCCAAACTGTTTCATATGATATATTTGTGATGTATGAGATGATCATGTTTTGTAATGTTTCACGACTTGCATGTCGATGAGTACGGCAACCGGCAGGAGCCATATGGTTGTCTTAATTATCAATTGTATGACCTGCGTGTCAACTTCAAACGCCATGTAATTGCATTATTTATCGCTATGAGTTAGCAATATATGGGATGCAACGTGGTGGAGACAACCAAGGCGCCACATGAACATGGCGCCATGATGGAGATCATGCCGGTGCGTTTAAGATGGAGATCAAGACGCAATAAAAGGGCTATACCATGTCACATATTTTTATGCATGTGATGTTTATCCTTTTATGCATCTTATTTTGCGTGTGCTCGACGGTAGCATTATAAGATGATCCCTCACACAATATCAAGATAAAGTGTTCTCCCTTAGTATGCACCGTCGCGAAAGTTCGTCGTTTTGAAGCATCTCGTGATGATCGGATGTGGTAAACTCTACGTTCACATACGACGGGTGTAAGCCAGTTTTACACATGCGGAAATACTTTGGTTAACTTGACGAGCCTAGCATGTACAGACATGGACTCGGAACACGACGAACCGAAAGGTTAAACACGAGTCATATGAATGATATGATCAACATTTCGATGTTCACCATTGAAACTACATCTTCTCTCGTGAAGATCGGACTTGGTGTAGTGGATTTGGATCGTGTACCACTAGACAACTATGAGGGATGTTGTTTTAAGTGGGAGTTCGTTAGTAATTTGATTAAAATGAACTCTTTATCATGAACATAGTCTAAAGATGTCTTTGCTAAAATGTTGTAGATCATGGCCCGCAACGTAGCTCAGTTCAACTTCAGCGCATTCCTTGAGAAAGAAAAACTGAAATCATCTGGTTCAAACTTCACTGACTGGCACCGCAACCTGAGGATTATCCTCACTGGGTGTAAGAAGCATTATGTGCTCGATGCTGCGCTAGGTGACCCACCTGCAGACAATGCGCCTGAAGCAGAACAAAATGTCTTTGAGACGCGCAGAGATGACCACATTATAGTTGCCTGTGCCATCCTTACATCTCTGGACACTGATCTCCAGAAACGTTTTGAACATCACGGCGCCTATGAGATGGTTGAAGAGCTGAAAACCATGTTTCAGACTCAGACCCGCGCTGAGAGATATGAGATCTCTGATAAGTTCTATACATGTAAGATGGAGGAGCACAGCTCTGTCAGTGAACATGTTGTCACCATGGGAGGCTATATCCAACGCCTAATTCAGCTGGGATGTGTGATCCCGGATGAGTTAATCACTGACAGGGTGCTGCAGTCGCTCCCTCCGAGCTACAAAGGCTTTGTGCTGAACTATAACATGCAAGGCATGAATAAGACTCTTAATGAGCTCTTTGCGATGCTGAAATCTGCAGAAGTGGACATCAAGAAAGAACATCAAGTGTTGATGGTCAATAAGACCACCAGTTTCAAGAAGGTTAAGGCCAAAAAGGGTCACTTCAAGAAGAGTGGCAAATCTGTTGCTGCTCAGGGCGGCAAACCTGTTGCCACACCTGTGAAACCCAAGGCTGGTCCTAAGCCGGACACTGTGTGTTTCTACTGCAAGGGAGACGGTCACTGGAAGCGTAACTGCGCCAAATACTTGGCGGATAAGAAGGCTGGCAACGTCAAAGGTATATTTGATATACATGTTATTGATGTGTACCTTACTAGTTCTCGTAGTAGTGCCTGGGTATTTGATACTGGTTCGGTTGCTCATATTTGCAACTCGAAACAGGAGCTGCAGAATAAACGGAGACTGGCGAGGGATGAGGTGACGATGCGCGTCGGGAATGGATCGAAGGTCGATGTCATCGCCGTCGGGACACTACCTCTTCATCTACCTTCGGGATTAGTTTTAAACCTGAATAATTGTTATTTGGTGCCTGCGTTAAGCATGAACATTATATCTGGATCTTGTTTATTGCGAGACGGTTACTCATTTAAATCAGAGAATAAAGGTTGTTCTATTTCTATGAGTAATATCTTTTATGGTCATGCACCCAACGTAAATGGTTTATTCTTGTTGGATCTCGATAGTAGTACTTCACACATCCATAACATTGATGCTAAAAGATGCAAAGCGAATAATGATAGTACCACATACTTGTGGCACTGCCGTTTAGGTCATATTGGTGTAAAGCGCATGAAGAAACTCCATTCTGATGGACTTTTTCAATCACTTGACTTTGAATCATTTGATACGTGCGAACCATGCCTCATGGGTAAGATGACTAAGACACCGTTTTCCGGTACGATGGAACGGGCGAGTGATTTGTTGGAAATCATACATACTGATGTGTGTGGACCAATGAGCATTCCAACACGTGGTGGATATCGTTACTTCCTAACTTTCACTGATGATTTGAGTAGATATGGGTATATTTACTTAATGAAACACAAGTCTGAAACATTTGAAAAGTTCAAAGAATTTCAGAGTGAAGTAGAAAATCATCGTAACAGGAAGATCAAATTTCTACGATCTGATCGTGGAGGGGAATATCTGAGTTACGAGTTTGGCATGCACTTGAAAAATTGTGGAATTGTTTCCCAACTCACGCCACCTGGAACACCACAGCGTAATGGTGTGTCTGAACGTCGTAATCGTACTTTATTAGATATGGTGCGTTCTATGATGTCTGTATCCGATCTGCCAATGTCATTTTGGGGGTATGCATTAGAGACAGCCGCATTCACTTTAAATAGGGCACCATCTAAATCCGTTGAGACGACACCATATGAGTTGTGGTTTGGTAAGAAGCCAAAATTATCGTTTCTTAAAATTTGGGGATGCGAGGCTTATGTCAAAAGATTACAACCTGATAAGCTCGAACCCAAAGCGGAAAAATGCGTCTTCATAGGATATCCAAAGGAAACCATTGGGTATACCTTCTATCACAGATCCGAAGGCAAAGTTTTTGTTGCTAAGAATGGATCCTTTCTTGAGAAGGAGTTTCTTTCGAAAGGAGTGAGTGGGAGGAAAATAGAACTAGACGAGGTTATTGAACCTTCTCCCGAATTGGAGAGCAGCGCAGCGCAGGAAGATTTGGATCTTCAGGCACCGCCTTCACCAGCTAGAGAGAAAGAAGCTGATGATAGTGATCATGCAGCTTCGGTCAAAGTTCCCGTTCGCAGGTCGACAAGGTTACGTACTGCTCCTGAATGGTACGGTAATCCTGTCTTGAACATTTTATTGTTAGACAATGATGAACCTATGAACTATGAGGAAGCGATGATGAGCCCAGACTCTGGAAAATGGCAAGACGCCATGAACTCTGAAATGGAATCCATGAAGGAAAACCAAGTGTGGACTTTGGTTGACCTTCCTGATAGCCGTAAGGCTGTTGAATGTAAATGGATTTTCAAGAAGAAAACAGACGCTGACGGTAATGTCACCGTATATAAAGCTCGACTTGTCGCAAAAGGTTTTCGACAAATTCAAGGAGTTGACTACGATGAGACCTTCTCACCCGTAGCGATGCTAAAGTCTGTTAGGGTTCTACTAGCAATTGCTGCTTATTTCGATTATGAAATTTGGCAGATGGATGTCAAAACTGCGTTCCTCAACGGAAACGTTGAAGAAGAGTTGTACATGGTACAACCTGAAGGTTTTGTCGATCCTAAGGATGCTGATAAAGTGTGCAAACTTCAGCGATCCATCTATGGACTGAAGCAAGCATCCCGGAGTTGGAATCTTCGATTTGATGAGGTGATCAAAGGTTTTGGATTTGTCCAAAATTATAAAGAAGCTTGTGTTTACAAGAAAGTGAGTGGGAGCTCGGTTGCATTCCTGGTTTTATATGTAGATGACATATTACTTATTGGGAATGATGTGGAGCTGCTTAACAGTGTGAAAGATTATTTGAATAATAGTTTTTCAATGAAAGATCTTGGTGAAGCTGCATACATATTGGGCATAAAGATCTATAGAGATAGATCAAGACGCTTAATAGCACTTAGTCAAAGTAAATACCTTGAGAAGATAGTGAAGAAATTCAATATGCAGGATGCAAAGAAAGGTTCTTTGCCCATGTTACAAGGTAAGCCATTGAGTATGACTCAGTGTCCAACTACGGCAACAGAAATAGAAAGGATGAAGAAAATCCCCTATGCCTCGGCCATAGGTTCTATTATGTATGCCATGTTGTGTACTAGACCGGATGTGTCCCATGCTCTTAGTTTGACGAGCAGGTACCAGAGTGATCCTGGAGAGGCTCACTGGACAGCAGTTAAAAATATCCTTAAGTACCTAAAAAGGACTAAGGACATGTTTCTTGTCTATGGTGGTGATGAAGAGCTCTCCGTAAAAGGTTACGTTGATGCTAGCTTCGATACTGATCCAGATGACTCGAAATCTCAAACAGGGTATGTCTTTATCTTGAATGGAGCTGCGGTTAGCTGGAGGAGTTCCAAGCAAACCGTCATTGCGGCATCTACATTAGAGGCGGAGTATATGGCCGCTTCTGAAGCAGCGAAAGAAGGGATATGGCTGAAGGAGTTCGTCACTGAACTCGGCGTTGTTCCGAGCGCACTGGATCCCATGGAGATTTTTTGTGACAACACTGGTGCCATTGCTCTAGCCAAGGAACCAAGATGTCACAAGAGTTCCAAGCATATCAAACGCCGGTTTCATCAAATTCGTGAGCATGTCAATGAAGGAGATATTACCATTAGCAAAGTACATACGAATCAAAATATCGCTGATCCGTTGACTAAAGTTCTTCCACAGACAAAACATGATCAACACCAGAAGGCCATGGGTGTTAGATTTTTACCAATGTAAACTAGATTATTGACTCTAGTGCAAGTGGGAGACTGTTGGAAATATGCCCTAGAGGCAATAATAAATAAATGTTATTATCATATTTCCGTGTTCATGATATATGTTTATTTCCATGCTATAATTGTATTAACCGGAAACATAATACATGTGTGGTTGCGTAAACAACATTGCGTCCCTAGTAAGCCTCTACTAGACTAGCTCGTTAATTAATGATGGTTATGGTTTCCCAACCATGAACATGAGTTGTTAATTAATTAACGGGATCATGTCATTAGAAGAATGACGTGATGGACAGACCCAACTAAGCATAACAATATTGATCGTTTCATTAAGTTTTTATTGTCATGCCTTTTATTGTCAAGTATCCTATTTCTTAGACCATGAGATCATGTTATTCCCGGGTACTGGAAGAATACTTTGGGGACATCAACCATCGCTTCGTGACAGGGTGATCATAAAGGTGTCTTACGGGTATCTCAGAAAGTGCTTGTTGAATTACATGAATCAAGACTGGGATTTGTCCCTCCGTGTTTCGGAGAGATATACTCTGGGCCCACTCGGTAGTGCACATTCGGTAAAGCTTGCAAGCACGTGACTAATGAGTTAGTCACAGAGAATGTTGTATTACGGAACGAGTAAAGAGTACTTACCAGTAACAAGATTTAACTAGGTATAGTGATACCGACGATCAAATCTTGGGTAAGTAAAATATCGCGTGACAAAGGAAATTGTATACGGATTATAGTAGTCCACGACATAGTGGTTCAACCGATAAAGATCTTCGTTGAATGTGTGGGAGTCATTATGGATATCCTGGTCCCTCTAATGGTTATTGATCGGAGAGGTGTCTCCATCATGTCTGCACGTTCTCGAACCCGTAGGGTCACACACTTAACGTTCGGTAACGCTAGAGTAGCTCTGGGATAATTTTGTTAATGGTGTCCGAATATTGTTCGGAGTCTCGGATGAGATCCTAGACATCACGAGGAGCTCCGGAAGAGTCCGGAGGTAAAGATTTATATATGGCAAGTTGATTTCAGGGTTCCGGAAAAGTTCGGGATTTTTCGGCAGAGTGTCGGAATGTTCTAGAAGGTTCCGGAGGGTCCCATAGTGGGGCCCACCTGTCCCCAACGACCAAGGGTGGCCCACTGGTCCATTTGACCAGTCCTACTTGGTCCATGCAGCCATTCAATGGGTAGCCCTTTAAAAGGGATGTTACCACTCTTGAAAGAGGGGGTTACCACCTTTTAAATGAGAAGGGGTTACCACTATTGAAAGAGGGAGTTTCTACTTTGGAAATAAAGTGGCTGCAGCCCCTTGCCTATATAAAGAAGAGGGAGAGGTGCACCAAGAGACAGAGGCTTGGCCGCATCACTGGCTTGCTGCTCCTCTACCTCCCGCGCACCGCTTGGCGAAGCCCTGCCCGCGGGAACTCTCCACCATATCCACCACCACGCCGTCGTGCTGCTGGAATCGATCCCACCTACTTCTCCCTCTAGCTTGCTGGATCAAGAAGAGGGAGACGTCATCGAGCTGTACGTGTGCAAGCCTCCGGAGGTGCTGCTCGTTTGCGGTGCTGATCGGATCGAACATCGTCAACAACTTCACCGAGCTGCGTTGAATTAAACGTTCAACGCGCGTGTTCTTCGAGGGTATGATGAACTACTCTCCCCGTTACTAGAATCTTCTAGATAGGATCTTGAGTGTTGCTTCCGCATGTGAGAGAAATTTTTTGTTTTCTATCGCGCAAACTCCTACACGGAGGACCCGGGCAACGCCGCCCGGTACGAGGAGGCGTTCCAGCGCCTCTTCGAGGAGGAGATGAACCGGTGGGAAGGCCCCGACCTAGCGCCCAGGGACAAGAACGTCGCCGGGCGCGAGGCGTTCTGGAGCGTGCACGGCCGCACGCTCCAGGCCGTCATGGACCACATCGCCAATGGCGGCTCCCTGCTGGAGTGGCCCCACGCTCCGCCTCCGGCGCCGCCAGCCAACGTGTGGGCACCGCGCACGTCGTCCTCACGCTCGACAGGGTCGTCGTTGCGGGCGTCGTCCTCGCGAGCGTCTTCATCGCGCTCCTCCTCCTCCCTCTCCTGCGTTCTGCTCTCGCCGAAGCCGGAGCCGATGAAGGTGAAGGCGGAGCCGACGACGCTCTACGCCGAGCTCCTGGCGGCGCAGGCGGCCCAGGACGACGACGAGCTCCTGCGGGCCGCGGAGGCCGCGTCCATGGAGGACATGCCGCCCATGGACGGGTCATCTGCCTGCGCCTGGTCGGCGTACATGCACGCCATTGAAACCGGCGTGCCGTTCGTCGACCTCACCGGCGACGGCGACGCCGGCCCTAGCCGCGTCAAGAAGGAAGACGACGGCGCAGGAGCAAGCGGCGTGAAGAAGGAGGAGGAGGACGAGGACCCCTACTACGCCTTCAGGCACCGCTACCGGGGCCGCCAGTAGATTTAGGTTAAGTTTTTTAAATTTCATTCAAATCTGTAAACTTTCCTAAAATTTGAATGAAATTTGTCGAAGTTCAAATTTAATTTTTTTAGTTTGGGCGCCGCGAGTGGGGATCGACGGCGCCCAAATGGGCAAGGTAGTCCGGACGGCGCCCAAAAGGCCTGTCCGGAAGGCATTTGGGCGGCCATTTGGACGCCGCGACTGGAGATGCTATTAAGATAGCTACTATGCAGCGGTTAACTAAAAGCGAAGGCCTTCCGTGATCGTGAAAGGAAATTTTGATGCATGCCACCAGAACGTAAATTCCTATAGATTGGCTTCTAATCCTTATGGCTGACATCGGTAAACAATATCACACAGTTTAGGCTTAGTTTGAAAACTCAGTTTTCTCAAACTGAAAATTGCGGTATTTTAAAAAATGAAACATTTCAGTGTTGGGCGTATGAATACTTTAGTTTCTTGGTTTAGGAAAAAAAGAGGACAAGACCAAAACTTTCAAAACCAAAAGAAAAATGCAGTTTGGGGGGTGTGTGTGGGGGGGGGGGGGGGGGGGGTACTTCTGTTTTTAAAACCACGTTATTCATTGCATTCAAACATGTAAATGTATTTTACTTTAGTTTTCTAGAAAAACATACCATTCTCAGAATATTTAAAAATACTTTTATGTCAAACGCCCCCTAGTGTGTTTCATCCTCCGGCGAGCTTGACACCTTAGGAATTATGTGGCACATGGTAAGGGTAACTGCTCGGTTGAAAAATTGTTTGAAGTAATTTCATTGATGGTTGTTGCGTCTTCTTTCGGTTTGTGCGGACGCTGAGGAAGCAGAAGTAGTGGCATGTCTCATGTCTGGATGGACACACGGTCTGGCGATCCTTGTACCGAATTGTGCTTCGGTTGTATTCTCTCTGTTTTTAAATTAATGTAAGATATTTTAGATGTTACATATTTTGTCCACATACATACTAAAGTGAGTATGTCTAGATACACTTTTTTACATGTGAATGTAGATAAAATCTAATACATCTTATATTTGAAAACGGAGGGAGTATCTTCATTTCAGAAAAAGGCCCCAATGTATCAAGGCTTTGTACCATCTACGGAGGGATTAGCTTATGCTGCGACCTGTTTCCTAGTTACCGAGTGATGATCGGGAGAGAACAGAGAAATATGGCACATGTGTTGTTGGCTGCTTACATTAGAAAGAGGGATGTTGGTGGTTTTCCGAGAGCTCACGTCGTTGTAAGGCCTAAGCCGACGGCAATTACCGTCGGCACTGCTCCCTGTAGCATGTTGTAGCTGATCGTAATCATATACTCCCTCCGTTCGGAAAAGATACAAAAGTAAGCTATCATTTTCCGAACGAAGGGAGTAGGTATGTTCGTCATTGCAGATTTCTCTTCTCACCCCAACTAGTGTGTAATCACAAGCACGGTCCTCTTTTGTTAAATTAAATATGGGTTCTAGCTGTTTCCAGTGAACACTTTGTTAAAAATTGTGAGTTAAAAGAATCATGAATCTAAAGTTGACCCTTTGAATCCTCACGGGTGCTTCGATGAATAGGAATCTCATAGGTTTAATAGACTATCTAGATGTTTATGATTTTTCTGCTGTATTTATATTTGCATGATTAGAAAACATGTGATTATTTTCTAAAGATCTTTCCACGTTTTTGAGGAAACTTTCCAACAAAACCCTTGTGCAATTTCTTTATTTTTTGTAGAAAAGGGTGCCCTCCTATGGTGGCAATTTTTACCCCCTCCCACGTGACAAGTGGCGCGTTGTGGAGAGGTCTTACCCCTACGGGTGAAACATAACTACATAGTTCATCACAATCATGATCCCATCACATCACAGTTAGTCTCAAAACCCTAAACAAAAGGGATAGCTACTATATCGAGAAAAGATGACTTGCCCAGCCGCGCCTGCCCTCCCTCTGTCAAATCTGGGGCAATAGTACTTGTCGAGGATAGTGTAAGGGTCAAAGGAGGATGACAAGGAGGGGAACCTAGCGAGGTGATGGCGGCGCGGGCCAAGCTCCACAGGGAGGTGTCGTGCATTGGTTTTGATAGCCAATTTCTTCATAGCGCCCCGCTCGGACAACTCGATGACCTCGTTCAATGCCTTCGCGATCTTACGGCAGCGGCGAGCATCCATCTCCGCGGTGGACAAGGAATGCCGCTTCCCAGGGAATCCTCTCGCGTCACCTTGTGCCATGAGCCGAGTTGTATCTTCTGCATTTGGTTCTCTCAAATAGTTTGGTCTAAGCACTGCATTCACCACCCTGCAAACTTGTACATTCCTCCAGTGGATATGGATTCATACGTCGTCCAAAGAATCCGCGGGAGCTCCATGTGCCAGACATTATAGCATTGCATTTCTGAACTGATGAGAATCCTAAATGTCTGGTGCAATCATTTTCAGCTCGAAGTAATACTCATAGTCTCGAACACCATACACAATGTCCATGCATGCTTTCCTCGTCATCCTAAGTCGGCGGCGAAAATCATGATCACTGTTTTCCGAGGTATGCGAAAAATAATCATTGAAAAGTAGCACATGACCTAGTGTCCTAAACATGTTCTTGTTGGCTACCGTCCATTAGTCGACCCTCCACGTTTGGGAGTGGCATCCAACTCCCCCTGAGCGACCAAAAGAACGTCGAGAACCGTCTCATTCTGTTCATCACCTTTTACAAGGTTGGCCTCCTCTTCCATCATTTGGTGAAACATAATTTTATCATCGCTATATGTAGAGTATTGGCTTTGGGTGGGCTTACGGGGCACAGTGGCTAACTCGAAGGTTTGTAGCCCGAGCGGGGTGATACGTCTCCAACGTATCCATAATTCTGATATTCTATGCTAATATTTTACCAATTGCTACATGTTTTATTTACACTTCTTAGCATTTTTATGCATTTTCTGGGACTAACCTATTAACAAGATGCCACTGTGCCAGTTCCTGTTTTCTGTTGTTTTTGTATTCCTGAAAAGCTGTTCTGGAAATATTCTCGGAATTGGACGAAACAAAAGCCCAGGTCCCTATTCTACCGTCACGTACACAGAGTCCGAAGGAAACACGAAGGGGACCGAGGAGGCGGCCACACCACGTGGCGGCGCGGCCCCACCTTCTGCCGCGCCGTGGCATGGTGTGGGCCCCTCGGGTGCCCACCGAAGTCGCCCATTCGCCTATATATTCACCTATTTGGGAAAACCCTAGATACCCGAGACATATTCCACGAAAATTTTCAGAGCCGCCGCCGTCGTCAACCATATCTCAGGAGGGTTCTGAAGCTCTTCCCGGCACCCTGCCGGTGAGGGGAATCATCACCGGAGGGCTCTACATCGCCATGCCTGCCTCCGGAGTGATGCGTGAGTAGTTCATCCTTGGACTACGGGTCCATAGCAGTAGCTAGATGGTTGTCTTCTCCTATTGTGCCATCATGTTTAGATCTTGTGAGCTGCCTATCATGATCAAGATCATCTTATTGTAATGCTACATGTTGTGTTTGCTGGGATCCAATGAATATTGAGTACTATGCCAAGTTGATTATTGATCTATCTTATATGTTATTTATGATCTTGCATGCTCTCCGTTACTAGTAGATGTTTTGGCCAAGTAGATGCTTGTAACTCCAAGAGGGAGTATTTATGCTAGATAGTGGGTTCAGTCTCCATTTAATCTGGGGGAGTGACAACAACCTCTAAGGTTGTGGATGTGTTGTTGCCACTAGGGGGTAAAACAGCGATGCTTTATCTAAGGATAATTGTGTTGCTTACATTATGCACTTTACTTAATGCAATGATCTGTTGCTTGCAACTTAATACAAACGGGGGACACGGATGTAAACCTGAAGGTGGATCATTAGTCATAGATGCTGTTGGATAACGGTCTATGTATCATGTTGTAATGCCCAAATAAATCTCATAGTAGTCATCATGTCTTGTACATGCATTGTTATGCATTCTCTATTTTGTCAATTGCCCAGCTTTAATTTGTTTACCCAGCGTGTTAGTTATTTATTATGGAGAGACACCTCTAGTGACTGTGGACCCCGGTCCATTCTTTACATTGATAATACAACCTACTGCAAACATTGTTCTTTTACATTCTCTGCAAACAAACATCATTTTCCACACTATACGTCTAATCCTTTGTTTTCAGCAAGCCGGTGAGATTGACACTCTCACTGTTAAGTTGGGGCAAAGTATTTTGGTTGTGTTGTGTACAGATTCCAAGTCAACAGTAAGAACTCCTTGCAACATCACTTTTTCTGGCGCGTTGACACCTTCAGAAGTGCCTTCATCTCGTACTGGTTCGATAACCTTGGTTTCATACTAAGGGAAAATTTGCTGCTGCACTCATCATACCTTCCTCTTGGGGTCTCCCAACGAACGTGTGTCTTCACGTCATCACGAGGGCCCAAGCGCACTATCTTGGAGTACAAGACACGCAATGATCGCCGAATGCCGGAATTAGTGGGATACTTGATGTAAAGCGACTCAGATGGGATGTAGCATATCTTGTTAGGGATGGGAGTAGGCACCTAGATCCACTCGACCTGTAACCCTAACCCGCTCCATACATTTAGGGTTAGGGGACCGCTAATCGGGTTAAATTCTCCATAGGCACAAGTGCTCAACACAACATCACCATCCACCCACCATATGCGATTTTGAGCTCTACCTCGAGATCGTTGAGCATACGACAGATAATATACACCGCCACAGAATCATGAGTAGGTTTTCACCGAGTGCTGTGCATCGGGCCTAAACATGTATATATATATATTTTTTTTGCCGTGTGCTACCATCCGATCTACGAGCGCAACCCCGCAAGCGGGGACGAGCACATTGCGGGCATGTGAGAGGGAGAAATTGGTGGCGCCGACAGGACGAGCAGTGGCAACGCAGAACGACAACTAAGGGCAGTGAGAACGACGACGATTCACAAGACTGCCTGGTGGCGACGACGACAAGTGGTTGCGGAGATGGCGACGTCAATGGGTGGTGAAGGTGGCGTGAATTACCAAGTTGGGGAAACAGGAGGACAAGGTGGGGATGCAAAATGACTTTTGACATATGGTGTTCCATGTGTATGACAGACGAGACATGTCTGTCAGATGGCTTGTCTGGACGACGGCACCCCAAGCCCCCAACCAAGTTTGAAGCCCTCCTTGGGGTGCCTGACAGACTGATATGTCTGTTTCTCGTGTCCGATGGAGAAATGGGTCCGGCCACAGAGATGGGTGTCGTTGGGCGTTTTCCGTGTCCGATATTTTATCGCTTTTGTGGGAGCGCTGTGCCATGAGATGTCTTACAACTTTTCACAACTAAAAGCACATGTCAGAGCATAAATATTCTCCACTACCGCAAGGGCCCATCATTTCAGCGTGGGTCCCACATTTCTTCAGAACTGTTTTGCAGCTAAACATCCCACAAGCAAGAATGCAGGTAACCAAATACGAAAATGCGAAATAAATAGGAAAAAAGAAAAACGATATGCAGTCAACCAAACAGATTGCAGAACTTGGCTTAGTCCGCGTTTCACACCCGTCAGGGCCTCAAAGACGAAAGGCCCATTTCACTGCGAGCAACCAAATATGGGCGGCGACATGGCCTTTTTTGGTGTCCATTCCATTGGCCTTTTGGCAGCGATTTGGGATACCACTAGCTATTCCTCCTTCCGTTCCAAATTAGCCTCAGGCTAAAAAAACGTCCTCCAGGTTTTTTTTGACGCTTTGGACAGGGCCCCCACTGCGTAATGTCCTCCAGGGTGACGAAGGCCCACCTGTCATCTGCTGAAACCTCCAATTTGAGTACGTCACTGGTGGTGCCCACATTAGTGAGTCTGTAAGGGCATCTCCAGCCGTCCCCCCAGAGCCCCCCAGGAGGCCTTTTTGGCGCCGCGCCGACCAAATAGCGCCGTTTTCGCACCACTCGCCCCCCCAGAAGCCTAGTTAGCGCCGTTTCGGCGGAAAATAGCGCCGGCGCACCCAGGCGAAACCCAGCCCACTGGGTTCGGCCTGGGGGGTGAAATGGCGGGAAAGGCGACGTGTGCCAGCGCTGTCAGCGACGCGGGAGAAAATGGCGCGGAACAGAACCGCCCGTGAATGGCCGCGTCCTCATCCTCTCGGCTCCCGCGCCGGTCAAAGGCTGCCGGAGTTAATGGCGTGGCCAGCGGCCAGTGAGCGCGCGGTCAAAGGCTGCCGGAGTAATGGCGCGCGTCGCTTCGACGTCAATCGACGGGCACGCAGCACAGTAATGGCGCGCCACCACCACCCCTTCGCCTGGCCGCGCCGCGCTATAAAATCCCATGCCCCTCGCCGTCCCTCCACACTAGCTCTCGCCTCCCTCCCTCTCGCCAGCCCCTCGCCGTCCCTTCTGCTCTCTGCCTCCCTCTCCTCCATTCCTCGCCAGCAGCAATGGCCGACGACGGTGCCGCCGCAGCCTCCGCAAGAACGAGGCATGGGCCCTGTACCGGTGCGGGTACCCGTGCCGGCCGGACATGCGCGTCCCCGGCGCCTCCGGCGGTCAGGCAGCGTGGGCGCTCAGCACGGGTGGCATCCCCGTGCCTCCCGTCCCTGTAGGCGCCGAGTTCGAGTACGCCATCGACGAAGTCCGCGAGGACCTGATGGCGGAGCAGGCCGCGGACCCGTGCTGGAGGGCGGAGGGCAACTCCGCCTTCTGGACGGCGTACTTCTAGCGCCGCCACGAACAGGACCTCAGCGACCGTGGCAACAACGGCCAAGTGGAGGGCCGCCACAACCGCGGCGGGCGCAAGCGGTGGTGGGGCGGCGAGGGGCGCAACCTCGACAATGTGATGGAGTACATCGCCGGCGGGAATCAGCCTCACCTGGAGATGCCGCCACGAAGGTCGACCTGGACCCCGCGGCGGATGGGCGTGGCGACCTCGTCGTCGGGAACCTTCTCCTCCTCCGGAACATCGCCTTCTTCTTCCCGGTACGCCCCCCCTCCGTGACACCTCCCTCCCTCAACTCCGGGCGCCCTGCCCCCGTGCGCAGCGGTGCCCTGCGCATCGGCACACCACGCGGCTCCTCCCAGCGCCGCGCGATGTCTCCTCCTCGCTCCTTCCTCTAGCGCCTCGTCAAGCCCAAGAAGGAGCCCAAGCAGGAGCCGGAGCAGGAGGAGTGGCCCGGCCTGAAGGAGGCGGAGGAGGCGTCCTTCAACACCGTCCAGCCGGCGATGCCGGATTGGGCCGAGGACTAGAGCCTCCGCTCCTACGCGGAGGCAGAGCTGGAACGCCAGCGTGCAGCACTCGCCGAGCTGGAGCGCAGGCGCGCGGAGGAGCGCCAGGAGCGCCAGCGGGCCGCCGCAGCCGCATCCCGCCTCCTCCATGGCGCCGGAGATCGAGTACTACAAGCTCGACCCGAGCGACGAGGAGGACGACGCCTTACAGCAGGCCCTGCTGCTGAGCAAGTTGCAACACGGCGACGACGGCGCAGGCCCGATCAGGCCCCCCGGCGGCGAGGACGGCTCTGACGATGACGACGGCGACTACAGCCAGACGATCCGTGCGAGTTTGGGCCTCAACTAGTCTTGTTTTTAAGTTTTAGTTTAAATTTCTGCAATGTAATCTCGGCGAGTTTGCGCCAATATGAATGAACTCGCCTTCTTTTTAAATATGAATGAGTTTGCGCCATTTTTTAAATTTTTGGGTCGAAACTTAGATCTGAACACGACTGGTAAACACGCCCATCCAGTTTCGCGCTGCGGCGGCCAAAAAATAGGGCCGTTTTGAACCTGGGGACACAACGACTGGAGATGTCCTAAGTAGCACCGGAGAAGGAGGATTTATGAGAGGAGGAAAGGCACGAGGGCCGGGCGTCGGTGGCGGCGTTGCAATCATCCCGCACGCCCCCACTCTACGCCACACCACCGCATCCGCACCAACACCAACCCGAGAAAGAACAAGACTGGATTCCAGCGGGCGGCGACACGCTCTCCACCCCGACAAAGCCAAAGCAAAGCTACCCAAACCCAAAGCCAAGCGCAAGTGCAAGCTATCTCCACTCTCCACCACGATTCCTCGCTTGTCTCCCTTCCTCTCGAAGCTTCTAGCGCCGTCTCGCATCCGCGCCAGCCAGCCCAAGCTAGCTAGGCCCGCATCGGTGGTGGTTACCACCTACCAGCGGTGGTCGGTGGATGCCCGCCGCCGCGACGGTGGCCGCAGCCCGTCACCGTTTCCTCCCGTCGTCGTCTCTCAAAGCGGCGGCGACTCGCCTATCGCCAGGCGCAGCCCGGCGGTGCCGCCTCTGACGTCGCCCGCCCCCTTCCGCACCGCGCGCGATGGACCCCGCCTCGCGCCCCGCCGTCGTCATCGACAACGGCACCGGGTACGTACACGCATCCCTACCCCCTCACTCCCACCAGATCTGCGCGCGCAATGCTGATCCAAGCAACCAAACGTGGCAATGGCAGCTACACGAAGATGGGATTCGCGGGGAACGTGGAGCCGTGCTTCATCACCCCACCGCCGTCGCCGTCAACGACTCCTTCGCCGACCAGACCAGGGCCACGGCCCCCAAGGGGAACTGGCTGGCGCAGCACAGCGCGGGCGTCATGGCCGACCTCGACTTCTTCATCGGGGAGGAGGCCATAACACGGTCCCGCTCCAGCAGCACATACAGCTTGAGCTACCCCATTCGCAACGGTCAGGTGCGCAGCGCTGAATGTACCTCAATGCGCGTGCGTTTGCGTGCTTTGATCTTCCTTGATTTCAGCTGATGAATGTTGACTGCGACTCAGGTTGAGAATTGGGACACCATGGAGAAGTTCTGGCAGCAGTGCATCTTCAATTACCTCCGGTGTGATCCGGAAGACCACTACTTCCTGCTCACCGAGAGCCCGCTCACCCCTCCCGAAACGAGGGAGTACACCGGGGAGATCATGTTTGAGACCTTCAACGTGCCTGGCCTCTACATAGCGGTCCAACCCGTCCTTGCCCTCGCTGCAGGATACACGACAACGAAGGTCAGTCATCTGAGCCCACTCTTGTGGCTATTTAGCTTACGATTTCCTGAGCCTGAACTCTGAAACTATACCTCACTGATAAAGCCAGTTAAGCGTAGCTTTATTACGAGCAAGATTTGAGTGACAAGAATTGTTATCTCTTCTTTCATAGATTGCCTTACGTTCTGCTCATTCTGTTGTTGTAAAAGCCTCTGACCTCTTCTGTTGGATAATTCCACAGTATCGTGTCTAGGAGAAAACTGACTACCACTCAGGCTTCTTGTCATTTTAGATTTGTTATGAATAATTACGTGGCTAATGTTATTTAAGTCGTGCTTTCAGTATGACTAGTCCAAGTTTCAGCTGCTATAGTTTAGCATAGCGCATCTGTGTTGTATTCTGCTCATACCTCGTTTGAACTTTGAAGATATAAATGCACACTTAAACCAGTTTGTGTGGCTTCATGGAAATATAGGTTATATATGCTATTATGCTGTACAAACATAGGCTCCACGGTAAACTCGCTAATGTGGGCTTGCTTTGGTACATCACTTTTGTAAAGTCAAATATAGTTTTATTTATTTTGTTAGTTAGTCTGTGGGGTTGCTTCGGAGTAAGCTTGTGTTGCTGTTCAGTGTGATGTCATATAAATACGTTGAGACCCCAGAAGATGAACTCATAGATGCACTCTTGGTTTTGCATTACTCCTAGTTGCTACATGATCAATTAAGTTCGAGTTGAAATCAGGTAAGAAATAGGATCAATAGACTGATCTAGTTGGATGGGATAACGTAAGGTGTTAAAGATAACTCGTTTGTTTTCGGTGATACATGCACCTCGATTTGGGTTTAGGTCCAGAAATATTGGGAACCTTAGATTTGGGTTGGATGAGCTAAATATTTGGGTTTAGCTCGAGCCAACACACCAACGGACGCTGCACCCCACCAGGATAGGGGTCCCTTTTGCGACAGAGTTTGGACGGCGGCGTTGTCTGGCCGATTTGGATGTGGTTCACCGAGGCGGCGTCTTCGTGTCTCCAAATGTTGTTTGTTGCGGCTTTGTTGCTTTCGTACCAGCCTGCTAGTAGCTCTGCTTTCACTAGTTTCTTTGTACAAGCCTTTGGCTTCCTTTGTTTGTGTGTGTGGAAGTGTTTGTAAGCTGATTCAGCACTGTGTATCTTCCGCCATTGGCGTCATTAATTTAACGCTGGGCTACGGCCTTTTGTCTCAGTAGCAGTCTCATAACACATCAACACTAGTCCTTCAAGCTTGTGGTGTGCAGTTTTGTTTTTATCATATTTGACCTCACTAAACGTTATCCGTTTGCTTTTAGATTCCCAAACTTTTAGTAAGGTAGAGTGCTCAAGCACTACACACTAAAACTAAACCCGTACCAATGATATTTCTGGATACCTGATCCAGTGCATGCTTTTTCCCCCAAATGGCAGTGCTTGCTACCATCTGTAGTGCCCTACTTTCCTTAAATATGACATCTGGCATGCGCTAGAATAGAATCCAACAGAAATCAATTCTTGAGCTTGCCAACCTTGACTTGAAAGGGTTAAACACGATGTACTTTTATCCTCTCCACATGGTCGTGTATCAGTCAACCAAATATCTTCACTACATATGACACTACCCCACAAATTTACAGTATATTAAGGCCATTTAGCTGTGTCTACTAACAGTAGCTTCTTACACGGTGTCAAGTTACTTACCCTGCCCCTTCCCCTTGTTTCCTTACACTTCAGTGTAATTTAACATGTAGGAATTGTGCATTCCTTAATTTGAGAACTATTTGCATATCTTCTTGTTCCATCCATTTTTTTCTGCTTGCGCTAACTTCTTGTATCTTGAGTATTTATTTCTTTTTTCCCCGTTAAGCTATATGCATCAGACTGGGTATTTTAATGTGGAATTTCATGCTGTGTTTTCAGTGTGAAATGACAGGTGTTGTAGTTGATGTGGGTGACGGAGCTACCCACATTGTTCCTGTTGCTGATGGGTATGTCATTGGGAGCAGTATCAGATCTATCCCACTTACAGGCAAGGATGTTACCCAGTTTATTCAGCAACTTATGAAGGTAGTTTCCACAGTCAGAAGATAGTACTTAAGTTTATTTTATTAGCATCAAAAGGAAGTGATACTTTGTTACGTGTGGACCTTTTCAATTGAATATAATAAGGTGCAGGAAAATAACACAAACGGTTGAGATGAGCAAAATATGAAATAAAGTAGAATGTAAAGTGTCCACCATGTTATTTCTCATTAATTACCTATCATATAACTAATTTCAGAAGATGTTGGCAACAACACAATTCAGTCATAAAGGTATTATTTATACTTATCTTCTCAGGACCTAGAGCAGTTGAAACAACACCACTATTCTTGGATCAGGATGTAGTTTGTATGCATCTTTTATATTCTTTGAATTCTATTAACATAGTAGTGGATAATGTTCTCACTCATGCGCATTCTGAAAAGAATGAGCACAAATGATTAATCAGCATAATAAGACAACGTTAGACTGAAACTCATGTTGGTGGTCCTCACCTCGCGGCTAGTGAGAAAAACTGATTACCTATTGAAAGTTAACCTTCAACTTGGTGTATAGGAAGGGCAAAGAGAAATTGCTTATTTGTCTTCAATTGTCTCAGAGTAATAATGAATGTACACTGCACCAAGTTTTAGAAGTTCCAATCTTGAATGCAGGAAAGAGGTGAACACATTCCTCCCGAAGAGTCTTTCGACGTAGCAAGGAGGGCGAAGGAAATGTACTGCTATACATGTTCGGACATTGTGAAGGTATAAAGTACATGCGGCATGTTGCTACATTTAGGAGTTGGACGCCTGTAGACTATCTGTTACGTCGTTTTCCAGAAAATAGTTTCCTCTTTCCTTCTCAGCTTACCAATGTGTTTGAAAGCAATGAGTTGTCTACTGTCCTAGTCTAGCAGCCAGCCACTCGACGCAAGCCACTTAATCGTGTAAATCCACGCTCTTAAGACGCTATGTCAATCCCTTACTATCTCCTGCCATTCGTGACTGTTAATTATCATCTTTTTTTTCCTAGTCTGCTTTAATCTATTTTTTTCTGGAAGAGGTAACCCCAAAAGAAGAAGAATCATACTTATAACTTGGTGTTTGCTTTCTTTCAGGAATTTAATAAACATGACAGAGAGCCCGCTAAGTACACAAAGCGCTTGACTGGCATCAAACCAAAAAATGGCGCTCCTTACACATGTGACATTGGATACGAGCGCTTCATGGGCCCCGAGGTTAATATATTGTTGTGTTCTGTAGTTACTTCCGCAGTGCCATGTCTTATTTAGTCAAATTCTTTACCAATTCGTGGGCATGATAAAAAAAATTACCTTTGACCCCAAGCTTTGGTCCAAGTCTGCTTTTGGTCTGATAACTTTCAAACAGTTCAAACGGACCCTGAACTTAGGAAACACTTCACTTTTGGACCCTCGTTTGGTTTCAGGGCGGTTTCTGCTGCTGCCTAGATGATTGTTTTTACGCACATGGACTGTTGTGAGGCAATATATGCCATTGTGGCTCACTAATTTAGTAAAAAATGAAGTGGGGTTTGGGCTGACATTTCACATTGGCCATCATCTCTCTCTGCCCTTCATTCACACCTTCGGTCCCATCTCCCATAGTTAGCAAAGTTGAACCTTGTATTGTATCTATATGAAAACCACATTAGTAAAGCTGATTTAACGTGGACACCTCATCAGCAATAACCACTTTGGAGTCAGCAGAGGGTCCAAAAGTGAATTTGTTTCAAAAGTTCGAGTTTCAGGGTTCGTTTGAACCGCTTGAAGGTTTTTAGGACCATAAGTTAACTTGAGGCAAAGTTCAGTGTCAAAAGAAAACTTGAGTTCATGGTCAGAAAAATGCAGATTAATTTGATTAAAGCCCTTTATGGTTTTGATGTAATGGTTGAACACAATATAGATGTTAGAGGATCTTCAACCTTTTTTGTGATATCTTTCAACTTCAGTGTTCGGTTTAGTTCAATCTTCTCAGAATGCTGCATAACTTTTGCAGATTTTCTTCCACCCTGAGATTTACAACAATGACTTTACAACCCCTTTGCAAGATGTTATCGACAGGTGCATCCAATCATCCCCAATTGACACAAGGAGGGCTCTTTATAAGGTTTGTACATCAAAGTTGTATTTTCTCCGGCATTACAGTGTTTGAGTCTGTTCTCAATGTCACAGAATATTGTCTTGTCTGGGGGATCGACTATGTTTAAAGATTTCCACAGAAGATTACAGCGAGATCTGAAAAAGATTGTGGATGTACGGGTACGTGCATCTAATGCTCGACTTGGTGGAGATTCAAAGGTATAAACTTTCCTTATTTGCTCTTTCCCTCTCTTGCAGCAAAGAAGAATGATCTTACCTGGAACTATTCTGGTGGTTATTAAACTAAATCTGTTGGTTTCAGGCCCAACCTGTAGAAGTCAATGTGGTTAGTCATCCAATCCAAAGATATGCCGTTTGGTTTGGCGGATCTGTACTTGCTTCTACAGCTGAATTCTACCAGGTATTTAAAATTTGTCTCTACAGCAGTAAGAAAATTCATATCACCTGAAAGTTTCTTGGTGTGGTTAGAGTTTTGCTTCAGTACACCACACTGAAATCACTTGAAACTGTACATTTGTATTTAACTAATTATGAGATAAAAAGATACTAAATGAAATAATTAAGTCCAGATCCAAACTCAGACATTCAACAACAAACAACTATTTTCCATGTACGACCTCCGTGGATCTCGTATGACGGCGTTGTTTTAAGCGACTACAGAATCGAGGAGTATTAGATATATGCATGGTTTTTGAGTCGATGAGTCGACGAGTCGTTTAGGGGTAACGACTCTCGACTAGTCTTGACTAGTCGAGACTCAAGTCGAGACTCATGTTAACTGTATATAACACTAGAAAGCTACAGAACCATGGGCAAAAGAGGAAGGACTTGGACACTCGACTAGTTTTATATACTTATTAATAGTCTAAAGGAGCAGGTCAGGAGCTAGGCGGGGTGCCATGGCCTTGTGGCGGTGCCGGCCGGCTGGATCTTGGGGCGACGGCGGCCAAGGCAGAGGGACGCGAGTGCCAGCCGCCAAAACAGTTTTGGCTCGGGGGGAAATTTGGTCGATCTAGGTTTTATGGGAGCTGGGCAAGGGATATTGGAAAAAAGATGACAGGTGGTGGCAACTTTAAGTCGCTGGTCGACTCAAAAACCTGGACTAGTCGAGACTAGTCGATTGAATCGCTCGACTCAAGCAATTAGTCGAGTCGAGAACCCGAGTCGGACTTCACTTTGAGACTCATCGACTAGTCGTTGACTAGTCACGACTAGTCGCTCGACTCAAAAACCATGGATATATGTGATGTATTTCAACTCCTCAAGACATCTTGTGCAGTTGAAAAGGTAAATCCTTAAGTTACGGAATTAGAACCATTCAAATCAAATGGATACATGATCTCACAATGAATCCAATCAAAACCTGCACTCTGTAGCAACCCCAGCATCATGCCAAAATACACAAACCTCCTGTCCTGTTTTGTGTGCGTTGACCCGATATGCCCTGCACGAACAAACAGCCAACAAGAGAATCGTGCCCGATTGGGTTTTGATAGGGCTGATCAATGTCACCATGTGACTATACCACCCCTACAATTAAAGAGGTTAATTGTAATCTTGGTCATCGATCTTTGGGCTGCACTGAAAGATTTCAGTTAGTGTAGTTTTACAATTTCATTCAAAAGACCAAATAAATAATTTAATTGAAGCATCATTGCCATTTGTTTAGACTTCCAACTTTCAGCATCTGAGCTAAGCACGTACAAACGGACAACAAAAGAATTGTGCCCGATTGTGTCTTGATAGGGCTGACCGGTGTCACCACGTGACTATAGCACCCCTACAACTAAAGAGGTTAATTGTAATTTTGGTCATCGATCTGTTGTCTGCACTTTGAAAATTTGTAAACTTTTCTAAGAGAGGTGTACCAAATTAAATCTCAGTTAGAGTACTTTTGCAAAAAAAAATTGCGTTTCATTCCATTGAAAAGAGAATAATATACAGAAGCATCATTGACATTTGTCTAAACTTCTAGTTTTCTGTATATGAGCTTAAGCTAACTATCATTGTTGTTTCTCCTAACAGGCTTGCCACACAAAAGCAGAGTATGAAGAATATGGTGCAAGCATCTGCCGATCAAATCCCGTTTTCAAAGGGATGTATTGAAAATTGCCGATGAAAGGATTTCTTGCGCTAGGCATCACATATAGCATCCCCGTGCTATCAGCCTAAGCCTAGCAGTAGCAGGCTGGCAGCATGGTAAACTGACACCGTGGAGGCGGCTGCCGAGAAGGCTCGCTGTAGCATTTGTACAAAACCAGCGTGCACATAGATAGACGACATTGTCTTGATACATCTGTATTCATCTGTAGTATGATGCTGGTAGTCTAGCAACAGGAAGACTCCATTACCGTTTGAGGTTGACAAGCTTGCTTGATCTGGGCGGCACATGCTTGCTGTTGTATAATCTTACTCTATCGGACTGTAACCTTTACATTTTTTTTGTTGGTGATCTGGTATTGCTACTCATTTTCTCGTGAAGTTGTTGCCACCGTTTTTTCAGATAAAAATGGAAAATTCAGCTGGCATCAATGATGATTTTACCTATAAAGGAAAATCGCAATCTTGCTGCCAACATTGAATTGCATAGCAAGTATGCGCGTGCAGCCGTGGATCTTGCTGCGTACCGTCACCGAGACGGCACGGGCCATGCACCGAATCGGTTGCCGATACCCTCTCTCTTTCTCATCCGGAATCCCTGGCTGTTTTTTCAGGCTCGAGGTATACGAAGATCTCGAATCCGTTTCTGAACCGCACAGTGTTCACTTTGTCCGAGTGGAGATGGAAGTCGGGAACAAACAGCCGGCATAAATAGGAAGGCCATGGCCACAATCTTCTCAACACAGAAACCACCGCTGCAATACACGGTAACATGGGCCTACAACCGCAGACGTCGATGGCTGCCAAGGGCCTCCTCCGCTTCCTCGTCGCGCTCCTCGCCATCGTCGGTTGCCTCGGCAGGCCCGTCCCTGCACCGTCCCCGTCGCCGTCGTCGGCGCCGAGGACGGTCGTCGACGGCATCACGGCGATATACAACTTCGGGGACTCGATATCGGACACCGGTAACTTCATCCGGGAAGGCGCCGTCGGGATGATGGAGCGCACCGGTGGGCTCCCCTACGGCTTGGCCATCGGCGGTGCCACCGGGCGGTGCTCCGACGGCTACCTCATGATCGACTTCCTCGCCAAGGACCTCGGGCTGCCGCTGCTCAACCCGTACCTCGACAAGGGCGCCGACTTCGCGCACGGCGTCAACTTCGCCGTCACGGGCGCCACCGCCCTGGACACGGCGTCGCTCGCCAAGATCGGGGTCAACATGACCCACACCAATAGCTCCCTCGGCGTGCAGCTCCAACGGTTCAAGGAATTCATGGCCAGCACCACGAAATCTCCTTCCGAGGTTCGCGAGAAGCTGGCAAGCTCGCTGGTCATGGTCGGCGAGATCGGCGGGAATGACTACAACTACGCGTTCGCCACGAACCGCCCCCAGGCCAACGGCGGCCTCTACAACAACATAGGCCACATGCTCACCGGCGCAGTAGAGTCACTCGTCCTCGTCCCGCAGGTCGTCAACTCCATCACGAGCGCGGCCAAGGAGGTGCTCGACATGGGCGCCACGCGGCTGGTGATCCCGGGCAACTTCCCGCTCGGGTGCGTGCCGAGCTACCTGAGCGCGGTGGACGACAAGGATGCGGCCTCCTACGACGGCAACGGCTGCCTCATCGGCCTCAACCTCTTCGCGCAGATGCACAACGTGCTGCTGCAGCAGGGCATACGGGAGCTGCGCCGGCAGTATCCGTCCGCCACCATCGCCTACGCCGACTACTTCTCCGCCTACGTGCAGATGCTCCGGGGCGCGTCAAACATGGGCTTCGACGCCACGGCCGCGTTCAAGGCGTGCTGCGGCGCCGGTGGCGGCAAGTACAACGTGGACGTGGACAGGATGTGCGGCGCGCCGGGCACGACGGTGTGCGCGAGGCCCGACGAGTACCTCAGCTGGGACGGCGTCCACCTGACGCAGCACGCCTACAAGGTGATGGCCGAGCTGCTCTACCACCGAGGCCTCGCGTCCCCTGCGCCAGTCAACTTCCCGCGACAGTAGATTGTGATTGATTTGTTTCGAGTTGACTCCCTCATTTGTACTGTTTTCCTTTTCGAGTCTTGTGGAAGATGTGGGTTCGTTTCACCTTTTCTTGGTAATTAGTGTTGATGTGTATGAACTTCTCGAACTCGAAATGTGGCGGCAAACACGAACGAAATCAATCAATAACTTGTGATTCTGTACGTACTATGTTGTAACCTCATTTTTCGTAAGGTCGTTTCTGTCGCCATTCAGGTGAATGAGGTTTTAATTTCACTAGATTGCAGACAGCATGTAGAAGAGGTGCTATGAACCGCTAAATCTTCGTCATTTCTGCGAGCATTGAGCTATTCTATACAGAGTTTAGAGTTCGTGTATTCCATCTCTAAGAAACAGCAACTTTTTCTCCAGGGAAGAAGAAAGGAAATAAATACTGAGCAAACAACCAGCCCGACAGTGGCGGAAACTAGACGGCCCGCCAGTATCACGGCCTGAAGCAGAAAGCGCGTGGCCATTTTTCATTTCGTGTTCACGGGCCCATATACGAAATGCTGGTCTATTCTGCTAAAAAAAAGGTTCTCTCTCTATCAAAAAACAAAAAAAAAAAGGCCACGACACCGGATCGGACGGCGCCGACGCACGCCGAGGGAGGCGCCGCACAGCATAACGTGGACCGGCGCTGGAGCTCGGCTAGGGGAGTCATGGTGCGCCGGCCGGCTGAGCGGCGCGGAGCAGCCCGTGGTTGTGGCGTCGGCAGAACGTGTGTCGTACACTCTCCGTAAGGGCACCTTTAACGGGTGAAGCAAATGGACACCAAAATGTGTCCGATTTGATCCGTTTGGGGGCGGACCGCGGACAATTTTGGGCATTTGTCCGTTTGGGGTGGGCGTGCCTCCAACGCCTAGCGCAAATGGGGCCATAAAAAAATATTGGAACATCGAAATGACTCAAATTGGCCGCAATCCAAATAGTTCGAAATTCAAATAGTTCAAAATACAAATTGTTCAAAATTTAAATAGTTCAACACATAATAAATAGAAATAAATAGGACATCATATGTCCTCGCGCTCACGGATCATCTTTTGCTTCTTGAGAATCCATGCCATTTGCTCCGGGTCCATGATGGGCCATCATGATCCGGTTCTCTTCGACGAGCAACACAATCTTCACGCGATTCTCCTCGGCCTTGGCCTCGAGCATGAGCCGGTTCTCCTCGGCCTTGATCCGGTTCTCCTCGATCTCGAGCTTCTTGATACCCACAAGTATAGGGGATCGTTGAAATCTTCAATGTGTAAGTATAGTATCGATCGCACGAAGAGTAGTAGGTATAGGTGTTTATCCTTTCAAATAAGAGTGTCACCATTCTTATTATCTATGCACTAGACAAAGTAAAATGATGGGTTTTTGGTGTAGAGTTTGCAATAAAATAAAATGCTTAAAATAAGTGAAAACTCTCAAAAGAGAAAACCCAATCCTCTATGCAGCAAGAGGACAAGCTTGAGTGGTGTGTGCCTTATGTGTGGAAAACGTTTCCAAGGGCAACATAGACTTCATGGCATAAATATTTCTAGAACAACAAGGTAACATTTTGTCAAGTTTTAATCTTCTTTGGACGGAGCCATAATTAGGAAAGCTAAATAAATAAACTAAACCCCTTATGATGGTTCTTATGGCCAAGTAAATGACTGCACAAGAGTTATTAAGACATAAAGTCCCACCATAGCATTACACTCTAAGGTCCCCGATACTAATACCCTCATAATGCAACTAATGATTCGGTCTCAGGTTTACTGTCCTCCCAAGTCTTCCTCACTCCATTACACTACGGTGTTCTCCTATGAGCCCATATAGGTGAAGTGATGTGCAGTCGACGTTCGCACAACACCATCATAGAATTAAATAAAAGATAAACACTAGACAAAATACCAACACATGTTAAGTGAAAATCATTGCCAATCCATCCTATGCCCCAGGAACATGAGAGAACTACTCACAACGCAAAGACATGATATGATTCAATGGTATAAGTGATACAACACAATCTGAAAATATAATATCCCCACAAAACAATGACAAGTAGCAATTCACAAGCATGTAGAATAGTACTTAGACAATAGTTAGGGTTCGAACAATCTCAAACTATGAGGGGGATGAAGTGGATCACGAAGATGGTGATGGAGATGGTGCTGGTCTTGACGGTGGTGTTGATGGAGACTCCGGAGGGGGATGGAGGAGCCTTCCGGAGGTGATCCGGCGGCGTTTCCCCCCTCCGATCTTCTCTGGCGGCAGCCTTCTGTCTCCTGTTTCTTGGTTCTGTGTTTCTCCCCGCCTCCTCGCGAAACTCCTCGGGGGACTATTTTTATAGTAGTTTTAGGTCAAGACGAAGCCACGAGACGAAAACGGACGGCATCGGAGCCAAGGGGGAAAAGAGGTGGGCCCACGCGGCCAGGTACTGGGGGCCGCGTGGGACCCTCCATCTTCCAGCCTGTTGGGCTTCTGGTCTTCAATTTGAGCCCATTGCGTTCGTCTCGAAAATTCTGAACCGTGCTCTTTGGCCTTGCCCTTTTTGGAGTCCCGAAGCTCCCGAAAAGTCTGAAACACTAAAAAAGACGTTTTCTGAAAAACAAGTTAATTCCAAATAAATGGGTAAAGTGTGAATTATCCCCTAAAATCATTATAAAACATAAATATAACCCATATATGATGCAAATAAGTTAGAATATTAGGTAATAAAATGTAAAGTTCATGTATGCATTTTACATGCATCAACATCCCCAAGCTTAACCAATACTCGTCCTCGAGTATGAAGGTGATAAAACTAACATGGACTTTGCATTTTAATACTATCAATGGATATCAAAGATGATTACTATTGCTACATAGAGTCAAATGATTCATTCTTAAAGGAGTAGCAATATACAAGATAGATTATGAAGTGATATCAAGTATTCAATGCAAGGATGTTCAATGATAATTCACAAAGTGTAACATGAATGAAAAAGTAATATGGACCACATGTATGCATAATGTAAGTACGAACATCCTACAATGGTCATAGAGTATTGATGAAAATCTGAATATAAAAGAGGTGGCACTTTGGAAAGATATATATGTGAGTAGAGGTAAAGCATGCATAAGTTTCATCTAACTTCCAAACTCTTCTACTTAAGTTGTTGATTGCAATGTGGTAATCCTTGGTGTCAAGATCTCATTGCCCCTATCATAGCATCTTGAATGATTAAAGTTTAAAGCGAAAGCAAATATGAGTAGTGTGCTTGACAAAGTAAAGGTTGAATGTCTCATGCCCCTTGAATACAAGTACCTACACCATGGGTTACTCAACTTGGGACACAAAGCAAGTTCAAGTTAAACATCATTGTAAATAATAATAGTATCATAAAGAGCGTCAACTGGGGTACCTCTTGTCCCAGGATATGGATCAAGCCCATATCAAAATGACAAGACAAACAAACAAAATGAACAACCTCAACACCCTTTTTATTTACCATTGGAATAGCTTTTTATTGTAAGGTGTATCACTGATGGTTCACCATAATATGTAAGTAAATTTCCACCATGAATGATGCATGGCTTAGATTAGCGGCCCAGCGTCTCTCTAACCATTTATACAAACTCATTTAAACTTGCTTTACTTCCACATTTATTTCACCATGATAAGCATCCATAGACAAAAGTACATGATATCAACTAAATGAAATGAAGAGCATGTTGAAAGCTTGCCATGTGACAGCACATATGAGCTAACTCCCAACCTCGGATATTTGTCAAGCCCACAACATCATAATCTTAATCACAATGGGTCATGTTTTATTTATGCAATAAAAGTAAAGTGTGCATCAAGTTCGTGAGAGCTATATAACCAACTTTTCCATAACAATCAATAACATAAATTTTCATTCAGAGGTATAGATAACACAAATAACATAAACATACTCGGAATAGCATAAAGCTAAAGGTAGATATGGTGGACTCACTGGAATAACTTTGGTTGAAGGTGTTGGAAACAAGTTTTTACTTGTTGGAATTTTTGGGCTAGCAAGAGGGAGAAAGTTGACCATCTAAATGCATGCATGAGTGTCCATAGAACTAACTAATCCATGTTAAACAAAGTAAAATAACATTCAGCATCAAAACATGAGTAAAAGATAGCTCTTGATAAAACACTTGCAAACTATTACTCATTAACAAAGCTATGAATCATGCAACTATATGTATCGTTTTGAATCAACTTAAACATCCCTTTTCCCAATCTTATAATAGCATCCAACATAATTCAACCCATATTTCAGTAGCTCTTTCATATATAAATGATAATGTGGTGGTCTCACAAAATAAAAATCAAACCCAAACAAACGAAAAGACGCTCCAAGTTTATGCGATAAAGTGTTTCGATCGAAAAACAGAAGTTAGGCGTGTGCAAACCGAGAGTGTGTAGGTCCAGCGGGGTTGTCTTCACATCCCCAAGCTTATGGTCTTCACCATCCTTGGATAGCTCTTGGTGCATCTCCTCCAATCCCTGTGAAAAAACTTCAAAACACCGTTTCTCCCATTTCTTTTCTGTGGGGTTGCATTAGTAGTGATAAACAAATAGATTCCTTGCTGCATATAATCCTTAAAAAAAATTCATATGAATGTCCAGAAAGTGTATAATGTTGTATGCCTACTCATAAACTCAATTGGATAAAAAATATTCAAGTTAAAAGTTCAAAGCATGCATCAAACAAAATGGGACAGAATCTGTCCAGAAAAACAGCAGCAACAAAATGTATTTTTCTACCCTACTAAACTTTCTCGAAAAATTCCGAAACAATTCATGCATACAGAGATGAAAAGTTGCAACTACAGTTCAAATATGAGCTCATTCGGAGTTACATAATAAGAATTAAAAATCATACCGTGCACAGATTCGTGCAGGAATAAAATCTCCGAACGCTATAAGCAACTTTTTCAAACCAAAATGAGTAAAACTTGGCACTTTATTAAAAATTCCAGAAACAAAACTAAAAACTAAGTCTCTTGTTACAGCAAGAGGACACAAAGAAAATCAAAAATAAAACAACAGGTTGCCTCCCGTAAAGCGCTTTCTTTATAGCCATATAGCTAGGCTTACTTATTGGTATCAAGATGGTTGGAGTGAGGTGGCTTGGCATCCCCAAGCTTAAATTCTTGTACTTATTTGATATATGTAGGGTCAGCCTAGGGCTACATCCCCAAGTTTGGTTTTTGTCCTCTTGATCACATACTTCCTCTTCCAAGCTTATGTTTTCACCATCCTGTTCCTGAAAAATATTAGTTCTTTCCATGGCAGTAAGAGTTATTTCTTTATATTTAATAACATAAGAATTATCAGAAAAGGTTTCTTGGAATTGTTCAAGGAGCATTGAACTTGTTTCTTTAAGATCACGAGCTACCTCACAAGTTTTATATTTCTTATTAATAATTAAATCCACCTCATGAGCTCCCGTGAAAGCAACAAATTGGTCCTGTAATCTCATGTCAAAGTAATTATTATCCTTCTTATGGTATGAGGCAACTATAAAGTTGTTACTACATTTGTATTGAAAATAGAGATGCTTATCATTTTGTCCTGTGCAGCAAGACACATTATATAACGCACAAAATCGTTTAGCACTCTCATTTAGCCACCCAATAAGTTTTCTAAGATTCTCCTTTTCTTGAGAAAAGACATAATCAACTTCTTTTATTAATTCAAGTTCCTCATGCGTAAATGATTCAAGTTCCTCAGGTGTATATTCATCCATAAAACCCATAGTAAAAGTATCAATATTTTTTTTGTATTTTATGTTTTTAATGAAACTGAAAATAAAACTAAACTAAATGCAAAACTGAAAGTAAACTTGAGTGGTGTATGGCTTATGTGTGGAAAACGTTCCCAAGGGCAACATAGAATTCATGGCATAAATATTTCTAGAACAACAAGGTAACATTTTGTCAACTTTTAATATTCTTTGGACGGAGCCATAATTAGGGAAAGCTAAATAAATAAATAAACTAAACCCCTTATGATGGATCTTATGGCCAAGTAAATGACTGCACAGGAGTTATTAAGACATAAAGTCCCACCATAGCATTACACTCTAAGGTCCCCGATACTAATACCCTCATAATGCAACTAATGATTCGGTCTCAGGTTTACTGTCCTCCCAAGTATTCCTCACTCCATTACACTACGGTGTTCTCCTATGAGCCCATATAGGTGAAGTGATGTGCAGTCGACGTTCGCACAACACCATCATAGAATTAAATAAAAGATAAACACTAGACAAAATACCAACACATGTTAAGTGAAAATCATTGCCAATCCATCCTATGCCCCCAGGAACATGAGAGAACTACTCACAACGCAAAGACATGATATGATTCAATCTGAAAATATAATATCCCCACAAAACAATGACAAGTAGCAATTCACAAGCATGTAGAATAGTACTTAGCCAATAGCTAGGGTTCGAACAATCTCAAACTATGAGGGGGATGAAGTGGATCACGAAGATGGTGATGGAGATGGTGCTGGTCTTGATGGTGGTGTTGATGGAGACTCCGGAGGGGGGATGGAGGAGCCTTCTGGAGGTGATCCGGCGGCGTTTCCCCCCTCCGATCTTCTCCGGCGGCAGCCTTCTGTCTCCTGTTTCTTGGTTCTATGTTTCTCCGCCGCCTCCTCGCGAAACTCCTCGGGGGACTATTTTTATAGTAAGTTTTAGGTCAAGACGAAGCCACGGAGACGAAAACGGACGGCATCGGAGCCACGAGGGGGAAAAGAGGTGGGCCCACACGGCTAGGTACAGGGGCCGCGTGGGACCCTCCATCTTCCAGCCTGTTGGGATTCTGGTCTTCAATTTGAGCCCATTGCGCTCGTCTCGAAAATTCTAAACCGTGCTCTTTGGCCTTGCCCTTTTTGGAGTCCCAAAGCTTCCGGAAAGCCTGAAACACTAAAAAAGACGTTTTTTGGAAAACAGAGTTAATTCCAAATAAATGGGAAAACTGTGAATTATCCCCTAAAATCATTATAAAACATAAATATAACCCATATATGATGCAAATAAGTTGGAATATCAGGTAATAAAATGTAAAGTTCATGTATGCATTTTACATGCATCACTTCGTCCTTTGCATCTCCACATACCTTGCCATTGCTTCCTCCTTGTCCTTGCGTTTCTCCACATACCTAGCGGCGGTGGACTCTTCCTTGCCGGCGATCAACGTCTTCAAGGTCTCCTCCAATTATGTCGTCGCCGCCTCACGCTTCGCATCTTGCGCCGAGGACTTGTGTCCTCTCGGCCGCACAACCGGGCCACCCGAGCTTTGGCTGAGATTCACATCATCACCGGCTTCATCGTTGGCTCTCTTCTTCGATCCTTCAAGCCCCCCTTTCTTCATGGCGTTGTAGTTCTCTAGCCACTTTGGACAACCCTTGATCATGTCCCAACAATGGCCCAATGTGAACTTGGTCTTGAAGGCCGTCTTGAAGTACTCCAAAGCTTGGTTTATCTTGTCCTCAACCCCGAAGCCGCTCACCGGCCGGTTCTTGACATGCTCGTAGGCCGCTTAGAATTTGCAACACTCGGCCGAGATTTTGGCGGCTTCCTTTTGGCGGAGGAGACCGAGCTGCCGGCCGACGGAACCGCGTCGGGGGAGAGGCCGGTAGCAGCAGCGAAAGCCCTTGCAAAAACCTCCCCTTTGAGGAGAAGGACAGCTCGGGCGGCGATGAGGTCGGAGTTGGCCTGGGCCGCGATGGTGGCGCACCTCTCCTTCTCCTTAGCCACTGCGAGGGCGGCCTTCTCCTCTGCCTTCTTCTCCCGAGTCCTCTCCCTCCGGCCCTGTCGCTTGATCGAGCTCGGCTTCGGCTCCTTCTTCACCGCGAGCAGGGCGGCGCCGGTAGCGGCCGTGGATCTGGACAACCCGTCCTCCATCGACGCAGGCGAAGGCTTGGGCGGCGGCAGCTGGGGATGGAATGGGCGGCCGGAGGAGGATTTGGGGAGGGAGGGAATGTGTGGCTGGCCTTGGGTCCGACGCGGACGGGGAGGACAAGGAGGCGGACCGAGAGGCTGTCCGTCCCACCCCAAAGTTGGGCCGCGTTTGGGTCGAAATCTGGTGTCCGGATGCGCCAGCCCGTTGGACCTGTTCATTTGTCCGTTCGGACAAAGCGGACTGGGTTGGTCCGTATGCGCCAGCCCGTTGGAGGTGCCCTAACACAATCATTTTGTCTTTTCTGTTTCCTACTAGTTGACATGTACGTGCAACGCACGTCTTCACTATTAATGGGCTATTTACAATTAGGAAAGACCGTACCATAATTTATATGTCTTTTACACTGCAGCAGTCCAAGATTTTATGTTACAATGAGAACGATAATTCTTTTTGTCTAGACATGGTAAAGGCCCATATTCAACCTTTTGTGTCCACCAGTTTTTGGTACTCCAGAGCGGAGTAGAGCAGTTTGGTAGCTCACGAGGCTCGTAGAGGACACAAACCTCACACCCAAGCCAACAGAGGTGTTGCGCGGCGATGAAAGTGTACTCCATGGGCGGATTCTCGACACAAATTAGGTCATATTCTGAGTATCACACCCGTATCCTTCACCACAACCTTCAACGGTGACACGGAACGCAACGGTCATGAAGGTTGTCTCCATCCTGTCATCGTTGTTGTCATAGGATATGTCCTCAGCCCGCGGGATTCACGTGGCGCTTGTCGGAACTACACCCGCGGGTAAGGAACGAGGAACACTTGCGGTTAGGCCGAGCGGCATCATTCTTGAAGCACGTTTTAATCTTACAGAAATTGGCTGTGAGCCACAATTACCAAATAATAATTAAACAATGGATTGGTACTATGAAACAAGCTATATATAATTTTTATTAGCACTTGCAGAGCTAAGTTGCATAGAGAATTAGAGAACATAGACTATGCAATAACTAAAGAAACCATGTGCATCAAGATGGATTTCTTACTGAACTTTCCCGCAGTCTGGATGCATGTAAATTCTTCTCTTGTGGTATCCGTGGTCATTAGATGTCACCACATCAGGATCTGTACGTTGTAAACTCAATCGACGGTATACAAAAACCAAAAGCTTAGCAATTCTTGGACAACTTGTTCCTAAATCAGACGGGAAGGAGCAGGAATGCTTGTTACCTCATACCTGTATGAGCTCCAAGTCTGTCAGTAGACACAAACATAGACTGCAGGCCAATGCTGCGACAGATGTCTGCTCAAGCTTTTCCTACTTCACAGAATTTCTGCATCCAATTCCTCAAACGCCTTGTGTGCGCTAATAATGGAAACTTAAGTGGACATGAAGAAAATGTAGTGATCAAAACTGCAATCTGCGCGTCATGTAACCTTAATAAGAGAGTAATTTCTTATTTAGTGGAAGAAAAATAGCAAGAGTTAATTGGTAGCCTTCGTACCCAAACTTGCACGATACCTGGCTACTATACCCAACCAGCGTGGCCATCCAAACTTTGAAGAACCCACCAAGAGTCCAAGACCTTGCTCTTGGAGCAGCACTCCGGAGCCAGATGAGATGTCCCTGTACTTGGTAGGGTCGGTCAACCTGCGAGAACAGGCATTGAGCAAGCGATCGATTTCAGTACAGAACAGTGGTAACAGAAAAAATTGACTTACGAGGTCGACCGGCGTGTGACGGCCAGGTGGGTGAGGCCGGTGGGAACTGCTGAGGACCACGCCGAGGGCGCAAGAGCGGTGTATGCAGCTCCACCACCGGCGCCATCTCCGCCTCCTCCCATCCCGCGCTGCGTCCGAGGCCTGTCTTCGACGCAGGAGCCGGTGAGAACGTAGTGAGGCGCGCGTTACCGCTTCCGTGCATGGCGACGCTAGCCATCGGTTCGCGTGCGTTGCGGAGCTAGCAATAAAACCTAACAAACCGTTTCTTTACTTGGCGGTGGCAAAATATTCGTAATATCCACAAATTGAAAAGGTGTGTTGAGTTGTCAAACATTGGAACAATCTGGACCGTTGATCAAATATTGAACGTCTCAGATTTAATGTATCAACACATGTTTGCTCTTTTAATAGTAAGTATAGATACACCAGGATGCATGCGGACATGGATTCCGCCTGGCCGCTTGGTCCGCGCCGCTCCAAAAGCCCAAACGGCGAAGGGGAATGGCCGCGTGATTGGGACAGACTAGCGGATGCTACGTGCTCAGCCCGCCAGGCCTGTCTACGAGTCCGCTCGGAAAAAACAAAACTCGTCTCGAGCCGTACGGGAAACAGGGCGCGCCGTCGGGCCGGCGCCGAGCTCGTTGCCGCCCAGATCGACTCAATGCGGAACGAGTCGGGGATGGACGGCGACGTGACCTGTGTGACACAGCCTGAGGATGGAAGGATGGCCGGAGACGAGCGCCGGCACGACCTGCACGATGGGGCGGAGAGATGGAGCTCGGCAGCCTTGACTCAGTTGGTGTAGGCGTCGGAATGAAGTTGGAAAAGGGAGAGCGCGCGGAGGAGAGCTCGGATCTGGTCGCGGCGGAGGCGGAGGTGGCCGGAGCAGGGAGATCGAGGCAGCCGCCGCTGCGCGCTTACCCGGCGACGAGCACAGTTATGCAGTACCCATTCGCACAGTTTCAGAAAGCTTTTGCGTATAGCCAGACACGAGCAGCGGCCGGTCCGCTCCAGTCCGTCGGACGCGAACACAACACAGCTTAGCGGACGCGGCTTCCACTAAATTAGTGATTAGTATTAGCGGAAGGAGACGGACGGACACGGACGTCCAGTGGAACGTCCGCCGACATCCTGACCTATACACTCGCATCTACGAATATACACGCACCCTCTCTCTATTCTATGTTGTAAAGACTAAACCGGTATTGTTGAGCGAAACGTCGCCTAGAGTTTAAACTGTAATAATGTGCGGTACAACCACCTTTCTAATCATACAACAACAGGTTAATCTCGGTGCGCAAAGCGGCAAAGTGTACAAGGCGAGTCTCACGGGCAGCGGCACGTAAGGGGTCTCCCGAACTTCATGGAAGACGCAGTTAGGGAGTTGGAAGATGCACTTTGGGGTTAATCCTCACGGTCATCTTGTGACACAAATGTGGCGGACAGAACACGATAATAGTGTTTTTCAACCAGTAACAAATCCTATAGGGCAGAAAAAAATCAATTTTAAACATTGAACTCCTGAAAATTAAATAAATCGTTAGCACACTTAACATGTAAATCCCGATCTACCATTAACTCTGAACTAGTTATTCATCACATTACGAAAGAAATCTGAAATGAAAATTTAGGTACTCTCACTGACTAAGATGGACCACATGTTACATATCTTCCACGTTCCTTCTCTCTTTACAATCTCTCTACACACTTAAAATGAATTAGAGGGAGGGATACGTAGGAGGGGAACTCGCGCAAAGAAGGAGGAGGGTACGCAGTGTCACCGAGCACATCCGCGCACCTTCTTGGCTCATTTGGTCTCGCATCCTTGACAACAATGGAAATGGTGCCTGGTAACGTGCCGCAGAGAAAGCGTGGTTAACGACTCCCGTGTGCCTTTGTGACACCGGCTTCGCCCACTTTAAATCTCGCCCATGCCCTTCAGGGGCACGTGTATGTGCTCTGCCTCATCTGTGCATGTTGCGTCTTAGCGATCGCCCATAGCGGCAATGTCGACGATTACCGTGATGGTGGATGAAGCTCTGCTCAGTCGGTTCGGTTGGATTGGGCCGCCCTGTCAACCGTGCACCAAATATTCGAGAAGTGTGAGGAGGGAGGAGGAATATTGGAGAAGAAAGATCTTACAAGTGAGAGTACCCTGCAATCCCAGTCAATTGTCGCATTTACGGTGCACCAAACATACGGGTTCAATTTAGATTCGGAGCTACAAGTTCAATGTTCCAACAACTGAAATTTCAATTACACAGTTTCTAACCTCTACAGGTTAAAGCTTTTTTAAATGATTTTTTTCCCCTAAAGGCCCCGGTTTCACTTTGTCACGTCGAATGGCCACATATTTGCTATTACGAAATTTCTTCTAAGAAAATGCTACTACTAAATAAAAACGGCACCTAGCCAACTACTCCCTCCGTTCTGAATTACACTAAATCTGAGTCAATTAATTCAGAACGGAGGGCTACGTGCGATCTTCGTCAGACTAGCTAGCCACATGATTTAATCTGTATCGATCATGACGATCTAACATGCATGCATGCATGCATCTGTTATCCGGGAAACTGAAAGAACACGATCCCTGTTTGAGAAAAGAACATGTTATTCCTCTTATCGGATCATTTGAATACTATGAACTGAAAACGCGATTCGTTAATCAACTAAATTGTCGGAGCACATAGAGGAGCCGGAGCCGCGGAGGATATATCCAAGCCGGAGCTTTAGCCATGTGCCCGGGAGATTTGCTGTCACCAAGAGGTTGGTTGTTTCTCGGGGATAATAGAGATTCCCGCGCAAAAATGTTGGCGCCGCACGTTCTGCGGAGTAAGAGCATCTCCAACCGCACCCCCCAAAATCGGACCTCAAACTGCGCCCGAACGCATCCGGACGCGTCCGCGGAGGGTGACCGGACAACCCCTAAAAACATGCTTCTACAACCACAACCCCTAAAATCTAGATGCCAAATTACTACAAAGCATGCAACGTCCACATATGCTACACTACGATGTGGACTTGCTGCCGCCGCCTGCGCTTCGACCGCCGCCTCCGCCCGGGCGCGCCGGGCTTCATGCGCCGCCTCTGCCCGGGCGCGCTGGGCTTCATGCGCCTGCCGGATGTACTCCGAGCCCGTCAGCTCGACGATGTCGGAGTCCTCACGGACCACGAAATATCCGACGCTCGACGACTCCGACGCAGCCACCTCCGCCGCCGCCTCCTCCTCGCGTGCCCTAGCTCGGAGTTGGGCCTGCTGCGCCGCCTTCTCCGCCGTCATCTTGGCGAAAATGGAGGGGTGGCGGCGAGGCATGGTGGAGAAGAAGCGCTTCGGGCGGTGGATGTGGATGAACTAGGGTTCCGGCGGCGGCGGCGCCGGTACATATAGTGGTGTCCGGACCGCCATGAATGCTAGCAGTTGGGTGTTGGCCGCTGGCCGCTCCGCAATGAATGCCGACGCCGGTCAAAGGCTTGATCCTCCCTCCGGTAGGCTCGGGTAGGCCGGTCGAGGGAGGGTCCGCGCTGTTAGCGACCAGAGGGCGGACGCGTCCAGGCGCGTCCGGGCGGCCCCAAACCCGCCCCAGATTTGGGCTGGGTTTGGGGTGTGCCGGACCGCCCGGTCGTTTGGGGTCGGTTTGGGGACCTCGGTTGGGTAGAGTATTTTGGCCCAAAGGCCGTCCGGACAGTCCGCCCGGACGTTTGGATTGGCTATGAGGGGTGTGGTTGGAGATGCTCTAACAAGGTTTTGCCGGCGTCCGGCTACTTGCAAGTTGCAACATGGCACTACGCCCGTGGCCGAAGTCAAGTTCTCGATCGCCATATTACAAAATTAATTGATACGGTATGCACGATTAACTAACTATCTGTTACGTCGTTTTCCAGAAAATAGTTTCCTCTTTCCTTCTCAGCTTACCAATGTGTTTGAAAGCAATGAGTTGTCTACTGTCCTAGTCTAGCAGCCAGCCACTCGACGCAAGCCACTTAATCGTGTAAATCCACGCTCTTAAGACGCTATGTCAATCCCTTACTATCTCCTGCCATTCGTGAATGTTAATTATCATCTTTTTTTCCTAGTCTGCTTTAATCTATTTTTTTCTGGAAGAGGTAACCCCAAGAGAAGAAGAATCATACTTACTTATAACTTGGTGTTTGCTTTCTTTCAGGAATTTAATAAACATGACAGAGACACTACGGGAATCGCCCAAAACGCCGACGGCCGGATTGTACGCCGACGGCTAAATGTCGGGGCCGTCGGCGTACAACCAGGGATAGGGCAGCCGTGCCACTGGCCGTCGGCGTACAGGGCGCCGTCGGCGTAGCCATCCAGAGGCCGACGGGCGCCGTCGGTGTATAACTGGCCGTCGGCGTAGCAACGGCCATGACGGAGAAGGAACGGAAGAATTCCCTGGGTTCATACGCCGACGGCAATGCCGTCGGCGTATATCTGTTCCTTTTTTATTTATTTCTTATATGATATTTCTTTATTTATTTATCTACGTAATATTTAATGTAGGCATAATTTATACATAAATTGGATCTATAAGTTCCCTCCCAATTTCGGTATCCCACCCGCATAAAATAACGGTTTGAGTTTTCCGGTATCCCACCCGCATAAAATAACGGTCAAAGTTCCCGACATAGTATATATCCCCTACAACATATACATGTAAAATAAATAAAAACAACACATGTAATATACACCTACAACACATAGTTGATGTCCCCTTTCGACGCACGTCTATGGGGTAGACGTGCACATTAGGGTTTTTCCAGCGGATTTAGGGTTTCGCCGAAGCGGGGCCCCGGAGCGTCGGAACACCACCAAAACCTAGGTTGTGGCATACCACATGTATACAAGTGTGTTGTGTGTTGTAAATGTGCAATATCCTACTCCGGGTGTGACCGGCTTCACCGGCCTCACTTTCTCTCTAGTGAGTTCCTGCGCTTAGAGGTGAAAACTCCCCTTTCGGGTGAACCGGATGGAATCTTGTGTTGATTTGGGGTAGACTTTGGTTTCTCACCTTCCCATGGCCAAACCTAACACAACCAAGCAAAAAAGTCTACTGGCCTACCCCCTTTCGACGCACGTCTATGGGGGTAGACGAAAACGTTAGGATTTTTCCAGCGGATCTAGGGTTTCGCCGAAGCGGGGCCCCGGAGCGTCGGAACACCACCAAAACCTAGGTCACTTGCTGCAATATTTAATTTTGTGAATAGACAAAGGATATTAAACATAAATTAAATATATGGCTCAATTTATCCTGCCTCGTGGTGTTGATTTGGGGTAGACTCACTACCGGATATTAAACATAAATTACATTGATATTAAACAAACAATGCAAATTAGAAAATTGAAGATACATGGTACTCTTCAAATTACACAGAGAACAAAATATCGGTAGTAGCAACAACACAACAATCCGTGTGCTTCTTCCTGATCCAAGGGCTCAGAATCGCTCGAAAGAAATACACCGATTGATCCAACGGCTCCCAAGCTCTCGAAGGAAACACACAATCCGTGTGCTTCTTCCTGATTGGCTAGTAGTATGCCCAATCAGGAAGAAGCACACGGATCGTGTGTTTCCTCCCAGCGCTTGTGAGCCGTTGGATCAGCGGTGTGTTTCTTTCGTTTGATCCAACGGCTCCCAAGCTCTCGAAGGAAACACACAATCCGTGTGCTTCTTCCTGATTGGCTAGCAGTATGCCCAATCAGGAAGAAGCACACGGATCGTGTGTTTCCTCCCAGCGCTTGTAGAACATCAGAGACGTCTTGCCGGACGGTTGTAATCATCAGAGATGTCTTGCCGGATCGAAGTGACCCTCAAATCACTGTAGGGCTGTAGCTAGGGGAAACCGTGTGTTGTGTTTCCCAGGTTACTCACTCATATATTCTACCTTGTGCTAAAACACAAAACATTCGGGTTCCCTAGCTATGCCCGTTTTCCCGCCCAAATATTTCCCGCTATCGTTCCCGCCACCGTTTCCCGCCAAATGCCGCCACCGGTAGTTCTATATAACCCAGTCGAAGGTAGGCATGGTACTCACTTGAGCGCAAGCATGGTGTGTATTGGTCCTTGCGAGAAGTGTGTGTCTGGGTTTCACATTTCCGCATCCGAGCATCTCGCTAGGCTTTCAAGCAATTTGAAGGTAGATGGTAGGGTAGTTCCAATTGAAGAAATTTTGCACACTGAGAGTCATCTCGCTTCACTCGGGGCGAAGCTATGCCGCGATGGGTTTCCGTATAGGACCCCGCTCCAAATTCGTGCAGAAATGCTCAGGCTTGCAGATAAGTTTGACAGGAAAGTTACGAATAGTCCGTTCTACCGAACTGAAGCTGACCGTGATTCGTACGGTCGTTCCTGTCTCTGGGTAGTTGACAGCGATGATGACGATGATTTCATGCCGTCGTCAAAGGAAAGGAGGGTTGAAGCACCGAGCAAGAAGGCTGAAGCTTCGTCCAAGGGCAAAGGCAAGAAGGCAGAATCTTCGTCAAAGAGCAAGAAGGCTGAAGCTTCGTCCAAGGGCAAAGGCAAGAAGGCATAATCTTCGTCAAAGAGCAAGGGTAGCAGCACACGCACGGCGTAGGGTGGAGAAGTTTGTTAGTTGTTCATGATTGTATTAATTTGTTCTACATGCATGTTCACTTGTTTCTTAGTCAATTATGTATCGGCGGTTCAAGAATGTTCTCTGTGTAATTTATGTTGTCACTGTAATTTGCATGGTTTGTTTAATATCAATGCAGAAGCAAAAATTCCATCAACAGGGGCTGCAGTGCATTCGAAAGAAACACACCGCTGATCCGACGGCTCAGTAGCACACGAAGGAAACACACGATCCGTGTGCTTCTTCCTGATCCAACGGCTCACCAGCGCTCGAAAGAAACACACCGCTGATCCGACGGCTTAGAAGCACACGAAGGAAACACACGATCCGTGTGCTTCTTCCTGATTGGCTAGCTGGAGGGAGTCACTCGGAGAGGCAGGTCTATATATAGCCCACCTCCTCAGACAGGTTACTCATTCACACAAAACATTCCAGCGTCACTCGGAGAGGCATCTTTGGGCAACCAGCGGCAAGACGTCTCTGATGACCTGCGACCGTTCCAAACGGTTGCAGATCATCAGAGATGTGTTGCCGGACGGTTGTAGAACATCAGAGACGTCTTGCCGCTCCGTGGATCGAAGGCCGATTTGCAGGAGAAACCATGTGTTTTGTTCTACCTTCGCCACCGAATCCAATGGCTGGATTTAGCCTACCTGCTGGCATGTTCCCTGGCATTATTGTGTTCGTCCTTGTTCACCGGCCAGCCATTGGAGCCACCTCTTGTAGGTCGGTGAATAAGGACAACACAACGACGCTGTTGGAAACACAAGCCCGCAGGTAGGTTGAATCCAGCCACTGGATTAGGGTGACGCAATGATGATTTGCCGAGGACCCGTCGGCTGATCCGACGGCTCAGAAGCACACGAAGGAAACACACGATCCGTGTGCTTCTTCCTGATCCAACGGCTCACCAGCGCTCGAAAGAAACACACCGCTGATCCGACGGCTCAGAAGCACACGAAGGAAACACACGATCCGTGTGCTTCTTCCTGATCCAACGGCTCACCAGCGCTCGAAAGAAACACACGCTGATCCGACGGTTCAGAAGCACACGAAGGAAACACACGATCCGTGTGCTTCTTCCTGATTGGGCATACTACAGCTCAGAAGCCCATTTCTCACTATATATGTAGTCATGGCCTCCATTGGCATAGCACATCTAAACTGATATCTGATCCCTCATCACTCTCCCGTGGCGTCACCACCGCGTGTGCCGTCTGCCATGCCAAGGTGCTGCCCTCTCCCTCCCCTACGTACCTAGGTTGCACGCACCTTAGTTGTTTGATCAAATTACCCACTCATTTTTTCAGATCTCGGCGGGAATCGATGATGACCACCGGCCATTTGTTGGACACGGGCAGTGTCCGGGACTGGGCTCCGCCGGGCTGGCACTGGGAGGTGTCTTCCGGGATGCGTAGTTTGGTGAGGAATCCGGGTGACGTCGTCGACCCGGATCTTGTTTGGTGGCCGTCGCGTGGGCCAGCCTCGGTGCAGAGGCCGCCGGCCCCCGAGGTGGAGGTGCGTCGCCGTATCAGAGAGGAGGACGAGCACGTCCGTCGCTACCTGGTTAGGTTGGATACGCAAGCGGTGCATGACAATATGTGGTATACACTTCATAGGGATCCTCCTCATGTGAGTATTGCCCTAGTGATGGTTCCTTATCTTTGGGTGCAAGCCGCCGGCCGCTCAGCACCTCGCGGCTTAGGACCCGGCAAAAGTTAGTTACATAATTCGTGATGTATTATGGATTAAATAAAGATGTAGACTGGTGGCTATAAGCACATTCCTACTAGTGCAAGTTTGTTGTCATTCGTCTATGTACCCAAGTTTGTTGTCATTCGTCTATGTACCCAAGTTTGGTGTGATATTTTCTGATCCTAGAACGAAGAGGTAGTCTCTGATCCGAAGGATAAAGGGACCAGTGAGTCAAAAAAAATGACTGGCTACCCCCTTTCTTTAAAAAAAATAGAACATAATAGAAGAATTGAAAAAAAATTAAAAAATTAATTGATTTCTTTAAAAAAAAAGAAGCAAAACCATACGCCGACGGCTTTGCCGTCGGCGTAGGCCTGGCTAGCTAAGCAAAAACGGCCCGAAAGCTTCGCACGCCTTCACTCCAAAAATTCCCCAACTTACCAAAACCCTACCCGCGCCGCGGCGACCCAACCCTCCCCGCGCCGGCGACCTCCCCAATCTCTCCCCGCGCCGGCGACCTCCCCAATTCCTCCCCACTCGCCGCGCCGGCGTCCGTGCTCCGTGCTCGTGCGGGAAACAGAGAGAAACAGAGCAGGGTCAGCCGCCGGCCGCCGCCGCCCACTCGCCCCGCCGGCGCTGGTCCAGCCACTCCGCCGCAACTCCGCCCAGTCTCCCCTCCGGCCTCAGCCTCCCACTCGCCCCGCGACGCCGTCGTCGAGCGACCCCGCGTCGCCGTCTCCACTGCCCGGTTGCCCCCCAAAGGTAAAAATGCCCCCTTTCCTGCTTTTTTATAGCGTTTGATTATGGTGTAGTATACAAATGCATTGCTAGCTGGATATGCATGTTTGTGCATGTTTGTGCATTTCTCATTTGTTTGCTAGCTGTAAATGTTTGTGTAGTTTCTAATAATTAGTAAAAGTGTAGCTTCTGCCTCAAATAAAGAGAAAGGAATTTAATTGCCTTGTTATTAAAAATGTGTTTTATACTTGCTTGCTTATTACTGTTGTTTAGCATATATGGCATATGTTAGTACTGTTAGTGACCTATGTTAGTCATAGCACTTAAACATGTCATTTCTAGTTTTCTACATAGCCATAGCACTTAAACAATAACTACCACTCACACCTAAATGAGGATTCTAAACTTTGTGATCACTATAAGCATGTGCCGCTGCCAAAAAGGTGTGTTACAAAGGACAAGTATGTCATACCCTTAACTTAGTGTATCCAAACTATGATTGAATTAAAAGATGAGAATGGATTTGCTACCTATATATGAGGGTACGTACCCACCCCTAGTAAAACATCGATGAAAGCCATATAAATCAACTTCTTGCTTGCTTTCCTAGTAAAAGTTGGTTTCTGTTGTACAAAAGTGGTACCCACCCCTAGTAAGACATGTCTTCATGTCTTTTAACATGCTTATTAATTGCATTGCGTCTTCATGCTTCTTAATTGGATCATGTCATTTATGCTTAAAACTTTACCCTTTCTCAATGCAGGTGATTGACCAAGATGAGCCAAGGCAAGGAATCATCGGCCTCCTTGTCGAAGAGGATGCGCCAGACGAAAGCTACTAAAAGTGGAAGACAACCTAATCCGAACCCGCGTTACCTGTCTGACAGTGGTGAGAGTAGAGGTGATGCAATTCTTAATTTGTTCATGTCTTTATGCTTAATTGTTCACCCTTTCTCAATGCAGGTGAGGGTGGAGATGCTGGACGAGGTGCAGGACGAGGACGAGGAGGAGGGCGAGGTGGAGGACGAGGGCGAGGTGAGGGAGGACGAGGGCGAGGTGGGGGCGACGTGTCTTCGGACATACCCTCTGCGGGCTCCACGGACGTGGGGACGGGCCCCTCCACGGACTCGCAGGAGATGGGCCCCTCCACGGACGTGGGACAGGCCCCTCCATGGACTTGGAGGCGAGGCCCTCCGCGCCGCCGAAGAAGCCAAGGATTCGAGGGGAATCCCAGGTCCCTGATGAGGACAAGGAACCTGCTACCGAGGAGGCGAAGATCCTCATTACGCCTAATGGGAAAGAGTAAGTGACTATATATACTAATTTTGAACATGGTAACTTCATTGTGGTCAGGACAATTTGACATGTAGTAATGTTTAATTATTGTGCAGCAACTGGATACATCCTGCGGGAGCCCGTGTGTCTAACACCCTGATTGGAGCTTTGATTAGGAAGTTTTGGCCCGGCTTGTACAGTACCATCCCCAACGGCGCGACGAAGCTAGCTACCCAGTGGGCAGACTATCAGGCCGCCAATTACGCGAGCTTGAGGTGACCGTAGATGACTACATTGCGGTAAGTAGATTGTTAATGAGATTACATGTTGCTGCTAGGTTGCAATTGCATTATCCGTTCTTCACATGAGTATTGTTTTTTCAGTTTAAGCCCTCATGGGCCTATGGCAAGGATGACGCGTGGAGGGCGTTGGTGTCTAGGTGGGCTGGGGAGGACCCCGAGTTCAAAGCCTTGAGCGAGCGAAACAAGTTAAACCGCGGGAGCGGGGGGACACATTGTGCGGGTGCCCGCAACCTTGATCGCTTCAAGGCAAAGCTGGTATATATATACATGAAACAATCTTCATTTATTTCCCCATGTTCCTACTTGATACGCATGACACTTCTTTGGCATTGCAGGAGGCCGATCTCGGGAGCCTCTTACGGACATGCAAACATGGGAGAGGATGAAGATGAAGAAGCCCAATTTTGACGAGCCTCAGCCCTCGCAGCCCGATTACTTCGGCACTGCCAAGGAGGGGATAAAGGCATACGTCGAGACGTTCCAGGGTATAAATCCGTTTGTGGACAACCCTCTTCGGCATGACACCGATGAGAGAGCGGTGGTCCTTGCCGGGAACGGTTGGGAGCATGGCCGTCCTCTCATGTTTAGTTTGGTACTCACGCGTACTCCTGAGTTGGGCCTCTCGCGTGTCAAGGCTACCCTCACCGCCGACGACCCTCCCGTCCTGCCTCGTCGGCCTTCCGAGCTCGCCCCGATGTAAGTTTTTCTCAATTTCATTCTCTTTCCGACATTCGTTCCTAGCTAAGTGGCTAAGTTGATGAGATGTGTTCCCTTTTAAAACTGTAGGCTGATTTCGAGGCGGCCTTCGATGCCGCTTACGCGGACTATGAGAGACAGTATCAGTTGTGGGTACAGAAGAGCCAGGAGTATGAGGAGTGGAATGAGTTGAAGGATGCTGTAAGTTTCAACTTTTGTATTTGCAAAATATGACAAGTCCCATTTCCTCTAGTTTGAACCTTGTTTTTCTACAACTCCTGACATCTAAACTATCTTGTAGGCTACCGAGAAGTTTTTGCCATTGGAGAGCGGGACGCGCTGCCTACGCGTCCACCTAGGCCGGGGATCCCGCCCGTCGGCCCAACGAGGGAGTCGGTCGCTCGCACATACAAGCAAACGACTCCGGTAAGTTATTTGCCAAACAAATTGTTACCGCCATGCTGTGCTTTCCAAGTTGCTAACTTGGACCCAAACATGTAGGGATCGAGTTGCTCGAGGAATGTACCCATTGATCCTGCTTTTGCCTCGCCGACTTCGACGCGCGCGCTCGTGGTGCATGGCACTGGTGGTGCCTCGCCGGGTTCGTCGCGTGAGACCACACAGTCCCGTGGCTCGCCGGATTCCCTGTGTGGTTCGACTGGCCCACGCGGTCGATCGCATATTTTCACGCGGTCAGAGCTAGGTGGCTCGACCTCTCACGAGATGTAGGATTAGTTCGGGTGTTCCGGTGTGAATTCGAACTATGTTTCTGTCATTTTGAGTTTGTATGAATGCTTGTATGAATTCGAATCATGTTTGTGTCATTTTGGATATAATGTGATGTTTCTGTCGTGTTTTATAATTTGTTCAATTTTAATTGTATTTAAAATGCGCCAGAAACCAGCAGCAACAAGCAGCTAAAATTGGAAATTATGGTCAAGCTCTTCCTAGGCGCACAGGGTGCTGCCACGTCAGCTAAAATGGACCAAATGGTCACGAATACGCCGACGGCTTGCCGTCGGCGTATGCCACGTCCCAGACGCACCAGCTCGCTCCACGTGACGCGCTAGGCCGACGGCGCTGCTGTCGGCGTATGGGTGGAGCAGACGGAGACGGACGGCTTCCGTTTTTGTGGGTCCCACAGCGGCTACGCCGACGGTTACGTATACGCCGACGGATATTTGTATACGCCGACGGCGATACGCCGACGGCCGCCGTCGGCCTAGGCCTACGCCGACGGCAAACGCGCCTACGCTGACGGCTTCTGGCCGTCGGCGTATCGTGGGTTTCCCGTAGTGAGAGCCCGCTAAGTACACAAAGCGCTTGACTGGCATCAAACCAAAAACTGGCGCTCCTTACACATGTGACATTGGATACGAGCGCTTCATGGGCCCCGAGGTTAATATATTGTTGTGTTCTGTAGTTACTTCCGCAGTGCCATGTCTTATTTAGTCAAATTCTTTACCAATTCGTGGGCATGATAAAAAAAATTACCTTTGACCCCAAGCTTTGGTCCAAGTCTGCTTTTGGTCTGATAACTTTCAAACAGTTCAAACGGACCCTGAACTTAGGAAACACTTCACTTTTGGACCCTCGTTTGGTTTCAGGGCGGTTTCTGCTGCTGCCTAGATGATTGTTTTTACGCACATGGACTGTTGTGAGGCAATATATGCCATTGTAGCTCACTAATTTAGTAAAAAATGAAGTGGGGTTTGGGCTGACATTTCACATTGGCCATCATCTCTCTCTGCCCTTCATTCACACCTTCGGTCCCATCTCCCATAGTTAGCAAAGTTGAACCTTGTATTGTATCTATATGAAAACCACATTAGTAAAGCCGATTTAACGTGGACACCCCATCAGCAATAACCACTTTGAAAAAAAAAAAAAAGCAATAACCACTTTGGAGTCAGCAGAGGGTCCAAAAGTGAATTTGTTTCAAAAGTTCGAGTTTCAGGTTCATTTGAACCGCTTGAAGGTTTTTAGGACCATAAGTTAACTTGAGGCAAAGTTCAGTGTCAAAAGAAAACTTGAGTTCATGGTCAGAAAAATGCAGATTAATTTGATTAAAGCCCTTTATGGTTTTGATGTAATGGTTGAACACAATATAGATGTTAGAGGATCTTCAACCTTTTTTGTGATATCTTTCAACTTCAGTGTTCGGTTTAGTTCAATCTTCTCAGAATGCTGCATAACTTTTGCAGATTTTCTTCCACCCTGAGATTTACAACAATGACTTTACGACCCCTTTGCAAGATGTTATCGACAGGTGCATCCAATCATCCCCAATTGACACAAGGAGGGCTCTTTATAAGGTTTGTACATCAAAGTTGTATTTTCTCCGGCATTACAGTGTTTGAGTCTGTTCTCAATGTCACAGAATATTGTCTTGTCTGGGGGATCGACTATGTTTAAGGATTTCCACAGAAGATTACAGCGAGATCTGAAAAAGATTGTGGATGACGGGTACGTGCATCTAATGCTCGACTTGGTGGAGATTCAAAGGTATAAACTTTCCTTATTTGCTCTTTCCCTCTCTTGCAGCAAAGAAGAATGATCTTACCTGGAACTATTCTGGTGGTTATTAAACTAAATCTGTTGGTTTCAGGCCCAACCTGTAGAAGTCAATGTGGTTAGTCATCCAATCCAAAGATATGCCGTTTGGTTTGGCGGATCTGTACTTGCTTCTACAGCTGAATTCTACTACCAGGTATTTAAAATTTGTCTCTACAGCAGTAAGAAAATTCATATCACCTGAAAGTTTCTTGGTGTGGTTAGAGTTTTGCTTCAGTACACCACACTGAAATCACTTGAAACTGTACATTTGTATTTAACTAATTATGAGATAAAAAGATACTAAATGAAATAATTAAGTCCAGATCCAAACTCAGACATTCAACAACAAACAACTATTTTCCATGTACGACCTCCGTGGATCTCGTATGACGGCGTTGTTTTAAGCGACTACAGAATCGAGGAGTATTAGATATATGTGATGTATTTCAACTCCTCAAGACATCTTGTGCAGTTGAAAAGGTAAATCCTTAAGTTACGGAATTAGAACCATTCAAATCAAATGGATACATGATCTCACAATGAATCCAATCAAAACCTGCACTCTGTAGCAACCCCAGCATCATGCCAAAATACACAAACCTCCTGTCCTGTTTTGTGTGCGTTGACCCGATATGCCCTGCACGAACAAACAGCCAACAAGAGAATCGTGCCCGATTGGGTTTTGATAGGGCTGATCAATGTCACCATGTGACTATACCACCCCACAATTAAAGAGGTTAATTGTAATCTTGGTCATCGATCTTTGGGCTGCACTGAAAGATTTCAGTTAGTGTAGTTTTACAATTTCATTCAAAAGACCAAATAAATAATTTAATTGAAGCATCATTGCCATTTGTTTAGACTTCCAACTTTCAGCATCTGAGCTAAGCACGTACAAACGGACAACAAAAGAATTGTGCCCGATTGTGTCTTGATAGGGCTGACCGGTGTCACCACGTGACTATAGCACCCCTACAACTAAAGAGGTTAATTGTAAATTTGGTCATCGATCTGTTGTCTGCACTTTGAAATTTGTAAACTTTTCTAAGAGAGGTGTACCAAATTAAATCTCAGTTAGAGTACTTTTGCAAAAAAAAAATTGCGTTTCATTCCATTGAAAAGAGAATAATATACAGAAGCATCATTGACATTTGTCTAAACTTCTAGTTTTCTGTATATGAGCTGAAGCTAAATATCATTGTTTTTCTCGTAACAGGCTTGCCACACAAAAGCAGAGTATGAAGAATATGGTGCAAGCATCTGCCGATCAAATCCCGTTTTCAAAGGGATGTATTGAAAATTGCCGATGAAAGGATTTCTTGCGCTAGGCATCACATATAGCATCCCGTGCTATCAGCCTAAGCCTAGCAGTAGCAGGCTGGCAGCATGGTAAACTGATACGAGACGCGCTCTTAGCGCGATGGCAAGGCTAGCCTGCCCGCCCGGGTTCGATCCCTCAGGGGACGAATTTCCGGGTGTCTCACTGCTGCTACTGTTCACCCCGTGACACTGTAGCAAGGCACTGTTCTGTGAACAGTGCGAATCTCTACTGCCTCACGTCTATGTGCCACAGGCGAGATCGACGCGCCCTCGGTCACCGAATCTCTGGTCTTCGGCCAAGTCTCTCAGACGTAGTTCTGGGTTATAGGGTGTAGTTCTAGTTTAGACACATTGGTAGGGTGTGCGTGTGTGTGGTGTGCGTGTGGTGTGTGTCCTGTGTGTCCGAACAGGTGCTACAACTTGTAATCCAAAAAAAAAAACTGATACCGTGGAGGCGGCTGCCGAGAAGGCTCGCTGTAGCATTTGTACAAAACCAGCGTGCATATAGATAGACGACATTGTCTTGATACATCTGTATTCATCTGTAGTATGATGCTGGTAGTCTAGCAACAGGAAGACTCCATTACCGTTTGAGGTTGACAAGCTTGCTTGATCTGGCGGCACATGCTTGCTGTTGTATAATCTTACTCTATCGGACTGTAACCTTTACATTTTTTTTGTTGGTGATCTGGTATTGCTACTCATTTTCCCGTGAAGTTGTTTGCCACCGTTTTTTCAGATAAAAATGGAAATTCAGCTGGCATCAATGATGATTTTATCTATAAAAGGAAAATCGCAATCTTGCTGCCAACATTGAATTGCATAGCAAGCATGCGCGTGCAGCCGTGGATCTTGCTGCGTACCGTCACCGAGACGGCACGGGCCATGCACCGAATCGGTTGCGGTACCCTCTCTCTTTCTCATCCGGAATCCCTGGCTGTTTTTTCAGGCTCGAGGTATACGAAGATCTCGAATCCGTTTCTGAACCGCACAGTGTTCACTTTGTCCGAGTGGAGATGGAAGTCGGGAACAAACAGCCGGCATAAATAGGAAGGCCATGGCCACAATCTTCTCAACACAGAAACCACCGCTGCAATACACGGTAACACGGCCTACAACCGCAGACGTCGATGGCTGCCAAGGGCCTCCTCCGCTTCCTCGTCGCGCTCCTCGCCATCGTCGGTTGCCTCGGCAGGCCCGTCCCTGCACCGTCCCCGTCGCCGTCGTCGGCGCCGAGGACGGTCGTCGACGGCATCACGGCGATATACAACTTCGGGGACTCGATATCGGACACCGGTAACTTCATCCGGGAAGGCGCCGTCGGGATGATGGAGCGCACCGGTGGGCTCCCCTACGGCTTGGCCATCGGCGGTGCCACCGGGCGGTGCTCCGACGGCTACCTCATGATCGACTTCCTCGCCAAGGACCTCGGGCTGCCGCTGCTCAACCCGTACCTCGACAAGGGCGCCGACTTCGCGCACGGCGTCAACTTCGCCGTCGCGGGCGCCACCGCCCTGGACACGGCGTCGCTCGCCAAGATCGGGGTCAACATGACCCACACCAACAGCTCCCTCGGCGTGCAGCTCCAACGGTTCAAGGAATTCATGGCCAGCACCACGAAATCTCCTTCCGAGGTTCGCGAGAAGCTGGCAAGCTCGCTGGTCATGGTCGGCGAGATCGGCGGGAATGACTACAACTACGCGTTCGCCACGAACCGCCCCCAGGCCAACGGCGGCCTCTACAACACATAGGCCACATGCTCACCGGCGCAGTAGAGTCACTCGTCCTCGTCCCGCAGGTCGTCAACTCCATCACGAGCGCGGCCAATGAGGTGCTCGACATGGGCGCCACGCGGCTGGTGATCCCGGGCAACTTCCCGCTCGGGTGCGTGCCGAGCTACCTGAGCGCGGTGGACGACAAGGATGCGGCCTCCTACGACGGCAACGGCTGCCTCATCGGCCTCAACCTCTTCGCGCAGATGCACAACGTGCTGCTGCAGCAGGGCATACGGGAGCTGCGCCGGCAGTATCCGTCCGCCACCATCGCCTACGCCGACTACTTCTCCGCCTACGTGCAGATGCTCCGGGGCGCGTCAAACATGGGCTTCGACGCCACGGCCGCGCTCAAGGCGTGCTGCGGCGCCGGTGGCGGCAAGTACAACGTGGACGTGGACAGGATGTGTGGCGCGCCGGGCACGACGGTGTGCGCGAGGCCCGACGAGTACCTCAGCTGGGACGGCGTCCACCTGACGCAGCACGCCTACAAGGTGATGGCCGAGCTGCTCTACCACCGAGGCCTCGCGTCCCCTGCGCCAGTCAACTTCCCGCGACAGTAGATTGTGATTGATTTGTTTCGAGTTGACTCCCTCATTTGTACTGTTTTCCTTTTCGAGTCTTGTGGAAGATGTGGTTTGTTTCACCTTTTCTTGGTAATTAGTGTTCACGTGTATGAACTTCTCGAAATGTGGCGGCAAACACGAACTAAATCAATCAATAACTTGTGATTCTGTACGTACAATGTTGTAACCTCATTTTTCGTAAGGTCGTTTCTGTCGCCATTCAGGTGAATGAGGTTTTAATTTCACTAGATTGCAGACAGCATGTAGAAGAGGTGCTATGCACCGCTAAATCTTCGTCATTTCTGCGAGCATTGAGCTATTCTATACAGAGTTTAGAGTTCGTGTATTCCATCTCTAAGAAACAACAACTTTTTCTCCAGGGAAGAAGAAAGGAAATAAATACTGAGCAAACAACCAGCCCGACAGTGGCGGAAACTAGACGGCCCGCCAGTATCATGGCCTGAAGCAGAAAGCGCGTGGCCATTTTTCATTTCGTCTTCACGGGCCCATATACGAAATGCGGGACACGACGGTTAGGTACTCTCTCTATCAAAAAACAAAAAAAAAGGCCACGACACTGGATCGGACGGCGCCGACGCACGCCGAGGGAGGCGCCGCACAGCATAACGTGGACCGGCGCTGGAGCTCGGCTAGGGGAGTCATGGTGCGCCGGCCGGCTGAGCGGCGCGGAGCAGCCCGCAGTTGTGGCGTCGGCAGAACGTGTGTCGGTACACTCTCCGTAAGGGCATCTTCAACGGGTGGAGCAAACGGACACCAAAATATGTCCGATTTGGTCCGTTTGGGGCGGACCGCGGACACATTTTGACCATTTGTCCGTTTGGGGTGGACGTACCTCCAACGGCCTGGCGCAAATGGGGCCATAAAAAAATATTGGAACATCGAAATGACTCAAATTGGCCGCAATCCAAATAGTTCGAAATTCAAATAGTTCAAAATACAATTGTTCAAAATTTAAATAGTTCAACACATAATAAATAGAAATAAATAGGACATCACATGTCCTCGCGCTCACGGATCATCTTTTGCTTCTTGAGAATCCATGCCCTTTGCTCCGGGTCCATTTTTTGTATTTTATGTTTTTAATGAAACTGAAAAAAAATAAACTAAATGCAAAACTGAAAGTAAACTAGAGTATATGCAAAACTGAAAATAAATATCTAGTGCAAACAAAATAAAAACTTAAGCGCTACGCTCCCTAGCAACAGCGTCAGAAAATGTCTTCATACCCACAAGTATAGGGGATCGTTGAAATCTTCAATGTGTAAGTATAGTATCGATCCCACGAGGAGTGTAAGCTATAAGTATTTATCCTTTCAAATAAGAGTGTCACTATTCTTATTATCTATGCACTAGACAAAGTAAAATGATGGGTTTTTTGTGTAGAGTTTGCAATAAAATAAAATGCTAAAAATAAGTGAAATCTCTCAAAGAGAGAAATCCCAATCCTCTATGCAGCAAGAGGACAAGCTTGAGTGGTGTGTGCCTTATGTGTGGAAAACGTTTCCAAGGGCAACATAGACTTCATGGCATAAATATTTCTAGAACAACAAGGTAACATTTTGTCAAGTTTTAATCTTCTTTGGACGGAGCCATAATTAGGAAAGCTAAATAAATAAACTAAACCCTTATGATGGTTCTTATGGCCAAGTAAATGACTGCACAAGAGTTATTAAGACATAAAGTCCACCATAGCATTACACTCTAAGGTCCCCGATACTAATACCCTCATAATGCAACTATGATTCGGTCTCAGGTTTACTGTCCTCCCAAGTCTTCCTCACTCCATTACACTATGGTGTTCTCCTGTGAGCCCATATAGTGAAGTGATGTGCAGTCGACGTTCGCACAACATCATCATAGAATTAATAAAAGATAACACTAGACAAAATACCAACACATGTTAAGTGAAATCATTGTCAATCCATCCTATGCCCCAGGAACATGAGAGAACTACTCACAACGCAAAGACATGATATGATTCAATGGTATAAGTGATACAACACAATCTGAAAATATAATATCCCCACAAAACAATGACAAGTAGCAATTCACAAGCATATAGAATAGTACTTAAACAATAGTTAGGGTTCGAACAATCTCAAACTATGAGGGGGATGAAGTGGATCACGAAGATGGTGATGGAGATGGTGCTGGTCTTGACGGTGGTGTTGATGGAGACTCCGAGGGGGGATGGAGGAGCCTTCCGGAGGTGATCCGGCGGCGTTTCCCCCTCCGATCTTCTCCGGCGGCAGCCTTCTGTCTCCTGCTTCTTGGTTCTGTGTTTCTCCCGCTGCCTCCTCGCGAAACTCCTCGGGGGACTATTTTTATAGTAGGTTTTAGGTCAAGACGAAGCCACGGAGAAGAAACGGACGGCATCGGAGCCACGAGGGGGAAAAGAGGTGGCCCCACGCGGCCCTGGACCCTCCATCTTCCAGCCTGTTGGGCTTCTGGTCTTCAATTTGAGCCCATTGCATTCGTCTCAAAAATTCTGAACCGTGCTCTTTGGCCTTGCCCTTTTTGGAGTCCCGAAGCTCCCGAAAAGTCTGAAACACTAAAAAAGACGTTTTCTGAAAAACAGAGTTAATTCCAAATAAATAGGTAAAGTGTGAATTATCCCCTAAAATCATTATAAAACATAAATAAACCCATATATGAAAAATATGTTAGAATATTAGGTAATAAAATGTAAAGTTCATGTATGCATTTTACATGCATCAACATCCCCAAGCTTAACCAATACTCGTCCTGGTATGAAGGTGATAAAACTAACATGGACTTTGCATTTTAATACTATAATGGATATCAAAGATGATTACTATTGCTACATAAAGTCAAATGATTCATTCTTCAAAGGAGTAGCAATATACAAGATAAATGAAGTGATATCAAGTATTCAATGCAAGGATGTTCAATGATAATTCACAAGTGTAACATGAATGAAAAAGTAATATGGACCACATGTATGCATAATGGTAAGTACGAACATCCTACAATGGTCATAGAGTATTGATGAAAATCTGAATATAAAAGGTGGCACTTTGGAAAGATATATGTGAGTAGAGGTAAAGTATGCATAAGTTTCATCTAACTTCCAAACTCTTCTACTTAAGTGTTGATTGCAATGTGGTAATCCTTGGTGTCAAGATCTCATTGCCCCTATCATAGCATCTTGAATGATTAAAGTGTAAAGCGAAAGCAAATATGAGTAGTGTGCTTGACAAAGTAAAGGTTGAATGTCTCATGCCCCTTGAATACAAGTACCTACACCATGGGTTACTCAACTTGGGACACAAAGCAAGTTCAAGTTAAACATCATTGTAAATAATAATATTATCATAAAGAGCGTCAACTGGGGTAACTCTTCCCAGGATATGGATCAAGCCCATATCAAAATGACAAGACAAACAAATAAAATGAACAACCTCAACACCCTTTTTATTTACCATTGGAATAGCTTTTTATTGTAAGGTGTATCACTGATGGTTCACCATAATATGTAAGTAAATTTCCACCATGAATGATGCATGGCTTAGATTAGCGGCCCAGGCGTCTCTCTAACCATTTATACAAACTCATTTAAACTTGCTTTACTTCCACATTTATTTCACCATGATAAGCATCCATAACAAAAGTACATGATATCAACTAAATGAAATGAAGAGCATGTTGAAAACTTGCCATGTGACAGCACATATGAGCTAACTCCCAACCTCGGATATTTGTCAAGCCCACAACATCATAATCTTAATCACAATGGGTCATGTTTTATTTATGCAATAAAAGTAAAGTGTGCATCAAGTTCGTGAGAGCTATATAACCAACTTTTTCCATAACAATCAATAACATAAATTTTTCATTCAGAGGTATAGATAACACAAATAACATAAACATACTCGCAATAGCATAAATCTAAAGGTAGATATGGTGGACTCACTGGAATAACTTTGGTTGAAGGTGTTGGAAACAAGTTTTTACTTGTTGGAATTTTTGGGCTAGCAAGAGGGAGAAAGTTGATCATCTAAATGCATGCATGAGTGTCCATAGAACTAACTAATCCATGTTAAACAAAGTAAAATAACATTTAGCATCAAAACATGAGTAAAAGATAGCTCTTGATAAAACACTTGCAAACTATTACTCATTAACAAAGCATATGAATCATGCAACTATATGTATCGTTTTGAATCAACTCAAACATCCCTTTTCCCAATCTTATAATAGCATCTAACATAATTCAACCCATATTTTCAGTATCTCTTTCATATATAAATGATAATGTGGTGGTCTCACAAAATAAAAATCAAACCAAACAAACGAAAAGACGCTCCAAGTTTATGCGATAAAGTGTTTCGATCGAAAAACAGAAGTTAGGCGTGTGCAAACCGAGAGTGTGTAGGTCCAGCGGGGTTGTCTTCACATCCCCAAGCTTATGGTCTTCACCATCCTTGGATAGCTCTTGGTGCATCTCCTCCAATCCCTGTGAAAAAACTTCAAAACACCGTTTCTCCATTTCTTTTCTGTGGGATTGCATTAGTAGTGATAAACAAAGAGATTCCTTGCTGGACAGATTGTGCCACAGGCGAGATCGACGTGCCCGTCGGTCACCGAATCTCTGGTCTTCGGCCAAGTCTCTCAGGACGTAGTTCTGGGTTTAGGGTGTAGTTCTAGTTTAGACACATTGGTAGGGTGTGCGTGTGTGTGGTGTGCGTGTGGTGTGTGTCCTGTGTGTCCGAACAGGTGCTACAACTTGTAATCCAAAAAAAAAAACTGATACCGTGGAGGCGGCTGCCGAGAAGGCTCGCTGTAGCATTTGTACAAAACCAGCGTGCATATAGATAGACGACATTGTCTTGATACATCTGTATTCATCTGTAGTATGATGCTGGTAGTCTAGCAACAGGAAGACTCCATTACCGTTTGAGGTTGACAAGCTTGCTTGATCTGGGCGGCACATGCTTGCTTGTATAATCTTACTCTATCGGACTGTAACCTTTACATTTTTTTGTTGGTGATCTGGTATTGCTACTCATTTTCCCGTGAAGTTGTTGCCACCGTTTTTTCAGATAAAAATGGAAAATTCAGCTGGCATCAATGATGATTTTATCTATAAAAGGAAAATCGCAATCTTGCTGCCAACATTGAATTGCATAGCAAGCATGCGCGTGCAGCCGTGGATCTTGCTGCGTACCGTCACCGAGACGGCACGGGCCATGCACCGAATCGGTTGCCGGTACCCTCTCTCTTTCTCATCCGGAATCCCTGGCTGTTTTTTCAGGCTCGAGGTATACGAAGATCTCGAATCCGTTTCTGAACCGCACAGTGTTCACTTTGTCCGAGTGGAGATGGAAGTCGGGAACAAACAGCCGGCATAAATAGGAAGGCCATGGCCACAATCTTCTCAACACAGAAACCACCGCTGCAATACACGGTAACACGGGCCTACAACCGCAGACGTCGATGGCTGCCAAGGGCCTCCCCGCTTCCTCGTCGCGCTCCTCGCCATCGTCGGTTGCCTCGGCAGGCCCGTCCCTGCACCGTCCCCGTCGCCGTCGTCGGCGCGAGGACGGTCGTCGACGGCATCACGGCGATATACAACTTCGGGGACTCGATATCGGACACCGGTAACTTCATCCGGGAAGGCGCCGTCGGGATGATGGAGCGCACCGGTGGCTCCCCTACGGCTTGGCCATCGGCGGTGCCACCGGGCGGTGCTCCGACGGCTACCTCATGATCGACTTCCTCGCCAAGGACCTCGGGCTGCCGCTGCTCAACCCGTACCTCGACAAGGCGCCGACTTCGCGCACGGCGTCAACTTCGCCGTCGCGGGCGCCACCGCCCTGGACACGGCGTCGCTCGCCAAGATCGGGGTCAACATGACCCACACCAACAGCTCCCTCGGCGTGCAGCTCCAACGGTTCAAGGAATTCATGGCCAGCACCACGAAATCTCCTTCCGAGGTTCGCGAGAAGCTGGCAAGCTCGCTGGTCATGGTCGGCGAGATCGGCGGGAATGACTACAACTACGCGTTCGCCACGAACCGCCCCAGGCCAACGGCGGCCTCTACAACAACATAGGCCACATGCTCACCGGCGCAGTAGAGTCACTCGTCCTCGTCCCGCAGGTCGTCAACTCCATCACGAGCGCGGCCAATGAGGTGCTCGACATGGGCGCCACGCGGCTGGTGATCCCGGGCAACTTCCCGCTCGGGTGCGTGCCGAGCTACCTGAGCGCGGTGGACGACAAGGATGCGGCCTCCTACGACGGCAACGGCTGCCTCATCGGCCTCAACCTCTTCGCGCAGATGCACAACGTGCTGCTGCAGCAGGGCATACGGGAGCTGCGCCGGCAGTATCCGTCCGCCACCATCGCCTACGCCGACTACTTCTCCGCCTACGTGCAGATGCTCCGGGGCGCGTCAAACATGGGCTTCGACGCCACGGCCGCGCTCAAGGCGTGCTGCGGCGCCGGTGGCGGCAAGTACAACGTGGACGTGGACAGGATGTGTGGCGCGCCGGGCACGACGGTGTGCGCGAGGCCCGACGAGTACCTCAGCTGGGACGGCGTCCACCTGACGCAGCACGCCTACAAGGTGATGGCCGAGCTGCTCTACCACCGAGGCCTCGCGTCCCCTGCGCCAGTCAACTTCCCGCGACAGTAGATTGTGATTGATTTGTTTCGAGTTGACTCCCTCATTTGTACTGTTTTCCTTTTCGAGTCTTGTGGAAGATGTGGGTTTGTTTCACCTTTTCTTGGTAATTAGTGTTCACGTGTATGAACTTCTCGAAATGTGGCGGCAAACACGAACTAAATCAATCAATAACTTGTGATTCTGTACGTACAATGTTGTAACCTCATTTTTCGTAAGGTCGTTTCTGTCGCCATTCAGGTGAATGAGGTTTTAATTTCACTAGATTGCAGACAGCATGTAGAAGAGGTGCTATGCACCGCTAAATCTTCGTCATTTCTGCGAGCATTGAGCTATTCTATACAGAGTTTAGAGTTCGTGTATTCCATCTCTAAGAAACAACAACTTTTTCTCCAGGGAAGAAGAAAGGAAATAAATACTGAGCAAACAACCAGCCCGACAGTGGCGGAAACTAGACGGCCCGCCAGTATCATGGCCTGAAGCAGAAAGCGCGTGGCCATTTTTCATTTCGTCTTCACGGGCCCATATACGAAATGCGGGACACGACGGTTAGGTACTCTCTCTATCAAAAAACAAAAAAAAAAAGGCCACGACACTGGATCGGACGGCGCCGACGCACGCCGAGGGAGGCGCCGCACAGCATAACGTGGACCGGCGCTGGAGCTCGGCTAGGGGAGTCATGGTGCGCCGGCCGGCTGAGCGGCGCGGAGCAGCCCGCAGTTGTGGCGTCGGCAGAACGTGTGTCGGTACACTCTCCGTAAGGGCATCTTCAACGGGTGGAGCAAACGGACACCAAAATATGTCCGATTTGGTCCGTTTGGGGCGGACCGCGGACACATTTTGACCATTTGTCCGTTTGGGGTGGACGTACCTCCAACGGCCTGGCGCAAATGGGGCCATAAAAAAATATTGGAACATCGAAATGACTCAAATTGGCCGCAATCCAAATAGTTCGAAATTCAAATAGTTCAAAATACAAATTGTTCAAAATTTAAATAGTTCAACACATAATAAATAGAAATAAATAGACATCACATGTCCTCGCGCTCACGATCATCTTTTGCTTCTTGAGAATCCATGCCCTTTGCTCCGGGTCCATTTTTTGTATTTTATGTTTTTAATGAAACTGAAAAAAAAATAAACTAAATGCAAAACTGAAAGTAAACTAGAGTATATGCAAAACTGAAAATAAATATCTAGTGCAAACAAGAATAAAAACTTAAGCGCTACGCTCCCTAGCAACAGCGTCAGAAAATGTCTTCATACCCACAAGTATAGGGGATCGTTGAAATCTTCAATGTGTAAGTATAGTATCGATCCCACGAGGAGTAGTAGCTATAAGTATTTATCCTTTCAAATAAGAGTGTCACTATTCTTATTATCTATGCACTAGACAAAGTAAAATGATGGGTTTTTTGTGTAGAGTTTGCAATAAAATAAAATGCTAAAAATAAGTGAAATCTCTCAAAGAGAGAAATCCCAATCCTCTATGCAGCAAGAGGACAAGCTTGAGTGGTGTGTGCCTTATGTGTGGAAAACGTTTCCAAGGGCAACATAGACTTCATGGCATAAATATTTCTAGAACAACAAGGTACATTTTGTCAAGTTTTAATCTTCTTTTGGACGGAGCCATAATTAGGGAAAGCTAAATAAATAAACTAAACCCTTATGATGGTTCATGGCCAAGTAAATGACTGCACAAGAGTTATTAAGACATAAAGTCCACCATAGCATTACACTCTAAGATCCCCGATACTAATACCCTCATAATGCAACTAATGATTCGGTCTCAGGTTTACTGTCCTCCCAAGTCTTCCTCACATTACACTATGGTGTTCTCCTGTGAGCCCATATAGGTGAAGTGATGTGCAGTCGACGTTCGCACAACATCACATAGAATTAAATAAAAGATAAACACTAGACAAAATACCAACACATGTTAATGAAAATCATTGTCAATCCATCCTATGCCCCAGGAACATGAGAGAACTACTCACAACGCAAAGACATGATGATTCAATGGTATAAGTGATACAACACAATCTGAAAATATAATATCCCCACAAAACAATGACAAGTAGCAATTCACAAGCATATAGAATAGTACTTAAACAATAGTAGGGTTCGAACAATCTCAAACTATGAGGGGGATGAAGTGGATCACGAAGATGGTGATGGAGATGGTGCTGGTCTTGACGGTGGTGTTGATGGAGACTCCGAGGGGGGATGGAGGAGCCTTCCGGAGGTGATCCGGCGGCGTTTCCCCCCTCCGATCTTCTCTGGCGGCAGCCTTCTGTCTCCTGCTTCTTGGTTTCTGTTTTCTCCGCGCCTCCTCGCGAAACTCCTCGGGGACTATTTTTATAGTAGGTTTTAGGTCAAGACGAAGCCACGGAGAAGAAAACGGACGGCATCGGAGCCACGAGGGGGAAAAGAGGTGGCCCACGCGGCCAGGACCCTCCATCTTCCAGCCTGTTGGGCTTCTGGTCTTCATTTGAGCCCATTGCATTCGTCTCAAAAATTCTGAACCGTGCTCTTTGGCCTTGCCCTTTTTGGAGTCCCGAAGCTCCCGAAAGTCTGAAACACTAAAAAAGACGTTTTCTGGAAAACAGAGTTAATTCCAAATAAATGGTAAAGTGTGAATTATCCCCTAAAATCATTATAAAACATAAATATAACCCATATATGATGAAAATATGTTGAATATTAGTAATAAAATGTAAAGTTCATGTATGCATTTTACATGCATCAACATCCCCAAGCTTAACCAATACTCGTCCTCGGAGTATGAAGGTGATAAAACTAACATGGACTTTGCATTTTAATACTATAATGGATATCAAAGATGATTACTATTGCTACATAAAGTCAAATGATTCATTCTTCAAAGAGTAGCAATATACAAGATAATTATGAAGTGATATCAAGTATTCAATGCAAGGATGTTCAATGATAATTCACAAGTGTAACATGAATGAAAAAGTAATATGGACCACATGTATGCATAATGGTAAGTACAACATCCTACAATGGTCATAGAGTATTGATGAAAACTGAATATAAAAGAGTGGGCACTTTGGAAAGATATATAGTGAGTAGAGGTAAAGTATGCATAAGTTTCATCTAACTTCCAAACTCTTCTACTTAAGTTGTTGATTGCAATGTGGTAATCCTTGGTGTCAAGATCTCATTGCCCCTATCATAGCATCTTGAATGATTAAAGTTAAAGCGAAAGCAAATATGAGTAGTGTGCTTGACAAAGTAAAGGTTGAATGTCTCATGCCCCTTGAATACAAGTACCTACACCATGGTTACTCAACTTGGGACACAAAGCAAGTTCAAGTTAAACATCATTGTAAATAATAATATATCATAAAGAGCGTCAACTGGGGTACCTCTTGTCCCAGGATATGGATCAAGCCCATATCAAAATGACAAGACAAACAAAAATGAACAACCTCAACACCCTTTTTATTTACCATTGGAATAGCTTTTTATTGTAAGGTGTATCACTGATGGTTCACCATAATATGTAAGTAATTTCCACCATGAATGATGCATGGCTTAGATTAGCGGCCCAGGCGTCTCTCTAACCATTTATACAAACTCATTTAAACTTGCTTTACTTCCACATTTATTTCACCATGATAAGCATCCATAGACAAAAGTACATGATATCAACTAAATGAAATGAAGAGCATGTTGAAAACTTGCCATGTGACAGCACATATGAGCTAACTCCCAACCTCGGATATTTGTCAAGCCCACAACATCATAATCTTAATCACAATGGGTCATGTTTTATTTATGCAATAAAAGTAAAGTGTGCATCAAGTTCGTGAGAGCTATAAACCAACTTTTCCATAACAATCAATAACATAAATTTTTTCATTCAGAGGTATAGATAACACAAATAACATGAAACATACTCGCAATAGCATAAATCTAAAAGGTAGATATGGTGGACTCACTGGAATAACTTTGGTTGAAGGTGTTGGAAACAAGTTTTTACTTGTTGGAATTTTTGGGCTAGCAAGAGGGAGAAAGTTGACATCTAAATGCATGCATGAGTGTCCATAGAACTAACTAATCCATGTTAAACAAAGTAAATAACATTTAGCATCAAAACATGAATAAAAGATAGCTCTTGATAAAACACTTGCAAACTATTACTCATTAAACAAGCATGAATCATGCAACTATATGTATCTTTTGAATCAACTCAAACATCCCTTTTCCCAATCTTATAATAGCATCCAACATAATTCAACCCATATTTCCAGTATCTCTTTCATATATAAATGATAATGTGGTGGTCTCACAAAATAAAAATCAAACCCAAACAAACGAAAAGACGCTCCAAGTTTATGCGATAAAGTGTTTCGATCGAAAAACAGAAGTTAGGCGTGTGCAAACCGAGAGTGTGTAGGTCCAGCGGGTTGTCTTCACATCCCCAAGCTTATGGTCTTCACCATCCTTGGATAGCTCTTGGTGCATCTCCTCCAATCCCTGTGAAAAAACTTCAAAACACCGTTTCTCCCATTTCTTTTCTGTGGGATTGCATTAGTAGTGATAAACAAATAGATTCCTTGCTGCATATAATCCTTGAAAAAATTCATATGAATGTCCAGAAAGTGTATAATGTTGTATTCCTACTCATAAACTCTATTGGATAAAAAATATTCAAGTTAAAAGTTCAAAGCATGCATCAAACAAAATGGGCAGAATCTGTCCAGAAAAACAGCAGCAACAAAATGTATTTTTCTACCCTACTAAACTTTCTCGAAAAATTCCAAAACAATTCATGCATACAGAGGATGAAAAGTTGCAACTACAGTTCAAATATGAGCTCATTCGGAGTTACATAATAAGAATTAAAAATCATACCGTGCACAGATTCGTGCAGTAATAAAATCTCCGAACGCTATAAGCAACTTTTTCAAACCAAAATGAGTAAAACTTGGCACTTTATTAAAAATTTCAGAAACAAAACTAAAAACTAAGTCTCTTGTTACAGCAAGAGGACATAAAGAAAATCAAAAAAATAAAACAACCGGGTTGTCTCCCGTAAAGCGGTTTCTTTATAGCCATATAGCTAGGCTTACTTACATGGTATCAAGATGGTTGGAGTGAGGTGGCTTGGCATCCCCAAGCTTAAATTCTTATACTTATTTGATAATATAGGGTTATCCTAGGGGTACATACCCAAGCTTGAGTTTTTGTCCTCTTGATCACATACTTCCTTTTCCAAGCTTTTTCACCATCCTGTTCCTGAAAAATATTAGTTTTTCCATGGCAGCAAGAGTTATTTCTTTATATTTAATAACATAAGAATTATCAGAAAAGGTTCTTGGAATTGTTCAAGGAGCATTGAACTTGTTTCTTCAAGATCACGAGCTACCTCACAAGTTTTATATTTCTTATTAATAATTAAATCCACCTCATGAGCTCCCGTGAAAGCAACAAATTGGTCCTGTAATCTCATGTCAAAGTAATTATTATCCTTCTTATAGTATGAGGCAACTATAAAGTTGTTACTACATTTGCATTGAAAATAGAGATGCTTATCATTTTGTCCTGTGCAGCAAGACACATTATATAACACACAAAGTCGTTTAGAACTCTCATTTAGCCACCCAATCAGTTTTCTAAGATTCTCCTTTTCTTGAGAAAAGACATAATCAACTTCTTTTATTAATTCAAGTTCCTCATGCGTAAATGATTCAAGTTCCTCAGGTGTATATTCATCCATAAAACCCATAGTAAAAGTATCAATATTTTTTTGTATTTTATGTTTTTAATGAAACTAAAAATAAAACTAAACTAAATGCAAAACTGAAAGTAAACTAGAGTATATGCAAAACTGAAAATAAATATCTAGTGCAAATAAGAATAAAAACTTAAGCGCTACACTCCCTGGCAACGGCGCCAGAAAATGTCTTCATACCTACAAGTATAGGGGATCGTTGAAATCTTCAATGTGTAAGTATAGTATCGATCCCACGAGGAGTAGGTATAAGTGTTTATCCTTTCAAATAAGAGTGTCACTATTCTTATTATCTATGCACTAGATAAAGTAAAATGATGCAAGTGTTTTTGGATTTTTGGTGTAGAGTTTGCAATAAAATAAAATGCTGCAAATAAGTGAAAGCTCTCAAAGAGAGAAAGCCCAATCCTCTATGCAGCAAGAGGACAAGATTGAGTGTGTGTGGCTTATGTGTGGAAAACGTTCCCAAGGGCAACATAGACTTCATGGCATAAATATTTCTAGAACAATAAGGTAATATTTTGTCAAATTTTAATCTTCTTTGGACGGAGCCATAATTAGGGAAAGCTAAATAAATAAACTAAACCCCTTATGATGGTTCTTATGGCCAAGTAAATGATTGCACAAGAGTTATTAAGACATAAAGTCCCACCATAGCATTACACTCTAAGGTCCCTGATACTAATACCCTCATAATGCAACTAATGATTCGGTCTCAGGTTTACTGTCCTCCCAAGTCTTCCTCACTCCATTACACTACGATGTTCTCCTATGAGCCCATATTGGTGAAGTGGTGTGCAGTCGACGTTCGCACAACACCATCGTAGAATTAAATAAAAGATAAACACTAGACAAAATATCAACACATGTTAAGTGAAAATCATGGCCAACCCATCCTATGCCCCAGGAACATGAGAGAACTACTCACAACACAAAGACATGATATGATTCAATGGTATAAGTGATACAACACAATCTGAAAATATAATATCCCCACAAAACAATGACAAGTAGCAATTCACAAGCATGTAGAATAGTACTTAGCCAATAGCTAGGGTTTGAACAATCTCAAACTATGAGGGGATGAAGTGGATCACGAAGATGGTGATGGAGATGGTGCTGGTCTTGACGGTGGTGTTGATGGAGACTCCGGAGGGGGGATGGAGGAGCCTTCTGGAGGTGATCCGGCGGCGTTTCCCCCCTCCGATCTTCTCCGGCAGCAGCCTTCAGTCTCCTGTTTCTTGGTTCTGTGTTTCTCCCCCGCCTCCTCGCGAAACTCCTCGGGGGACTATTTTTGTAGTAGGTTTTACGTCAAGACGAAGCCACGGAGACGAAAACGGATGGCATCGGAGCCACGAGGGGGAAAAGAGGTGGGCCCATGCGGCTAGGTACAGGGGCCGCGTGGGACCCTCCATCTTCCAGCCTGTTGGGATTCTGTTCTTCAATTTGAGCTCATTGCGCTCGTCTCGAAAATTCTGAACCGTGCTCTTTGGCCTTGCCCTTTTTGGAGTCCCAAAGCTCCCGGAAAGTCTGAAACACTAAAAAAGACGTTTTCTAGAAAACAGAGTTAATTCCAAATAAATGGGGAAACTGTGAATTATCCCCTAAAATCATTATAAAACATAAATATAACTCATATATGATGCAAATATGTTGGAATATCAGGTAATAAAATGTAAAGTTCATGTATGCATTTTACATGCATCATTTCGTCCTTTGCATCTCCACATACCTTGCCATTGCTTCCTCCTTGTCCTTGCGTTTCTCCACATACCTAGCGGCGGTGGACTCTTCCTTGCCGGCGATCAACATCTTCAAGGTCTCCTCCAATTGTGTCGTCGCCGCCTCACGCTTCGCATCTTGCGCCGAGGACTTGTGTCCTCTCGGCCACACAACCCGGCCACCCGAGCTTTGGCTGAGATTCACATCATCACCTGCTTCATCGTTGGCTCTCTTCTTCGATCCTTCAAGCCCCCCTTTCTTCATGGCGTTGTAGGTCTCTAGCCACTTTGGACAACCCTTGATCATGTCCCAACAATGGCCCAATGTGAACTTGGTCTTGAAGGCCGTCTTGAAGTACTCCAAAGCTTGGTTTATCTTGTCCTCAACCCCGAAGCCGCTCACCGGCCGGTTCTTGACATGCTTGTAGGCCACTTGGAATTTGCAACACTCGGCCGAGATGTGCTTCCACCTCTTTGTGAGTGAGCCCTCATTGTGATCACTCTCAATCCGGTAGGGCGGCAATTTCCTTTGCTCATGGAAATGCTTGTGCACCCTAAACCAAAAGGCGATGCCTCTTTGTTGGGCACCCCATTTTGCATTTTGCCCACAAGTCATCCATGACTCGCGTAGCACCTTGTCCTCATTGTCCGTGTACGAGGCCGTGCGGATGTTCTTCCTTTTGAGGCTCGCTGTGATTCAGCCGTGCTCCTCGTCGACATCGAGTGGCTCATCCTCAATGTCGACCGCATCGACCTCCGTCTCAGGCATGGTCGCGTTGGGGTCTTGTGTGTCGAGGTCGGCCGGGTCGAAGTAGGTGTTGGCCTCTTGTGTCTCGGCCTCGGCAGTGTCTAAGAAGGTGCGGCCGTTGATCATGTCGTCCATGACATCCTCGGCGAAGTAGGCCGGGTTGGCAGGCGTCGCCGGCGGGAACTCGCTCCCGTCGAACATGAGGGCATGGGCCTCGGGCATGGTCATCCTGCCCCCCGCCGTGGTCTTCAATTTGCCACGGGGCCGCCCGTCGCCGGCACTCGGGGTCACGTTGAGGTCGAGCAACTTCGGATCGACCGGGACCGACGAAATCTCCGGCGAGTCCTCGCGGGAACCCAGCCGCGACACTGGGTGATGGGCGGCGGCCGGCGACGGCGTCGAGAGGCCGGGGACGAGGATTTTGGCGGCTTCCTTTTGGCGGAGGAGACCGAGCTGCCAGCCGACGGAACCGCGTCGGGGGAGAGGCCGGTGGCAGCAGCTAAAGCCCCTGCAAAAACCTCCCTTTGAGAAGAAGGACGGCTCGGACGGCGATGAGGTCGGAGTTGGCCTAGACCGCGATGGCGGCGCGCCTCTCCTTCTCCTTAGCCACTGCGAGGGTGGCCTTCTCCTCTGCCTTCTTCTCCCGAGTCCTCTCCCTCTGGCCCTGTCGCTTGACCGACCTCGGCTTCGGCTCCTTCTTCACCGCAAGCAGGGCGGCGCCGGTAGCGGCAGTGGATCTGGACAACCCGTCCTCCATCGACGCAGGCGAAGGCTTGGGCGGCGGCGGCTGGGGATGGAATGGGCGGCCGGAGGAGGGTTTGGGGAGGGAATGTGTGGCTGGCCTTGGGTCCGACGCGGACGGGAGGACAAGGAGGCAGACCGAGAGGCTGTCCGTCCCACCCCAAAGTTGGGCCGCGTTTGGGTCGAAATCTGGTGTCCGGCGGACACCAGTCCGGATGCGCCAGCCCGTTGGAGTTGTTCATTTGTCCGTTCGGACAAAAGCAGACTGGGCTGGTCCGTATGCGCCAGCCCGTTGGAGGTGCCCTAACACAATCATTTTGTATTTTCTGTTTCCTACTAGTTGACATGTACGTGCACGCACGTCTTCACTATTAATGGGATATTTACAATTAGGAAAGACCGTACCATAATTTATATGTCTTTTACACTGCAGCAGTCCAAGATTTTATGTTACAATGAGAACGATAATTCTTTTTTTCTAGACATGGTAAAGGCCCATATTCAACCTTTTGTGTCCACCAGTTTTTGGTACTCTAGAGCGGAGTAGAGCAGTTTGGTAGCTCACGAGGCTCGTAGAGGACACAAACCTCACACCCAAGCCAACAGAGGTGTTGCGCGGCAATGAAAGTGTACTCCATGGGCGGATTCTCGACACAAATTAGGTCATACTCTGAGTATCACACCCGTATCCTTCAGCACAACCTTCAACGGTGACACGGAACGCAACGGTCATGAAGGTTGTCTCCATCCTGTCATCGTTGTTGTCATAGGATATGTCCTCAGCCCGCGGGATTCACGTGGCGCTTGTCGGAACTACACCCGCGGGTAAGGAACGAGGAACACTTGCGGTTAGGCCGAGCGGCATCATTCTTGAAGCACGTTTTAATCTTACAGAAATTGGCTGTGAGCCACAATTACCAAATAATAATTAAACAATGGATTGATACTATGAAACAAGCTATATATAATTTTTATTAGCACTTGCAGAGCTAAGTAAGTTGCATAGAGAATTAGAGAACATAGACTATGCAATAACTAAAGAAACCATGTGCATCAAGATGGATTTCTTACTGAACTTTCCCGCAGTCTGGATGCATGTAAATTCTTCTCTTGTGGTATCCGTGGTCATTAGATGTACTCACCACATCAGGATCTCTACGTTGTAAACTCAATCGACGGTATACAAAAACCAAAAGCTTAGCAATTCTTGGACAACTTGTTCCTAAATCAGACGGGAAGGAGCAAGAATGCTTGTTACCTCATACCTGTATGAGCTCCAAGTCTGTCAGTAGACACAAACATAGACTGCAGGCCAATGCTACGACAGATTTCTGCTCAAGCTTTTCCTACTTCACAGAATTTCTGCATCCAATTCCTCAAACGCCTTGTGTGCGCTAATAATAGAAACTTAAGTGGACATGAAGAAAATGTAGTGATCAAAACTGCAATCTGCGCGTCATGTAACCTTAATAAGAGAGTAATTTCTTATTTAGTGGAAGAAAAATAGAAAGAGTTAATTGGTAGCCTTCGTACACAAACTTGCACGATACCTGGCTACTATACCCAACCAGCGTGGCCATCCAAACTTTGAAGAACCCACCAAGAGTCCAAGACCCTGCTCTTGGAGCAGCACACCGGAGCCAGATGAGATGTCCCTGTACTTGGTAGGGTCGGTCAACCTGCGAGAACAGGCATTGAGCAAGCGATCGATTTCAGTACAGAACAGTGGAAACAGAAAAAAATTGACTTACGAGGTCGACCGGCGTGACGGCCAGGTGGGTGAGGCTGGTGGGAACTGCTGAGGACCACGCCGAGGGCGCAAGAGCGGTGTATGCAGCTCCACCACCGGCGCCATCTCCGCCTCCTCCCATCCCGCGCTGCGTCCGAGGCCTGTCTTCGACGCAGGAGCCGGTGAGATCCTAGTGAGGCGCGCGTGACCGCTTCCGTGCATGGCGGCGCTAGCCATCGGTTCGCGTGCGTTGCGGAGCTAGCAATAAAACCTAACAAACCGTTTCTTTACTTGGCGGTGGCAAAATATTCGTAATATCCACAAATTGAAAAGGTCTGTCGAGTTGTCAAACATTGGACCAATCTGGACCGTTGATCAAATATTGAATGTCTCAGATTTAATGTATCAACACATGTTTCCTCTTTTAATAGTAATAGTATAGATACACCAGGATGCAGGCGGACACGGATTCCGCCTGGCCGCTTGGTCCGCGCCGCTCCAAAAGCCCAAACGGCGAAGGGGAATGGCCGCGTGATTGGGACGGACTAGCGGATGCTACGTGCTCAGTCCGCCAGGCCTGTCTACGAGTCCGCTCGGAAAAAAAACAAAACTCGTCTCGAGCCGTACGGGAAACAGGGCGCGCCGTCGGGCCGACGCCGAGCTCATTGCCGCCCAGATCGACTCAATGCGGAACGAGTCGGGGATGGACGGCGACGTGACCTGTGTGACACAACCTGAGGATGGAAGGATGGCCGGAGACGAGCGCCGGCACGACCTGCACGATGGGGCGGAGAGATGGAGCTCGGCAGCCTCGACTCAGTTGGTGTAGGCGTCGGAATGAAGTAGGAAAAGGGAGAGCGCGCGGAGGAGAGCTCAGATCTGGTCGCGGCGGAGGCGGAGGTGGCCGGAGCAGGGAGATCGAGGCAGCCGCCGTTGCGCGCTTACCCGGCGACGAGCACAGTTATGCAGTACCCATTCGCACAGTTTCAGAGAGCTTTTGCGTATAGCACGCGAGCAGCGGCCGGTCCGCTCCAGTCCGTCGGACGCGAACACAACACAGCTTAGCGGATGCGGCTTCCGCTAAATTAGTGATTAGTATTAGCGGAAGGAGACGGACGGACACGGACGTCCAGTGGAACGTCCGCCGATATCCTGACCTATACACTCGCATCTACGAATATACACGCACCCTCTATTCTATGTTGTAAAGACTAAACCGGTATTGTTGAGCGAAACGTCGCCTAGAGTTTAAACTGTAATAATGTGCGGTACAACCACCTTTCTAATCATACAACAACAGGTTAATCTCGGTGCGCAAAGCGGCAAAGTGTACAAAGGCGAGTCTCACGGCAGCGGCACATAAGGGGTCTCCCGAACTTCATGGAAGACGCAGTTAGGGAGTTGGAAGATGCACTTTGGGGTTAATCCTCACGGTCATCTTGTGACACAAATGTGGCGGACAGAACACGATAATAGTGTTTTTCAACCAGTAACAAATCCTATAGTGCTGAAAAAAATCAATTTTAAACATTGAACTCCTGAAAATTAAATAAATCGTTAGCACACTTAACATGTAAATCCCGATCTACCATTAACTCTGAACTAGTTATTCATTACATTACGAAAGAAATCTGAAATGAAAATTTAGCTACTCTCACTGACTAAGATGGACCACATGTTACATATCTTCCACGTTCCTTCTCTCTTTACAATCTCTCTACACACTTAAAATGAATTAGAGGGAGGGATACGTAGGAGGGGAACTCGCGCAAAGAAGGAGGAGGGTACGCAGTGTCACCGAGCACATCCGCGCACCTTCTTGGCTCATTTGGTCTCGCATCCTTGACAACAATGGAAATGGTGCCTGGTAACGTGCCGCAGAGAAAGCGTGGTTAACGACTCCCGTGCGCCTTTGTGACACCGGCTTCGCCCACTTTAAATCTTGCCCATGCCCTTCAGGGGCACGTGTATGTGCTCTGCCTCATCTGTGCATGTTGCGTCTTAGCGATCGCCCATAGCGGCAATGTCGACGATTACCGTGATGGTGGATGAAGCTCCGCTCAGTCGGTTCGGTTGGATTGGGCCGCCCTGTCAACCGTGCACCAAATATTCGAGAAGTGTGAGGAGGGAGGAGGAATATTGGAGAAGAAAGATCTTACAAGTGAGAGTACCCTGCAATCCCAGTCAATTGTCGCATTTACGGTGCACCAAACATACGGGTTCAATTTAGATTCGGAGCTACAAGTTCAATGTTCCAACAACTGAAATTTCAATTACACAGTTTCTAACCTCTACAGGTTAAAGCTTTTTAAAATGATTTTTCCCCTAAAGGCCCCGGTTTCACTTTGTCACGTCGAATGGCCACATATTTGCTATTACGAAATTTCTTCTAAGAAAATGCTACTACTAAATAAAAACGGCACCTAGCCAACTACTCCCTCTGTTCTGAATTACACTAAACCTGAGTCAATTAATTCAGAACGGAGGGCTACGTGCGATCTTCGTCAGACTAGCTAGCCACATGATTTAATCTGTATCGATCATGACGATCTAACATGCATGCCTGCATCTGTTATCCGGGAAACTGAAAGAACACGATCCCTGTTTGAGAAAAGAACATGTTATTCCTCTTATCGGATCATTTGAATACTATGAACTGAAAACGCGATTCGTTAATCAACTAAATTGTCGGAGCACATAGAGGAGCCGGAGCCGCGGAGGATATATCCAAGCCGGAGCTTTAGCCATGTGCCCGGGAGATTTGCTGTCACCAAGAGGTTGGTTGTTTCTCGGGGATAATAGAGATTCCCACGCAAAAATGTTGGCGCCGCACGTTCTGCGGAGTAAGAGCATCTCCAACCGCACCCCCCAAAATCGGACCTCAAACTGCGCCCGAACGCATCCGGACGCGTCCGCGGAGGGTGACCGGACAACCCCTAAAAACATGCTTCTACAACCACAACCCCTAAAATTAGATGCCAAATTACTACAAAGCATGCAACGTCCACATATGCTACACTACGATGTGGACTTGCTGCCGCCGCCTGCGCTTCGACCGCCGCCTCTGCCCGGGCGCGCCGGGCTTCATGCGCCGCCTCCGCCTGGGCGCGCTGGGCTGCATCCGCCTGCCGGATGTACTCCGAGCCCGTCAGCTCGACGATGTCGGAGTCCTCACGGACCACGAAATATCCGACGCTCGACGACTCCGACGCAGCCACCTCCGCCGCCGCCTCCTCCTCGCGTGCCCTAGCTCGGAGTTGGGCCTGCTGCGCCGCCTTCTCCGCCGTCATCTTGGCGAAAATGGAGGGGAGGCGGCGAGGCATGGTGGAGAAGAAGCGCTTCGGGCGGTGGATGTGGATGAACTAGGGTTCCGGCGGCGGCGGCGCCGGTACATATAGTGGTGTCCGGACCGCCATGAATGCTAGCAGTTGGGCGTTGGCCGCTGGCCGCTGGCCGCTCCGCAATGAATGCCGACGCCGGTTAAAGGCTAGATCCTCCCTCCGGTAGGCTCGGGTAGGCCGGTCAAGGGAGGATCCACGCTGTCAGCGACCAGAGTGCGGACGCGTCCGGGCGCGTCCGGGCGGCCCCAAACCCGCCCCAGATTTGGGCTGGGTTTGGGGTGTGCCGGACCGCCCGGTCGTTTGGGGCCGGTTTGGGGACCTCGGTTGGGTAGAGTATTTTGGCCCAAAGGCCGTCCGGACAGTCCGCCCGGACGTTTGGGTTGGCTATGAGGGGTGTGGTTGGAGATGCTCTAACAAGGTTTTGCCGGCGTCCGGCTACTTGCAAGTTGCAACATGGCACTACGCCCGTGGCCGAAGTCAAGTTCTCGATCGCCATATTACAAAATTAATTGATACGGTATGCACGATTAACTAACTATCTGTTACGTCGTTTTCCAGAAAATAGTTTCCTCTTTCCTTCTCAGCTTACCAATGTGTTTGAAAGCAATGAGTTGTCTACTGTCCTAGTCTAGCAGCCAGCCACTCGACGCAAGCCACTTTTTTTTGAATTTTCACTCGACGCAAGCCACTTAATCGTGTAAATCCACGCTCTTAAGGCGCTATGTCAATCCCTTACTATCTCCTGCCATTCGTGAATGTTAATTATCATCTTTTTTTTCCTAGTCTGCTTTAATCTATTTTTTTTCTGGAAGAGGTAACCCCAAGAGAAGAAGAATCATACTTACTTATAACTTGGTGTTTGCTTTCTTTCAGGAATTTAATAAACATGACAGAGAGCCCGCTAAGTACACAGAGCGCTTGACTGGCATCAAACCAAAAACTGGCGCTCCTTACACATGTGACATTGGATACGAGCGCTTCATGGGCCCCGAGGTTAATATATTGTTGTGTTCTGTAGTTACTTCCGCAGTGCCATGTCTTATTTAGTCAAATTCTTTACCAATTCGTGGGCATGATAAAAAAAATTACCTTTGACCCCAAGCTTTGGTCCAAGTCTGCTTTGGTCTGATAACTTTCAAACAGTTCAAACGGACCCTGAACTTAGGAAACACTTCACTTTTGGACCCTCGTTTGGTTTCAGGGCGGTTTCTGCTGCTGCCTAGATGATTGTTTTTACGCACATGGACTGTTGTGAGGCAATATATGCCATTGTGGCTCACTAATTTAGTAAAAAATGAAGTGGGGTTTGGGCTGACATTTCACATTGGCCATCATCTCTCTCTGCCCTTCATTCACACCTTCGGTCCCATCTCCCATAGTTAGCAAAGTTGAACCTTGTATTGTATCTATATGAAAACCACATTAGTAAAGCCGATTTAACGTGGACACCCCATCAGCAATAACCACTTTGAAAATTCAAAAAAAAAGCAATAACCACTTTGGAGTCAGCAGAGGGTCCAAAAGTGAATTTGTTTCAAAAGTTCGAGTTTCAGGGTTCGTTTGAACCGCTTGAAGGTTTTAGGACCATAAGTTAACTTGAGGCAAAGTTCAGTGTCAAAAGAAAACTTGAGTTCATGGTCAGAAAAATGCAGATTAATTTGATTAAAGCCCTTTATGGTTTTGATGTAATGGTTGAACACAATATAGATGTTAGAGGATCTTCAACCTTTTTTGTGATATCTTTCAACTTCAGTGTTCGGTTTAGTTCAATCTTCTCAGAATGCTGCATAACTTTTGCAGATTTTCTTCCACCCTGAGATTTACAACAATGACTTTACGACCCCTTTGCAAGATGTTATCGACAGGTGCATCCAATCATCCCCAATTGACACAAGGAGGGCTCTTTATAAGGTTTGTACATCAAAGTTGTATTTTCTCCGGCATTGCAGTGTTTGAGTCTGTTCTCAATGTCACAGAATATTGTCTTGTCTGGGGGATCGACTATGTTTAAAGATTTCCACAGAATATTACAGCGAGATCTGAAAAAGATTGTGGATGTACGGGTACGTGCATCTAATGCTCGACTTGGTGGAGATTCAAAGGTATAAACTTTCCTTATTTGCTCTTTCCCTCTCTTGCAGCAAAGAAGAATGATCTTACCTGGAACTATTCTGGTGGTTATTAAACTAAATCTGTTGGTTTCAGGCCCAACCTGTAGAAGTCAATGTGGTTAGTCATCCAATCCAAAGATATGCCGTTTGGTTTGGCGGATCTGTACTTGCTTCTACAGCTGAATTCTACCAGGTATTTAAAATTTGTCTCTACAGCAGTAAGAAAATTCATATCACCTGAAAGTTTCTTGGTGTGGTTAGAGTTTTGCTTCAGTACACCACACTGAAATCACTTGAAACTGTACATTTGTATTTAACTAATTATGAGATAAAAAAGATACTAAATGAAATAATTAAGTCCAGATCCAAACTCAGACATTCAACAACAAACAACTATTTTCCATCTACGACCTCCGTGGATCTCGTATGACGGCGTTGTTTTAAGCGACTACAGAATCGAGGAGTATTAGATATATGTGATGTATTTCAACTCCTCAAGACATCTTGTGCAGTTGAAAAGGTAAATCCTTAAGTTACGGAATTAGAACCATTCAAATCAAATGGATACATGATCTCACAATGAATCCAATCAAAACCTGCACTCTGTAGCAACCCCAGCATCATGCCAAAATACACAAACCTCCTGTCCTGTTTTGTGTGCGTTGACCCGATATGCCCTGCACGAACAAACAGACAACAAGAGAATCGTGCCCGATTGGGTTTTGATAGGGCTGATCAATGTCACCATGTGACTATACCACCCCTACAATTAAAGAGGTTAATTGTAATCTTGGTCATCGATCTTTGGGCTGCACTGAAAGATTTCAGTTAGTGTAGTTTTTACAATTTCATTCAAAAGACCAAATAAATAATTTAATTGAAGCATCATTGCCATTTGTTTAGACTTCCAACTTTCAGCATCTGAGCTAAGCACGTACAAACGGACAACAAAAGAATTGTGCCCGATTGTGTCTTGATAGGGCTGACCGGTGTCACCACGTGACTATAGCACCCTACAACTAAAGAGGTTAATTGTAAATTTGGTCATCGATCTGTTGTCTGCACTTTGAAAATTTGTAAACTTTTCTAAGAGAGGTGTACCAAATTAAATCTCAGTTAGAGTACTTTTGCAAAAAAAAATTGCGTTTCATTCCATTGAAAAGAGAATAATATACAGAAGCATCATTGACATTTGTCTAAACTTCTAGTTTTCTGTATATGAGCTTAAGCTAACTATCATTGTTGTTTCTCCTAACAGGCTTGCCACACAAAAGCAGAGTATGAAGAATATGGTGCAAGCATCTGCCGATCAAATCCCGTTTTCAAAGGGATGTATTGAAAATTGCCGATGAAAGGATTTCTTGCGCTAGGCATCACATATAGCATCCCCGTGCTATCAGCCTAAGCCTAGCAGTAGGGACAGGACTAGGCGTCCCCCGGGGGATCTTTCCGTCCGATCCCCCGGGTCGCCAGCCCGACACGTGTTCATTAATATAGGCTAATCCCGCTTTTGTTACAAAACTCCCGCTTTTGCTGCAAATCGTCCCGCTTTTCCTGCATTGTAGCAAAAAACGGTTCGTACACAAAACATGAAGGGAAAATTCTGGCCTCGCCGGAGACCTCACCGGAGACCTCGCCGGAGACGTGGTAGCAAAAAGTTTATGCTATTGTAGCAACAGAAAAGTTCTATTGTAGCAAAATCAACTTCACCGGAGACTCTCGCCGAGACATCGCCGGAGACCTCACCGGAGACCTCGCCGGAGACGTGGTAGCAAAAAGTTTATGCTATTGTAGCAACAGAAAAGTTCTATTGTAGCAAAATCAACTTCGCCGGAGACTCTCGCCAGAGACATCGCCGGAGACCTCGCCGGAGATATAGTAGCAAAATTTTCGATCTATTGTAGCAAAACCAGATAACAATAATAGCAAAAATAAAGTTATATTGCTACATGTGGCAAAAAAATGAGACTTTTTTTGCTACCGTAGCAAAAACGGGATCTGGGGGACTATTTTTTGGACCGAAATGTTTTTGCTACATGTAGCAAAAATCGGGATATTTTTTTTTGCTACCGTAGCAAAAGCGGGATTGTGGACAGAAAAAGAGGACACGTGGTTGGTGGGGGACCCGGAGGATGGAAGCTGGGATCCCCCGGATGACTACTATACTTTTCCAAAAACAGCCAGGGATTCCGGATGAGAAAGAGAGAGGGTATCGGCAACCGATTCGGTGCATGGCCCGTGCCGTCTCGGTGACGGTACGCAGCAAGATCCACGGCTGCACGCGCATACTTGCTATGCAATTCAATGTTGGCAGCAAGATTGCGATTTTCCTTTTATAGGTAAAATCATCATTGATGCCAGCTGAATTTTCCATTTTATCTGAAAAAACGGTGGCAACAACTTCACGGGAAAATGAGTAGCAATACCAGATCACCAACAAAAAAAATGTAAAGGTTACAGTCCGATAGAGTAAGATTATACAACAGCAAGCATGTGCCGCCCAGATCAAGCAAGCTTGTCAACCTCAAACGGTAATGGAGTCTTCCTGTTGCTAGACTACCAGCATCATACTACAGATGAATACAGATGTATCAAGACAATGTCGTCTATCTATGTGCACGCTGGTTTTGTACAAATGCTACAGCGAGCCTTCTCGGCAGCCGCCTCCACGGTGTCAGTTTACCATGCTGCCAGCCTGCTACTGCTAGGAAAAGTATAGTAGTCATCCGGGGGATCCCAGCTTCCCATCCTCCGGGTCCCCCACCAACCACGTGTCCTCTTTTTCTGTCCACAATCCCGCTTTTGCTACGGTAGCAAAAAAATATCTCGATTTTTGCTACATGTAGTAAAAACTTTTCGGTTCAAAAAATAGTCCCCCAGATCCCCTTTTTGCTACGGTAGCAAAAAAAAAGTCTCATTTTTTTGCCACATGTAGCAATATAATTTTATTTTTGCTATTATTGTTATCTGATTTTGCTACAATAGATCGAAAAATTTGATACTATATCTCCGGCGAGGTCTCCGGCGATGTCTCCGGCGAGAGTCTCCGGCGAAGTTGATTTTGCTACAATAGAACTTTTCTGTTGCTACAATAGCATAAACTTTTTGCTACCACGTCTCCGGCGAGGTCTCTGGTGAGGTCTCCGGCGATGTCTCCGGCGAGAGTCTCCGGTGAAGTTGATTTTGCTACAATAGAACTTTTCTGTTGCTACAATAGCATAAACTTTTTGCTACCACGTCTCCGGCGAGGTCTCCGGCGAGGTCTCCGGCGAGGCCAGAATTTTCCCTTCATGTTTTATGTACGAACCGTTTTTTGCTACAATGCAGCAAAAGCGGGACGATTTGCAGCAAAAAGCGGGAGTTTTGTAGCAAAAGCGGGATTAGCCTATATTAATGGACACGTGTCGGGCTGGCGACCCGGGGATCTTTCTTGAGGTATACGAAGATCTCGAATCCGTTTCTGAACCGCACAGTGTTCACTTTGTCCGAGTGGAGATGGAAGTCGGGAACAAACAGCCGGCATAAATAGGAAGGCCATGGCCACAATCTTCTCAACACAGAAACCACCGCTGCAATACACGGTAACACGGGCCTACAACCGCAGACGTCGATGGCTGCCAAGGGCCTCCTCCGCTTCCTCGTCGCGCTCCTCGCCATCGTCGGTTGCCTCGGCAGGCCCGTCCCTGCACCGTCCCCGTCGCCGTCGTCGGCGCCGAGGACGGTCGTCGACGGCATCACGGCGATATACAACTTCGGGGACTCGATATCGGACACCGGTAACTTCATCCGGGAAGGCGCCGTCGGGATGATGGAGCGCACCGGTGGGCTCCCCTACGGCTTGGCCATCGGCGGTGCCACCGGGCGGTGCTCCGACGGCTACCTCATGATCGACTTCCTCGCCAAGGACCTCGGGCTGCCGCTGCTCAACCCGTACCTCGACAAGGGCGCCGACTTCACGCACGGCGTCAACTTCGCCGTCACGGGCGCCACCGCCCTCGACACGGCGTCGCTCGCCAAGATCGGGGTCAACATGACCCACACCAACAGCTCCCTCGGCGTTCAGCTCCAACGGTTCAAGGAATTCATGGCCACACCACGAAATCTCCTTCCGAGGTTCGCGAGAAGCTGGCAAGCTCGCTGGTCATGGTCGGCGAGATCGGCGGGAACGACTACAACTACGCGTTCGCCACGAACCGCCCCCAGGCCAACGGCGGCCTCTACAACAACATCGGCCACATGCTCACCGGCGCAGTAGAGTCACTCGTCCTCGTCCCGCAGGTCGTCAACTCCATCACGAGCGCGGCCAAGGAGGTGCTCGACATGGGCGCCACGCGGCTGGTCATCCCGGGTAACTTCCCGCTCGGTGCGTGCCGAGCTACCTGAGGTCGGTGGACGACAAGGACCCGGCCTCCACGACGGCAACGGCTGCCTCATCGGCCTCAACCTCTTCGCGCAGATGCACAACGTGCTGCTGCAGCAGGGCGTCCGGGAGCTGCGCCGGCAGTACCCGTCCGCCACCATCGCCTACGCCGACTACTTCTCCGCCTACGTGCAGATGCTCCGGAGCGCGTCAAACATGGGCTTCAACGCCACGGATGCGTTCAAGGCGTGCTGCGGAGCCGGCGGCGGAAAGTACAATGTCGACATGGACAGGATGTGCGGCGCGCCGGGCACGACGGTGTGCGCGAGGCCGGACGAGTACCTCAGCTGGGACGGCGTCCACCTGACGCAGCACGCCTACAAGGTGATGGCCGAGCTGCTCTACCACCGAGGCCTCGCGTCCCCTGCGCCAGTCAACTTCCCGCGACAGTAGATTGTGATTGATTTGTTTCGAGTTGACTCCCTCATTTGTACTGTTTTCCTTTTCGAGTCTTGTGGAAGATGTGGGTTTGTTTCACCTTTTCTTGGTAATTAGTGTTCACGTGTATGAACTTCTCGAAATGTGGCGGCAAACACGAACTAAATCAATCAATAACTTGTGATTCTGTACGTACAATGTTGTAACCTCATTTTTCGTAAGGTCGTTTCTGTCGCCATTCAGGTGAATGAGGTTTTAATTTCACTAGATTGCAGACAGCATGTAGAAGAGGTGCTATGCACCGCTAAATCTTCGTCATTTCTGCGAGCATTGAGCTATTCTATACAGAGTTTAGAGTTCGTGTATTCCATCTCTAAGAAACAACAACTTTTTCTCCAGGGAAGAAGAAAGGAAATAAATACTGAGCAAACAACCAGCCCGACAGTGGCGGAAACTAGACGGCCCGCCAGTATCATGGCCTGAAGCAGAAAGCGCGTGGCCATTTTTCATTTCGTGTTCACGGGCCCATATACGAAATGCGGGACCGGGACACGACGCTTAGGTACTCTCTCTATTCTGCTCAAAAAAAAAAAGGTACTCTCTCTATCAAAAAACAAAAACAAAAAAGGCCACGACACTGGATCGGACGGCGCCGACGCACGCCGAGGGAGGCGCCGCACAGCATAACGTGGACCGGCGCTGGAGCTCGGCTAGGGGAGTCATGGTGCGCCGGCCGGCTGAGCGGCGCGGAGCAGCCCGCGGTTGTGGCGTCGGCAGAACGTGTGTCGCTACACTCTCGGTAAGGGCACCTTCAACGGGTGGAGCAAACGGACACCAAAATGTGTCCGATTTGGTCCGTTTGGGGGTGGACCATGGACACATTTTGGGCATTTGTCCGTTTGGGGTGGGCGTGCCTCCAACGAACTGGCGCAAATGGGGCCATAAAAAAATATTGGAACATCGAAATGACTCAAATTGGCCGCAATCCAAATAGTTAGAAATTCAAATAGTTCAAAATACAAATTGTTCAAAATTTAAATAGTTCAACACATAATAAATAGAAATAAATAGGACATCACATGTCCTCGCGCTCACGGATCATCTTTTGCTTCTTGAGAATCCATGCCCTTTGCTCCGGGTCCATGATGGTTACGTCGGCCACCATGATCCGGTTCTTTTCGACGAGCAACGCAAGCTTCACGCGATTCTCCTCGGGCTTGGCCTCGAGCATGAGCCGGTTCTCCTCGGCCTTGATCCGGTTCTCCTCGATCTCGAGCTTCTTGATACCCACAAGTATAGGGATCGTTGAAATCTTCAATGTGTAAGTATAGTATCGATCCCACGAGGAGTAGTAGGTATAGGTGTTTATCCTTTCAAATAAGAGTGTCACTATTCTTATTATCTATGCACTAAACAAAGTAAAATGATGGTTTTTGGTGTAGAGTTTGCAATAAAATAAAATGCTTAAAATAAGTGAAAGCTCTCAAAGAGAGAAAGCCCAATCCTCTATGCAGCAAGAGGACAAGCTTGAGTGGTGTGTGCCTTATGTGTGGAAAACGTTTCCAAGGGCAACATAGACTTCATGGCATAAATATTTCTAGAACAACAAGTTAACATTTTGTCAAGTTTTAATCTTCTTTGGACGGAGGCATAATTAGGGAAAGCTAAATAAATAAACTAAACCCCTTATGATGGTTCTTATGGCCAAGTAAATGACTGCACAAGAGTTATTAAGACATAAAGTCCCACCATAGCATTACACTCTAAGGTCCCCGATACTAATACCCTCATAATGCAACTAATGATTCGGTCTCAGGTTTACTGTCCTCCCAAGTCTTCCTCACTCCATTACACTAACGGTGTTCTCCTATGAGCCCATATAGGTGAAGTGATGTGCAGTCGACGTTCGCACAACACCATCATAGAATTAAATAAAAGATAAACACTAGACAAAATACCAACACATGTTAAGTGAAAATCATTGCCAATCCATCCTATGCCCCAGGAACATGGAGAACTACTCACAACGTAAAGACATGATAAATGGTATAAGTGATACAACACAATTTGAAAATATAATATCCTCACAAAACAATGACAAGTAGCAATTCACAAACATGTAGAACAATACTAAGACAATAGTTAGGGTTCAAACAATCTCAAACTATGAGGGGGATGAAGTGGATCACGAAGATGGTGATGAGATGGTGCTGGTATTGACGGTGTGTTGATGGAGACTCCGGAGGGGGGATGGAGGTGATCCGGCGGCGTTTCCCCCCTCCGATCTTCTCTGGCGGCAGCCTTCTGTCTCCTGTTTCTTGGTTCTGTGTTTCTCCGCCGCCTCCTCGCGAAATTCCTCGGGGACTATTTTATAGTAGTTTTTAGGTCAAGATGAAGCCACGGAGACCAAAACGGACGGCATCGGAGCCACGAGGGGGAAAAGAGGTGGGCGCACGCGGCCAGGTACAGGGGGCCGCGTGGGACCCTCCATCTTCCAGCCTGTTGGGCTTCTGGTCTTCAATTTGAGCCCATTGCATTTGTCTCGAAAATTCTGAACCGTACTCTTTGGCCTTGCCCTTTTTGGAGTCCCGAAGCTCCCGAAAAGTCTGAAACACTAAAAAAGACGTTTTCTGAAAAACAGAGTTAATTCCAAATAAATGGGTAAAGTGTGAATTATCCCCTAAAATCATTATAAAACATAAATATAACCCATATATGATGCAAATAAGTTAGAATATTAGGTAATAGAATGTAAAGTTCATGTATGCATTTACATGCATCAACATCCCAAACTTAACCAATACTCGTCCTCTAGTATGAAGGTGATAAAACTAACATGGACTTTGCATTTTAATACTATCAATGGATATCAAAGATGATTACTATTGCTACATAGAGTCAAATGATTCATTCTTCAAAGGAGTAGCAATATACAAGATAGATTATGAAGTGATATCAAGTATTCAATGCAAGGATGTTCAATGATAATTCACAAAGTGTAACATGAATGAAAAAGTAATATGGACCACATGTATGCATAATGGTAAGTACGAACATCCTACAATGGTCATAGAGTATTGATGAAAATCTGAATATAAAAGAGGTGGGCACTTTGGAAAGATATATGTGAGTAGAGGTAAAGTATGCATAAGTTTCATCTAACTTCCAAACTCTTCTACTTAAGTTGTTGATTGCAATGTGGTAATCATTGGTGTCAAGATCTCATTGCCCCTATCATAGCATCTTGAATGATTAAAGTTTAAAGCGAAAGCAAATATGAGTAGTGTGCTTGACAAAGTAAAGGTTGAATGTCTCATGCCCCTTGAATACAAGTACCTACACCATGGGTTACTCAACTTGGGACACAAAGCAAGTTCAAGTTAAACATCATTGTAAATAATAATAGTATCATAAAGAGCGTCAACTGGGGTACCTCTTGTCCCAGGATATGGATCAAGCACATATCAAAATGACAAGACAAACAAACAAAATGAAACAACCTCAACACCCTTTTTATTTACCATTGGAATAGCTTTTTATTGTAAGGTGTATCACTGATGGTTCACCATAATATGTAAGTAAATTTCCACCATGAATGATGCATGGCTTAGATTAGCGGCCCAGACGTCTCTCTAACCATTTATACAAACTCATTTAAACTTGCTTTTCCACATTATTTCACCATGATAAGCATCCATAGACAAAAGTATGATATCAACTAAATGAAATGAAGAGAATGTTGAAAGCTTGCCATGTGACAGCACATATGAGCTAACTCCCAACCTCGACATTTGTCAAGCCCACAACATCATAATCTTAATCACAATGGGTCATGTTTTATTTATGCAATAAAAGTAAAATGTGCATCAAGTTCGTGAGAGCTATATAACCAACTTTTCCCATAACAATCAATAACATAAATTTTTTCATTCAGAGGTATAGATAACACAAATAACATAAACATACTCGGAATAGCATAAAGCTAAAGGTAGATATGGTGGACTCACTGGAATAACTTTGGTTGAAGGTGTTGGAAACAAGTTTTTACTTGTTGGAATTTTTGGGCTAGCAAGAGGGAGAAAGTTGACCATCTAAATGCATGCATGAGTGTCCATAGAACTAACTAATCCATGTTAAACAAAGTAAAATAACATTCAGCATCAAAACATGAGTAAAAGATAATCTTGATAAAACACTTGCAAACTATTACTCATTAACAAAGCATATGAATCATGCAACTATATGTATCGTTTTGAATCAACTTAAACATCCCTTTTCCCAATCTTATAATAGCATCCAACATAATTCAACCCATATTTCCAGTAGCTCTTCTATATAAATGATAATGTGGTGGTCTCACAAAATAAAAATCAAACCCAAACAAACGAAAAGACGCTCCAAGTTTATGCGATAAAGTGTTTCGATCGAAAAACAGAAGTTAGGCGTGTGCAAACCGAGAGTGTGTAGGTCCAGCGGGGTTGTCTTCACATCCCCAAGCTTATGGTATTCACCATCCTTGGATAGCTCTTGGTGCATCTCCTCCAATCCCTGTGAAAAAAATTCAAAACACCGTTTCTCCCATTTTCTTTTCTGTGGGGTTGCATTAGTAGTGATAAACAAATAGATTCCTTATTGCATATAATCCTTGAAAATTCATATGAATGTCCAGAAAGTGTAAAATGTTGTATGCCTACTCATAAATTCAATTGGATAAAAAATATTCAAGTTAAAAGTTCAAAGCATGCATCAAACAAAATGGGGCAGAATCTGTCCAGAAAAACAGCAGCAACAAAATGTATTTTTCTACCCTACTAAACTTTCTCGAAAAATTCCGTAACAATTCATGCATACAGAGGATGAAAATTTGCAACTACAGTTCAAATATGAGCTCATTCGGAGTTACATAATAAGAATAAAAATCATAATGTGCATAGATTGTGCAGGAATAAAATCTCCGAACGCTATAAACAACTTTTTCAAACCAAAATGAGTAAAACTTGACACTTTATTAAAAATTCTAGAAACAAAACTAAAAACAAAGTCTCTTGTTACAGCAAGAGGACACAAAGAAAATCAAAAAAAATAAAACAACCGGGTTGCCTCCCATAAAGCGCTTTCTTTATAGCCATATAGCTAGGCTTACTTACTTGGTATCAAGATGGTTGGAGTGAGATGGCTTGGCATCCCCAAGCTTAAATTCTTTACTTATTTGATATATGTAGGGTGAGCCTAGGGGTACATCCCCAAGCTTGAGTTTTTGTCCTCTTGATCACATACTTCCTCTTCCAAGTTTATGTTTTCACCATCCTGTTCCTGAAAAATATTAGTTCTTTCCATGGCAACAAGAGTTATTTCTTTATATTTAATAACATAAGAATTACCAGAAAAGGTTTCTTGGAATTGTTCAAGGAGCATTGAACTTGTTTCTTTAAGATCACGAGCTACCTCACAAGTTTTATATTTCTTATTAATAATTAAATCCACCTCATGAGCTCCCGTGAAAGCAACAAATTGGTCCTGTAATCTCATGTCAAAGTAATTATTATCCTTCTTATGGTATGAGGCAACTATAAAGTTGTTACTACATTTGCATTGAAAATAGAGATGCTTATCATTTTGTCCTATGCAGCAAGACACATTATATAACGCACAAAGTCGTTTAGCACTCTCATTTAGCCACCCAATAAGTTTTCTAAGATTCTCCTTTTCTTGAGAAAAGACATAATCAACTTCTTTTATTAATTCAAGTTCCTCATGCGTAACTGATTCAAGTTCCTCAGGTGTATATCATCCATAAAACCCATAGTAAAAGTATCAATAATTTTTTTGTATTTATGTTTTTAATGAAACTGAAAATAAAACTAAACTAAATGCAAAACTGAAACTAAACTAGAGTATATGCAAAACTGAAAATAAATATCTAGTGCAAACAAGAATACAAACTTAAGTGCTACACTCCCTAGCAACGGCGCCAGAAAATGTCTTCATACCCACAAGTATAGGGGATCGTTGAAATCTTCAATGTGTAAGTATAGTATCGATCCCACGAGGAGTAGTAGGATAAGTGTTTATCCTTTCAAATAGAGTGTCACTATTCTTATTATCTATGCACTAGACAAAGTAAAATGATGCAAGTGATTTTGGGTTTTTGTTGTAGAGTTTGCAATAAAATAAAATGCTGAAAATAAGTGAAAGCTCTCAAAGAGAAAGCCCAATCCTCTATGCAGCAAGAGGACAAGCTTGAGTGGTGTGTGGCTTATGTGTGGAAAACGTTCCCAAGGGCAGCATAGACTTCATGGCATAAATATTTCTAGAACAACAAGGTAACATTTTGTCAAGTTTTAATCTTCTTTGGACGGAGCCATAATTAGGGAAAGCTAAGTAAATAAACTAAACCCCTTATGATGGTTCTTATGGCCGAGTAAATGACTGCACAAGAGTTATTAAGACATAAAGTCCCACCATAGCATTACACTCTAAGGTCCCCGATACTAATACCCTCATAATGCAACTAATGATTCGGTCTCAGGTTTACTGTCCTCCCAAGTCTTCCTCACTCCATTACACTACGGTGTTCTCCTATGAGCCCATATAGGTGAAGTGATGTGCAGTCGACGTTCGCACAACACCATCATAGAATTAAATAAAAGATAAATACTAGACAAAATACCAACACATGTTAAGTGAAAATCATTGCCAACCCATCCTATGCCCCCAGGAACATGAGAGAACTACTCACAACGCAAAGACATGATATGATTCAATGGTATAAGTGATACAACACAATCTGAAAATATAATATCCCCACAAAACAATGACAAGTAGCAATTCACAAGCATGTAGAATAGTACTTAGCCAATAGCTAGGGTTCGAACAATCTCAAACTATGAGGGGATGAAGTGGATCACGAAGATGGTGATGGAGATGGTGGTGGTCTTGACGGTGGTGTTGATGGAGACTCCGGAGGGGGGATGGAGAGCCTTCTGGAGGTGATCCGGCGGCGTTTCCCCCCTCTGATCTTCTCCGGCGGCAGCCTTCTGTCTCCTGTTTCTTGGTTCTGTGTTTCTCCGCTGCCTCCTCGCGAAACTCCTCGGGGGACTATTTTTAGTAGGTTTTAGGTCAAGACGAAGCCACGGAGACGAAAACGGACGGCATCGGAGCCACGAGGGGGAAAAGAGGTGGGCCCACGCGGCTAGGTACAGGGGCCGCGTGGGACCCTCCATCTTCCAGCCTGTTGGGATTCTGGTCTTCAATTTGAGCCCATTGCGCTCGTCTCTAAAATTCTGAACCGTGCTCTTTGGTCTTGCCCTTTTTGGAGTCCCAAAGCTCCCGAAAAGTCTGAAACACTAAAAAAGACGTTTTCCGAAAAACAGAGTTAATTCCAAATAAATGGGGAAACTGTGAATTATCCCCTAAAATCATTATAAAACATAAATATAACCCATATATGATGCAAATAAGTTGGAATATCAGTAATAAAATGTAAAGTTCATGTATGCATTTTACATGCATCACTTCGTCCTTTGCATCTCCACATACCTTGCCATTGCTTCCTCCTTGTCCTTGCGTTTCTCCACATACCTAGCGGCGGTGGACTCTTCCTTGCCGGCGATCAACGTCTTCAAGGTCTCCTCCAATTGTGTTGTCGCCGCCTCACGCTTCGCATCTTGCGCCGAGGACTTGTGTCCTCTCGGCCGCACAACCCGGCCACCCGAGCTTTGGCTGAGATTCACATCATCACCGGCTTCATCGTTGGCTCTCTTCTTCGATCCTTCAAGCCCCCCTTTCTTCATGGCGTTGTAGGTCTCTAGCCACTTTGGACAACCCTTGATCATGTCCCAAAAATGGCCCAATGTGAACTTGGTCTTGAAGGCCGTCTTGAAGTACTCCAAAGCTTGGTTTATCTTGTCCTCAACCCCGAAGCCGCTCACGGCCGATGATACGTCTATTTTGCATCACTATTTTATATCATAATTTACTGCTATTCATCGATATATTTCATATTTAGAAGTGTTACTTATGTTATTTTACCTATTTTGCATGTTTGATGAATAATGGAGAATTAGACACCGGAGTCAGGATTCTGCTGGAAAAAGCACCGTCGAGATGCATTATTTCTGAAGATCAATAAATCGAAGGAGACATATGGAAGTCCCTATTTCACCAGAAGATGGAGGAGGCCAAAAGGGGAGGCTGAGAAGGGCCAAGGTGGGCCCTCCTCACCTGCTGGCGCGGCAGGCCCACCAGCCGCGCCGACAGGTGGTTTGGAGGCCCTGGCCCATCTCAGCCGTTCCCCCTTCGCGTACTTGACCCCCTCAGAACCCTAACACACTGAGGAGAGCCATCGAAATATTCCGCCGCCTCCACGAGGCGGAAAACACCAGAGAGCGAAAAGCTCCCCTGCAGGAAGAAATCTGCCGGGGGAAATTCCCTCCCGGAGGGGGAAATCATCGCCATCATCACCGTCATCGAGCTGGACTTCATCGGGATCATCATCATCATCATCTCCACCGCCAACACCATCATCACCGCCGCTGCACCCCGTCTCCGTTGTAACATCTAGGACGGAATCTTGTCTATTTCATAGGGGAAACTCTCCCGGTGTTGATTACTCTTGTTATTGATGCTATTGGGTGAAACCATTGGACTAAGGTTTATGTTCAGATTGTTATTCATTATCATATCACCTCTGATCATGTTCCGTATGATGTCTTGTGAGTAGTTCGTTTAGTTCTTGAGGACATGGGAGAAGTCTTGATGTTAGTAGTGAACTATGTTGAGTAATGTTTAATGGTTTGATGCTTAAGTTGTGGTGTTATTCTTCTAGTGGTGTCATGTGAACGTCGACTACATGATACTTCACCTTTATGGGCCTAGGGGAATGCATTGTGTATTCGTTTGCCAATTGTGGGGTTGCCGGAGTGACAGAAACCTGAACACCCGTTGGTATATCGATGCATGAGGGATAGCAGGATCTCAAAGTTTAAGGCTGTGGTTAGTTTAACTTAATTACTTTCTTGTATTTGCGGATGCTTGCAAGGGGTATAATCACAAGTATGTATTAGTCATAGGAAGGGCGGTGCATTAGCATAGGTTCACCCACACAACACTTATCAAAACAATGAAGATTAATCAACTATATGAAGCGAAAGCACTTGACAATACTCCCGTGTGTCCTCAAGAACGTTTGGTCATTATAAGTACAACAACTGGCTTGTCCTTTGCTGTAGAAAGGATTGGGCCACTCGTTGCAACTATTACTACTGCATTTTATTTACTTGTACTTTATTTATCTGTCATATCAAAAACTCCTAAAAATTTGTCTGTGAGCATTTACAGTGAATCCTTCATCAAAACCGCTTGTCAACACCTTCTGCTCCTCGTTGGGTTCGACACTCTTATTTATCGAAAGTACTACGATACACCCCCTATACTTGTGGGTTATCAGCCGATTATTGACATGCTCGTAGGCCGCTTGGAATTTGCAACACTCGTCCGAGATGTATTTCCACCTCTTTGTGAGTGAGCCCTCATTGCGATCACTCTCAATCCGGTAGGGCGGCAATTTCCTTTGCTCATGGAAATGCTTGTGCACCCTAAACCAAAAGGCGATGCCTCTTTGTTGGGCACCCCATTTTGCATTTTGCCCACAAGTCATTCATGACTCGTGTAGCACCTTGTCCTCATTGTCCGTGTACGAGGCCGTGCGGATGTTCTTCCTTTTGAGGCTCACCGTGATTCGGCCGTGCTCCTCGTCGACATCGAGTGGCTCATCCTCAATGTCGACCGCATCGACCTCCGTCTCGGGCATGGTCGCGTTGGGTATTGTGTGTCGAGGTCGGCCGGGTCGAAGTAGGTGTTGGCCTCTTGTGTCTCGGCCTCGGCAGGGTCGAAGAAGGTGTGGCCGTTGATCATGTCATCCATGACATCCTCGGCGAAGTAGGCCGGTTGGCAGGCGTCGTCGGCGGGAACTCGCTCCCGTCGAACATGAGGGCACGGGCCTCGGGCATGGTCATCCTGCCCCCCGCCGTGGTCTTCGATTTGCCACGGGGCCGCCCGTCGCCGGCACTCGGGGTCACGTTGAGGTCGAGCAACTTCGGATCGACCGGGACCGACGAAATCTCCGGCGAGCCCTCGCGGGAACCCAGCCGCGACACTGGGTGATGGGCGGCGGCCGGCGACGGCGTCGAGAGGCCGGGGACGAGGATTTTGGCGGCTTCCTTTTGGCGGAGGAGACCGAGCTGCCGGCCGACGGAACCTCGTCGTGGGAGAGGCCGGTGGCAGCAGCGAAAGCCCCTGCAAAAACCTCCCCTTTGAGGAGAAGGACAGCTCGGGCGGCGATGAGGTCGGAGTTGGCCTGGGCCGCGATGGCGGCGCGCCTCTCCTTCTCGTTAGCCGCTGCGAGGGCAGCCTTCTCCTCTGCCTTCTTCTCCCGAGTCCTCTCCCTCCGGCCCTGTCGCTTGACCGAGCTCGGCTTCGGCTCCTTCTTCACCGCGAGCAGGGCGGCGCCGGTAGCGGCCGTGGATCTGGACAACCCGTCCTCCATCGATGCAGGCGAAGGCTTGGGCGGCGGCGGCTGGGGATGGAATGGGCGGCCGGAGGAGGGTTTGGGGAGGGAGGGAATGTGTGGCTGGCCTTGGGTCCGACGCGGACGGGGAGGGCAAGTAGGCGGACCGACAGGCTGTCCGTCCCACCCCAAAGTTGGGCCGTGTTTGGGTCGAAATCTGGTGTCCGGGCGGACACCAGTCCGGATGCGCCAGCCCGTTGGAGCTGTTCATTTGTCCGTTCGGACAAAAGCGGAATGGGCTGGTCCGTATGCGCCAGCCCGTTGGAGGTGCCCTAACACAATCATTTTGTCTTTTCTGTTTCCTACTAGTTGACATGTACGTGCAACGCACGTCTTCACTATTAATGGGCTATTTACAATTAGGAAAGACCGTACCATAATTTATATGTCTTTTACACTGCAGCAGTCCAAGATTTTATGTTACAATGAGAACGATAATTCTTTTTGTCTAGACATGGTAAAGGCCCATATTCAACCTTTTGTGTCCACCAGTTTTTGGTACTCCAGAGCGGAGTAGAGGAGTTTGGTAGCTCACGAGGCTCGTAGAGGACACAAACCTCACACCCAAGCCAACAGAGGTGTTGCGCGGCGATGAAAGTGTACTCCATGGGTGGATTCTCGACACAAATTAGGTCATACTCTGAGTATCACACCCGTATCCTTCAGCACAACCTTCAACGGTGACACGGAACGCAACGGTCATGAAGGTTGTCTCCATCCTGTCATCGTTGTTGTCATAGGATATGTCCTCAGCCCGCGGGATTCACGTGGCGCTTGTCGGAACTACACCCGCGGGTAAGGAACGAGGAACACTTGCGGTTAGGCCGAGCGGCATCATTCTTGAAGCACGTTTTAATCTTACAGAAATTGGCTGTGAGCCACAATTACCAAATAATAATTAAACAATGGATTGGTACTATGAAACAAGCTATATATAATTTTTATTAGCACTTGCAGAGCTAAGTAAGTTGCATAGAGAATTAGAGAACATAGACTATGCAATAACTAAAGAAACCATGTGCATCAAGATGGATTTCTTACTGAACTTTCCCGCAGTCTGGATGCATGTAAATTCTTCTCTTGTGGTATCCGTGGTCATTAGATGTACTCACCACATCAGGATCTGTACGTTGTAAACTCAATCGACGGTATACAAAAACCAAAAGCTTAGCAATTCTTGGACAACTTTTTTTTGAAAGCCCACGTATATTCAATAAAATACCACATACAACGTACACAGTACAAACAGAATACAGAAATACATACGCAGGGAACAGAACTCGAGCAGACGCCATCAATTTCACCGGCGGCGACGACGAAGACCACCGACCCCCTTCTCACCACGGCCCCAGGGTGCCTCCAACGTTGAAGAAAGCCGCCGAGCCCACCCGCCGCGCAGCGACGGAGATTAAGCCGATGAACGAGCACGGCCATCACCCTCCCACACCAGCACCTCCACCTTGCCGCAGTCGTCTTCGTTCCCGACGCCGGCAGAAGCCGCCAACCTCGCGGATCTGAATTCCAGCCACCGGAATTCTTGGACAACTTGTTCCTAAATCAGACGGGAAGGAGCAAGAATGCTTGTTACCTCATACCTGTATGAGCTCCAAGTCTGTCAGTAGACACAAACATAGACTGCAGGCCAATGCTGCGACAGATGTCTGCTCAAGCTTTTCCTACTTCACAGAATTTCTGCATCCAATTCCTCAAAAGCCTTGTGTGCACTAATAATGGAAACTTAAGTGGACATGAAGAAAATGTAGTGATCAAAACTGCAATCTGCGCGTCATGTAACCTTAATAAGAGAGTAATTTCTTATTTAGTGGAAGAAAAATAGCAAGAGTTAATTGGTAGCCTTCGTACCCAAACCTGCACGATACCTGGCTACTATACCCAACCAGCGTGGCCATCCAAACTTTGAAGAACCCACCAAGAGTCCAAGACCTTGCTCTTGGAGCAGCACACCGGAGCCAGATGAGATGTCCCTGTACTTGGTAGGGTCAGTCAACCTGCGAGAACAGGCATTGAGCAAGCGATCGATTTCAGTACAGAACAGTGGAAACAGAAAAAATTGACTTACGAGGTCGACCGGCGTGACGGCCAGGTGGGTGAGGCCGGTGGGAACTGCTGAGGACCACGCCGAGGGCGCAAGAGCGGTGTATGCAGCTCCACCACCGGCGCCATCTCCGCCTCCTCCCATCCCGCGCTGCGTCCAAGGCCTATCTTCGACATAGGAGCCGGTGAGAACCTAGGACCTGTTTGGTAGGCTTCATCACTTTCTCGTAGTCTTGGGAGCAGGCTCCAGGGAGCAGTGCTGAGTAGAGCCACCCCTAAAGCCATGTTGTGCTTGTTGTTTGGTTGGCTGCATCAAAAAACGAGAGCTCTCTTCGTGCAACACAACCAAACAACGAGCTTGTGTTTACCGATTCGGTTAGTCCCACCATTTGCTTATAGGTGTACTTACCTCTCACTATGAAGTAGCGGTAGAACGGCGAGCATGACCACGATGCGAGCGGCGGCGGCGGAGGTAGCCTGTCTGCGAGCGGCGGCTATGACGACGGCTTGAGCGACAGCGACGAAGCTGAGCAGACGACATGGCGACGGAGCTGAGCGCTTGGCGGCGGCAAGCAGGCGGCATGGCGGCAAAGCTGGACGGTGAGAAGATGGCATGACGACGACGACGACACGACATGCCGATGGCAGAGTTCGACGAAGACGAGTTCGAGCAGAGGTTGAAGAAGACGGTGACACGAACAGTCTAAATACGCATCCTCAGATCTACCCATCTATAAGCATCGAAACGCAAAACTTACAACACGATAGTTGTGCGGCATGCCGAGGTGAAGCTGCTCCTCAAACGAAATCGAAAACGATCAGCTGTGTGCGACAAGATCTGCAAAATTCGGTCAAAAAAGGTTCAGACAAGAACACGAAATTAGGACCGAACGGTTAACGAAAGCTCGAACTGATCGCCGGAATGGAACCGCAGCATCAAAACGCATCATTTGGGTGTACACCGTTTTTTGATCCGAGCAGTGTATGAAGAATTGTAAGAGGGTAAGTGAAAAAGAGAGTGAGGGGAAGCAACACCATGGAACGAACTTGCATGCGTATCGCTGCTTTTTGCAGCTGGAAACGGCCGATTCGGCCATTCCTCCAGGGCCTGGCCCGAGTGTGCTTTGAGAAGTGCGCTATGCAGACCCAAGAGCAAAAGTAGGCAACCAAACTAGAGCACGCTGCAGCTGGCGGGCCGGGCCAAGGGTGTTGCAGGCTACCAAACGCGCCCCTAGTGAGGCGCGCGTGACCGCTTCCGTGCATGGCGGCGCTAGCCATCGGCTCGCGTGCGTTGCGGAGCTAGCAATAAAAACTAACAAACCGTTTCTTTACTTGGCGGTGGCAAAATATTCGTAATATCCACAAATTGAAAAGATGTGTCGAGTTGTCAAACATTGTAACAATCTGGACCGTTGATCAAATATTGAACGTCTCAGATTTAATGTATCAACACATATTTGCTCTTTTAATAGTAGTATAGATACACCAGGATGCAGGCGGACACGGATTCCGCCTGGCCGCTTGGTCCGCGCCGCTCCAAAAGCCCAAACGGCGAAGGGGAATGGCCGCGTGATTGGGACGGACTAGCGGATGCTACGTGCTCAGCCCGCCAGGCCTGTCTACGAGTCCGCTCGGAAAAAACAAAACTCGTCTCGAGCCGTACGGGAAACAGGGCGCGCCGTCGGGCCGGCGCCGAGCTCGTTGCCGCCCAGATCGACTCAATGCGGAACGAGTCGGGGATGGACGGCGACGTGACCTGTGTGACACAGCCTGAGGATGGAAGGATGGCCGGAGACGAGCGCCGGCACGACCTGCACGATGGGGCGGAGAGATGGAGCTCGGCAGCCTCGACTCAGTTGGTGTAGGCGTCGGAATGAAGTAGGAAAAGGGAGAGCGCGTGGAGGAGAGCTCGGATCTGGTCGCGGCGGAGGCGGAGGTGGCCGGAGCAGGGAGATCGAGGCAGCTGCCGCTGCGCGCTTACCCGGCGACGAGCACAGTTACGCAGTACCCATTCGCACAATTTCAGAAAGCTTTTGCGTATAGCCAGACGCGAGCAGCGGCCGGTCCGCTCCAGTCCGCCGGACGCGAACACAACACAGCTTAGCGGACGCGGCTTCCGCTAAATTAGTGATTAGTATTAGCGGAAGGAGACGGACGGACATGGACGTCCAGTGGAACGTCCGCCGACATCCTGACCTATACACTCGCATCTACGAATATACACGCACCCTCTCTCTATCCTATGTTGTAAAGACTAAACCGGTATTGTTGAGCGAAACGTCGCCTAGAGTTTAAACTGTAATAATGTGCGGTACAACCACCTTTCTAATCATACAACAACAGGTTAATCTTGATGCGCAAAGCGGCAAAGTGTACAAAGGCGAGTCTCACGAGCAGCGGCACATAAGGGGTCTCCCGAACTTCATGGAAGACGCAGTTAGGGAGTTGGAAGATGCACTTTGGGGTTAATCCTCACGGTCATCTCGTGACACAAATGTGGCAGACAGAACACGATAATAGTGTTTTTCAACCAGTAACAAATCCTATAGGGCTGAAAAAAAATCGATTTTAAACATTGAACTCCTGAAAATTAAATAAATCGTTAGCACACTTAACATGTAAATCCCGATCTACCATTAACTCTGAACTAGTTATTCATTACATTACGAAAGAAATCTGAAATGAAAATTTAGCTACTCTCACTGACTAAGATGGACCGCATGTTACATATCTTCCACGTTCCTTCTCTCTTTACAATCTCTCTACACACTTAAAATGAATTAGAGGGAGGGATACGTAGGAGGGGAACTCGCGCAAAGAAGGAGGAGGGTACGCAGTGTCACCGAGCACATCCGCGCACCTTCTTGGCTCATTTAGTCTCGCATCCTTGACAACAATGGAAATGGTGCCTGGTAACGTGCCGCAGAGAAACCATGGTTAACGACTCTCGTGCGCCACCGGAGCTCGGCCGAAGCTCTCCTCCTCATCTACAGTAGATCGAGAGAGGCGATTTTTGGGCGCCCCCGTCAGACCACCTCGCTCGCCTGCGATCCCTGGGTTCTCTCCTCCTCCGGCGGCCGCTCCGGCGGCGGGAGGGTGGGGAAACCCCGGATCCTGGCTTGTATATAGTGTAGGTCGTGGTAGGGATCCGGCCGGCGGCGTCGTGGAGGCGGTGATGCTGGCGGCTGGTGGTTTGGTGTCGGCGTGCTTCCCCTTCTGCGTCGAGGGTCTCCGGGGCCTCGCCGTGGCGCGCGCGACTTCCGGGGGTCGAGGATCGTCGGATCCGTCGGCCCGACCTGGATCTCCGTCTTCCGAGCCGGCCGGCGAGGTTGACGATCTCCAAGCAGAGGTGCTTCTCCAACTCTTCTCCTCTCCGTCGTGCGAGCTCGCCATGGCTGAGAAGGGCATCTTCCCGTCCGCGATCTACTCGCCTGCGACGTCAAGGTTTGCGCCAGCGCCGGGAGGGTGCTGGTTCCGGCGAGGCGGAGGCGCGATCCCCTTCCGCGTCGGTGCTGGAGAGTGTTGGGTTCCTGGGGACCGGGATGTAATTTTGGTTTTCTTCGGGGTGAGTTGTAATCTCTGTGTTGGCTAATAGATCTGGGGTTGTTTTCGCAAAAAAAAAACGACTCTCGTGTGCCTTTGTGACACTAGCTTCATCCACTTTAAATCTCGCACGTGCTCTTCAGGGGCACGTGCCTGTGCTCTGCCTCTCTGTGCATGATGCGTCTTAGCGATCGCCCATAGCAGCAACGTCGACGAATACCGTGATGGTGGATCGAGCTCCGCTCAGTCGGTTCGGTTGGATTGGGCCGCCGTGTCAACCGTGCACCAAATATTCGAGAAGTGTGGGGAGGGAGGAGGAATATTGGAGAAGAAAGATCTTACAAGTGATAGTAGCCTGCAATCCCAGTCAATTGTCGCATTTACGGAGCACCAAATATGTTTAGGGTTCAATTTAGATCCGGAGCTACAAGTTCAGTGTTCCAACAACTGAAATTTCAATTACAGAGTTTCTAACCTCTACGGGTTAAAGCTTTTTAAAATGATTTCCCCCCTAAAGGCCCCGGTTTCACTTGTCAGTTGTCACGTCGAATGGCCAGATTGCTATTACGAAATTTCTTCTAAGAAAATGCTATTACGAAATAAAAACGGCACCTAGCCAACTACTACATGCGATCTACGTCAGACTAGCTAGCCACATGATTTGATCTGTATCGATCATGACGATCGAACATGCATGCATGCATCTGCTATCCCGGAAACTGAAAGAACACGATCCCTGTTTGAGAAAAGAACATGTTATTCCTCTTATCGGATCATTTGAATACTATGAACTGAAAACGCGATTTTTCAATCAACCAAATTGTCGGAGCACATAGAGGAGCCGAAGCCGCGGAGGATATATCCAAGCCGGAGCTTTTGCCATGTGCCCGGGAGATTTGCTGTCACCAAGGGGTTGGTTGTTTCTCGGGGATAATAGAGATTCCCGGGCAAATGTTGGCGCCGCACGTTCTGCGGAGTAACAAGATTATGCCGGCGTCCGGCTACTTGCAAGTTGCAACATGGCACTACGCCCGTGGCCGAAGGCAAGTTCTCGATCGCCATATTACAAAATTAATTGATACGGTATGCACGATTAAACTAACTAGTCTTTTCCTCATGTAGAATCTTCTTGCGCCGACTCCATTATTAATTAGGATCAGCATCAAGGCAACCTCGTTGTTCCTGGATAGTTGTCATAAAGATTTAAGTAAGCCATCATGGAGCCGTGGTGATAACCAAAGGGTATATACATAAGGGAAACTGAAATGGTGGGATGCAAAATGGACATGATTCGTGTCGTTTTTAATCTGTTTTTTTCTTTTTTGAAAGGAATGCAGTAGGAGAACCCCATAAAAACCCAAATCTACGTTCATAATAATTTGAACCTGGGTGGCTGGGTTATACATCCACTCCTAATCAAGTGAGTTGGGCTCACTTCGGCGGACCCAACCAGGACGACCATCTCAATTTTTATATTTTTTTTATTTGAAATAATTAGACAAAAAACCGTCAAAATTATCTATTAATAAAACTAAAAAACATAAATATCAAATTAAAACCCTAGATTTACTATAGGGTCGCCGACGGAGACCTACTCGTAGTTATCATCTTCGCCGAGGTCGATGACAAACGGCGGTGACCACATCCACGGTGGCGTTGACGTTGCTGGCCACGCCAGCACTGGCACGGGCGAACGGTGATCCTCCTCCTACGGGGGCACCCACTTGGAGGCCGCGGCGAGGTGAGGAAACTTGACGAGCTTCTCCACCTCAAAGCCTTCGATAGCTTGTCGGAGCTCCTCGTCCGCGTCCATTGGCGTGGGCGGCTCCTCATGCACCCCTCCTTCGACACCACGATGTCCTGCCGCGGCGGCAGCTCGGTCACATGCGCACACTCCGGTCACGTTGCGACATATGAGCGGCGTCGGCGGATGACGTGGGGTTACCACGGCAAATCCTTCGGAGGTCGTCCTAGTGTTTCATGGGGGAGCAGATGTACGTGCTGCTGGTCTTGTCAGCTAAAAGGAAGAGGACTTTCTCAGGTTCAAGCCTCCGGAGGGTAACACCCTACTTCCTGCTAGTCTGATCTTTTTTATTAGTGTGATCACCGGGTGGTCGCGATGGCGATGACGATGAGATGCAGTCCCGCTAGGGTTCTAGATGAGCTCTTGTCTATTGTCTGTTGTGCCGTATGGTTCTCCCTTTCTATTTCTGCCTCTACCTGACTTTATATAGGTATAGTCAGGCAGAGTTTACATGAGTCTTAGTCGATTTGATTTTGGAGTTCTTGTCTTGTGGTTCAAGAGACTGTTGGGCTGCCATGTGGGCCTTTTAGCTGGGCTGCCCCAGGTATACCAATGGTGGGTACCTCACGCGATATGCCCACGTCAGCGGGCGTCGTGCTCGACCTCGAACCACCTGTCCTAGTGGTTGGACTCCGAGACGAAGTTCGGGTCGTTGCACAGGTTAGGCGGAACCCGACGGTAGCAGATCCCCCGCTCGCATATCCATGATCGGAGGCTGGCACATGTGACAGTGGAACCCTCTCTGGGTTCAAATGCCATCCATGGGGAAGGTGCACATCGGGCCAGGGTAGCGGGCTTCCTCCTATAACAACTTGGCGCCTTGGCGGTGACCACTGAAACATTCACGGCGTCACGATGCAAGTTGAGCCGCATGATGACGAGGACATTAGGTTTACCTTCGCCTCGGGCAAGATGATCCGTTTTGTGGCATTGGATTTCATCGCCAATAATCAAGGCAAACTCCATCTTCGCCATCTGCCGGATGAAGATCCTTCTCTGACTTCAAACTTTCGTGAGGTCATCTCTAACTAAATTCTATGAACCGATTCATGTGAAAATTTTATGCCCAGCAAGGTTCAAAGCCTCCTAAACCAGCTCAACCGTAGCACAAGTCACCAGAAACGGCGATCACACATATCTTTGGCGCTACTCAACACTGAAAACTCAGCCATCATCATCGCCATCTTTCCTTGTGTTCAAAACAACGGCAACCACAGGGCCTTAAACTATCCAAATAGTCTCTAGCTTGTGGTGGCCGGCCACTCTTGATGGGCAGTACTCTAATCAAGGAAGGCTTATGGCCTAGCTACCTAAGCTAACCGACCACCCCAATTATCATCTCATTGCCCCTGTCATATCTTCAAAAGCTCATCATTTTTGGCGCCAACCCTCCCATGTGCGATCCTTTCCATGCAAAACATAGCAAAATATTACTAGGATAGTTGCAGAGAAATGTGTTTCATGGCCCCTCCTTTGCTTGTTTCTCGGGTCCCACTCTGGAGATTGCATGCATCCTCCTCGTTGGCCGGCCTCTTTGCACAGACGCACGATTCCAAAGCCTCGCCCTTTTGCATCTCACATTTTTATTTTCCTTTGCAAGCTTGGCTCCTCGTCCTCGTCCTATATATGCACACACATTCCTCGGCACCATGACTACTCCTCCTCCTACAAACAGCTTTAACCGATTGCTGCATTATACAGAAAGTTTAGGCCATTGGGCAAGTAGAAACTAGACTGTGCAGCCATGATCAAGCTGAGGTACTCCAAGAGGCTGTTCAAGAGGAGCTCCTGGTCGAGGTCGTGGGCTTGCGGTGGCGGCGGCAGAGGCCATTGCAATGTGGCCGGTGGCGGCGAGATAGAGTGGGAGGTGAGGCCGGGAGGGATGCTTGTGCAGAAGAGGGATGGGGGACGGAGGGAGGAGGTGATCATGTTGAGGGTGTCTACTGGATTCTCTTGCCATGATGTGTCCATTGGGGCTACACGCACATTTGGTAAGCACATAATCTGTTTTCATGGGAGAACTCTTTTCTAAACCTTTTTCTTGGCTTTCAATCTGGATTTAAAGGTTTGTGAGTGGTTCCGCTTAACCGATATGCTTTGATAATCGTACTTAGAACTTGATGTGTTCATGGTTTTCTTCCTAGGAATCGCATCAACCAGCATTCATGCCTATCTTTTGTTAGAACGGTGAAGTTCAGGAGTAGGATTGCACTCCTTTCCGTTAGCTACTTTGCAGTATATTTTCAATTTTAAAAGCTTCTGTAGAGTAGGAGTATATGCTTAAGTGGAAGATAACAAATTCAGCAACTCTCGTTGTCTCCTTTTCCTCCCTTGGAATCAGCGAGTGTGGTTGTTTGCTAGACGATGTTGGACAGTTAAGAACCCATCACATGTAAAACCTTCTGCAGTTTCGTCTGAAGTAAATGCCAATACAGTACCAACACCCAAGTTTTACTTCACATGTTTTCGTCTGAAAAAATGAAGGATTAATTGTTCTACTCCCAGATCTGTCGTTCCTGACGTGCCCATGAGGTTATACTATAAAAAAAAGGCCAATACTCTAGTTGACAACCCGGAATGCTGCATCGGACTGCTCTCGATAATAAAAGACATACAACTACCACATCCCTGCCCGTCTCCTTCAGAAGTCAGAACTAGTACAGTACACTACTACTCCGGAACTACGCAATGTGATGCAAAAAATACTAGAAAAATGACATACACCTGACATGTACGTATATGTTATTAAACTCATTGTAGCATCACATGCTCACCTAGGTATTGTATGTATATGCCGGTGGCTGACAACACTCACAGGAGGCAAACAGATACACATGTTGGAAACAGATACACATGTTGGAAACTTCCAACTACATTTTGTTTAGGGTGCAAGCAAACGGTGTGTCGTGTACCCTAGTAAGATACAGTTTGGATTTCGCAGTGACATGTACGTATAACGAGAATGTTGTTTGTCAATTTGCAGGGGAACTGAAGGTGATGCTGTCCATGGCGACGGGGCTGCAGCCCAGGGAGCAGAGGCTGCTGTTCAGGGGGAAAGAGAGGGAGGACACTGACCACCTCCATATGGTTGGGGTGGGGGACAAGGACAAGGTCCTCCTTCTCGAGGACCCGGCCCTCAAGGACATGAAACTCTAGGCCGCGAGAGGTGTCGCGGCCCGGCCCGTGCAAAGCCCGCGCCAACCTTTTATCCAGGTGTAGGCGAGGTCCGCCGTGTCGCCGCTCTAACTAGTAGAGCACAAACGATTTCGATGTTTGTTTTTGTCACTAATTTCCGAGTGGGGTATGTTTTTGGCTCCTTGCTTTGGTTAATGTTAGTGCCGCTCCATGTCAGGGCAGATTAAGGGTCCCTCGAGATGAGAGTGAGAGCTTTCCTAATCATGTTAGTTAGTTAGTTGCAAGTGTCAAGCAGCCATGGTGGTTGTGATGTGTTGTTTAAGCCTGTTGCTATAGGGTCATGTTATACCTACTCCCTATGTGACATGGTATTTTCCCATTTCCTTTCATGGATTATGGATAGGAATGGGACAAAGTCGAAGATGTACTCCGTATGTGTTTTTTGTTCTCATGAAGGAAAAGAACTAAAAGTGCGTCTCTATCCATGAAGAAATATCTGTCGTCTTTTCTCTGTGATGACTGCTTGCAAAAAAAAAAGGCCATTCTTCAGATTGAAGAAACGTATGCAGGGAACCTAGCTAATAAGTGGAGGAGATGGAGTACAGTTGTTCTTTTTTTTTTTGGAGTTTGAAGAAACGTATGCACCCGGGACTATACATTGGTCATTGAAATGATCCCCCACTCTACACACAACGGCAATAACATAGCCCCAAAAGCAATACAGAGACAGAGAGAAGGTTGCCTAGCTTCAAAGCTAGTTACATATGTTTCAGTTCAAACATTAACTAACTCTGTAAGTTGATCCAGAAAGCATCCAATGATTCATCTCTAGCTAACATCAGCTTCTTAATCCTTAAATTAAGGGCATAAAACTACCAGTGGTCTTGGTACGTACCACACTTAAAGCCGTACCTTATGTTTTTCAGTTAACATTCGATCAAACAACCAAGAAGCTCTGCCATTCTGGAAGTACAGTACATGCCGCCAAATTATGCTCCATATATTTGCTTCAGAAAGCTGTCCAAGCTCCGACAACCATTGCCGCGCCCAGCCAAGCATCGCGGTCTCGAGCTCTTCATCATGTACATTTCAGCAGGAGTTGACTTATTAAAAGATGTTCTCTCTAGCTAGAGGAAAGAAAAAGATCGAGGTTATCAGCTCACGCTCCTGGCTTTCTCCATCGGCGTGAGAGCTTACTGGAAAGCATATCATGGTGGATTGGACTGGAATCGTGCCGGGCTTTATGATCTTTTGAGGCGGCTGGGCGTGTTTGTGGTCTGTCTTTTCTTGGGTTCCACCGAGTCAACAAGCGACTGCTTCCCGGAGTCCGGAGAAGATCTCCGACGCAAGCGCGATACTCGTCTAGCCCCATCGACCGATCATGCGTGCGCGCGTGCGTGGCCACGACCCACGAGTGTATGCCGTGGCCGGAGAGGACGAAACACACGGCGGGTTTACCTGAAATTCGAGTGGGATTGCTGGTCTTTCTGCATCACAAAGTTGGAGGGAAACTAGACGCAAAGCCCACCGGATGCAAGGTTAGTGTTGAGAAGAAGGCCCAATAGGAGGGTCGAGACCCAATTCGTCCCAGACGGCCAGACCTGCTGGGCTCTTAACAGGTAGTTAAATCCTACATACCGCCCGGCGACGGCGGTAAATCCTATATACCGCTGACGGCGGCATTGACGGCCGCGCCGCTGAAGCGCCAAGCTGATGGGCCGACTCATTTCGGCGGTTTCCATTTCAGCGTTTTTTCTGCTGTTTTCTTCGTCTTTCTGTTTTCGTTTCTTTTTATTTTTGTTTTTCTCGTTTTTATTTTTTCACTTTTCATTGTTTTTGTTTCCTGTTTTATTTCACTTTTTTTGTGATTTTTTAAATTAAATTTTAAAAATAGTTAAGATCTGAAAAGTGCAATTTTAAAAATAAAAATGTTCATAATTGAAAAAAAACATACGGCCGCACTAGGAAAAAAAGGCATATGGATTTTGTATTTCAATTAGCAAGAAAAATTGAACTGATTTGTAAACGGGCTTTTCTTCTATCAATCATCGACGCACCTCTTTCTACGGCTTTCATGTCGATCTCATCTCCGCATACAGGGTGTGTGAGCCCTGGAAATAGCGAGCTACTTTGCCTGAGGCTTTGGCCACTTGACATTTGTCTCCCACACAAATCCACCTTCATCTTCTTCATGCAGATCGAGACTCTTGAGCAAATCCTCCACTTCCTCTTTCACATGTCGTTTCTCCCTCGTCCACGGAAGTTGACAGTGCATCTTTTTCGAGAGTGGCATTTTGTAGAGCGAGATACATGCATGTAGCCCGGTTTTTTGAAAATTTGAAAATGACATTTTAAAGTTTCAAAAAATTCTGAAAATATTCCTAGATGTAGATAATGATGACTTGCACGTGCAAAATATCAATGCGAAACAATTGTGTGCTGTGTATAATGAAAAATTGAAAGATCTATGGTCACAAAAGGTGCAGCTTTCAAAAATTTCGGATCTCCGAAATGCAAAATATTTCGAGTTGAAAACTTGCAGCACCTTAGGGTACGTGATTTTCCACCTCTATGGGTTTTCTCAGACTTTGGGAAACTTTAAAATGTTAATTCCAAGAAAATAGAAAATGTGGGCTACATGTAGTCCAGGATATAAAAAGACTTTTCGATCTTTTACAGTCCACATAAGTGGCAAGATATTGGTACGAATAGTTCAGTTCGGTGGCAGAAGAAAACTACCCCCTCCATTCCCAAATAAGTTCGGTGGTTTAGTTCAAGAGAATAGCTAGTACTGGAATTCCAATTTGTTTAGAGCAGTGACAAGTACACACCCAAACATGCGTCAAAGTTATCCAACTCCGGTATGGGGGTGACGCACCAAAAAGGGGGCCAATCCAACGTTGTACCGGTTGAACTGCAACTGACACCTATTTGTTGCAATATGGACTTTACTCCACCATATCTCAGCCAAATTTAGGTGCGTGCGAACACCAAATTCTTGCCCATACTGCGGTTTTGGAGCTGGGATTCACTGAATTCAATTGTTGAATCTTTTGAATCGAGCGCAAATTTAGCAAATTTGACGATTGACCTCATCCTCTCTGGTGTCCGTCCATGTGTTTGCGCCAGAACGACGCATCTGTCTCTGACCATTCGTTGCCCCGTCCCTTTCCTCACGACGATTCCTTCCTGCACCCCACCAGCAAACTGAGCTACTTTCATTTTCCAAATCTCCCAGCAGTAGTATTTAACTAACAATCAATTATCAATCGCGCAAGAAACGTCTCTGCTCTGCTCCAGTTGCCTCCCTCCCAGTTGCTTGGCATCAGATTCTCTAATCAACAAGGCACATCCAAAACAGCAGTGACAGCGCAAAGCGGCTGCGAAGCCAGCTCCACCTTTTTCACTCGATCTATTGCTAGTTTTCTCGCTACCTCTTTCGTGCTGGATCTTGTTTAGTTTATCAATCAGTTAACCGCCCGCACCCGAGGCCGCCGGCTCTTGCCAAACCTCAACCACCAACAGCGGTCAGCAGTCCCCACTTTCTCCTGCCTTCTTGGCGGTTCCTGAGGTACTCCTTTCAGTTCTCCACCCTCTGTTCTGGGACTGATTCTTCACGGGTTCTTGGGAATTCTTCGTCGAAACAAGCCTCAGTTTTGTCATTGCTTTTTGTTTATATCTTGCAACAAGATCGTGGGGTTGGACACCTTTGATTGGTCTTGAAGGAAAGAAACTTTCCCTGAGAAAGGGATTGAGCAAAGTCTCGAGTTGACCGACGTTGTCATGGAGCCTTCGACTGGGTTCCGGACCTCTGTCTGGAGCTGCATCAAGTTCTTCCCCTTCTTCTGTGGCCTTCTTCTCCTGGGGATCATAAAAGGTAAGCACGGCGCCTGCTCTAATAATGGTTCACTTTGCTTCGATACTTCTCTTTGCTGTCTTAGGAAAGCATGGACTTGAATTGCATTGGATGGTGTCTTTTATGCAGAATGATCGACTAAAAGAGAAATTTTCCTGAACTATTTGCATTTCGTTCCATCATGTGCTTGCTTGCTTGTGTGATCACCCTGTTATATCTTGTATGGATGCTTTGTTTACTTTCTTGGACCATTCCGCAAATTCTCATAAAAGATGATCTAAAATCTAAGTGAATACTTCTCTTTTTGCCAATGGAAGTGAATACTTGTTGTACAGATTCCATATTTAGTAACGACCATATGTAGTAGTTTTAGTTTGAACAATGATGGAACCAACAGAGTTCAAAGTGGCTGGGTAGGCATAATTTCTCAAATGAAACATGGGCTGGAGTTAAAGCCATTTTTCCTGCTTTAGTTTTGGTATGTATGGATTCATTCAACTCCGAGATATGTGTGATGTAAACTGATTACACCGGGTCACTGCAACTGAGAATTCAAGTGGTATAGAAGGAAATACATGTAATTGTGGAATTCATAGTAAATGACTGCAAGGGTGATCCGAATCTGTTTATTCTATATATGAAAATCGGCATCTTGCTGTTAAAGCCATTTTCCTGCTTTAGTTTTGGTATGTATGGATTCATTCAACTCGGAGATATGTGTGATGTAAACTGATTAGCACCGGGTCATTGCAACTGAGAATTCAAGTGGTATAGAAGGAAATACATGTAATTGTGGAATTCATAGTAAATGACTGCAAGGGTGATCCGAATCAGTTTATTCTATAGATGAAAATCGGCATCTTGCTAAACTCTAATGCCTACTTAGTTTCATAGTCTGATTTGCAATCCTCCCTTCTTTTTTTTTTTTCCCAATACAGGTGTTATTTTTGGCCCATGGACATGGCTTATAATGACGATCGGAATTTCTGCACTCATTCTGGGATTATGGCCTGTGCATGTGATTTGGACATACTACTGCATCATCAGGTAGAGTTCACAGTTTTGCACGAGTCTATCAGCAAAGAAAGTATGAAGTAATGAATCCATGTATTTACATGTGCTGAGTTGCTGACCAGTAATCAACTTTTTTATGAAGGCAGAACCAAGCTGGTGGGACCTGTTGTAAAGCTGCTGCTTCTTATTTCTGCACCTGGGATTTTAGTCCTGTGGCTGATTGTTGGCATCGTTGGAAGTGTACTTGCTGGGTTAGCTTATGGCTTTCTAGCACCAGTAATGGCCACATTTGACGCAGTCGGGGAAGGAAAAGAAAGGCCACTCGTTCATTGTTTTGTGGTATAATTATGATTTTATGCTATTTATATCCCCTCTATTTTTGAAATGATGCGCAATTATGTAAGTGCATGTTGTGACCAACAAATAATCCACTAATAAGTGGGATATGTTGTCAAAATTAGTACCATTTGATTATATTTAAAAGCAATTTCTTACGATTGTGATTTTGTCACTATTAGCAAAATATAGCACACGAAATTTATGTCAAAGTTCAAAAGTGGATTGTCTTAAAATCAAAATACATTATACATAAAAATGGAGTACTTGTTTTACATGACTAGCTAAGGGCATGTTTGGTTCGCACGATTCTGAGAACACAGGAATATGATATGAGTGCATGTGCAAAACAGAGGACTGAAAATATAGGAATTATGTAAACCTGGATGTTTGGTTCACAGGAATAGGAAAAAACACATATATCCTAAATCAAAATCAAAGCACATGATAAAGTATAATTAGGATGTTATTATGCCACTAAGACATCGATCTTGTTTCTTAGTGCCTAGATTGGAAAAGGAGGTAAAAGTGAATTGTAAAATTCCTGCATTTTCCTTTGAAACTGAGATCATAGGAAATTTAACTATGGGTGAATAGTGCCATTGTTGGAAAAATTACTATTCCAATGGTATTACTCCATTTTTCCTTTGAACCAAATGAGCCCTAAACTGAAATGCAGGATGGAACATGGAGCACTATCACAGGAGGTTGTACAGCAGTCAGGGATCTGAAAGACATGCTATTCCATTCATATTTTTCATTTATGGATGATCTACGTTTTCACGAACCTCCGAATGGGGAGCCATTTGAAATAAGGTTTGCTCTTTTCTTTTGTTCTTGGATATTTCTCTTGTATCCAAGAAGGTTGAGTTTCTTTGTGTTATCTTTTCCATCTGATACTTGGACAAAATTCCATGAGTTACTAGGACTAACTTGAGCAGTGCACCAAATAATAACCTAATTGTATAATGTACATCCTTATAACCGTGAATACGGAACCTTCATACACTATAAGTGTCACTGAAATTATTATTGTGGTTATTTGTTGTCTGGTGCATTTAGTTTTGTAATGCACAAACAGTTCAGATAAAGTACAGAATAATGTTTGACCTAAGGCTCCACCTTCTTATCCAAAAATATTTGACCGAAGGATGAAGATCTATCCTGGAAAAACGATATGTGAAAGTTTGTCTTGTTAAATTAAATGACACTATGCTGTATATTAAGTACCCTATGTTGATCTTTTTTCCTTCTTTAAGAATTCTGTATAACAAAATCAAACATATTACTCTGCATTTCCCAGAGTGCTTGACATTCCTGGTGCAGTATTTGCTGCCGCATGTGGACTCTTAGTCGATGGAATAATGTTCTCAGCAATTGCCTTGTACAAGTTCCCTGTCATGCTTTTCAAAGGATGGAAGCGATTGATTGAAGATCTAGTTGGCAGAGAAGGACCTTTTCTAGAGACAGCTTGTGTGCCATTCGCTGGTCTGGCTATTCTTCTCTGGCCATTTGCTGTTTTAGGAGCCTTCCTAGCCTCCATCATCTCCAGTGTTCCTCTAGGTGCATATGCTGCCATTGTGGTTTATCAGGTATAAACAGAACGTATCGACCCCGAAACAAACATACTTTAAAACCAAGTGTAAGCTGAATTAACCTATCAGTGGTGAAGTCGTGAAGCTTACTGTTGCAAGTCTTGTTGATGTGCCAGGAATCATCGCTTTTCATGGGACTATCTTATGCAATATCATCAGTATCCATCTTCGATGAATATACAAATGATGTACTTGACATGGCACCAGGATCTTGCTTTCCTAGGTATATATGATGTATTCCATATTTCAGTATCCTCCTTGCGATGTCCTTGAATAAATCAAGTTAACTGAAAATTATGTCTAGGTTTCACTATCGCAAAAATCAAGCTTCTGCAGAAAGTGGTCCGCTATCAAGGCCTGCCTCATTCAGGGACAAGCAAGATGGGAAGAAAGCTCCAATTCGTGTTACGTCGTTTAAGAGTAGCTTTGAAGAGTTCAATCCATTTAAGGTGACTGGCTTTGGCAGATTTTGTTACACTGTGTTCACTGCATATTTTTTTTGCGGTTTATCATGTATTCTAATATGTTGGGAGTGATGCATGTTTGGACTTACAAAGGTTACACTATGCCAGTTAATCGTGCCATTTAAATTTTATTTTATAAGAAAGCTGCAATTCTATTGTGTTAATTTTGTGCAGTTTAATAATTTATAATGTTGTGTAGTTGCTAGATCACCTATTCGAAGAGTGTAAGCACCGTGGTGAGGCTCTTGTTGCTGAAGGAGTGATAACACCGAAAGATATCGAGGAAACAAAATCAGGCAAAGTTGCCAGCGGAGTACTTAGTGTTGGTTTGCCAGCATATGTTATTCTTAATGCACTCCTAAGGTCTGCGAAGGCAAACTCTGATGGGCTACTTCTAAGTGAGTAAAAACTGTTTTCTACAGTAATGAATCAAGGGCATTAAGGCTTAGCTTGACTTGCCGCGTGAAATATGCAGGAGATGGCTGTGAAATAACATCTGACAACAGGCCTAAGAATACAGTATTTGATTGGTTCTTCGACCCTCTGATGGTTATCAAAGATCAAATCAAAGCCGATAATTTTACAGAAGAAGAGGAAGTATACCTTCAGAAACGCGTATTGTTGATCGGCGACCCGAAGCGCCTCAAGGCAACTCTTCCTCATTTGCCATCCTTGAATGAGCGAAAACAAGCAGAAATAGATGCATTTGCTCGGAGGTACTTCTGCCCACCACTCTACCCTATTTGCAAAAGGCAGTCACACTTTTTTTCTGATTCATTGTTCCTATGCAAGATTGCAAGGGATCACAAAGTCGATATCAAGGTACCCGACATCCAAGCGCCGTTTCGACGACCTGGTCAAAGCACTTTCCGAAGAGCTTGAGAGGGCAATGGGTGGCAGCCGATCTGTCAATGGATCACAGTTTCAAAGGCTGAGGAGTGGCATCGTTCGAATGCTTAGCCAGAGATCATTGGGGAAAACAATAAGCGTCCGAGGCTATGATCAAGAGGCACAGCTTACAAGCAATGCTCGAGCTGCATAATATTTCATAAGAGCAGTGAAGAGAAGATCTCCATTGTCCATATCTGTTTTCTGAGCTATTTTCACTAACTTTGTACAGAGAGTTGACACTGATATGTGAGCCGGTATGTTACAAACTTGCAACGCTCAGTATATCTCTGAAGAAAGTGAGATATACAATTTTGGTGTAATTCGAGTATGTGTTGTGTTTGTGCCTTCACATAGTTACTATACTAAATAATTTGTGAAGAAAAATATTTCGTTATTTTTCTTCTCGTGTCTCAGGGAAGAGTTTTACCCTACTACAAGGATACTAACTAATTATGAACAGAAATCTGCAAGGGGACATGCCATGAATGAAGAATTGAAGAACCAGATGGGAGGAAACAATATCATGTCCAGATGGCTCGAAGCCTACTAGCCTAGGTGTTATTATGATACCCACTGTCTAAAGATTAAATTTGCAAGAAGAGAAATGAATGACAGCAAAGGAAATTATACTGTGCAAAATAAACAGCTAAGATATGGAAAAATTATAGAAGCCAATAATCGACATGGTTGATTTCATTTCCACCTTTGAGTGCAACTAGTGTTACATTTGAAATGAAATATTACATGTTTGTTCTTCGTAACCGTGGATGGAACAACAACAATAGTTACAAGGCTACAAGTACTGGTCCATTACACATGAATAATATGGAAAAATCTCAACAATAAACAAGGATATGATTCATCGATATGCTTTCCTCTTGGCATCTTTAGCCTTCGCCTTCTTGCGGATTGGATATTAATCATCATTGTTCTTTCCTCTTGGCATCTTTAGCCTGCCCCTTCTTGCGGATCTTGATGCACATGCTGAGGCGTGTGCTGTCGACAAGTGACTCTGGTAGAAGAGAGATGAGGAACCACATAACAGAGTGTGGCCAGTACGGTGTGCACCTCGGCTCATAGCCAATGTGGCGAATAGCAGCACGAGCATAGGTGTCAGCAGATGGCACAAGGAAGGAAGATCTCCTGATTGATGCCATCTTTGTTGCCACATACAAGGGCACCTGAATACAGCAACGGAAGTAAAGTTAGAGATTCTAACCAAGACAGAACATGAAAGAATCCCTTAACAAACATGCAAGAGAAATAATTCAAATAATTGGCTTCCGATAGACTTTTAAGGATCCTCCAAGGGAAAACATGTATTACGTGTTAATCATCATGATACTGACATGCAACTCATTTCATTATTGCAATCTATCTAAATGTTGCTTTGAGCAAGGATGGAACACTAACGTTTACAAGACAATATTTGGAATGATAAACAAGCGGAGGAAAAGGAATTAATAGATCGACCAAATAAATGCACAAACTTAAGTTGAAGATGAGAAATAACAATTTTGTATTGACAGAGCCTTAGTTTGCGTTCAGTCACGTCAATATGTAATGCTTGACATGTACCCTTGGCGGTCAGCAAATTTAGAACTAGACAACCAAGCTATTTTTTGTGTGTCACAAACAGAAATTCATTTGAATGTCACAGAGAGTCATCTAAGAGAAGGGAACGCTAGTGGTTACCTGGCACTGGACATCAATCCCCTTGCCCTTGTACTCGACGTAGAGGCACCTTGAGAACTGGTCAACATACCTGGAAAAAAGAACAAACTAGTAAAGTCTGATGTCAATCTGATCACTGTATGCATCCAATTCACAACCGTGTGTATATTTTCTCCACATATCTGAACATGCTGAACATATATCAAACGAATAATCCTAAATTTTTGGTACAGCCTCAGTTTCCAACTACTTATATACTACTCCACACATCAATCTGGCACCAGAATCTGACATGAGTATGACACTAGAACCAGTAACACAAGTCACACCGAAAGTGCTTCATGTGATTCCCTATCCCAATTGTTCCTAGAATAGTACCAGATCACAACAAACATTTTGCGAAATCTCAAGTAGTATCTTAAACTGAGTAGGTAAAGTCTCTGCTCGGACAAGGTATAAAGCTTCTACAAGACCAATGGCATACTATGGTACAGAGCAACTTAATTTCGAGAAGCAAGCAAAGGAGGAGAAGAACTCACGCTTTGGTGGCGGCGTAGACGGAGTAGAGCGGATCGGAGGGCACGACGGAGGCGGCCCCGGAGCCAATGTTGACTATGGCGCCGCGCTTCCTGTCGACCATGCCCGGGAGCACGGCGTGGGTGACCCGGGTGACGCCCTCGACATTGACCCGGATCAGGCTGCGCATGAGCTCCTCGTCCACCTCGTGGAAGTAGCGCGCGTACGGGTAGGAGACCCCGGCGTTGTTGACGAGCACGCCGACGTCGAGGCCCCGGATGCTCTCCTTCAGCGCGTCCACCCCGGCGGCGAGCCCCTCGGCGGCGAAGTCGAGGACGAAGGTGCGGACCTCGGTTTTCGGGTGCTTGGCCCTGATCTCGTCGGAGACCGCGGCGAGCTTGTCGGGGCTGCGGCCGACGAGCACGAGGCCGAGGCCGGATGCGGCGAGGCGGAAGGCGATGGCGCGGCCGATGCCGTCGGTGGAGCCAGTGACGACGGCCCAGGGCCCGTAGCGGCGGCGCAGGGGCTTGCCGGGGCGGAGGAAGGCGGCGTAGACCCAGAGCGCGAGGCGCAGCGCGGCGCGCAAGGCGACGAGCAGGCCGACGGCGGCCAGGGCCAGCGCCCACCACGGCTGCGCGCGGAGGAACTCGACGTGGGCGCACGTGCCGGCCATGGTTGTGCTCGCTGGGGGTTGGGGTTGCCGATGCGGTGCGGAGAGTTATAGCGGGGCGGGGCTGGATCTTGATGGGGTTGGTGGAGCCGCTGCACCGGTCGGTCGAACTCGAACGCTCAGCCATAAAACGAAAACAGTTGCACGTCGCGTCCGGACCCCAATTCCTCCTCGATTCGAACTTGTAATTCAATTTTGAATTTTAAATACTACGAACCTTAACAGGATGGATATCAAATATGAACTTCAGTTAAGAAAAAAATCGCTTTTGCAATCAATTAGTCCAAAATAATGGAAAAAGTGCAAAATGAACATTGAACTTGTGGGTTGGTGAAATCGAACCTTGAACTTCAAATCCTCGAAATTGGCACACTAAACTTATTGTTCCCAATCTATTTAAAACCCTGGATCTGTATTCAAACGCTAAACATGTTTGGCGCACCAAGAAAGGGACTTTCCCGGCCGGGAATACCCGTCTCTCACTGACAATGGGACCCAATGTCATATTCATCTTCTTCCCTAAAATATTCTCTTACCTTCTCTGCTGAATCGATCTGTGATGGCGGACGACGCCCCGAGAATAATGGTAATATGAAGACTGCATCGTCTCTTATGAGTTGAGGATTTGGGTCGGAGAGAAGCATTTCAGAGCCCGGGTTACATGTATAGTTCGTTTCTAATTCAAAAATTAACATTAAGTTTTTAAATTTAAATAACCGATTTAGATAGTGATATATTATACAAGTGTGCAAATTTAAAATTTTAAGTATTTTGTACTAGACAAACATGACAAATAGGTTGATCTGGTTGTGGTGAACAATCGTAACTTGAAATTTTGTCAGATTTGTCTTTTGTATAGCTTAGAATGATAAGAATTTAGGATTGAAATTTGCACACGGGTAGATCACGACATTATCTACGTGCATAATTTTTGTTTTGACCTTTTTAGACTAAATTGTCTTAATTTTTAAAAACGAGGTGCTCCATTGCACTTTCCGATGTTCATCATCCATTTATCAACGGCATAGTACGAACAACCCATGAACTGATTGTCAAGTTGAGGATTTGGGTCGAAGAGAAGCGTTTCAGAGCCCGAGTTACATGTATAGTTCGTTTTTAATTCAAAAATTATCTTTATGTTTTTAAATTTAAATAAAAGATTTAGATAGTGATATATTTATACAAGTGTGCGAATTTTAAAAATTTAAGTATTTTGCACTGGACAAAAATGACAAATAGGTTGATCTGATTGTGGTGAACAATCATAACTTGGAATTTTGTCAGATTTATCTTTTTGTATAGCTTAGAATAATAAGAACTTAGGATTGAAATTTGCACACGGGTAGATCACGACATTATCTACGTGCATAATTTTTGTTTTGACTTTTTTAGACTAAATTGTCGTTTTTTTGAAAGCGCAACGGGGGCGATCGCCCACCTGAACATTTTTCCATTAAAATCAATATAGCGGTACAAGGGAGGGGCCCCACACGGGGTGGGGGGTTCACACACAGCACGGAAGCATTACAGGGGGGAGAGAGGGGTAGCGACACACCCAGAGAACACACCTAACGTAAGACGGTCTCGCACCACACACGCAGATCGTCGAGGGGCAGGCGGCGTGGGGCGCGGCACGTCCAAAGCTGAAGATGGTCGGCGACCATGGCGAGGATCCGCGTGGTGGAGAGGAGCTCGCCCTCGAAAACCTTGCGGTTGCGCGCTTTCCAGATCGACCAAAGAACCGCGAGCGACACGGTGTTGATGACGGTCGCGTGCATCGGGGGAAGGCCGGCAGAGAGGTTGCCAAAGAGGCGGACAACGTCATCCCCAATGGGGCGGAACGAAGGCGACAAGCGAGCCCACAGCGGCACAAGATGGGGGCACCTGAAGAACAAGTGCGGCAGGTCTTCAGGGCAGCCTGGACAGAACAGGCAGTGGGGGTTGGGCGCAATCCCAAGGCGGAAAAGGTGCGCTCGAGTCCGCGTTTTCCGGTGACGGAGGATCCAGAAGAAGATGCGAACTTTTGGGGGAGAAAAACAATCCCAGTTGGCTTCCTGCAGAGGGACCACACAACCGGAGTTGTGCATGGCGCGATAGACCTCGCCCGTCAAGAAGGAGGAGGACCCCCCCACAGAAACTGAACGCATGTCGTGCGAGCCTGACAGCGTAAGTCGGCGAAGCGAGGCATCCAGGAAGGCCATCTCCGCCGTGGCCTGCTCGGAGACGCGGGCCTAAAGAGGAACGCGGGGCTCGCCCTCCCGCAGAGTCACCTCAATCGTGGCGTCAGGGTCGCAGCAATGCGAGTAGGCAGCGGGAAGGGCGGATGTGAGGGCTCCCAGCGAGGTCCAGGAGTCGTGCCACAGGGAGACTGTCACACCGTCGCCTGGAACCACCGTGGTGAGGGAGCGGTACAAGGGTATGAGTGACCGGAAGTGGCGCCAGGAGGGGGTCGCAGGAGCGGGATCCAGACCAAAATACGAGCGCCGCACCCACCTCGTCCAGGGTGTGTCTCGCCCCGAGAACAGAGAGTGGACCATCTTCAGAAGCAGGCACTTGTTCTGGAGCTCCAAGTCCACGACCCCGAGCCCGCCCTCCGAGCGTAGCCGGCAGACGAAGTCCCACACAACCTGGCAATCACCGCCGGAGCACTCGGCGGCAGCGGCCCAAACCAGCGCGCGGTGCGGCCTATCGATCTTGGCGAGGGTCCCCTTAGAGAGGGGGAGTACCGACATAGCAAACATGGGGAGTGCCGAGAGAACCGATGAGGCTAGCGTGACACGCCCGCCAATGGGGATGAGCGACGTCCGCCAGCTGGGAATGCGGTTGGAAACCGTAGTGGCGAGGTACTCCAGGGCCGAGGCAGGAAGCTTGCACTCAGAGAGGGGGAGCCCCAAGTATGTCTGTGGGAATGAGGCAGTGGGGCACCCAAGGACAGAAGCAAGCTCAGCGGCACGGTCGGGGGACCTGAATGGGGACAAAGGTACTTTTGTGGTAGTTGATTTCCAAGCCTGTAGCCAGTGAGAAGGAGTCCAAAATATCGTGCAGGAGGACCAGCTGCTCCCGATCCGCTCGCAATATGAACAGGGTGTCATCCGCGTACTGAACCACAGGGCACGGGAGATCATCATCCAAGGGGTGCAACAGTCGATCGCCCCCGGCGCCACCTACCACCATAAGGTGGAGAAGCTCGCCAAGAATGAGGAACAGGTACGGGGAGATGGGGTCGCCCTGCCGCAAGCCTCTCTTGCACTGTATCCATCTGCCGGGGACCCCGTTCAGCAGAATTGCGGTTCTTCCGGAGGAGAGGGCAGCAGAGATCCACCCCCGAAAGACAGAGCCAAAACCGCGTGACTCGAGGACTGCATCTAGCGCCTCCCAATTCACCGAGTCAAATGCTTTCCGGAAGTCGAGCTTCAGAACAACCGCAGGCACCTTGCGTACATGGCAGCTCTGGACTAGATCAGGGGCGTACAGGAAGTTGTCGGTGATGTTACGCCCCTTGACAAAACCGGACTGCTCGAATGCAATGAGGCTCTCGACGAAAGGCTGGAGCCGCGTGGTCAAGATACGGGTGACCAACTTCATAATGCAGTTCTGGAGAGAGATGGGTCGAAAACCGTCAGTGGTGAGAACATCTGCCTTCTTCGGAAGCAACGCGACGAGGGCGCGATTAACCCCATCCAGGGGGGCGGCACCGACATGGAAGTCATGAAGAAACTCCATGACATCGCCCTTGAGCATGCCCAGAATGTGCGGAAGAAGGCGGGACCGAACCCGTCGGGCCCAGGGCTGCTATCCACCCTCATCGCCCAAAGAGCGTCCTTGGCCTCCTGCTCGGTGAAGGGCACCTCCAGCGCAGAAAGCCCGGGCACAGGAGGGAGCACCCTTCGAAGGTCGAACCTCCAGGTGGGAGACGATGTAGTGCCGAGGAGGGCGGAGTAGAAGCGATGCAACACGTCCGCTTTGTCTGCATGGTTAAACAACATCCGCCCCTCGTGGTGCAGAACTTGTATTTGGTTGGAGCGGAGACGGGCTGAGGCGCAAGAATGAAAGAACTTGGAGTTGTCTTCACCAAACTTACACAACCGCCAGTAGGTCCCCAAGTCGCGGTATGCCGTCGAGAGGCGCGACCTCACCATGTCACGCAGCATCCGTTCAGGCTCGAGCAGAACCCGCAGCTCCTCCACCAAGTCCAAAAGCTCAATCACCCGGCGGCAATTGGAGACGACCTCCGCTGGACGCTTGCAATCACACGCCCACTTCTTCGAGGCCGCACGGGCCCATTTGAGGGCGCAGCAGAGTCGGCGAACAGCGCAGGGCCTCCCCCGGTTCTGCGGCCTGGACCACACGGCCTGAATCTCTGCCTGATACGCAGCAGAGGCGGCCCAGGATTGTTCATAACGGAAGACCTGGCTAACAGGGGCGCGAGAAGAGGCGCTGATGAGGAGCGGGACATGGTCAGAGGTATTCCTCAGCAGAGATGTAAGGGCCGAGTTGAACAGCTGGGAGCTCCAAGGCATGTTGATGAACGCACGGTCCAGACAAACAAGAGTGGGGACATCGCGGAAGTTCGACCAAGTGTAGCGACGATCGAGTAACGGAAGCTCTTGCAGCTCAAGAGCATCGGCCAACTCCTTGAGACCATCGGCGGCACGGGAGTCCCAGTTCCCATTGTTTCTGTCGTCAGGTGAGAGCGCGATGTTGAAGTCACCAACTAGGATCCACGGATCGACGCTGAACTCGCCAAGCGACTGAAGCTCGGAAAAGAAGGCGTCTCGACGGTGGCGGTCGCACGACGCGTATACGTTCATAACGGAGAACCTCGTCCCGTCCACGGCAAGCTTGAACGTCGATGTGAGCGTGAACTCTAGCGCGTGGTCCGACAAATGAGTCACCATGCGCGCGTCCCAAGCCGTGACAAGGCCGCCCGACGCACCAGTGGCGGGGAGGGCGGAGAACGTCGAAAACCCGGGAGGCAGGAAAGAGGCCGCTTTGATCAGGGACACAAGGCCGAGCTTCGTCTCTTGAACGCAGATCAGATGGAGGGGCTGAGCGGCGAGGTTCATCTTCACGTCAGAGCACTTGACGGGGTTGTTTAGACCACGCGTGTTCCACGATGCGAGGAGAAGTTCCTTGAAGCGGTTTACTGACATGGAGAACATGCATTCGATAGGCGGCGGACGTCGTCATCAGGCAGCTCGCACGCCTCCGCCATAGCCAGCAGCTCTTCTGCACTGAACGGGGGAGCGACAGCCGGCGTGGAGGACGAAGCCCCGCGCCCCCCTGCCTTGATCCGGATGGCGCGATCCATCGTGCTCTCGAACAGGGCACCTGCCTTCGTGCGCAGCCGAGCACTGGTGCGTGGAGGAGCTGGGGCGGCAGGGGCATCGCGGGCGTGGCTTCTCCTGCTCGAACGCGTTCCTCGGACACCAGGGCGGCAGCCTGGGTCTCGTCGGCGGTTGGAGCAGCAGTGGGCATCACCCGAGAAGCGTCGCGGTCGAGGATGCTCTCGCACATGGCACTCTCCATAGCGCGTCGGCGAGCACTGGTACGCAGAGGTGGCGTGGGGTAAACATGCCCACGTGAGTGAGCACGCGAATGCGGGACAGAGCCATGGGCTGACGTGCGCGGCACCAAGCTAGGCGTCACAACAGGGGCGGCCGCCAGCTCTACCGGAGCAGACTCGCAGCCAGCCGGAACGTAGAGCACCGGGTCCCGGCACACCACCGCGTTGGTCGTGTCGGCACACCCACGTTCGCGACGTCGGGGAGCCGGCGCAGTGACCGCAGCATCCACGTCTAGCACCACGCGGGCAACGGCTGCAGGCTCCGAGCCAGGGACCCTCCCAGCAGGCCCACTCTCTCGAGCACGCGCACGTTGGGCAGAGCCGGGAGTGGGCGTTTGCTCCACCGGCGCAGAATCACATTCAGCTCGAATGTAGAGCACTGGGTCCGGGCACACCACGACGTCCTCAAGCGCAGGGGCGGAGACGGCAGAGGCCGTGCCGCTCGCGATCATGTCGCTGTTGAGTAGGAGCGAGTTCTCACACACAGCACCGGACGCCGCGGCAGCGCTGCTGGCAGCGGCGCGTGGCGGGGACACCGCCGGGGTCACCTCCTTGGCGGGCGGGACGAACTCGAGCGGGTTGTCACACTCGAAAGCATCGGACTCCGTGGCGCGAGGTGGAGGCGTGATGTAGGGAGGATCAAGGGAAGGGCAGCGAGATGCCATGGTTCTCGATGGACATGCACGAGCGCGATGCCCAGAGGCGGAGTAGGCAAGGCAAGTTACATGATCGCGGCAATCACGTACCAGGTGGAGACTTGAGCGGCACTTGTAGCACAAAGGTTTCTGCCTTGACGAGGAGAAGAAACTCAGGCGAGATCGGAGACCCACGCGAGGCGGGGCAGAGAAGATGACCGCGGGCGGCGACGTTGACCCAGCAGCTCTCCTCACGATGTCCACCCAGCTGGGACACGCACGATCACGATCCGACGGGAGAGAGGGGGTGGTAGGAGAGGCGAGCGGGCCAGGCACGGTGTCGCCGCGTCGACACGGTGAGGTTGGCGCGTCCACCTTAGCGGGGCCCCTGCAGGACACGTATGGATCTTCGAGAGGAGCCGGGGACAGCCGCGCAGCAAGGCGTGGGCGTCCAGGAGGTGTCGATCCTGGCTGACAGTGGGGCCCAGCAAGGTGGGCCAGGGTTGGAGCCGGCTCCGCAGGAAAGGTCAACGACCCATAGACCCATTCCCCGACGTCAGCTGCCGGATCCGACCGTTGCTCGTCAACGGGCAGGGCACGGCGCAGGCGGAAGAGCACGCCGGCGAAGATGAACGCACGGCGGTGGAGCAGCGCCGTGGCCACCTGGTAGGGGTGTAAACGGATCGGATCAGATCAGATTTTGCCTCTACCATATCCTTTACCATATTTTTTTCTCGGATTCGGATCGGATCGGATAATGAACGGTTGCGGATTCGGGGGCGGATAGATATAATCGCGGATTTGGAACGGAAACGGAGCGGATTCGGGGCGAAAAGAAAATTAGTCGAATCGGTATGCGCAATGTATATCATCAAGCCACATAACCAAAAATAATAGCTCAACAACATAATAATCTAACAAAGTTATACTCCATAGTATGTAGAATGACCATGTAAGGGGGTCGTTGTTCAACAAATGAGCTCCACAACTCACTAAATACAAATTATGCTCTATTAGTTTAGACATTTTGGTAGAAAATCGGATTATTCGGATTATAACCATCGGATAATCCTAACTAATGTTCGTATGCTATTTTTCATACCATATCCTATACCGTATCCGGGTGTTCAGTTCGGAATCGGATATCCTTATCCGGCAAATTCTTCGGAACCGGATATGGATTCTTTAAAACGGATTCGGCGACGGATTCGGTACGGAAATTATCCTATCCGTTTACACCCCTACCACCTGGGGACAGGAGACGGAGGTGCGGTAGACGCCACTAGCAACCTCAACGGCATGGAGCCGCTCCTTGAAAGAGGAGAAAACGTAGGTGAGCCCGTTGCCCACCGTGAACCGATTGATGATGCGCGGCGCCGGCTCATGGCTGACGAAGATGCACACGGCATGGATGGAGGCGGGCGGCGGGCAGGCAGAGACGAGGAAGCGCTTGCGGATCTTGGCCGCGAAGACCTCGCCGGGACGCACGCACTTGACCCGCCGGTAGCGCAGCAGGGACGCCGCGGCCGGTGGCGCAGAGGAGGCGGAGACCGGGGCAGGGGGAGGAGTGGGAAGCCACGCCGGTGGGAGGACGCGAGGCGAGGGCGGGGCGGACGGCGCGACGAACCTTCCTTTGCACGGGCTGGAGGTGCGGGCGTGAGCGAGGCGCCCCCGACGCAGGAGGCGGTGGAGACGGGCGGTGGAGAGCTAGCGGCGCGGGGCAGTTGGCTGCCAGAGGCGGGCGGGTGCGGTGGCTGGGAGCCGCCGCGAGAGCGGGGGCGAGCGCGAGAGCGAGAGCGCTCAATCTAGCTACTTCTTGTCCCAAATTGTCGATTTTAAATTTTGAAAAACGAGGTGCTCCATTGCACTTTCCGATGTTCATTGTCCATTTATCAACGGCATAGTAGGAACAACCCATGAACTGATTGTCAAGTTCTGAGTAGATAACAAGAAAAACATGATGTTCTACTATAAGTACTCCCTCCGTTCTGTTAAACTAGGCGTGAAATTTTTGGCGCTGGAACCAAGGCAGCAAAGCGCTAGGTAAACTTTGTTGTCAGCTGGACTTTTTTTGCCCCGGTTAAATTGATGTGTGCACAGGTACCTGCGAGTATTCTCCTCGCTAGTTTGGCCTGCTCTCCAAGTTTTTTAATCGCCGCATGCAATCAGCCCACTCTGACCGATCCCCGCGTGCATTCACGCTAATGTAGCCAATCGACTACTCTCTCCGTTCTGAATTAATTGACTCAGATTTAGTACAACTTGTACTAAAGGAAGTAGCTTGGTAGGAGGCGTAGAGTGAGAGATATAGGGTATTTTCGGTACATAGAGTTCTGCTGCGCCTTGTTTAACGGAATAAATTGAAAAAAAACATATGCGCCTTGTTCTATGGAACGGAGGTACTCCCTCCGTTCTAAATTAATTGACATGCATTTGTCTAGTAACGAATGTATCTAGACACTATACAAGTATAGATACATCCGTATTTAGACAAAGCCAAGTCAATTAATTTGGAACGGAGGGAGTAGTAGATTAGTATGTTCCAAGATTTTTTTGTCACAGTTCATCGTAACAGCAAACATTGATTTCTTTTGTGAACTCCCGCTGGAGTACGTCGGTGTAAGTTTTAGGCAGATTTGCAACTATAATCCTCGAACGTTGCTCAAGGTGCAGTGGTGCACACTCTTTGTGCAATCTCGTTTGGCTGACATATTGTTTTTCTCCTGGACTGCCACCTAAAATTTCCCGCAGAGAAGTGCACGGAAACAATAAATTAAGCCCGCGTGATATCTTGACTGGATGGATGGATGATGACGGGAATTCAAAGTCAAGGTGATAGCCATTGGCCAAAGAAGGCGATCTTTACGTGGCACAGACCACAACAGAAGCATGGCATACTAGATGGCAGTGGCACGCGCACCGCCCCCGACGAAATCTAGCCACGCTCGAAGCAGAGCCACGCAATTTTGCTGCTAATTTTTTTAAATAATACATGGAAATTAATTAATTACAGAAATAACACGCGTTTTAATTTTTTTGCATAAATAGGATCTTGTCGTCTTCGCTGAAGCCGACGTAGCCCTGTCGTCGTTGACGAGGACGACGAGCAGGCTGTCGTCGTTGACGATGACGACTGACCTGTCGTCCTGAGAGCCTATGCAACGTCGTCTTTGTCGAGGGCGACGCTCGCCTGTCGTCTTTGCCGACGACGACGTTGGCCTTCCACCGCAGAGCACGATAGGGCCAAAAAAAAAAGCTGCTAACTCACGATTTATTTTTTGTGTTTCCCGGTCGTGCCCGCAATTTGTCTCCCGTCCTTCTTCTCTCGCTCTTTTTCTCCCGCCCTTTTCCTCCCGCCATTTTTGTCCCGCTCTTTTTCTCCCGCCCATTTCCTCCCGCCATTTTTCTCCCGCTCTTTTTCTCCCGGGTGAGCTTATATATACCCCAGCAGACGTTGTGATGGAGGCGTGTGGTGTGTGGTGATTTTCTTAGTCGCATAGGAAGGATGTCTGGTAGTTCGGGTCCTAGTTTGGAACATAGTTCATGGTGTGTTCTGTATGAAGCCGTAAGATGGACTGATGGTAGTATTATGGAGGGTAGGGCGAAGAGCTGTTATAGGGAGCTAGTTAGTGAGTGGGGAAACATTCGTGAGCTGAGAGAAACTATAGCCAAAAAATACAATATCCCGCATATGACACCTGAAGAAATTTTAGATGAAATTGATGGGTGGCGGTGGAAGTGACAGAGAGTGAATGAGCTAAAAGATATCGAGGCGGGTCTACGGGACATGCCTATGACACCTAAGTCAAAGATAATCCATTTTTCGCGGCCTAGAATGTGCTGATATACGTGGACGCGGCTCTTGTCGGTGATGGTGCTGGTCGTCGTGCTGATGCTGCTCCTGATGCTGCTCATCGTGCTGATGCTGCTCCTCCTCGTGCTGGTGCTGCTCCTCCTCGTGCTGATGCTGCTCCTGATTCATCTGCTGCTGTTGCCGCTGCTGGCGTCATGAAGGGGGGTGCGGGGTCTGTTGTCCATCTGGGTGGCGAACAACGTCCTCTCTGCGGGTGCACGTGAGTGTCGCGTAGACGTCCCGTAGCTTTCCCTCCAGCCTCCTGATCCAGGGCATCGGCTCCTCCCGTGGTACCAAAAGAGGGGCAGTGGAAAGAGAACGTCCATACTCAGCGAACTCATTCTGAATCTCCTGTGTCAAATTAGCCTGACAATAGAAATATAACGGACTAAATATATATATATATATATATATATATATATATATATATATGTGTGTGTGTGTGATAGCATGTACCAGATAGATGAATTAGTGAAAAGAAACAAAATATTACCGCGTGCTGTCTGGACGCAGAAGTGTCATATGTCGGGTACGTATCCCACGTAGTAGGGGCAGGTATAACCTCTGGGTGAGAGTGCTGAACGATATGTAGCTGTGTTCCGGACATGTACCTCTGCAAGTAGGCATTGTATAGAGCGATATCAAACCCGGCAGTCTCGACCCAGACCCGCTCCGTCGCAGTGTCCCAGTCTGAAACGTAAGGTTGTAGCCTCTGCAGCCACTCTCTCGCGGTCCACCTAATCCCCATCCTCGAGGTACTATAATTTGGGTGAGTTTTTATCAGTACAAACTGATGTAGTATGAATAATTTAGGAAATAAACAACTTAACACATACCTGTGGTGCACCTCTGGGAGGGGATGCTCTACTGGAGGAGGATCTACCAACTGTCGAAGACCAAACTGCCTCATAACCCTCTGTTGGGACATCTCCTCCACGAATATATCGAAGATGATCTTCGATTTTGTCATCCAATACTCTCGGTCACGTGTGCAGAGATCCGAAATACCTCCCGGGTATCTTCGTTAAATGATTAGTAAAATCGTGGACCTATATTAATGAACTAACCTGAAAGGCAAGCAACCAATCAAGCTTGGGTCTGTGAGTACCCGCCTCTAAAAGTGGAGCACCATCAAAATACCCCGAAACGGGTTGCCAAATCGTCCTCCCAATTAACCGGTGCCTGCAAAGGGCCTATGGCCTCACCCGCCAAAGGTAAACCTAGCAAGTATGATACATCCTGTAGAGTAGGAGCCATCTCTCCCCAGCGAAAGTGGAACGTGTGGGTCTCGGGCCTCCATCGGTCCACCAAGCAGCTGAGTAAAGAACTGTCCATCACGATACGCGCGGATCCCTCTGTGGCCTCTACTAGACGCGCGAAAGGTAAGAGCCCGGCCCATTTCAACCTGCGTATACACAATAAAACAAGAGTACGTGAAACTTGTGGACATAGAAAAAACATGCGTCTGTAAAATAAATACGACCAGTACCTTTGTACCCACGCAGGATGAATCCTCCAATTTTCCTTTGCCGTGCGACAGACTAGGGGCTTAAGTTTCCTTGGATTCCCCTCTAATGCCTTAGCACGATGCCCACTATCAATGTGAGGATTAAGCAACCACATGCCCTCCATCCCTGCAGACACAATTCAAAGTACAAAAATTTCAAACATAGTTCCACAATTATTACAAATTCAAACACAGAAAAAACACTTATTACAAATTCAAACATAGTTCCACACTTATTACAAATTCAAACATAGTTCCACACTTATTAAAATTCAAACATAGTTCACACTTATTACAAATTCAAACATAGTTCCACACTTATTACAAATTCAAACATAGTTCCACACTTATTAAAAATTCAAACATAGTTTCACACTTAATACAAATTCAAACATAGTGCCACACTTAATACAAATTCGAACATAGCGACCCCTAGTTTCTTCCTCTCGCTCTTCGTCCTCGCGCACGCCGGTTACCACGTCCACGAACGGGAGGTCTCTCTCCAGGAAAAGTGGGACAATCAGGGTCCGTATGGCCAAATTGGTTGCATTGAAGGCATTGCATTGTGCGCCCTCCGGCCTCGGATTCATCCATATCATTCCTGATGCGACGACACTGTCGTCTGCCTACCCCTTCACGCAGTAGCTCAGGAGCTGGTATGTACCGCCTCTCACCTAGGGGTACAGTGTTGAAGTTACCCATTGATCGAAATCCCAGCATCTCACCTGTCCAAGTATTGATAACTGCCTCTTTCATATAATATGAAGACACAAAGGAGATTGCGTTCAACCCTAACTGCCTGCAGGCAGCAAGGACATGGGAGCACGGAAGGTGAAGCAATTTTGGTTTGTTGCAGGTGCACTCGCAAGTTGGCCAAACCTCATTACCAATCTTCACCTCATGCGTCCTCACCACGTTTGCAGATCCGAACTTGTTGTGGGATAGCCGGACCTCGAACCTCCTTTCTTGATTCCCAACGGCAGTTACAGAGTGGGAGCAACATTTAGCCAGCTTCTTATTCATGTACTTCGTAATCTTCTCACAGTAGGGCGAGGTCGGGTTGTCCATCATATGCTTCTCAGCTTTTTCACGTCGTTCTCTGAAATATTTCACCGTGCCATAGAAAATGCCCTCCACGATGGCTGTTAGTGGCAACGCACGGTTTCCTCTGAGGACAAAGTTGTATGTTTCAGCCAGGTTCGTTGTCATGACACCGTATCTTGCTCCATGTGTGTCGTGCAACAAAGACCACCTCTCCAAAGGTTCATGCTCTATCCATTGCTGAAAAGTTTTAATTGACCTCGCACGTCTTCTCCTAGTTCCAGGCGGGTCAAATCCGGGTAGGTCGCAAAGACCAATAGGCACGTCCTCCTCGGGAACGGGTCCAACAGCTAACTGTGCAGCAACAGCTCGTGCATGGTCAGCAACAGCTCGTGCTCGTGCAGCCCTCCTGTCCCGAACATGTCTCTGTATGCACAACTCAAGTCTATCACGTATCGCCGTGTACTTCCATTCTTGGTTCTGCTTGCATAGTTTCTTGAATAAATTCATCAGGTCCTTATTTCCAAACTGCGAGAAGAAGTTGGCACCTAGATGGCGCATGCACCAACGGCTCTGCATGTCTTGCCATGGAGTCTGTTCTTCAGGCGCAGGATTGGTTAGTGTCTTTATCGCGCTGAGTATGCCTGCATGCCTGTCGTGAAGGATGCACACATTCGGCTTATCCTTCACAACAGCTATCTTCAGTTGCCTGAAGAACCAAGTCCAACTGTCAATGTTCTCGCTCTCCACAAAAGCAAATGCGAGGGGCACAACTTGATTGTTACCGTCTTGACCAATTGCAGTCAGGATCTGTCCCCTATACTTGCCCGTGAGAAATGTGCCATCTACACATATCACCGGACGACAATGTCTGAAAGCCTCGATGCATACGGCGAATGAGAAAAACACTCGATGCAGCACCCTCACATTTGGGAACTCTGGCCTGAACAAATCTTGGATTTCTACATAGGTGCCTGGATTCCGGTACTGCAGAGTATGTAGCAGCCGTATAACAGAGTCATATGAGTCGAAATATGAACCAAATCTGTTCTCAAGCGCCATATGCTTAGCCCTCCAAGCCTTGCCATAAGATATTTCATAATTGAATCTGACAGCCACTTTTGTTTGGAGGGCACTAACTTCCATCGATGCGCATGACACTATCTCGCTGTATAGCAACCGAGCTATAAGCGTGGAAGAAAGATTACGATGCTCTTTAGGGATACTGTCAATTCGACATGTGTGAGGTACAAAGTCACTTATCCTCCAGCTATAACCATTCTTTGGGAGATGTCCATGCACCCTGCCGGGACAATTTATTTCAGCACATTCCATTGTCAAATATTTCTGACTGGACACCACAGTATTCATAACCCTCCAGGTGGACAATGCCCATTTGATGACTGCATCCCTCAAAGCTTGCTTGTCAGTATACATAGCACCCTTGGCAATGTTGTTCTCATGATATTCCCATGCTGAATCATGACCATCATCTACGGTCATGGTCGTAGAGAAGTCCCGATCCCATGCTGCAGGATTTGGTACCTCATCTACGTTCTCTTCTCCGTCTGACTCATCGGAATCATCGCCTTCAGTACTATAGCCATCTATATCTTCAGCTTCCATCTCGTTCTGCATGTGCCCGTTCATTTGCCCGTCTACCTCGTCGCCATCCACCTCCCCACTGTCATTTACCTCATTTTCTCCTTCAACTTGACTGCTCTCACCTCCACCAAAATCAGACCCATAATTTGACATAGACATGTCCATCGGTTCACTTCCCTGGCCAGGATCATAAGCACCCTCACCTTCATGGGCAGAAAACTCGTCCTCAGGGACACTGACCTCGTTGAAGGCGGGAAGAACTAGGGCACAAGGAGAGCAATTCCTTTTTGCGCAACCTTTTAACCATCCCGCCCATTTAGAATCAGACTCCAGTGGTTTCAAAACGAAGTAAATATTTGTCCTTGAATTGCTCCACCAAGCATGAACACTGACGGTCTGTGTCTGACTATCAAGCCCTAAACTTCCCGTCAACCAATTTTTTACCTCACTTATAGACCATGTTTGAGGAGCTGGGAGGTCAACATCTATATAATCAAACTCACTCAGATCAGCTCCCGTTTCACACATTTGGACTCTACCAGGACCATAGAAAAACCTGATCTTCACTAAATCAGACATCTCCGCTGACATAAATAAATATTGACCATCGTTAATATACCTACAAATATTTACTACAAATATAGCTACAATATTTACTACCGTCACAAACTATTTCTTAACAACGCATGTTCATACATATAACAAATATAGGACTACAATTATGGTAAAGCATATGACTGTCGAATCATACCCTTGAAGCGTGAGAGGCAGCGCCGTCCGGCAGTCTCGAATCAACGGCGCACCAACACGAGCAGCAGCACCACAATGCAGACCTCCAGCACCACCACCACCACCACCACCATGCAGCCCTCCACCACCACCATCACCCCCACCCGCCAACCATCACCACAACCACCACGAGCTATCCCATCAGGAGATCGGAGTTCCCCTGGCTTCTCTCAACCTTCTAGCACCGATTTATGGTGGCAAATGTGGAAGTTATTGGTCTAAAATGCTGAATAAATTCAGTTTGTGTGAGTGCGTGTGGAGAGGAAAGGAATAACACGACCAGGAAGCTAGCCTGAAGCAAGGAGGAAGAAGGAAAGAGAGCAGCGCGGCCGGGCGCGGTGGGTGCATGCAGAGGTACCTGTCGTCGTTGGCGTGGACGACGGGGCCCGCACCTGTCGTCGTTGGCGAGGACAACAGGCCGGCGAGGACGACAGGCCCGCCGCGTGACTGCGTCGACGTGGCCCAGCCAGTGAACGTCCACCACGTGGCCTTGTGGGACCTCTCGTCTTCAGCAATGACGACAGGCCAACTTCGTCTTTGGCAAAGACGACGGAATCCTATTTTTGCAAAAAAAAACGCGTAATATTTCTGGAATTAAATAATTATTGTGTATTATTTAAAAAAATTAGCCAGTTTTGCTGGGGCACGCACTCTTTGCACACGATCGAAACATACACATCTTTGGCATGGTTGCAGCCTCGATAGATAGTGGATATGCCATCGTATTATTTATTATTTTGCTACTCACAAAAAGGAACTCCTACGGACACGATGTTTTTACTCCTCATTGTAAAAATAAATTTTAAATACTTTTAAAAATGTCCAAAAAAGATTCAAAAAAAACTGTCGGGCGTACATCCTGACATTTTATGTTCACATAAAAAGAATCGAGAAAAAAGATTTTTTTTTTGGTGGCCTGGGTGTCTTTTTTACACATGCCATAAAAGATGTCATACTTTCACGAACTTTCTGTGCAAACATAGAATATCCGGGCATACATCCAAAAACTTTGTTTCAAATTTTAAATGTCATGTTTTGGTTTTGGTAATGGGTGCATATGTACCTACTATATGAGTTAAAGATGATTTCCCCAACTCTTATGTCTTACGTATCCAAGCATCTTAGATCAGTAGTGTTACGAAACACGGAAGGTGCCGGCATCCAAATCATTCATTCATTCATTCATATTATTATTATTATTATTATTATTATTATTATTATTATTATTATATAAAAGGAGTTTTGGATTATTAAGAGTTTAACCATTACATCCGACATCTGCACATGTAGCATGCGCACAACAGGAACCAAATCGGCACGAAAATAAGACACACGCAAAATGCAAGTAAAGGATACTATAGAATGCTTATGCATCTGCAGGAGCAATCCAAATATTGCGCGGAAAAATATTTGTCGCTGTTTCTTTCAGTCGTGCAGACTCCTGCATGGTCTCAATTTTTCACACGTGTGGACGGTGGACCGAATGGAATAACCTCATAGAAAAACTTATCGTAGGAAGAACGCAGCATATCGAAGGTGTTTCCACGGGGGAGGAGCCGCTGGAGAGCTGTCGTGGTTCGTGAATGCGATGGCGATGGGGGTTTTGGTTTTGGGTTCGGGTCGGGGACGTTGGGGGTTTGATGAGCTGAAATTAAAATGACAGGCGGCGACGCACAAAACAGCCAACTTCTGCCAACTCCTACTGACCAAGCTTGAAATGCAATGGGAGCACGGCGCGGTCCCGTCCGATCCCCGGGCAGAGCCGCCAGTGGGCGCTAAGCATTTAAGTCCGGACTGGGCATAATTCATAAATACGGAATTAATCTCGGCGAATGGACAGAGCTGGGCTTCAATGCTTGGCAGCTGCCAACAGTGCTACGGAAAAGGACCCTCGCCACACGGTCCCAGGATGAAATGGGTGGTGGCTGTGTGCCTGTATATGCATCTCCAGGACTGTTGACTGATGACCTCTCAAAATTTTGTGTAGGTAAACCAACCAACTTCATGCAACCGTGGAAACCCAGCACGCCGCTTTCATATCACAGGATTCAAGGAACACAAGAACAAAAGTGAAGTAGTAGTCCAAAACGAGTTGCCTGTATAGATAGATTTCTTACCCCCTGTCCCCCATGTAAAATCATCTCCCTGTAAAAGAGGTTTTCTGTTCCTATATAAATGAGAAAATTCAGGTGGGGACTTTGTCCCCCCCCCCCCCCCCCCCCCCGGTGACCATCAAAAAAAAAAAACCGAGTTACCATAACAACACCTGGTCTGTTTCCAACACCTGATGCGGCCTACGCATATGCATCTCCTTCTTAGTTTCTGTAGCATAAGATAAAAGCTCCTTGCTCGAGTCCTAGTACCTTTCTAGGTTGTTAATCTGCCAAAATATATCATGCGACCCCTACGAGGGTCAAACTGTACACGCAGACTGTACTACGCAGCAAGTACCACATCACCGCCAAAAGTTTCCAGCTAGACGGGAGCATGTTCGTCCATCACGCATCTACAGCAACCATTGTTAGGGGAGAATAAGTGTAAGCTAAATGTTATTTGAGGATTAAAATCTGAAAGCATTCAGCTGAAAGTTTTACCACTGATCATAAGCCACACAAGCAGGCCGGCAATGTCCTCACTTTCGTGTGATCTGAACATGGTACACTAGCTCAGCTTCGTCCAGGTCTTTCAAGAGCACGCAGACGTCTCCTGTCTTAAGCTTGTTTGCTGTCACGAAAGGTTTCCAGCCTCTGGTATTTTTTTTAATAATACATTTTTTAATTAAATTTTAAAAATATTACGCAAAATAACGAAATAGCAAAAATAATACGGCCTCGGTCCAGCTTGGGCCGATAAGGGCTTGTCGGCCAGGCTTGGGCCGATTGGGCCTGTCGGCCGCCCTGCTCGTGTCAGCGAAACCTGTCGGCCAGAGCTGGGCCGACTAGGCCCTATCGGCCTGTACTGGGCCGACAGGAAGCTGTTGGCCCAAGCTGGGCCGACTGGCTCTTGCTTTTTTTTTCCACATCTCCCTCTTTTTTAGCCACAAATGCAGACAAATTACAGATGAAATCAAACTCCAAATTTAAATCACTGATACACACATATAAAACATAGTCTACAAACACTGATCCACACATATTACAGATAAAAACATAGTCCAATTTTAAAACATTGATCCACATTATTACAAATAAAAGTACAGTCCAAATTTAAAACATCCTAGTTTCTTCCCCTTCCTCTTGGTCCTCGGTTGCCTCGTCCACGTGGAGCAGCTGCTCTAGTTGCCGGAGCAGCATTCGTAGGTGGGAATTTTGTACAAGCAGTGTCCCTGTGACCAAAATCATTGCACAAGAAACATTGCACTGTCGGGCCTCCGGCTTCAGATTCATCCATACCATTTCTGATACGCTTGCACGGTCGTCTAACTCTACCAGGACGCAGTAGCGTTGGGTCGGGGATGTACTGCCTTTCATTAGGGTCAACCGTGTTAAAATTACCCACAGCTCGAAATCCCACCATTTCACCGGTCCAGGTATTAAGAACAGACTCGTTCAAATAATATGGTGAAACAAACGAGATGGCTAATAGTCCGAGTTGCCCACACGCAGCCAATACATGGGAGCAGGGCAGGTGAAGCAATTTTGGTTTATTGCATGTGCAGTCACATGTTGGTCGGGCTTCATTTCCAATTCTCACCTCATGCGTTCTGAGCTGATTTCCGCAACCAAACTTGTCAGAAGGTAAGCGTACCTCGAACCTCCTTTCTTGATTTCCTATGGCCTGCACAACATGAGTACGAGCTTTTGCCATCTTCCTATCCATGTACTCCGTAATCTTCTCACAAAAAGGTGTGTTTGGGTTGTTAACGATATGCATGTGAGCTTTCTGGCGTCTTTCTCTGAAGTACTTGACTGTGCCCTCAAAAATACCCTCCACAATGGCTGTAAGTGGCAATGCCCTATTTCCTCTAAGAACGAAGTTGTATGTTTCAGCAAGGTTGGTAGTCATAACACCGTACATGGCTCCATAAGTGTCGTGCAGCAAAGACCACCTCTCAAGAGGCTCGTGCTCTATCCACTTCTGAAAGTTTTTGATCAACCTCCCAGTCTTTCTCCTAACACCAGGCGGATCAAATCCTGGCAAGTCACAAAGCCCAACAGGTACATCCTCAGCTGGTGGAGGTCCGGTTGCTAGCTGTTGCGCCACAAGTTGCACATGTGCTGCTACTGCAACATTTCGTGCAGCTCTCCTCTGCCTAACATGCTGGTTAGTGAAGTCATCAAGCTTACCACGTACGAATGTGTATTTCCAGAACTCTCTAACACTTCTGTAGATCTGAGCTGCCTTAACTCTCTAACACTTCTAGGAGGAAGATTTGGTGGCTGGATGGACAGATCGCCGCTGAAACGCAGTAAGGAGCTGCTGGTTTCAAGAGGAAGAAGAAAAGGAGAGAGAGGACGCGAGGAGGAAGATGTGGGCAGGGCTGGTCTTATCCAGCGTCCTGTCGGCCCAGCCCTGGCCGACAGGTCGGTCGGCTGAGTTCTGTCCGATTAGTGCCGCGTCACGGCCTGTCGGGCGCAGGCCTGGCCCACCATGCGATCTGGTCGTCTTGAACAAAGCCGATATGGCCAAATCGGCCCAAGCCTGGCCGACGGGCCCTTATCGGCCCAAGCTGGGCCGAGGCCGTATTATTTTTGCCATTTCGTTATTTTGCGTAATATTTTTGAATTTAATTAAAAAAATGTATTATTAAAAAAAATTAGCCCTCTGGTGAACCCCACGAATAAGGGGTGCTCGTGGTAAAACATCGGCCATAATCTCCTCATAGGATCCTTGAGCATTACGATGTTCTGGTCTCGCCTCCCTTTTCGCCGATGAGCATGGGAGAGCGAACTGGGTAGCTCCTAGTATGATGAATAACAAAACAAGAGTTTAATGATAAAATGGTAACCCAAAAACTTCAAGTCTCAGCACACGAGGATGACGATTTCCCCACAAGTCATAGCAAAATTTAGAAAAATGAGATCTGATGGAAATATTAACTTGTGGTTACTGGCTAGTACTTCATCCGTTCGGAAAAGGATGTCACAAAAATGAACTATAGATAGCTCATTTTTGTGACATCTTTTTCCAAACGAAGGGAGTATTAGTTTGCCACAGTTGTTAAGGCCGAATCGTCTTTATATCAACGTTGTCATTATAGACATGCTCAAACTTTAGTCACGAACCACACATCTAATACAACAATGTTAGTATAAGTTCAGAAACAACCTACCAATGCATTAAGATAAGAGGAAATATTGGACATGAACGAAGGCCTTGATACTACAAGCATCACCAATAAATAGCTATTCTAAACAAAATAGAGCTTCGATGTATAGGTCGGAGGTAATGAAAGTTCCCATTCTCTAAACAAAACAATACAGCTACCTTGGAGCTTATCCTCTCCCCGTCCACAGTAGAGAGGAGCGACTTTTGGGCGAACCGCGTCGAACCACCTCGCCGCCGTCGGGTCGGTGGGTTCCTCACCCTCCGCCGGCTGCTCCGGCAGCGGGAGGATGGGGAAGCCCCGATCTGCGGCATGTATATAGTGTAGGTACGGTGTGGGTGCTAGCCGGCGGCGTTTGGGAGCGGATGGCGCGGCCGGAGTGGCGTTTTGCGACGGAAGGTCTCTGCTCCGGTGGTGGTGGTCCTTGGAGCGCTGCTGCTGATCTTCTGTCTTCCACGCACTCGGGGCTCGGCGGAGCTGCTGGGTGCGAGGCCCCCTCGCCGGAGTTCGCGGGACGGCGTCTCCGGGTTTCGTTTGGATCGAATCGAGCTGTGTTTGCAGGGCGATGGTTTCGATGGCGTTGGATGGAGGCTCTTCGGGACCGAGTTCGTCGACTTCCCGGCCGTGGAGGGGCTGTTCCGTATCCAAGGCGTGAAGGGAGCAGTGGCGGCGGCGCGCCAGCGTACGTCCTCGTCGTCGTCTTCGTCAACGGGTTGCTGAGGGACTTCGTTGTAATTTTCTCTTTGTCTCAGGACCTTTCTGTAAGAACTCTGTGATAATACAGCTCGTTTCTCGCAAAAAAAAAGGAGAGGGGATTTCTTACACCCGTGCACCAGTGAACCCGCCAAGTGGGAGTAGCTAATTGGTTCGTTCTGGCCTGGATAGTTGTGCCAAAGTGATTTTTCAATGAAATACGGAGCGGTGGAAAACAAAAATACGACCTGCTTCGTACGTTGTAACAGTGGACTCTGCAACTGGTAAGTGTTTCAGAGGGTGGCAGCTAAGTGCGCTCATTTCAGAGTGTGGAGTAGTACAGTAGTACTTCGTAGCTCTCACACAGACTGATGTGACAGTGCACTGGGTGGAGTAATTTGGTGCAGTTTTTTTTTATCATAGGGACTTTGGACCTGTGATAGAGGTACAAAATATGTGAAGGGATGGTGTGAAAACTAGAGACGGCGAACGAAAAACAGAACAAGACATTGTTGGACTGATACACCCGTTATCTATCATATATTTTAATTTAAAATAAATCTAAAAAAATTCGGATGAACATACATATATTTTAAGTTCATACACAAAAAATCCACAAAAAACGTTTTTGTGACTTGTGTAAACAGATAAAAAATGATACTTGCAAAGTCATTTTACAACCTTGGGATTTGTCTTTTTTAAGCATTGTATTTTTCCTGTGAATTTCTTGTGCTAATATAGAATGTACGAATATATACCCAGAAATTTTATTATATATATTTTTACGTCTTAAAGTACGGGTTTTGCATAGTGCGAGCATAAACTAGTCCGTCCCGAAAGACATTTCTGACATTATATCAACCTCTTTTTTCAGCTGGCCCTAGAGATTCGGAGAGGAAATGGAAAGGTTAAGATTCATGGAGTATATTTTGGGTAATGTTTGACTTTAATCATGACAATAAATAAACAAGCCGCCCAATAAAAAAAGGAAAAATATTTAGAGAATGGTGGAGAACGTAAATTACAAATTATAATTTCGGTTTACATAGTAGTTTTTCTGACAAATTCCATTAGAAAGGTTCAATCAAGCCCAAGTATTTATTTTTTCGATAATGACACCATTAGAAGTGTAAAAAAGACGGTGCGCATCTGGTGGAGTGAAATTTCACAAAATTAACCTTTTTATTAAACTTAAGCAAAAAATAACCCTTTTCCGAAACTATTTCGAAATCTGACCCTTTTTCATAGCGCCCTACCACGGGTCGCTACACTCTACGTTATAGCGCCCCGCAACGGGTCGCTATGGTGCTGCCAGCGTGGCACAGCGGGCCCAGAGGACCAAAGGATAGCGACCTGTACCGGGGCGCTATGCTACATACCATAGCGACCTACCGTGGGTCTTTATGCTTTTTGTATTTTTTAAAAGCATGCGAGCACCGTAGTATCGAAATTTGGTAAAGTGAAGGGATACCGTTGTGAGCCGGAATGTTGCTATTGGATCTATTCTTTACTGTACGCAGCAATTTGTACGTAGGGATAGCACCGTAGTATAAAAAAATTCATCGTCTTCTTTACTCTAAAAATGGGTTGAGAATCCTAAATTTGTCTTTGCTCTTGCTTATAAGATAACAAGAGATTTTGTTGATTCCATGGATGAGATACTACAACCCCTTGTAGATAAGGCCAATCTTATAAGGTATAGTTGCAGAGAGGAGTGAATTTCAGGAATCGTTATTGCCTTGTCTACATACTTGGCGAAAGAGATATTTGATAATCTGAAAGCATCAGTGCAGAACGAGATAAATTGGATTAAGAGAACTGAAAGAGCAATACTCGAGTATGGATCGGATGACTACAAACCTCTAGCAATAGCTGGTGCTCTCCAGCAGGGCTTATCTTTACTAATTGATCATTCTAGACTTATTCCTAGCATTCCACTAAGGGAAGAATTCATTAGGAGTTATGCGTCACCCATAATATCAGAATTACTTGGTTTCATGTTTCAGAGGTGTCAAGAAGCAGAGGGCCAACTGCTTTGGCTCATGATGATGCTTTGATCAAAGTGTCACAGACCGTTAATGCAGCTCGGGACGCTGAATCCACATTGACGTAATGGTGCGAGGATATGTTATTTCTTGAAACGGAAAACCTAGCTCTAGTTGGTGAAGGTGAGAGTGTACTCCAGTAAGAGATAGATCATCTAAAAGGGTTCAGATCAGAATGGGTGGACAAGATTTCTACTGTTATTCTTAGGGCATTTGATGCTCGCTCCCGTGATTATTTGAAGAACATGAGGCAATGGCATGAGCATTGATGGATCACAGAGATGAGGTGTAGCGCCTCCCCGCGGTTCGCTATGCGTCAAAGGGTAACATTCCGGCTCACAACGGTATCCCTTCACTTCACCAAATTTCGATACTACGGTGCTCGCATGCTTTTAAAAAAATACAAAAAGCATAAAGACCCACGGTAGGTCGCTATGGTATGTAGCATAGCGCCCCGGTACAGGTCGCTATCCTTTGGTCCTCTGGGCCCGCCGTGCCACGCTGGCAGAACCATAGCGACCCGTTGCGGGGCGCTATAACGTAGAGTGTAGCGACCCGTGGTAGGGCGCTATGAAAAAGGGTCAGATTTCGAAATAGTTTCGGAAAAGGGTTATTTTTTGCTTAAGTTTAATAAAAAGGTTAATTTTGTGAAATTTCACTCAGGTGGATATATGGACACAAACCGTACTGTGTAAGGCAGGAACGATGCACTGTGGCACTGTGCAACAGCTACACTGACGCGCCGTATTGACCAAGGGAGATGACGGCCAGTCTCTGAAACGACATCAGTCCATGCGCTAGCACCGCAATAAATGGAGAGTTGCATGATATACTACCGTGTATACGGAGAAATATAGAGAACTATACCATTTGTTAGCTATAGAGAAACAGTGCAAATACGTAGGCCTGAACTATTAACTAACCTAAATGAGCGGTGTAGGACGCTCCTCCTGGCGGGAGCACTGATGCCCGAGTGCAAAAAACGTTTTCCGCAAAACAAGGAGCTAATCTACAGTTCAAGTGATGTCTGGCCCTACGAAGTACATGTTTCCACCTGCACCATTTGTTGATCCTGGACTATCAACTATGGACTTAGAGCATCTCTAGCAGAGCCCGCAAAACATGCAAACCCGTAAAATAACCGCCGGATACGGATTCAAAACCTTAAAAACGCAAAGAGCAGAACCCTCAAAACTCGCCGACCCGTAAAAGATTTTGAGGGGGCCCGTGAATTTCCCCCTCCAAACCTTATAGTTCCTGTTTTCACGACCGAATTTGAGGTGGCCTGTATCCGCGCGAGGCGTTGGCGGGCTGAACATTCAGCACCCGCCGGTGACCTTCCGCCGTGAAACTCGCCGGAATTTCGCCGGAATCCCGCCAACTTCCGCCTCACCGCCCAGATTTCGGCGTGCGTGACAGGCGCGGCAACCAGCGGCGCCCCCGGCCAACCGGCGGTCGTTCCTCGTTGACATGGCGGCGGCCGGGAGATGGCCGGCACAGGACGGAAGGTGCAGGCAAGACTGGGCACGGCCGCACGGGATTGGGCACGGCCATGCGGGACTGGGCACGCAGGACCGGCGACCGTCCGCCGCTCGCCTCCGGCCGTTCGCCGCCCGTCACCGTCAGCGCGGCCGGTCTGGCTAGCTAGCTCCCACGCGGGAGTGGATGGATCGATGCTAGCCAGAGCTAGCTAGCTCCCACGCGCCAGTGGATGGGTCGATGCTAGCTCCTGGCTAGCTAGCTCCCACACGCGCCAAGAGTGGATGGATCGATGCTAGCTTCTGGCTGATTTTGAGGTTCCTGGATAGATCCCACGCGAGAGCCAGAGGAAGAAGACGTGGGGAAAAATGATACTGCGAATATTCCCTTTTACGGGTTGGTTTTGCGGTTTCTGTTCTGGCGCGCTTTGTTTTGGGCTAAAAAATGTGAGATTCGCGAACTGCAAATCTGTTTTAAGGTTTCGCATTTTGCGGGCTCTGCTAGAGATGCTCTTACACATTGTAAGCTACAAACATTCACAAATTATTTAAGAGTGAATAGATGAATCTATAAAATATTCAAACTGCAGATATACGTTGGAACTTGAAACTGAAGAAGAATTGAGATGTACAGGTATGCCTTATCCAGTTGGGAAGTGACGTGGGCCTACCTTTCGGGTGCCCCACTATGAGATACCTAGTGCACGCCAAGCCTCAAGATTAGGCACAGCAGGCCCGTGAATGGCCCAACAAGGACAACGTACGTCCCAAGGAAGTCGAAGCTTAGGTCGGTAGATACTTACCAAATCTTGTAAACTTAACCGACATCGAACTCCTGAGACCTAGCCTCCATATAAAGTCTAGGAGGGACCTCTGTCGAGGGGACATCCATACTGACCACCGAAACCCTAGCGAGATCGCCATCTCGCCGGGATCGCCATTGTAACCTTTGACTCCATTAATACAGATCAGACAAGCAGGAAGTAGGGTATTATCCTCCGGGAGCCTGAACCTGGGTAAATCGCCTTGCTTGTCAGCCGTGGTAACTACCAGCACTCACAATCTCTCCTCCTTCAATCAACCTGGGTACTCGAACCTAGGATCTGCCGAGGTAACCCCTCGACATTTGGCGCCGTCTGTGGGAAAGACGAGTGCTGGAATCATGGTTGCACCGGCTCCATCGGCAATGAAGATCGACGCTCCGACCGTCAACAAGCCGATCCGCTTCGGCTCCTTCGTCTACGATCCGCACCCGCCGGCCCAGCGCTCGGTGTACGCCGATCTCTATGGAGGTATGTGTTTGTCCTTTGGAAACATGCATCTCCAAGTGAACAAGTGGGACATCTTTCGACCCTCTACTCTCGCGCCTATGACGGCGGCGGGACTCGCGTCTCCATCGACTGCGGAGATCGCATCTGCATCATCGACATCGACCGCGTCTCCATCGACCACGGAGATCGCGTCTGCATCATCAACATCGACCGTGTCTCCATCGACCACGGAGATCGCATCCGCATCACCGACATCAACCGCGTCTCCATCGACCACGGAGATCGCATTCGCGTCACTGACATCGTCTGCATCTCCTTCGACTACAGAGATCACGCTCGTTTCCACAACATCAACTGCGAAGTTCGCGTCTGCATCGGCTCCACCCGCCGCACCTCCATCAGCAACGGAGATAACGAAGATCGTCGACTCTTCACTCGACGAGTTCTGCAGCGACTGCGGCGTGTATCACGTCGCCTCCATCTTCGACTCCGGGGACAAATCCGACAACAGCGATACGCAGTCGACGGCCCAGTCACGACCAGCGCAGATCTACATGATCGAAACCACGACCCCCAACAACAATCATCGAGAAGAACCTCCGGTGTACCCGCTGGAGGTGATCATGCCAGACGGGGTGACGAAGCTCACCATCACTCGCGAGATGGGGATCAGAGCCCTAAAGCACATGGAGGAGTACACCATGCCCCCTGAAGATGCGACCAGAGAAGACATGATGGCATACCGGTACCTGATGTGGAAGGACACCGAGAAGATCCGCGTGGAAAAAGCTGAGTTGGCCCGACGCAAGGAGATCGCTGACAACTCGAGTGCCCGACGTGCCGCTTTCTCCTTCGCCTCCTCAGAAACTGCAGTCTCGCAAAGGCGTCATCGAACACGCCTAAACCGGATACCAGAAGCAGAGAGAGCTGGGGTCACCCGCAACCTCGAGTCATCATACGTGACAGAAGACGCAGAAGGGATTCCGATCCCATGAACAACCTCTGCCGCTCTGATGTCAATAGGCACATACCTGCAGTTGACCCAACCTCCAGAGGGTGACCCGCGTGTTAACGTGACAAGCAGCAGATCAAGGCACTCAAACTGGCGGAAGACGCTCTACTCAAGTACGGCGCAGCCGATAAAGCACCGGAGGATCCAGGTCGACGCGACCGCGAGTGTGCCTTGCACGTGGAGCGGCCCACGCGACACCTTCAAGAAGGAGAAGACACGCGCAACTACATCATGCAGAAGCAGCTCGACCGTAATCGCGCCAAGCGAGCAAGCAGCTCGCAAGACCAAGAGCAATACTCCAGCGGCAGTTACGAGCCATGCGGTGCCTCGTTCTTCACCCTCAGCATCCGCGACACAAGAATGCCAAAAGGCTTCAAGCTCACAGCCAAAGCAGCTAAGTTCGATGGGAAGCAAGACCCGAGGCTCTGGCTCGAAGATTACCTCATCGCCTGCAACTGTCAAGGGGGCAGCACGACTACCGCGATGCAGTACATTCAGTTGATGCTCACTGGATCTGCACGCGGGTGGCTCCAGACCCAGCCCAAGAACTCCTTCAACTCGTGGGAGCAATTTGAAGAAGCCTTCGTCAAGAACTTCCTTGGAACATACTCGCGACCAGGCACCTTCGCCGAGTTGCAGGCCTGCAAACAAGGAAGAGATGAGCCGTTGCGCTCGTACATCTCGCGATGGACCCTGCTGCGAAACAGCATCAGAGTCGTCTCGGAAGATAGGGCAATGGACGCCTTTCAGCGTGGCGTGTGGCGCCAAGATCTCAGGGAAGCGTTCGGTCGACTCCAGCCAACTTTCATGGTCGAAGTCATGAAGATAGCAAACCAATGGGTGGACGGAGAAGACTCCATTCGAGATGACCGCCCTTACGTGGTAAAGGAAGAAGGTGGCCCAAGCAACTGGAGAGATGATCGCCGCAAGAAGAAACCCCGTTACGACGGAAGAGACACAATCGAACTAGTAGCGGCTGGGTTCAGCAACCCCCGTGAGGACGGCAGTCGCGACAACGGTCGTCAAAACAGCCAAGGCTACTACAGCCGAAATCAAGATAACTACCGCAATGATGGGGGGCAGAAACACGAGTGGAAGTGTCGCACCCTCTCCCCAAAGAAGAGCTCGAACAACCATGCAACCATCACATGTTCCAAAACCCTGAAACAGGAAAGTGTGGCGCCAACCACCTGCTGAAAGACTGTAGAAAAGCCCTCAAGATATACAAGGCCATCCAGAAAAAGGTTCAACCACAAGCACCCGTGGTACAACCTGCATCACAGCTGGCTATCCAGGCTGCACCCGCAGCTGCACCCGCGGCTGCACCAGCGCATGCAGCTGCAGCATACGTACACCAGCAACCCCAACAGGAAGAAGTTCGAGTAAGGGAGGACCAGTACCCAGTCGCGCGAGGACAACTGAACATGATCCAGAAGGGGCGCCCAACGAACAGATGCCAGAAGCTGATCAGTCGACAAGTCTACCAAGCTGTTGCTTGTCCACCTGCAACTCCAGAGTACCTGCGCGGGTCTGAGACTGACATCATCTTTTCGAGAGCCGATCACCCACCAAGAGTACCACGGCCAGGACATGCGGCACTCGTGGTCGAAGCGCAGATCGGCGACTTTGCAATGACCAAGGTATTCATGGATGGGGGCAGCGGTATCAACATCATATTCGCTTACACTCTCCGGAAGATGGGCAGATCCTTGACAAACCTTGCCAAATCAGGAAACACCTTCCACGGCATATTACCCGGGAAAGCAGTTCTACCCGTGGGAACGATCACACTCGACGTCACCTTTGGCACACCTGACCACTTCAGAAAGGAGGCAATCGACTTCGAGGTCGTCGACTGGGCGTCGCAGTACCACGCGATACTTGGACGCCCAACATTCGCAAGATTCATGGCCGTACCACACTATGCCTACCTCATGCTGAAGATGCCGGGCCCGAAAGGAGTCATCACGGTGAACGGTGACTTCGATCGATCAGATAGATGCGACAGAGACTTCAACAAGATCTCCGAGTCCTTCGGCATGCAAGAACAGCTCGAAGAAGTGTCTCGTGACAACGACATGACCATTTTCCATGTTGCCAAGAAACCAGCATACGACGCAGCGTTCAACGCCACCAACGACACAAGGGCAGTCCAAGTCCACCCGACGGACCCTGAGAAGACCGCTCGACTCTCAACAAGCCTGACTAGCGCATAGGAAAGCGCGCTCGTTAAGTTCCTTCGTGAGAACTGGGAAATCTTCGCCTGGCAGCCTTCAGATATGCCAGGCGTACCCAGGGAACTTGCCAAGCACTCTCTCCAATTAAAAGATGATGCACGACCAGTCAAACAAACCATGCGCCGTGTCCCCGAGCCGAAGTGAATCTTCATCACCAAAGAGATCGACAGGCTACGTCACACTGGGTTCATTAGGGAGATCAAGAAATCAGATTGGCTCGCTAACCCAGTCCTAGTCGAGAAGAAGAAGTCGACTGCGCTCCGCATGTGTGTCGACTTCACCGCCCTCAACAAGTGTTGCCCGAAGGACCACTTCCCTCTGCCACGCATCGACCAGATCATCGACTCAACCGCGGGCTGTGAGCGCCTCTGTTTCCTAGATGCCTTCGTCAAGAACTTCCTTGGAACATACTCGCGACCAGGCACCTTCGCCGAGTTGCAGGCCTGCAAACAAGGAAGAGATGAGCCGTTGCGCTCGTACATCTCGCGATGGACCCTGCTGCGAAACAGCATCAGAGTCGTCTCGGAAGATAGGGCAATGGATGCCTTTCAGCGTGGCGTGTGGCGCCAAGATCTCAGGGAAGCGTTCGGTTGACTCCAGCCAACTTCCATGGTCGAAGTCATGAAGATAGCAAACCAATGGGTGGACGGAGAAGACTCCATTCGAGATGACTGCCCTTACGCGGTAAAGGAAGAAGGTGGCCCAAGCAACTGGAGAGATGATCGCCGCAAGAAGAAACCCCGTTACGACGGAAGAGACACAATCGAACTAGTAGCGGCTGGGTTCAGCAACCCCCGTGAGGACGGCAGTCGCGACAACGGTCGTCAAAACAGCCAAGGCTACTACAGCCGAAATCAAGATAACTATCGCAATGATGGGGGGCAGAAACACGAGTGGAAGCGCCGCACCCTCTCCCCCAAAGAAGAGCTCGAACAACCATGCAACCATCACATGTTCCGAAACCCTGAAACAGGAAAGTGTGGTGCCAACCACCTGCTGAAAGACTATAGAAAAGCCCTCAAGATATACAAGGCCATCCAGAAAAAGGTTCAACCACAAGCACCCGTGGTACAACCTGCATCACAGCTGGCTATCCAGGCCGCACCCGCAGCTGCACCCGCGGCTGCACCAGCGCATGCAGCAGCAGCATACGTACAACAGCAACCCCAACAGGAAGAAGTTCGAGTGAGGGAGGACCAGTACCCAGTCGCGCGAGGACAACTGAACATGATCCAGAAGGGGCGCCCAACGAACAGATGCCAGAAGCTGATCAGTCGACAAGTCTACCAAGCTGTTGCTTGTCCACCTGCAACTCCAGAGTACCTGCGCGGGTCTGAGACTGACATCATCTTTTCGAGAGCCAATCACCCACCAAGAGTACCACGGCCAGGACATGCGGCACTCGTGGTCGAAGCGCAGATCGGCGACTTTGCAATGACCAAGGTATTCATGGATGGGGGCAGCGGTATCAACATCATATTCGCTTACACTCTCCGGAAGATGGGCAGATCCTTGACAAACCTTGCCAAATCAGGAAACACCTTCCACGTCATAGTACCCGGGAAAGCAGTTCTACCCGTGGGAACGATCACACTCGACGTCACCTTTGGCACACCTGACCACTTCAGAAAGGAGGCAATCGACTTCGAGGTCGTCGACTGGGCGTCGCAGTACCACGCGATACTTGGACGCCCAACATTCGCAAGATTCATGGCCGTACCACACTATGCCTACCTCATGCTGAAGATGCCGGGCCCGAAAGGAGTCATCACGGTGAACGGTGACTTTGATCGATCAGATAGATGCGATAGAGACTTCAACAAGATCTCCGAGTCCTTCGGCATGCAAGAACAGCTCGAAGAAGTGTCTCGCGACAACGACATGACCATTTTCCATGTTGCCAAGAAACCAGCATACGACGCAGCGTTCAACGCCACCAACGACACAAGGGCAGTCCAAGTCCACCCGACGGACCCTGAGAAGACCGCTCGACTCTCAACAAGCCTGACTAGCGCATAGGAAAGCGCGCTCGTTAAGTTCCTTCGTGAGAACTGGGAAATCTTCGCCTGGCAGCCTTCAGATATGCCAGGCGTACCCAGGGAACTTGCCAAGCACTCTCTCCAATTAAAAGATGATGCACGACCAGTCAAACAAACCATGCGCCGTGTCCCCGAGCCGAAGTGAATCTTCATCACCAAAGAGATCGACAGGCTACGTCATGCTGGGTTCATTAGGGAGATCAAGAAATCAGATTGGCTCGCTAACCCAGTCCTAGTCGAGAAGAAGAAGTCGACTGCGCTCCGCATGTGTGTCGACTTCACCGCCCTCAACAAGTGTTGCCCGAAGGACCACTTCCCTCTGCCACGCATCGACCAGATCATCGACTCAACCGCGGGCTGTGAGCGCCTCTGTTTCCTAGATGCGTATTCGGGTTACAACCAGATAAAGCTGAGAGTCGAAGACCAGGAGAAAACAGCCTTCATCACGCCTCACGGCGTCTTCTGCTACTAGACGATGCCCTTCAGACTCAAGAATGCTGGTGCCACTTACCAGCGCATGATGCAGAACTGCCTCGAGCTGCAGATCGAGAAGAACGTACAAGTCTACGTCGACGACATCGTCATCATGACCCGCAAGGAGGACACGCTCCTCCAAGACCTGCGCGAGACATTCGCGAACCTCAACAAGTACCAGATCAAGCTCAATCCAGACAAGTGCGCTTTCGGCGTACCCGCAGGATAGCTGCTCGGGTATCTGGTGTCAGCACGAGGAATCGAAGCAGATCCAGAGAAGATAGAAGCCATTCTGACGATGCCACCTCCGACCAAACTCCAAGAAGTCCAGCGCCTATCCGGTTGAATCGCGGCACTTGGTCGATTTATTAGTAAGTTGGGCGAAAAGGCACTCCCTTTGTACCAACTGATGAAAAAAGCGGACAAGTTCGAGCGGACGGAAGAAGCACAGGCAGCGTTCACGCATCTCAAGCGCGTCCTATCGACTCCGCCCATCCTCGTCGCACCCGCTGAGAAGGAACCCATCTTCCTCTACGTCGCAGCAACCAATCGAGTGGTCAGCATAGTCCGCGTCGTCGAGCGAGATGAGGGCAAAGGGCACCTTGTGCAGCGACCCACCTACTACCTCAGCGAGGTTCTATCCGTGTCCAAGCAAAGGTACCCGCATTACCAGAAGCTAGCATATGGTGTCTTCATGAGCTTAAGGAAGCTGGTGCACTATTTCTCTGGGCACCCGATAACGGTGGTCAGCTCATACGCCATTGGAGACATCCTCACCAACCCTGATGCCACGGGAAGAGTCGCCAAGTGGGTCATCGAGTTAGGCCCATGCACTAGTACAGAACGACACATAGGATACCCCTCTATGGAAACGGCAGAACAAAGACAACAGACTTTCTACATTATCCGTCACAATGGACACGGTTAATGGAAATTGCATGTCTTCGCGCGCGACACAAAGGCAACGGACCAAACAAACTAACAGTAACTGATATATCTGTGACGGTTAAAAAATGCATCCGTATGCAATTAAACCTCGCTCCAATAAATAGTCCCGAGCGAGCCGAACCCTAAGTCCACGCACAAGTCTTCTACCTTATCGTCTCCCACAGCCGCACACCTCCTTCGTTCCCCTCTCCACCCAACACCTTCTCTCAGATATCTCGCCGGCATCCTCTGGCCGTCGCCGGCGATGAGGTAACACTTTTGACGGGATCGACTCCAAGAAGAAAAGGTGGGGCTGTTGCTGGAGGGACGGCGCTGGAGGTTCTCGCAGATCCGAGCGTGTCGGCAGAATGGATCTGGAGCAGCGGCGGTACTGGCCGGAGCGCACACCCGCGTAGGAGGCGGGTATGGATCCAGCCAGCCAGCTGTGCGATGGCCTCTGTTTCCTCCGTGGCTTGGCGTTCCTCCTCCCGGTCGCCGTCGTCCTCGCCGCACGCCGCAGCGCTGCGCCTCCAGTCGCGCAGGTGACGCGCGTCGTCGGCTTCGACGGCGCGCTCCCGTCCAAGCACTACGTCGGGTACGTGACGGTGGACGAGCGGCACGGGCGGAACCTGTTCTACTACCTGGTGGAATTGAAGCGGGACCCGAGCAAGGACCCGTCGTGCTCTGGGTCAACGGCGGCCCTGGGTGCTCAAGCTTCTGGATGCATTCTCCGTCATAATCGGATCCAGCATCTGGTAATCTCCCGCATCTGGATTCCATCTGGTATGCGCCTGCTGTCATTTGTCTCTAGAGCGTATGGATCCCGCTTATGGATCTACCTCTGGTTTTCCTGCCGGACAATGTTACGTATTTTTTGATACGTTCTTTAGGCAATATCTGGTTTTCTCTCCCAGTACCAAACGTGTATGCTAGATGCTCTACGATTACACTTTGATTTACTGTCTATATTTGACCTGGGCTGGTCTTTCTAATGTATGATTATTGTTCGTTAAACAGACCCTATTTTCTCCCTCAAATAAAATTAATCATTGGGCATCGTGCCCTCTCCTTTATATTGACTAGTCGAATGCCCGTGCGTTTCTACGGTCCACTAATTATTTTTCTTGCCAGACATATAATATAAATATAGTACACATAATATTCACATGTATACAAAGAGAAACAAATACTTTAAAAATAATAATATCCTACTATACCTAAAATGCCTGTGTGTTGCAACATAATACATATTGTAATGAAAGCGTGAGAATACAAACTTGGCAAGCTGTTTTATAAGAAAAATTAACAAACTTGGCAAGCTATTTTGTAAGCAAAATTAATTACCACATTGTAATGCGCTTGTTTCTAGTTAATTGTATTTTGAAGATTAATTACAAGACAATAGGGAGATAAAAAATATTAATATAGGTTCCAAGAACCGGAAAAATACATGTCCATCTTTTGAATTTCTAATTCAGAATTCATAGAACATTTCTAAAAATATCCATAATTAGTGGGCTGTTTTACGGTTACCAATAGAGTAGCTCTAAGTAGAATATTGTGTACTTAGTCTAAGTACAGGTAGCCCCAAGGTGCTTAAAATTCGTATAACTAAAATTGTGCAATTTTCACACAAAAGAATTGTGAAATTGTAGCAAAACATAACTACAGTTGCTTGACATTAGGTTATACACAGAGGATAGTTGGAACTTGAATGAGTTTTCTCCTCGCTGCAAAATAATATTCAGATGGTTGGATGAGGTGGGAAGAGAGATAAGAAGGCAAGGGCTTATCTGCAAATTTGTCAAGATTGCTTCTTGTTCATTAGATTCATATCAAACGATCGTGGATGGAAGATGGCAGGCACACCATAATCACCAACTATGGTTTTTATAGGAGTAGAGAAGTTGAAGATCATGCACCTCTACTTAAGTAATATGACAGAGATTTTGATTGTTCTGTAGATGATTAGAAAGAAAAGCAATTGTTTTCCCATCTTATAGCATTTATTCCTTTTCCATATATATATGCATTTTACCATTTATAGAAGACGTGTTTTGCGGTGGTTACTTGGCATGGACATGTGATTTACTGATTAGGATGCAGGATCAGCAAGGCTTTTCTCTTTGTAAATCTAGGATAGAATTTCCAGCCTAACACTTTCATGGGTCTTATTTAATCTTAATGTTGGAGTGGAACGAGTTGGGTATTATCAGGATAAATTGCAAAACTCATTAGGGAAGGAGCAGGTTCAGAACAAACGGTAATTACTGTGTGTATCCTTGGTTTGAATACTTGTAATACTCTGAAGTTTAAAGTTGGTGTGCATGCTTAAATATTGCTCCTAGATACCATCTACAGTCCATCCCAGATGGCCCTGGATAAGCCCCAAACATCTATATAAAAGATCTTTGACTCAACATGATATAAGCTTGTCCCATGTGACGTTTTTTTTCATGTGTTTAATTTTGGAACTTCCGATGAAAGTATACTGATAAAAAACTGGCGGTAATTGGTCTCTGAATTTTTCTTTGGAAGCATAGCTGGTATTTTAATTGTGTACTACTTTGTAGAGCATAGCTGGTATCTTTTGTATAGCATGTAAGAGTTTGAGCTACTCTATCTGTATCTAACTAATCTTTTCTCCTGTAGGTGTCATCCAAAGCCACAGTTGATGAAATAGTCACCGGTCTGAAGACTTCATTAAGCTTCAGGGTTCCTGATAAAAACTCCGGAAAGGTTGGTTATTTTGGTATGGAGTAACGCCAGTTTTCCTGAAACATGGAAATTAATAGTTTAGAACTACATTTCACTCTTTTGTGGTGTACGCACTTTGCAGTCAAATTGCACTTTATAGTCAAATTTATTGCTAATCATGCTCAGTTCATGCCATACACATTATGCAGTTTCACAAAAACAGTGAGAACCCTTGAGGGATAGAGACTCCATGGTTATGGTCGCAGATTGCTCAATCATGTTTTGTCGTTGCTCTCGGATGCAAGAAGTCAGGCATTTTCTGGTGCAGTTTGTACTGCTGCTAGACGGTAGTGTTTTGCATATTCAATTTTTAGATTAGTCTTTTACTGTTGCACAAAACATGTGTATATACCTTTTGTGTATTCTACTTGTTCCTCTGTGTAATTGGATATTCAGTGTTATATTGTGAAGTGAACAACCACTCAGATTGCTGTTGCGAGCCGGCTGTATTGATTGTAGCTGTAAGCCGGCTCTGTTGTGAGCCGACTAAATTGATTAATTATTGCTGCGAGCCGGCTCAGCCGGCTATTTTTTTAATATTTAATTTCCTCATTGGAAACGGTTATCCACAACAACCGTTTGCAATTTGCATTTCACATTGGAAACAGTCATTTGACCTCCGTTGCCAATGAGCTCGTTCACATCAGTGACAGAGACGGGGACACGAACCCTTTCTCCGTTGCCGATGGGCTTTTTGGCCTGTTTCCGATGTGTCGTTCTGTACTAGTGATGGGAACTGAAGTACGCGCACCCGAGAGCAATCAAGGCACAAGTACTCCCAGACTTCACGACTAAGTGGATCGAAGCGCAGCTACCATCTGTCCCAGACTTATCCAACGCCTGGACCATGTACTTCGATGGCTCCAAGAAATACGATGGCGCGGGTGCAGGTGTCATTCTGATCTCACCTAAAGGTGACAAGCTCCGCTACGTGCTACAGATGACCTTCAAGAGACCAACAAACAACGAGGCAGAGTACAAGGGTCTCCTCCACGGCATGCGAATGGCCAAGAACCGCGGGGCCACTCACCTCATGATCTACGGGGACTCGAACCTCGTCGTGCAGCAAACCATGAAGGACTGCGACGCCATCGCGGACAACGTGATCGCATACCGGGACCTGTACAACATCATGGAGGGTAACTTTGAAGGCTGCGAACTGCACCATGTGGGCCACGAAAGCAACGAAGAGGCGGACATACTCGCCAACATTGGCTCAAGGAAGGAGAAGGTGCCCGACGGAGTCTTTCTCGAGTGCATCACGCAACGCTCCATCAAGCTAAAGCGGCCACACGAGCCTTCGACATCAACCTCGGGCTCGCCCGACTTACCAGCAAAGGACCAGGAGATGCCTGACACGCAACCCATCGAGGTATTGTTGATCGAACCTACATGGACTAATCCTTTTCTCGCGTACATGCTGCGAAAGGAACTACCAGAAGACCCGACAGAAGCCAAGCGCATCACTCGCCGGGCCAAGGCCTTCACGATCATCAATGGAGAGCTCTACAAGCGCAGCATATCAGGAATGCTGCAGCGCCGCATCGACCCAGAAGATGGCAAGGCCATCCTGCTCGACATCCACGCGGGTACCTGTGGGCACCATGCCAGCAGTAGCGCCCTCGTTGCCAAGGCCTTTCGAGCGGGATTCTACTGGCCTACCGCCATGCAAGAAGCTGAGGACATGGTCAAGAGATGCATCGGATGCCAGAAGTTCGCCACCAAGCCACATGCACCCGCATCCGAGCTCAAGACGATACCACTCGCTTGGCCCTTCGCCCAGTGGGGGCTCGACATGGTGGGTCCCTTGAAGAAGTCATCCCCTGGCGGACACAAGCACCTGCTCGTCGCAGTCGACAAGTTTACCAAGTGGATCGAAGTTGTTCCAATCACAAGTTTGACTGCCTCGTCCGTGGTCAACTTCATCAGGTCCATCATCTTCAGATTCGGCGTGCCCAACAACATCATCACCGACAACGGCACAAACTTCACAGCCGAAGAGTTCAAGATGTTCTGCGTGGACCAAGGCATCAAGCTCAATTACGCTTCAGTCGCGCATCCCCAATCCAATGGGCAGGTCGAAAAGGCAAATGGACTCGTCTGTCGTGGCCTCAAGAAACGCCTGTTCGTGCCACTCAGACGTGCTGCAGGAGCCTGGGTGGAAGAGTTACCAGCCGTGTTATGGAGCCTTCGCACCACACCCAACAGATCCACCCAGTACACCCCGTTCTTCACGGTCTACAGTGCCGAAGCGGTCATGCCACACGACATACGCTTTAACGCACCCCACGTAGTGCTCTATGACGAGTCAGACGCTGATGAAGCAATGGAGGATGATAAGGACATGCTCGACGAGGCTCGAGACATCGTGCTCTCCTGCACAGCCATATACCAGCAGAGCCTCCGCAACTACCACGGTCGACGACTGCGAGCCAGATCTTTCGTCCCTGGTGACCTGGTGTTGCAACTCAAGCAGAAGAAGGTGCACAAGCTCGCATCCCCCAGGGAAGGACCGTACATCGTCCCGGAAGTGTTGGATATATGCCCAAAAGGCAATGTATTTATACATGTGACAATGTATTTATACATATGTATATCTGATTCATACATTATTGATTCGTATTCTCTATGCTATAACTGCAGTGATTTCTAAATGCGTGATTTAGGGAAAAGCTCACCTGCACGTGTAGAGAATATGAATACGTAAAAAATACCCTAGTTCTTTTATGGACTAATTCTTAATGCTAGATGACGCGGCTTTTCCTAGTCATGGACATAGAGTTTATGTCAGCATCAAGGATGGCATATTATTGGACTATAATATGGCTGGGTCACCCAAGTGTTGGTATGCTAAGAGATTCCGTTAAATAATCTTTTTGTCCTTAGCTTTATCACAGAAAGGTTGTTGTATAACATGTCCTTGTAACCATGAGGTTATTGGAGTCATGCATATTGGAGGAGTTGCTTTGGTGCTGTAACCGTCACGGCCGTAACAGGGTGACCATAAAGGTAGTTGTTGGGTAGCTTCAAAGGTGTGTGTGTATCCTGATGTTCTGAGATGGGAAATTACTCCTCTAGGTTAAGAGAGATACTTCCAGGGCCCGCTCGGTATTATATACATATCCACTACATTCTGCAGACAATGCATGGTGAAGTTATACCGTGTGGGATATCATAATACGGCAACGAGTAAATGGAACTTACAGGTAACGAGATAGACAAAGATGATGTGAATCAATCCTTGATTGATTCATGGTATCATCACGGATCTATATCTCGGGTGAAGTTCAGTATCGTGAGTTATGGGATTGATATATGATAATCAATAGGTTCAACAGTAGAGTTATTCGCATAACGATAGCAGCCACACAGGACATCCTTGGAACTTTCACTGGCGAGTGATTGGTTGATACCCAACCAATTATAGCTACCCGTTATCGGACCTGTAGGGTGGACACACTTAAGCTAGGATTGGTTAGTTGTGTTATATGGTTGGTCTAGAACATGGAGACAGTATCATCGGCATGGTGCTTGCGTGATATGACATACCTTGTCAAGAGAGAAAGTTTGTGATAGAAGTTACTATCACGGTCGGATTTATTCCGAGGAGGTTTATATGGAGGATATATTTGTCCGGAGTATTTTGTCGGCGGACACTAGGTGTCCCGGATCATATGAAAGGAGTTTCATACGATAGGTAATTAATTCGGTGAATATTCTGTAAAAGGAAATATTCAAATAAGAATTAATATGACAAAGTATTATTTAATTATATGTTAATTAAATATTCATTTATTTAATTGATAAATAATTACGGGAAAAATATTAAGGTCACACCACCAAGTGGTGGTGGGCCAAGGCGCCATTTGGGGGCAACCCTGGCCGAACCCTAGTGGGCCGAGGCGGGCCACCCGCCAGGCGACGGCGGCGGCCGAGCGGCCAAGGAAGGCCGGCCTAGGGCGAGCCCCACCTGCCAGGTCGGTGCGCCGTGGTGGGCCCCACCCACCCTAGGTTGGTGTGGCCAAGGCGGGCCCCACCCGGCCGGCCGGTGCACAAGGAAGGGAGAGGGGAGGAGAGTTGGGGTCCAACCCCAACTCATCCTCCCATACCGAATTGGGCAAGGGGACTTTCCCCTTGTCCAATCTTTGTCCAATTGGACTAGGGGAAGGTTCCTCCTTCCCAAGTCTCCCTATCCCTTGGGCTCCTTTATAAACCCCACCCCTCTAGTTGTGGGAACAAGCAATTGCACATAATAGACACCAAATAGACAAGAGAGAAATCTCGCCTCAAGCTCTCAAGTTTAGATCTCTTCTAGTTGGATTAGAGGGACCTCTAATTAGAGGCGATCTATCCGATTAGACTAGATCTAATCTCTCTCTCCTTCTCATGTGTTGAGATCTCCACCTTCATATACACCAGCAGACTTCAAGCTTGGACGGCGAAGCCCTGCTGAACCTTTCCAGTGTACGTGTGCAAGCTCTCGGAGGGGTTCCTCATCATAGACGATGCACCCTTCAGCTGTTGAACAAGGTGGTGCAGCAAAGGAGAAGAAGGCGTCGGAATCTCTCTACCAGGCTTGGTTGAGAAGAGACCGCGTACGGCTACATCGACTACGTCATCAACACGTTCTTCCGCAATCTACGGTGTTGGTAACGTATACTAAACTAGATCTTTGGATCTTCGTATTCGCATGTATCTTGATAGTAGATCCTGGAATAGGGTTGCGTAGCAATACGTGAAAATTTTAATTTACCGTACGCGCAACCCAATAGTGGTATCAGAGCCGATCTATGCGTAGATACATGATTTGATCTAGAGCACATGGTATGTGCGGGCACCGCATAAGTTTGTGCGGGTATGTTATTGAAGAAGTTGCTTCTAACATTCAGTTTATTTATGGATGCTTCCCAATATATCACTTTAAGAATTGTTTTCGATGGTATAGTTAGATCTTTACGAACTTCTGGCAATCCGCGGACCTTCCGGCTGCTCCTAGTATGCTTGTTGGAGCCAACGAAGTGCTTCAGTAGCTTCGGGTCTATCTATAGTTGGATTCGTTGACTTGGTGGTGGAAAGGGCATGTGGACTAGTCCACATGGGGTCACGCGCACCAGTGAAGTTTAGATTGGGAGCTGGAACGTTTTCATAACGTGGGCCCTCAGTCACCCCGCAAAGTCAATCTAGCAACATGAATAAACATGCTTGGTGAGGACCGTAGGTTTCCGGTTGTCCCGTTGATCCTACAAGCCACGCTAAAATTTGCAAACAAACGTTAGAGGAACGTCTAACTTGTTTTGCAGGACATGTGATGTGGTATAGTCATAAAATGTTATTTTGTTGACTAACCCTTTTTGTTGTGGCCGGCGTGCCGTTCTTATTCATCGAGCCATGGTGGTAGTGGAGGATAGGAGAAGGCATGCAAGTGTCGTGAACCTCGACGTGGCCACGCCGATGGAAGGTGCCACCGGCGGATGGAGCAAGAAAGACTATACTACATCACACAAGTGTTAATTTACTAGTGATCGTTTTATATGTGTTTTTTCTTGTTCTTCCCTTGATTGCGCAGTAGTGTGATTATTAGGGAGATTCCTCGGTAGCTTCCAAAGTTTAATTACTTAAAGCTAAAATTGAAAATATCAAGGAGTTCGTGCTCATCCAATCGCTGCACCGTCAAACCGGATGCTTGTTGCCGTGCGACCTGTATCCAGGAGTAATGTGCACCAAGGGTTCGGGAGGCGGGCACGGACCGTCCTAGCAGCAATAGCGATTGGTTGTCTTGACGTCTAGGCATAACTAGTTATGAGTTCGGAGCACTACATCGAAAGATGAAACGAAAATCACGGCAGGAAGTGATTGGTCTGTTGACCTACCCCTTCGTCGTAGTTGAAGACATGTATCCATGATTCAAGTACTGAGGATTGTGGATTTCGTAATACACTAAGTTGATCCTGAGGAATATTAATTTTAGTGGGAGCACTTTACATTTAGTTTTAAATTTAGTGCCAGAAAATAATTATGAACATGTCTAAGTGAACTTAATTGTTGTAGATCAATGGCTAAGATAGCACCCACGTTTAACCTTGGACCACTGATTGAGAAGAAACCCCTGACTGCAAATGGGAGCAATTATGCTGATTGGATTCACGCCCTAAGGATTGTTCTTAGGAACGCGAAGAGTGAGTATGTTCTAGATGGGCCGCTACCGCCCATGCCGGCGGTGGAGGCGCCACCAGCTGAATTCGAGGAGTACACCTTGAAGAGTGATACTGCCATATCGGTTCAGTGTCTCATGTTGACATGTATGGACCCTGAGTTGCAGAAGAAGTTTGATAACACTTCTGCATATGACATGATTGTCGCACTCAAGGCCATGTACCAGACTCAGGCTAAGACTGAGCATTATGAAATAACGAAGGCATTGTGGTCATGTCACATGGCAGAAGGAGGCTATGTGAGCGAGCATGTAATCAAGATGTTTGGTTATGGTACGAGGCTTGAGGCGCTGGGATTTCCAATTCCGGCCGAACTAAGTATAGATTTGGTGTTGGCTTCCCTCCCCCCGTCTGGTTTCATCATGAATTACAACATGAATGGGTTGGAGAAGACACCAAATGAGCTGCTTGCAATGTTGAAAACTGCCGAACCTAGCATGAAGAGGGAGAACAATCAAGTATTGATGGTTACCCAAACCGCAAAGTTCAAGAAGAAGAGAACAAAGAAGTCTAAGCATGCTAAGGCATCAGAAAAGACTACTACTACAACTCAAGAGGAATCCGAGTGCTTCTTATGTAAAGAGAAGGGACACTGGAAGAGGAACTCACTAGTATAGAACGACACATTGGATACCCCTCTATGGCAACAGCAAGAGTTAGGCGACGGAAAAATGAGCTCCGTGTGCTTCCGCGAGTCCGCGCGTGCGCTAGTCGGTCGATGGGCCTGACACAATGGTAACGGAGGCTGAAAAGATCTCCGTTGCACATATATAGGCAACGGAGGAAAGAATATCTCCGTTGCTGATATTGCCACATCAGAAACGGAGATCGGTCTATCTCCGTTTCCCTTGTGAAGGCACATTAAGCGGTGCCAGTATTAATATCTCCCACTCCAGTACTGTATCTCACTCTCACTCTCAGTCTCACTCTCCCCAGTTCCTAACCCTAGCCGCACACGCTCTCCTCCTACTTCACCCATCGATGGCGAACCCCTCCGGCACCGACGGAAGTCAGGATGAAGCATCTTCCTCCTCCCACCCTCCGAGGCGTAGCCCGGATCTCCCCTACAACTGGGGCGAGATCCCCGGCGACTGCGGTCGCGAGTTCATTCTGAGCCATCAAATCCCATCCGGATCCACGGCGGCGGCGGCCACCGACGCCCGGATCTCGTCCTCCTCGGACGATGAGGACGAGAATCTGGAGGTTGGTCTCCTCCTCTCTCGCGCCTCCTTTGAGCGCGAGCGCGCCGAGGGTGTCATTCGGGCGTCTGCGATGCAGAGAGCTATCCACATCTTCGCCGCCGAGCACGCGATAGAAGCCGCCGAGGAGGCGTTGTTCCAGACACGGCTCCGGGCGGCCATAGACTGCTCTCTTCTCCCTGGCCAGGGCCCTGGGCCAGATGCGGCGGCGGCAGCGGTGGCGGCGGCGGAGGAGGAGGATGAGGAGGAGGAGGACGCTCCGGTGTTCGAGCAGGATGAGGTCTCCTCTGGCAGTGGCTCCGGCGCCGACGCCTGGGACGCAATCCGCGACGGAAAGCGACCCCGCCTCGCCTAAGGTAAATGACCGCTCTCTTAGCTACTTATTTAGCTCGGTTTGCTCTATTAGTTAGCTCTGTTAAGCTATGTATTTGCTATGTTAGCTACTTATTTAGCTCGGTTTGCTTTGTTTAGCTATGTATTTGCTATGTTAGCTACTTATTTAGCTAGGTTTGCTCTGTTAGTTAGCTCTGTTCAGCTATGTATTTGCTATGTTAGCTACTTATTTAGCTCGGTTTGCTTTGTTTAGCTATGTATTTGCTATGTTAGCTACTTATTTAGCTCGGTTTGCTCTGTTAGTTAGCTCTGTTCAGCTATGTATTTGCTATGTTAGCTACTTATTTAGCTCGGTTTGCTTTGTTTAGCTATGTATTTGCTATGTTAGCTACTTATTTAGCTCAGTTTGCTCTGTTAGTTAGCTCTGTTCAGCTATGTATTTGCTATGTTAGCTACTTATTTAGCTCGGTTTGCTTTGTTTAGCTATGTATTTGCTATGTTAGCTACTTATTTAGCTCGGTTTGCTCTGTTAGTTAGCTCTGTTCAGCTATGTATTTGCTATGTTAGCTACTTATTTAGCTCGGTTTGCTCTGTTCAGCTATGTATATGCTATGTTAGCTACTTATTTAGCTCGGGTTGCTCTATTAGTTAGCTCTGTTCAGCTATGTATTTGCTATGTTAGCTACTTATTTAGCTTGGTTTGCTCTGTTAGTTAGCTCTTCAGCTATGTATTTAGCTCGGTTTGCTTTGTTTACTGCTTATTGGCTCTGTTTATTAGCTTTGTTTGCTGTTTTTGATAAAGAATATTCGTTGTTTCAAGGGCTTGGTGGATGCTTGGTGACGATGCTGCTGCCGTGAAGACCTAGGAGCGGGGCTCCATACACGGTGCCGTCACCAGGAGCAGTACATTTTGCGCAGCAGGAAAGACAGTAGATGTTCATCTGGCGGCCGTGAAGACATAGGAGCAGAGCTCCAGTCACGCGCACTGATGAACTTTTGTAAAGCATGGCGTACAGGAATACGGTGACGACCGGGCGGCCGTCTAGTGGCATGGAGCGGGGCTCCATCGACGGCACAGCTCGTCACCGTGTTTTTTTTGTTTTCCTGTAACCCTTATTAGAAACGGTTATTAGCAAAACTCCGTGTCTAATGTTAAATACATCAGAAACAGTTTATCTCCTCCGTTGCCATTGTGAGGCTTCACATCAGTGAAAGAGGCGGGGACACGGACCCTTTCTCCGTTGCCGATGGGTTTTTTGGCCCGTTTCCGATGTGTCGTTCTGTACTAGTGACTGCAAGAAATTCCTGGCTCTAAAGAAGAAACCTTCTAAGGGCAAGAAAGGTATAAGAATTATACCTAAATGATATTTGTCAATCTTAATAGTAACTCTGGAAATATCGGTTGTTAATTTATTATGCAATGATATAGGAGAAACGGCAAGTAAGATGGTAGAGGAGTAAAGGTGGTGATGTGCGTCAAGCTCGGCGCATGAAGTTTCATCCACAAGATGAAGGCATCTCCAATTTACTTTTCAAAGTTTTAGTTTAAGAGATTTGAGGGTCTTACCCTAAGGATATTTTTTAATAGGATCACATTTATGGCGATGAAAGTACTCTTGTGATTTTGTGAGATTTTATCTCTCATTTATCAAAGAATATTTTGGATCAATCCCTTCGTGGATTATCAAGTTACAAATCTCTTGAATTATGGAAATATCATTTGTTCTAAGATATATTGTGAAGCTATTGATACCACCTTCGTGTGGCACTATTGTCTCAAATAGATCATAGTAATATGATGGAAGGATTTTGAGATATTGCACATAGTGAAGTTAATCAATGATGAGTTTTGAGATAGTCAATATTTATTTGATATCTTGGAACTACACAATATTTTTTTAGAAATATTATCTTAGTAATATGATGAATGGAAATTTATTTCGATTCATGTATTTGATCAAGTTTGATTAAATTAATTGCTAAGAAATTGTTGCTTGCAGAATAATTCCAAGAAATCCAATTACAGTATTTATTGCATTGTTTTAGTTTTAGCACAAAGTAAAGTCTTTAAAGGAATTCATGTCATGGTCTTGAAAGATAGACATAAAAGGACATGATAATTTTAGATACTTGGAATTTCTGAAAAGAGGTTCGAATCTAAAATAAAGAAGACTTAGGAATATTTGTCTTATGAGTTGTGTCATAGTTTTGAAAGATAAACATAAGGAGACACAAAGAATTTGGGACCTTAAAGTTTTATGAAAGATTGAAACTTGATCCTAAAGGAGGAAGATAAATAGAGATTTATTTTGTTTGTTGTTCCAATAAGTTAATTGGAAATCCTTTTGCAACCACCACATAAGTGACAATGTTTTGCCACTAAGATATATGTGATTCTTGAGGAATTCATTCTTCTAAAGAATTCTAGTGGGAGGATAGTGAAATCTTGAAGAGATTATTTGAATCTTCGGAAATAGTTATCAGTTGTTACGCAAGCGGAAGCAATTCCAATTGACAAGTCTTTTAAACTAATGCCGAGAGTCTATGCATTTAATGCATGACGTCTTGTCAAGATAAATTCACTTAACCAGAATAGTGTAACATGTGAGTTTCTAGGAAACTTAATATGTCAAAACAAAATAAAGAAAAGGATTGTGCTAGAATAAAGATCCCAATAGATTATGACTTAGATGTCATATAGAAATTAATATCATTGTTGTTGAGTTATGATCATGGTTTTAAAGGCGTCCGCCTAGGCGTCTAAGGCGTCCGCCTAGGCGTCAAGGCGCCCCCCTCCGCCTTGGAAAAACGACCGCCTTAGGCGCCTAGGCGCCTAAAGCGTCCGCCTAGGCGTCGCCTAGGCGCCAAGGCGCCCCCACTTCACCTTAGGACGCCTTAACGCCTTAAAAACCATGGTTATGATAAATTCAATAAGGATTTTTTTGTTAGACGAAAAGATGATCACAAAGTTGTGTTGATCAAAGGAAAGTTTTATGATAGGAAGTTTATATGAGATATTGACAAAGACATATTCCTTTTCAAAAAGGAAAGATGGATCGAGGTTGTGTACTTAGTACAGCTCGAGGGTCTTTTGTTAATTGAATATAAATCAAATCATAAAAGGAATATATTTATCTTGGACAAATAAATGATATTAAAAGAAGGAAACAAGAAACAAAGTTTTTGTTTTGAGTTTCAAGAAATAAAAGAAAGTCATAGTTTCATTTAAATCAGTGGGAGCTTAGTTATATTGTTCAAGTTCAAATAATGTAATATTATAGATTGTTTTGTTTTGTTTTGATACAATGTGTAGTGTTATTAAAGGAAATTAATAACATGCATATTTGGAACATATTCGTCACATCATATATGGAAGTTGCCGTATATTGATGAGATATAATGTTGCGGAAATTTCATTGAGGGTGTTTTAAATATTATTCAAAATACGAGAGAATGTAAATTCTCATAAAGTTTAAGGAAATTCATATACAAGAACCATGGCTGTTTCATACGGTGGTGATCATGATCAATTGATTTGAAATCTTGATCATAAAGGAATTTCTTAAGATGTGAAATTTTAAGATCAAAACAAAGTAGTCAAACTTGATTGTTGACAAGTTGAATTTGATAAAAGTTCAATTGACTCCAATTAAGATGAGGATTCTCCATAAGGTGTATTTTGAAGAAGTTACTTCAAAAGTGAGAAATATTCATAATGTAAGAGTTGCATTGGAAAATCTTATGAGATAAATATAAAGGTTAAGACAAGGATTAGATGACGAAATTTTCTAAATTTTGTGCATCACAAATTCTGGGTATGTTTATGTAAAACATTAAGTCTATATTACGAAATCTACAACAAGTGGCAAAGACAGTGGGAGCGTAAAACTTCCATGATGAAGGGTTGTCTAGGTGTGGTTCTTTACGAAGAAGACAACTAATTGGTAAAACAATAAAATTGTATTCTTAGTAAAGGTTCCAGTGTTTCGCCTAGAATAACCAGGCTACAAGTGATCATATGATCAATTGAGGTTATGCATGAAAAGATGTATATCTTTTTGCATAAGAAATATAAAGTTCACATAGTCACCATTAGGGACTAAATAGACAAATGTCAACCACAGAAGGGTGAGCATGAGAAAACACCGAACATCTGTCTAGATGTTGAACGTACGCAAACTAAACATTGCCAGTTTGTGCAAGTGGGAGATTGTTGGATATATGCCCAAAAGGTAATGTATTTATACATGTGACAATGTACTTATACATATGTATATCTGATTCATATATTATTGATTCGTATTCTCTATGCTATGACTGCAGTGATTTCTAAATGCGTGATTTAGGGAAAAGCTCACCTGCACGTGTAGAGAATATGAATACGTAAAAAGTACCCTAGTTCTTTTATGGACTAATTCTTAATGCTAGATGACGTGGCTTTTCCTAGTCATGGACATAGAGTTTATGTCAGCATCAAGGATGGCATATTATTGGACTATAATATGGCTGGGTCACCCAAGTGTTGGCATGCTAAGAGATTCTGTTAAATAGTCTTTTTGTCCTTAGCTTTATCACAGAAAGGTTGTTGTATAACATGTCCTTGTAACCATGAGGTTATTGGGGTCATGCATATTGGAGGAGTTGCTTTGGTGCTGTCAACCGTCACGGCCGTAACAGGGTGACCATAAAGGCAGTTGCTGGGTAGCTTCAAAGGTGTGTGTGTATCCTGATGTTCTGAGATAGGAAATTACTCCTCTAGGTTAAGAGAGATACTTCCAGGGCCCGCTCGGTATTATATACATATCCACTACGTTCTGCAGACAATGCATGGTGAAGTTACACTGTGTGGGATATCATAATATGACAACGAGTAAATGGAACTTACCGGTAACAAGATAGACAAAGATGATGTGAATCAATCCTTGATTGATTCAAGGTATCATCACGGATCTATATCTCGGGTGAAGTTCAGTATCGTGAGTAATGGGATTGATATATGATAATCAACAGGTTCAACAGTAGAGTTATTCGCATAACGATAGCAGCCACACAGGACATCCTTGGAACTGTCTCTGGCCGGTGATTGGTTGATACACAACCAATTATAGCTACCCGTTATCGGACCTGTAGGGTGGACACACTTAAGCTAGGATTGGTTAGTTGTGTTATATGGTTGGTCTGGAACATGGAGACAGTATCATCGGCATGGTGCTTGCGTGATATGACATACCTTGTCAAGAGAGAAAGTTTGAGAGAAAGTTTGTGACAGAAGTTACTATCACGGTCAGATTTATTCCGAGGAGGTTTATATGGAGGATATATTTGTCCGGAGTATTTTGTCGGCGGACGCTGGGTGTCCCGGATCATATGAAAGGAGTTTCATATGATAGGTAATTAATTCGGTGAATATTCTGTAAAAGGAAATATTCAAATAATAATTAATATGACAAAGTATTATTTAATTATATGTTAATTAAATATTCATTTATTTAATTGATAAATAATTACGGGAAAAATATTAAGGCCACACCACCAAGTGGTGGTGGGCCAAGGCGCCATTTGGGGGCAACCCGGTCGAACCCTAGTGGGCCGCTTGCGGCCCACGGCGGGGTGAGGTGGCGCGGCGGCGGCCCAAGTGGCCGAGGCGGGCCAGCCTAGGACGGGCCCCACCCGCCAGGCGACGGCGGCGGCCGAGCGGTAGGTCGGTGCACCGCGGTGGGCCCCACCCGCCCTAGGTCGGTGCGACCAAAGGCGGGCCCCACCCGGCCGGCTGGTGTACAAGGAAGGGAGAGGGGAGGAGAGTTGGGGTCCAACCCCAACTCATCCTCCCATACCGAATTGAGCAAGGGGACTTTCCCCTTGTCCAATCTTTGTCCAATTGGACTAGGGGAAGGTTTCCTCCTTTCCAAGTCTCCCTACCCCTTGGGCTCTTTTATAAACCCCACCCCTCTAGTTGTGGGAACAAGCAATTGCACACAATAGACACCAAATAGACAAGAGAGAAATCTCGCGTCAAGATCTAAAGTTTAGATCTCTTCTAGTTGGATTTGAGGGACCTCTAATTAGAGGCGACATATCCGATTAGACTAGATCTAATCTCTCTCTCTCTCCTTCTCATGTGTTGAGATCTCCACCTTCATATACACCAGCATACTTCAAGCTTGGACGGCGAAGCCCTGCTGAACCTTTCCAGTGTACGTGTGCAAGCTCTCGGAGGGGTTCCTCGTCATAGACGTTGCACCCTTCAGCTGTTGAACAAGGTGGTGCAGCAAAGGAGAAGAAGGCGTCGGAATCTCTCTATAAGGCTTGGTTGAGAAGAGACCGTGTATGGCTACATCGACTACGTCATCAACACGTTCTTCCGCAATCTACGGTGTTGGTAACGTATACTAAACTAGATCTTTCGCATGTATCTTGATAGTAGATCCTGGAATAGGGTTGCGTAGCAATACGTGAAAATTTTAATTTACCGTACGCGCAACCCAATAGGAAGCACTTGGCAAAGGTGCCTACCGCCTGAAGAACTCGAAGACATTGGAGCCCTGCAGCAACCCATGGAACGCTGCGCAGCTCCGTCGTTTCTTTGCCTAGTCGACACCCCAATGTAACTGTACTCACACGCCAATAAGCAGCAGGTTTCAGACGCGCTCTTTTCCTTTCAAGGTACCTAAGGGGACTGGTAGGTTTTAATGAGGCGGCTTGCTAGCTTAATATATGAAGTGGTTCGAAGAAACAAGCTCTTTCCTTTACTTTTTGCAATCAAAAAGCAACAACAGACCTAGGCCGCACATGAGCACTCGGGGGCTGCGCCATACAGGTTCCTAACCAAAAACTTAGGCCGCACCCGAACGCTCGGGGGCTGCGCCACACAAGTTCAAAAGAAAAAACTTAGACCGCACCCGAACGTTCGGGGGCTGCGCCACACAAGTTCAAAAGAAAAAACTTAGGCCGCACCCGACCACTCGGGGGCTACGCCACACAAGTTCAAAAGAAAAAACTTAGGCCGCACCCGACCGCTCGGGGGCTGCGCCATACAAGTCGAAAGAAAAGCTTAGGCCGCACCCGAACGTTCGGGGGCTGCGCCACGCAAGTTCAAGTGAAAAACTTAGGCCGCACCCGAACGCTCGGGGGCTGCGCCACACAAGTCGAAAGAAAAGCTTAGGCCGCACCCGAACGCTCGGGGGCTGCGCCACACAAGCTCAAGTGAAAAAGCTTAGGCCGCACCCGACCGCTCGGGGGCTGCGCCACACAAGCTCAAGTAAAAAACTTAGGCCGCACCCGACCGCTCGGGGGGCTGCGCCATACAAGTCGAAAGAAAAGCTTAGGCCGCACCCGAACGCTCGGGGGCTGCGCCACACAAGCTCAAGTAAAAAAAACTTAGGCCGCACCCGACCGCTCGGGGGCTGCGCCATACAAGTCGAAAGAAAAGCTTAGGCCACACCCGAACGCTCGGGGGTTACGCCACACAAGCTCAAGTAAAAAAAAACTTAGGCCGCACCCGACCGCTCGGGGGCTGCGCCACACAAGTCGAAAGAAAAGCTTAGGCCGCACCCGAACGCTCGGGGGCTGCGCCACACAAGCTCAAGTAAAAAACTTAGGCTGCACCCGACCGCTCGGGGGCTGCGCCATATAAGTCGAAAGAAAAGCTTAGGCCGCACCCGAACGCTCGGGGCTGCGCCACACAAGCTCAAGTAAAAAAAAACTTAGGCCACACCCGGCCGCTCGGGGGGCTGCGCCACACAAGTCGAAAGAAAAGCTTAGGCCGCACCCAAACGCTCGGGGGCTGCGCCACACAAGCTCAAGTAAAAAACTTAGGCCGCACCCGACCGCTCGGGGGGCTGCGCCATACAAGTCGAAAGAAAAGCTTATGCCGCATCCGAACGCTCGGGGGCTGCGCCACACAAGCTCAAGTGAAAAACTTAGGCCGCACCCGAACGCTCGGGGGCTGCGCCACACAAGTCGAAAGAAAAGCTTAGGCCGCACCCGAACGCTCGGGGGCTGCGCCACACAAGCTCAAGTGAAAAATCTTAGGCGCACCCGACCGCTCGGGGGCTGCGCCGCACAAGATCGAATGAAAAAGTTAGGCCGCACCCGAACGCTCGGGGGCTGCGCCACACAAGTCGAAAGAAAAGCTTAGTCCGCACCCAAACGATCGGGAGCCGTGCCACACAAGCATACAAATCAAAGTCTAGGCCACACCTGAATGCTCGGGGGCTGCGCCGCACAGGTGTAAACGATTTTTTTTTGACATATTCGAAGATGCATTTGCAATTACATACATCATATTCACATATGAGTTTAGAGGTCAACCCTCTCAATTACAAGTTACTAACATAGAACAAGTTTTTTACTCTCTCTACCACTTAGGTTCATCCTTGGGTGCATCCAGCGGACCTACAAGCTGCTCAGTGCGGCGCTGGACTTGTTCGACCATCTGTCTCGCATACGCCAAGGAATCAGCGTAATTCTCGGCGTCGGGCAAGCCATCAATAACTCTATCGAGTGGAAAGTGTGGCCGGTGCTTACGGAAGTATGCCAAGGCGATATTCGCTTCAGCCACCAGTTGAGCGTGGACGATCTGCTTCACGGCCGCACCATTTTGAAACTGGTCCATCAGCGCAGATATCCCTTGCGGCTGCGGATTATGGGGAAACATCACCCGGTACAGTTTCGACAAGGTCTTCTGGCACCCTATAAGTAAGATCGCCGCACGCCAAGTGCGGTCCAACATCAGAGCCAGCACCTTGGCCTTGGGAGTATCAGACCAGAAATATTGAGCACCCGAGGCAGTGCCCTTCGCCTCTCGCTCAACACGTTGCTGCACACGGAGCTGTTCAGCCTTCCAATCAGGGTTCACATCTGCAAAGCAACCAAGCAAGAAAAGTTACAATTTCAAACTCGAAGACAACGCTGTACAAGTCGAAAGAACCGATTTAGGGTACTTACTCTGCAGCTGTCGACAGATCAGATCCATTTCACTAAGCAAGTATTGCTCGCGCTCAGTTGAAGGAGCAGGTCGCGCCCTCAGCTGGTCGAGTTCTTTCTGCTTATCCTTCAGCAACTTCTCCAAGTTGACGATCCGCCTCCTCATCCAAGATATCATTTTCTGGTCGTTCCGGCTTTGAGTGAGACGAGGACGACGTTCGACCCTTCGCCGAGGAGTAGTTGGTGTGGGAGCAGCCTCTGGCCAGTCGACTCGCCCGGAATCTATGTTCGGCTCATCCTATTTAAACAGTCAGGAAAAGTCAAGAATCAAGAACTCAGACATTGCACAAGCCAGCAGAGCAAAAGATACTTAATACAGCGAAGATTCGACTTCATTAGTTCAGGCAAATGTTTACATTACAAAATAAAAGGCCTTAGCAGCGAGAAGCATCGAATTTAGGAGTTCATTACAATAAGACAAATTCAGGCAGAAGGATACATCTAGCCTATGACACTAACTCGGACATCGATCTACTTTTGCGAGCCGCCGCTTCAGCAGCCTTGGCGACTCGCTTTTCAAAAAGAGACACGACTTCTTTCGCCAGCCTGCTTGCCTCCGGCTTCACCGCACTCAGCGACTGCGTCTTGCCATCAGGCCTCTTGGGTAACTGGCTAACGACTTTGTCAAAGTCACCTGCAACCTGATGCCCTAGCAATAGTTGGAAGGTGAGCTCCGAGCCGCGTACCGTCTGCACGCGGGTGTATTCCGCCATGATTGTCGACCCGGTGCCGAATGGCGAGGCCAGCGTGTCGATGTCACTTGGCGCTGGCTTGTTGGGGAAGATGCCCTGGTGGACAGTCGCTAGAGCTCCAGAAGACTTGGCCATTGTAGTCGAAGCGTCGGCGCAAACCCTGTCGACAAAGCCTACAGCCTGCTCCAAGGTATTGTTGTCGCTGGAAGAGTCGGCAGGAGGAGCACCACCACAAGCACCTACATCAAGGTAAAGGATCAGCATTCGATCGACAAATAAGAAGCAAGAGCACATCAAAAAGTAGGAAAAGACTTACGGCCAACAACGTCACTGAGTGCGAGTAAGCGCTCCACTTGAGTCTTCTCCGAGTCGAGCTATTCATCTTCGCGCTTTTTGGCCTCCTCGAGTGCCTTCTTGGCACTCTCGTTCTCAGCCTCTAGCTCGGTCATTCGGGTGGCCGCAGTTTTCTGATCAACTGTGAAGAACAGGACATTGAGACAGAAGGGAAGAAGCAAACATTCGAATATAACATTATGGGAAAGAGCTTACGCTTCGCCTGCTTCAGATCAGCCAGGAGTTGATTCCTCTCCTGCTCTAGAAGAATGTAAGCCTCGGCTCCCGCCACCTGCTGGCGATAGAAGGGCTGCAATGTATAGAAGTAAAAGTTTGAGTATGTGCCCAACTATACTAGTTGCACACAGCCTCGGGGGCTACTCCCATCGGGAGCACTGTTCGTGCTCCCAATGATTCAATCTACAGAAGAATACTTACATGCTCGAGCACATATGCTGGACTAGGTGTGGGGACGACCGGCTCCTCCAGGACATCAGAAGTCGAAGCCTTAGCCACTTCAGTCGTGGCCGTGGCACCCGCATCTGGAGTGTGAGGACCCCGGATTAGCTATCCGAGATACTCGTTATGTTTCCTGCAACAATCTCATGATCAGTCTGTTGTTGCACATAACTCGAATTGGCATCACAGAACACCCATAAATATCGAATAAATTACTTACTTGATTGAAGTCATAACTTCAACAGGTACTTGCAGCGGAAATCACCAAACCACGTGGGGCCCAAGTCACTCGCCTTAACCCTACAGGCAGCTGACTAGGAAGCGCCCTAGTTCACATTGACGTCATTGAAAACTTCTCCTTCGAATTGCTCCCCTTCAGAATCTGGCTAAGACAATAGCCAGGGACGAAACCAATATGAGTACATTTGATTGTACTCGCAAACTACCCCCGGAATGAGCATGCACTACTCTTTTTATTGCTTAAATAAAACTTCATTTGCTTTGAAAACTCTATACCCTTGTTGAAAAAGAAAGGAAGGCTTTTAGAACTTTTCCCATAAATCTGTCTTTGTAAGAAGTCTCTTTTAAAACGTGATCCCAAAAATACATCTTTGTTGAAAAAGGTAAGAAGTCTCTTTTATAAACATTTTCCCGAAAAATCACCATTTGGTTTGTTTCTCCAAAACTCCTCCTTTTTCGACCATAGCCCTCCATGGTCAATTCCTTCTCCAGCAACCTCATATCAGCACGACGGTATAGTCGCAGATACAACACATCTCCATTTCAGTTTCAAGTCTCAAAACTTTGCAAAACTTGCACATAGGACCGAGCAGTTCTTTCCAACTGTCCATATCCGAGGACTCGGCTATTCGAATAGTTTTACACTCTGCAGAGTTAGCACGCTTTTCCCACATCCATCCGGTAACTCATCGTGTCAGCCAAGTCCCGCCATACAAGGTGTATGCAAAGTTGAGTCACCGACCATAGCCTGTCCTTTGCTCGTGCTAGTATAGGACCCTACTGCTACGAAATTTTCAACCTTTCCATCGACACTCAGTCCAGATTCCCCGTCGGGAAACCTAAGTGTGAGGACTCGTAGTTCTGCCCGGCGAGCGAACCCTTCAATCATCCCACCAACGTGTTAGGACCCAGGTCAGGGGGTAGGTCACCAAACCATCCCCTCATGGAACAAGGTCATCCTCGTTGTTGAGGCATCCCAAACTAATACGAGCAAATTATATGACTACGCCCTTTCCCATAGGTGGGTAAATGTGGTCGCACAGGGTATTGGTTGTTCTCTAAGTACAAGGACACAATGTGCATTTTTCATAACCATCACCATTTCTCCACTTCAACACCGACATCACGGCATTCCACATTTATCCAAGTACTTTCAAAGGAGTTTTGAGTAAACAATAATTTTCCCATCCTATAGTTTGGAAAGGAATTTCCAGCTAATATCTCCATAGAGGGTGTCAAAATAATATACTTATATTTTGGAAAAGGGTTTTCAAAATCATAGCCTTTGTGGCAACACCACACAAATCCATTATGCTTTTTATAAGTAAAACATGTGAACCAAAATATTTGTATATAAATGCAAGCTCAGTGAAGTAGCTTGCCTTGCTTGGCAAAGTTCTCGGGTTCTTGTGCTTGTTGATCAAAGTATTCCCCCTCCTCGTAGACTCCGGCAACGTTCTTGTCTAAACGTCAAACAAGCAATACAAACAATCACTAAACTACTCAAGCAATCATCACCACATAACAATCATAAACATCACAAATAGCTACTGCACACACAAAGCAACACACTTTGGTTTCCATTTTATTTAATTAACTATTATTTAGTGATGTCTTAAATATGGCAGAAACTAGTGGTACAAGTTTAATTGCATAACTTGGGTTCTGTTGATCACAAAAATACAAACTAAAATTCTATAGAAAGCTACTGATGTGTAGAAGATAATACAATTGGGTTTGATTCATTTGGATTTATTAAACTCCATACATAATTGTTTTAATTCAGACACTTATTAATCAAGTTTTAGTTACCATTTAAGTTATGTTGCTCCTAAAATTAATTCCTTTTAAGGGTAACTAACATTGCTTAAATGTGATCTAGAAAAATTGGTCCTAACTCATTTGGATTAACCAATCATTTTCTATAATTGTTTTAGTCCAGAGAGGCTTGGTAATGTTTAATCTAATGCCAAATAATTAATAATGCTCAATTAAATATACAAAAATTAGGGGATCTAATTGATCAGAACACTAAGCTAACAAAATTGGATTGAGTTCATTTGGACTAATAGATCATCAGAAACAATTAATATGGTGATTTAAACCTTCTGTGGCATTTTAAATACTACTCTATTTTTAATATTCTAAACATGGTGAAACTAGTTTGGTTGCACAGAGAATTTCATAAGCTTTCTATAACATTTTCATTTGATTTATTTGGACTCATATTCCTCGAGTTATTGAATTTAAAAGGGAGGTCCAGTACTGTTTTTTTCCAGGGTTTTTAGATTTAAATAGAAAATCCGAATCGGTATGCAATCCAACGGCCCACGACGAATCCATCGTCGACGACCAAGAAACGGCGGTGCTGCCGTGGCCGGCGATGGTGGCGGCGGAGCAGGGCTCACCTAGGGCTCGGGGGACGGCGGAGACGGCGGAGATCGAGTGCAGAGAGCGAGAGGAAGGAAGATGGCGTGGTCGACGTGGCTCGGGGAGGTCCATAACGGCGTCGGCGAACTCGGCTGCTCCCTTGGGCACGATCCTTCGCCGGCGAGCTCCTGGGGCGTCCCTGTGCATGCAAAGAGAGGGGGAGAGAGCGTGAGCACTCGGTGGCGACAGAGAGCGAGCAGGACAGGGAGAGGAAGGAGAGAAAGAGAGGGAGAGCAGCACGGCCACGTCGTCTTCAACCTCGAGACGGCGGGGCTCGGTTCTGCGGCAGCAATCCCGCCCTCCTGGCGGTGCAGAGAGGTGTGAGGAGTGAGGGAGAGGGCCAGGGAGCGAGCGGAGAGGAGTGCAGCGAGGAGAGCAGCTCGGGCGCGGTTGGGGATTAAATAGCCGAAGCTCGGCTCACCGTGGTCGGGGTGCAGGAGAGGGCTAGGGCCCGAATTGGAGCGTCTGCGGGGTCCGGGAGAGGTAGGGGAGTGGTCCAGTCGAGTGGCGCTTGCCGGGGTGCAGAGGAGACAAGGATCGGCAGCGGCGGCATGCTCTGGCCGTGTGGTCGGGGAGAGCTGGGGGGGACAGTGAGGGAGAAGGGGGCGCGGTCGAGGAGGAGCAGGGTCGAATGCCGGCGCGGCGAGAGGGACCCGGGCGGCGAGGAGCGGCGGGGACACGTCCGCGGAGAGCACGGCGACACTGTAGCCACGCCGCGTTGCGGTTACAGGAGGAAGAAGATGAGGATTTTGCAAAGAGCCCCCTGGAATTCTTTTACCTTTTACATCTGAGTCCTTTTCCTATTTCTTTTTAAAACTAGTAGCGTTTTGGGATTTAAATTGGGGCACTTAAACATTTTATAAAAATTTGAGAAAATTCAGGTAGCCTCCCATATACATGTAGAAGCTCCACAAAAATTGGTATTTGAAAATAAAATGTTTTGAACAACATTTGTTCATAGGATTTTGTTATGGTATTTTTGGTAAATAATATTTTTTATCCCTTTAATATTTTTAAATCAAGTGAGAGATATGGTTTTGAACTTTTGGAACTTTCTTGACAAATATGGTAACTTCAAATAGTTTATATTTTCATAGAGAAAATATTTATTTGAAGGAAATAGAGAATTAGGGAGGGAAAATAATTTATTAAGACCATTTCTTTAACTCATGATCTTAATTTCCTTTTGTTAAATAATTTGAGGGTTTTAAATTGAAAAGTATGTTTACTTGAGGAGGGAGTGAGATTGAGTTGAAATGATTATTATTTCATCTCCTCCCTAGAATAAAGAAAAGTTATAATTGTTTTCATAAAATAGAGGAATGGTCAGAGAGGGAATTTTTATAAGTTCATTTCCCTAAATTTAGGATTTTAACCTGGGGTGTGAATAATTTTAGAGGGTTTGTTTTTATTCAAGTCACCCTCCCAATTTGCTGCCAAGTGTGTTCTAATTTTAATATTAAACACAACTGAGGAATTATCCTCACAAGCAACAAACACACAATATCAATAACACAATCATGACCACACAAACCAAACCACAAGAATAAATCATACCACCACCTCCACAATGCTATCTTGTGGAAAAGTGACCACTCCTAATTATGACAAGTTAAAGTTTAGGAAAATGTCTCCACTCCTAACTTAATAGTTTTCAAAAATGTTTGAGAATGGAAATATGTGGGGTAACATATTTCCCACTAGGGTTATTTTCAAATGGAGTGGAAATCAGAGTTTATAAAATGGGAGTTGCATACACATGCAAAAATATCAAGGTTGAAAGATAGATAGGAGATAGCATATAGATCTCCATATTTTTGGGGACACATGGTTTTGGAAATACTTTTACTTTCTCAAATAATGGGTATTAATTTTGGTTGTTGCTAAACCAAGTATCATTGAAATGGACTTTAGCCAGAAATAAGAATGGAAAGATATATGGAATATTTTCATGTCATAACATGATCACCAAAGTTAAATATACTTTTATCTTGGTGTGGTCTTTAGGTTAATATTTAGTGGTCAAACAACTTCAACATCAAGTCTCACAAGGTCAGACATAGCAATGGGAAGGAATCCACAACTATTAGTGAAACATTTCAAAAAGTTTTTGTTGGTTCTGAATTTTGGTTTTGTAAAACTAAGTTTTTCTTAGTTCCAAAATTTGGGATGTTACATGGAGCCTCTGGCTGTTTCTCTTCCATGGGAGGGGTAGAAGTGTGCTCCGTACCATGTGCGGGAGACACAGCGCCAGCGCGATCACTAAGGGACAATATAAAGGCGATCAAACTTCGAACAAAGCCACAGATAGCAATTCAAGAAAAGTTACTTTATCTTATCTCTTCGTCATCATCGCTGTCGATGGAGACAGAGGGCATCCTGCCAAATTCCAGAGGTTGCACTGAGTCGAGGGGATCTACACTCAGCGGCTCCTGAGGGTCCTTCGTTTCCTCGGTGCTCGGAGAAGAAGAACCCGTGTCGTCATCATCCTCCAGCGTAGTCGTGTGCCTCGAGGGTGAACTCGCAGCAGAGTCACCTTGTCGTGGGCGCTTCTGCGGCCGCGTCTCGTCTTCATCAACTTCGACCTCTTCCAGCTCTTCTTCAGGAGAATGAGCGGAAGGGAGTTCTTCTTCATCGTCTGCCGGTTCCTCTTCAGGGAACGCGGCTTCTTCATGTGGGCCATTCTCCATCAGTGGAGGAAGGCACTCGAAGCTAGGATGACCCTGTCATCTGAAGAAAATTCGAGTGAGAAAACAACAAAACAATGGAGTACTGCAATTACAGAAAGCAGGAAAATTTTACATCAGGCAGTCACCTCTCCACCCCATACGAAGTGATGGGGCACTTGATGTTGCATGGGTCAGCTGACCGCAGGCTGGTGATGGCCTTCACTTTCTGGACGACCTCGTCATCACTCAGCTCAGTCGAAGACAAGCGAGTAGGGTCGTTGGCACCTTGATCCTCCCACATCGGGTGGATGCGGGCACGCAGCGGCTGTACTTGCCTTTAGACGAAGGTGGCAATGAGGTGCACACCACCCGCCTCCTTGCCCAGCGACTTCAGCAAGCCAGCAATGGTTGACACCAACGGCTTCACAGTTGCCTTCTCCTCCTTCGACAAGGAGTGCGCCTAGGCATTCGTCTTCTTCAGCGGCTTGTTAGCCACGAAGTCAGGAAGCCCTGCCTGCTCGCAACTAACATAGAACCACCATTTCCGCAAGCCTTGGACGGAGTCGGATTTCTTCATTTGGAAGAAGGCAATGGCGCCGCGCACCTGGATGCCGAAGCCTCCGACGGGGTAGATGATGCGCCCCTTCCCGACGTTGCGCTTCACGTTGAAGATTTTCTTCCACAACAGCCAGTTGGGAGCAATCCCCAAGAAGCACTCGCAGAACATGAAGAAGCTCGCGATACTCAAGATACCATTGGGAGTCAGATCATGCATCTGAATCCCATAGGCATACAAGAGACCACGGACAAAATCGTGAAGGGTGAATGAAAAGCCCTGTGCAAGAAATCTACAAAACAAACACGCTCTCCATTGCGCGGAGAAGGGATTACCTCCTTCCCCGGGGCGCGTGTCTTCAGCTGCTCCAGTGGTGGGAGCATATTCTTCTCTCGAAGATCGTTAAGATCCGAGGCCTTCACTGAGGACTTGGACCAGTCGCAGTCCGTCTTCTTCAAATCGAGATCATCGGCGGCGGCCTTCTCCTTGCTCGCCATCTTGGCCTTCTTATCATCGGCCCTCTTCATCATGTGGGTGGATGAAGGTTCGCAAGCAGTAGCAATGGCGATGGAGCGCGAGGAGGAAGAAAAATTTGGAGCGGAAGCGGCGAGAATGGCGAAGGGATAACTTTCCCCACGCCGCGGTGAATCTAATATACCGAGGCAACGACGTATCACAACCATCCAATCAGCATCTACAAACGGCACGCTCCATCCAGCCCTAGACGTGGCAGACGGAGAACGCAACCGTCGCGAGCCACGCCGCCCACTACGCACGGGAAAAGAGGAAACCATCATCACGCCGCAAAATTTTCACGCAGAGTGGTCAAATCAGGAACCGCAAACGTCGCTGTCGTGGATTTGTCACGTCAGGTGTCATAGATGACTTCGTGGGTGTGGGATTACGCGAGTCAAGCATCTCCGAGCTTGGGATCGCAGGAACAAAGATCAACACAGATTTACCCAGGTTCGGCCCCCTCAATGTGAGGTAAAAGACCTACTTCCTGCCTACCCTAGATTGGTATTGATATGATAATCGAGGTGTTACAATGGAGGCGATCCGATCTGGTACTCGCCGTATGAACTAGGGTTTAGGGCTTGATAGCTTGACCCGCTCTAAGTCCTGCGAGTCCTCTTTATATACACAGAGGCTCGCTAGGTTACAAAGGAAACTTCCCCACAAGGAATATGTCCACAGAGGCCTACTCGGAGACTACTTGGTCTTCACGTCCTCCGGGATATGTCTTCTAGAACTTTCCCCTTATGGCGGTTCAATATTGGGCTTGCTCCCAAGTGGGCCTTTGTCCGTGCGAGTAAGTAAGTCGCACTGGGCCGCGGTTAATCCAGAAAGTATTCCCCCGACATTAGCCCCCAAGCGTGGCCTGAACTTCATAGTATTTCTTGATCTTGAATGTTTAGGCCGCGCTTTTCCTTATTTCGCGACTTATAATTGTGCAGGATTGGCCTTGACTCGCACCTGGAAGATCATCTGACTTCGTGAGCTTCTTTGTTAGAGCCTGATAGCTTCAGAACTTGATGACGACCATCTTCAAATTTTTGATGATAATATATGTAGCCCCCAAGGATTGAGAGGATGTAATGTGGTAATCATCTCAATTCTTCTCAGAGAACTCTGAAGGTCATCACCTGTAACTTGATATCATGAATAAAACAATTGTTAAGATACAAGTAATTGTAATTGGTGTTGCCGTACTATAAGCAGTACATCGACCTCTAGTTAGGCCATCTGAATCCTTAAGTGGGCACTCGCGCGACTCAGTATTTCCTAGGAACATGTGTGTTCAGGGTCGAGAGCGGCCATGATAGGCAATCAAGCTCGATTGACGCCACACCCCAGTACTTTGGCCACATAATGCGAGTAGCAATCCAACTTAAGGTAAATTTGATAATTGCCAATAAATTGGCTGTTTCAGGGTAACAAAGACCCCAAGAAACATAATGATATTGCCATGATAGGCTAAGCTATGATAAGCTTTGATTATGATGACACATAAGGTCGCGCCTAGGTGGCAACCGAGTGTTATACATAGGGTTGGATCGCGCGTAGGTGGCGATCCATGGTGATACATGGGGTCGGTCGCGCCTAGGTGGCGACCAGAGATGATACAAAGTTTACGGCCGCGCCTAGGTGGCGGCCGGTTTCTGATACAAGGGTCGATCGCGCCTGGGTGGCGATCAGATGTTGCATAGGTCGCGCCTAGGTGGCGACCAAAGTTGAAGTTCTAGCCCTGAGTGGCTGTGATGATACTCAGCTATAAAGCTGGAAAGGATGATGCTTGGCTCTGATTAGCCTTTTCTTATGTATAGTACGGTCGCAGGTGTGCGACGTTCCAAGGGCGAGGTGCCTCGAGACGATCCTCGAAATCATGGCGTTCGCTGCTTTCTTCCCTTACATCCAGCAGGTAGTACGACCCATTGTTTAGCTTCTTGCTGATGATGTAGGGTCCTTCCCATGGAGAGGACAGCTTATGCATTCCCTTGTGATCTTGTTTAAGTCGCAGTACTAGGTCGCCTTCTTGAAAGGTGCGGGTTTTGATGCGTCTGGCATGATAGCGTCGCAAGTCTTGTTGATATACGCTGACCTTGATGCTGCCAAGTCTCTAACCTCTTCTAATGTGTCCACCGAGTCTTGCCGAGCTATCTCATTATCTGTCTCGATGTAAGCCGCAACTCTTGGTGAATCATGTATGATGTCGCTGGGCATGACTGCTTCTGCTCCATAGACCATGAAATATGGTGTAAATCCTGTGGATCTGTTAGGGGTTGTTCTTAAGCTCCACAGTACTGCTGGCAGTTCTTCCACCCAACATCCTGGAGATGCTTCGACCTTTTCAATAAGGCGCGGCTTAATTCCATGGAGAATTTCCTGGTTAGCTCGCTCAGCTTGTCCATTGCTCTGCGGGTGTGCTACTGACGTGAGGTCCAATCTTATCCCATTGTCTGCGCAAAATATCTGTGTAGCCCCTTCAGAGGTGTTGCTCCCATTGTCTGTAATGATACTATGGGGGTACCAAGCGGAATATGACCTTCTTCAAGAACTTGACTGCTGTTTCAGCCTCGCAATCTCCCACAGGTTCTGCTTCTATCCACTTTGTGAATTTGTCCACCATGACCAAGAGGTGAGTTTTTCCGTTTGAAGACCGTCTGAAGGCCCTACCATGTCAAAACCCCATACGGCAAAAGGCCATGTGATGGGTATTGTGCGAAGTGCTTGAGCTGGCATATGATCTTGCCTAGCGTATCTTTGACATCCATCGCACACTCTGACAATTTGCTCTGCATCTGCTAATGCTGTTAACCAGAAGAATCCATGTCGGAACGCCTTTGCCACCAAAGATCTTGACGAAGCATGATGGCCACAATCGCCTGAATGAATTTCGTGCAAGATTTTTCGTCCCTCTTCTGGTGAGACACATCTTTGGAATGCTCCTGACACGCTGCGCTTGTATAATTCATTGTTGATGATTGTATAGGCCTTTGATCGTCGTATGATTTTGCGCGCCTCAATCTCATCTGGCAGCACTCCGCGACTTAAATATGCCATGTATGGCTCTGTCCATCCTGGCTGTTCATGCAGGGCTGCGACTAAAGTTGAATCATCCTCTGGCTCTGCAATGTCAATCTCTGCTGGAGGTTTGACTGATGGATTGTGCAGTTCATCCAGGAAAACATTGGGTGGGACTGACTGTCTGTTGGATCCAAGCCGAGACAGGGCATCCGCAGCTTCGTTTTGTCTCCGATCAATATGTTCAACTTGGTATCCAGTGAAATGTCCAGCAATTCTGTCCACCTCTTTCTATATGCAGCCATGTTCGCATCCTTGCTGTCCCACGTTCCAGAGACCTGCTGTGCCACCAAGTCTGAATCGCCAAAACAGCGTATGCGACTGATGTTCATCTCCTTTGCTATACGTAGACCATGAAGCAGTGCCTCGTACTCCGCCACGTTATTTGTGCAGTTGAAGTGTATCTGTAGCACATACCGCAGCTTGTCTCCCTTGGGAGATGTTAGAACAACTCCAGCCCCCGAGCCTTGCAACTGTCTTGACCCATCAAAATGCATGGTCCAGTATTTGGTTTCTGCCATGCTAGGAGCGACTTGGATTTCTGTCCAATCGTTAATAAAATCTGCAAGGGCTTGCGACTTAATTGATGTGCGGCTCGTAGCTGATGTGATGTGGTCCCAACTCGATCGCCCACTTAGCGACTCTTCCAGTAGCTTCTCGATTACGAATGATATCTGCCAATGGTGCTGAACTAACCACAGTTATTGGATGCTCTTGGAAGTAGTGCTTCAGCTTGCGACTCGCCATGAACACTCCAAACACCAACTTCTGCCACTGTGGGTAACGCTGTTTGGAAGCTGTGAGGACTTCGCTCACGTAATATACTGGTCTCTGGACAGGGTATTCCTTTCCTGTTTCTTGTCTCTCCACAACCATGACAGCGCTCACAGCACGGGAATTTGCCGCTATATAGTAGCATTGGCTCTTTATCCTTTGGAGCCGCCAGAACTGGAGCATTTGTCAATTGATGTTTCAAGGCTGTCAGAGCTTCGTCGGCCTCTGCGTCCCAAACGAAGGTGTCTGATTTTTTCAACAGTCTGTACAAAGGTAGTGCTTTCTCTCCCAATCTTGATATAAAGCGACTCAAAGCTGCTACGCACCGGTAAGTCGCTGCACATCTTTTATCTTTTCTGGCTTTTGGAGATCCATCACGGCCTTTATCTTGTCAGGGTTGGCCTCAATGCCTCTTTCTGATACTATGAATCCCAATAGCTTTCCTGCTGGTACTCCAAAGACGCACTTTGTGGGGTTGAGCTTCATGTTGTATTTTCTGAGATTTGTGAATGTCTCTCAGATCACTAAAGATCCTGGCCAACTTGCGACTTAACCACAATATCATCCACGTAGGCGTGAACGTTGCGACCTATTTGCTCATGTAGACAATTCTGAATGCATCTTTGGTAAGTCGCACCTGCGTTCTTCAACCCAAAGGGCATGCTGACATAACAAAAAGCTCCAAAGGGTGTGATGAAGGACGTCTTTTCTTGGTCCTCCTCTTCATTTGATTTGATGGTAGCCTGAATAGGCATCCAAAAAGCATAACAGCTCGCACCCAGCAGTTGAATCAATCACTTGGTCGATTCGCGGTAAGCAAATGGATCCTTTGGACAAGCTTTGTTAAGACTGGTGTAATCAACGCACATTCGCCATGTACCGTTCTTTTTCATAACCAATACTGGGTTTGCCACCCACTCCGGATGGTATACCTCTGTGATGAATCCTGCAGCCAGCAAGCGAGCTATCTCTTCTCCTATTGCCTTTCTCCTATCATCGTGGAAACGCCGTAGTGGCTGCTTCACTGGTTTAGCCGCAGGGTTCACTTTGAGGCTATGTTCTGCTAATTCTCTTGGTACCCCTGGCATATCTGACGGCTTCCATGCGAAGATGTCCTTATTTTCCTGGAGAAAAGCGACGAGGGCCTTCTCCTGCTCTTCTTCCATGTGTGCTCCAATGCTGGTTTGCTTGGATGAGTCGCCAGGAACAAGATTTATCTGCTTAGTGTCCTGGGCCGCTTTGAATTTCATTGGTGGCTCGGCAGATGGCGTGGTAACCACACTCATGTCGTTTGGGTCCACCTGCGACTTATAACCTTTTAGCTCTTCCGCGGCACAGGCGGATTCTGCGAAGGCCGCATCTCCCTTTTCACATTCTATTGCTTTTTCTCTATCTCCATACACTGTGATGACCCCTTTTGGTCCTGGTATCTTCAACTGTAGGTACACGTAGCATGGCTGGCCATAAACTTAGCAAAGGCCGTTCTTCCAAACAAGGCGTGATATGGGCTTTGGAATTTTACCACTTCGAAGCATAGGAATTCGCTTCTAAAGTTTCTTCTGTCCCAAAAGTTACCCCTAGGGTTATTTTCCCCGCTGGTCGTGCGGACCTTCCTGGGACAATGCCGTGAAACACTGTTGACGTGGGCTGCAGGCTGGAATCCTTGAGTCCTAGACGCTGGAACGTATCGTAGTACAAGATATTAATGCTGCTTCCCCATCCATAAGCACTTTGGTCAGCTTGTATCCTGCAACGTACGGCGCCACAACCAGTGCCAACTTGCCAGGTTCCCGTACTTGTGGCGGGTGATCGTCGCGACTCCAGGTTACTGCGTGTTCTGACCACCTTAACCAATTGGGTGTTGCTGGTATCACGGCGTTCACCTGCTGACTTCTGCGACTCAATTTCTCTTCCCTTTTGGAGTATCGATAACTATTGTGTGATACTGCCCCGTTTGCCTGGGGTTACTGTGCCGTGCTGCCCAATATTTGTGTTATGAGCCGCACTAGGGTTTCCTTCATGGGAATTCCCCCGTTGTGTTGGCTCTCTTCTTTCCACTTCTTGTAATAGTGGCATTGCGCCTTGGTATGATCCGCTGGCCGTCCATCGCCTGTCGTATGAAGGTCGCATGGCCGGTTGAAAACTTCTTGCATATTGATTGGACGGGAGCCGTATCCTCGACCCCTTCCACGCTGGCCTCTGAATCCTCCACGCGCATTGGCGACGAGCCCTGAGTGACCATCTTCGCTTTTGCGTTTGTTTTGATTCGTTGTTGTGGCTTGTTTGCTGCTGCTGGGGCTTGTTGGAGTTTTTCTTTCCTTTGGCAGCCTCCTCTTCTTCTCCGTCTGACGCGTCTCTGGTTTTATCTGAGCCGGCATATTTGTTAGCCGCAGCCATCACCTCGCTGAGGCTCTTGACTTTATCCTTCATGCGACCCAGCTTATGAATCAGCGGCTCGAACTTGCAGTTTTTCTCCATTACCAGGACGGCTGAGCTTGGTGGTATATTATCTGAGGAGTGTATTATTTCTGCCACCCTTTTCATCCAATGGCGACTTGACTCGCCTTCCTTCTGGACAAACGCTCGAGGTCTTCTATATTGCAGAGTCGCTTGCAAGTTCCTTGGAAGTTTTAATGAAGGCATCCTTCAGTTCCTCCCAAGTGTTTATAGAGTTGGGAGGCAAATTTTGCAGCCATATGTGCGCTGTGCCTTCTAGCATCATGTTGAGGTACCTTGCACATATTTCTTCTGAGGCGTTAAGAATGCTCATCCCCATCTCGTAATTGTTCAGCCAGGTGGTTGGATCCATGCTGGCGTTATAGTTTGCCACCTTGCGTGGCCCTTGAAATCTTCGGGAAAAGGTTCCGATCTGATCTTTTCAGTGAAACATGCCGGCCCCTTGAGTCGCGAGGACAGGGCTGGGCGCGCCCGCAGGATTATCTGCGGGCCGTGTTTGCACTACTGGCATATTTCCTGCGCTTCTGCGACTCGCTCCTGCAACCTCTGTGCGACTCCTGTTGCGTTCTCTGGCGGCCTGCTTTGGACGCTCCTTTCCGCTGCAATCCTGTGACTGGCTGGTATGAGGGGCAGCCGCGCTTCGGCTTCCGCCCTATTGGCTTGTTGCAGGACCGCTGTACTTAGCATCTGGATCGCGCGCCGCGCCTCAGCATTGACCGGGTCGTCGCCTGTCGGTACCATCTGAGTCAAGATATTAGCCGCAGCATACATGTTATCGACAGGATTCTGGTAGTGGCCCTGCGGGGTGTGAAACCTCCTTGGCTGTTGCTGGGTCTCTTGATTTGTTGGTACCCTTCCTTCCACAATCGTCTGGATTCCCGTTCCTGCGGCTGGGTGAGCGGGATTTCCACTGTTGGTTGAGTCGCGCGCAGTTGTGTTTGCGGGTCAACCTGTCGTTGAGTCGCAGCCAGCGCGGCTACTCTTTGCCGCTCCTGTTGGATTCCTTGGTTTATCTGATCGATCTACGGCGCTCTTCTTCCATCCTCCGACCTCATACAGGAGCTCGGCCCTGGCGGCCTCAATTTCTGTTGCACGGAGGGCGGCGTTCGTGGCTGACACAGGGACAAGAAGTGGGTTGCTCGGGGGTGCCGATACCTCGGTTTCTCCAGCAGTTCCTGATGCACCTTCTACTCCAGCCGTGTAAACCGCAACTTGCGCCATCTCTTGATCTGGTGATAACGCGATTTCCGGTGGGCAACCCCAGCAATTTTCTTCAAAGGCAGATACAATGGACCCAAACTCTTGCGAGTCCATGCTTTCGACGGATTCTTCCCCATCGTCGGCGACTCCTTCTATTGAATCGCCTTCTCGGACCGAGTTAATGGACCTGCCGCCGATGAAGCCAACGAAGACGTTGATGGATCCAAACGGGATGACGTGGCCGGTCTCCAAGTAATCTGCTTCCGGTCCCCAGCTTGAATCGTCGATGAGGGGTGTGCCATCGACCGTGATGATACGGCCAACAACAAGATCTTCGCTCCCTTCATGGATCCTGCGCGGAACGTGACGCTCTTGACCGCAGGCCCCACGGTGGGCGCCAACTGTCGTGGGTTTGTCACGTCAGGTGTCATAGATGACTTCGTAGGTGTGGGATTACGCGAGTCAAGCATCTCCGAGCTTGGGATCGCAGGAACAAAGATCAACACAGATTTACCCAGGTTCGGCCCCCTCAATGTGAGGTAAAAGACCTACTTCCTGCCTACCCTAGATTGGTATTGATATGATAATCGAGGTGTTACAATGGAGGCGATCCGATCTGGTACTCGCCGTATGAACTAGGGTTTAGGGCTTGATAGCTCGACCCGTTCTAAGTCCTGCGAGTCCTCTTTATATACACAGAGGCTCGCTAGGTTACAAAGGAAACTTTCCCCACAAGGAATATGTCCACAGAGGCCTACTCGGAGACTACTTTGTCTTCACGTCCTCCGGGATATGTCTTCTAGAACTTTCCCCTTATGGCAGTTCAATATTGGGCTTGCTCCCAAGTGGGCCTTTGTCCGTGCGAGTAAAGTAAGTCGCACTGGGCCGCGAGTCAATCCAGAAAGTATTCCCCGATAGTCGCCGCAGGTCAACACTGACAGCGGGATCGAAGTGTCATGTCCCATCGATGGCAGAGAAGAAAACGTCATCCATGACGTCAGCATCAAGAAGCAACGCAGTAAGCCACGAGGCTGAGAAAACACTCGAACACATTCGAGTCACACCAGTAAGCCTTCAGGCTGATCAAACACTTGAACACATTCAAGTCACACCAGTAAGCCTTCAGGCTGAGCAAAACACTAGAACACATTCGAGTCACACCAGTAAGCCCTCGGGCTGAGCAAACACTCGAACCCATTCGAGTTACACGAGTAAGCCGTCAGGCTGAGCAAGCATTCGAAAAAGTGCAAACACATGGTAAGCCAAACAAGCTGAAAAAGGACTCTGATTTGTCAGTGATTTCCTAGATTACTCCATCGGGAGGGGTTCAAGAATTTTTTTCGACTGAGATATTTTTTTGAGATTAACCTCAATTACAAGCAATTTAGCTTAATCTCGGGGGATACTCCCATCGGGAGCACTGTTCGCGCTCTCGATAGAATGCAATCGAAATTTTCAAAGGATTGGGCTGCTCAGCCGCACATCACATGTTCGAGTCATCAACTCAAGATGAAGCACATCAAGGCAGTCGACAAGCGTTCGACTCGTGAAGAAAGGCGTGCACAGAGAAAGGAGTCCTTACCCGATTCTACGATTCGAGCAAGTACTCGGGGGCTACTGACGTGGGCCTACCTTTCGGGTGCCCCACTATGAGATACCTAGTGCACGCCAAGCCTCAAGATTAGCCACTGCAGGCACGTGAAGGGCCCAACAAGGACAACGTACGTCCCAAGGAAGTCGAAGCTTAGGTCGGTAGATACTTACCAAATCTTGTAAACTTAACCGACATCGAACTCCTGAGACCTAGCCTCCATATAAAGGCTAGGAGGGACCTCTGTCGAGGGGACATCCATACTGACCACCGAAACCCTAGCGAGATCGCCATCTCGCCGGGATCGCCATTGTAACCTTCGACTCCATTAATACAGATCAGACAAGCAGGAAGTAGGGTATTATCCTCTGGAGCCTGAACCTGGGTAAATCGCCTTGCTTGTCAGCCGTGGTAACTACCAGCACTCACAATCTCTCCCCCTTCAATCAACCTGGGTACTCGAACCTAGGATCTGCCGAGGTAACCCCTCGACAGGAAGCCTCTCTGATTTCAGTAATTTTATACAGATAAGGTAGAATCAGTTCACCTGGCAGACGTGCAGCTGCATGGTCGGACACACAGGAATGTTGTTTCAGTTGTTGTCTACATGAAATGCTACCCATGGGTTCAAATTGCTCCATTTGTGTTTTAAGTTGAATAGTAGGTCCTACAAGATAAACATGAAATATATGTCACAAATAAAATCTTAATTTCCCATTAAAAATAAAGAACATTGAAATTTTATAAATAGCTGTAGCAACCACAGAAAATTATGACAAAAATAGCACTCTTTTACCTTCTCCTTTGACAAGAAGATCGATCTCTGTCTTCATATGCATAGGTGTAGATATCTTGCCAGGAGTTTGTTGCACACAGGAGTGAGTACCAGCATACCCTCGTGACCATTGTCCAGCAGGGTTTACTCCCGTTGTACTACATGTCGTGGGTTTGTCACGTCAGGTGTCATAGATGACTTCGTAGGTGTGGGATTACGCGAGTCAAGCATCTACAAGCTTGGGATCGCAGGAACAAAGATCAACACAGATTTACCCAGGTTCGGCCCCCTCAATGTGAGGTAAAAGACCTACTTCCTGCCTACCCTAGATTGGTATTGATATGATAATCGAGGTGTTACAATGGAGGCGATCCGATCTGGTACTCGCCGTATGAGCTAGGGTTTTGGGCTTGATAGCTTGACCCTCTCTAAGTCCTGCGAGTCCTCTTTATATACACAGAGGCTCGTCAGGTTACAAGAGTTCTACACGAAGCCTGATTATCTTTCTTGTCTTCCAAGGCAAGTTTGCACCGACCTTCTGGAACTTTCCTTTATCGAGTCGCGATGCGAGATTGGCCCATCTTTCACGTGGCCCAATAATGATAGCGCAGCCTTAAGTCGCGGGTTAATTTCCCCCGACATTAGCCCCCAAGCGTGGCCTGAACTTCATAGTATTTCTTGATCTTGAATGTTTAGGCCGCGCTTTTCCTTGTTTCGCGACTTATAATTGTGCAGGATTGGCCTTGACTCGCACCTGGAAGATCATCTGACTTCGTGAGCTTCTTTGTTAGAGTAGCCTGATAGCTTCAGAACTTGATGACGATCCATCTTCAAATTTTTGATGATAATATGATGTAGCCCCCAAGGATTGAGAGGATGTAACGTGGTAATCATCTCAATTCTTCTCAGAGAATTCTGAAGGTCATCACCTGTAACTTGATATCATGAATAAAACAATTGTTAAGATACAAGTAATTGTAATTGGTGTTGCCGTACTATAAGCAGTACATCGACCTCTAGTTAGGCCATCTGAATCCTTAAGTGGGCACTCGCGCGACTCAGTATTTCCTAGGAACATGTGTGTTCAGGGTCGAGAGCGGCCATGATAGGCAATCAAGCTCGATTGACGCCACACCCCAGTACTTTGGCCACATAATGCGAGTAGCAATCCAACTTAAGGTAAATTTGATAATTGCCAATAAATGGCTGTTTCAGGGTAACAAAGACCCCAAGAAACATAATGATATTGCCATGATAGGCTAAGCTATGATAAGCTTTGATTATGATGACACATAAGGTCGCGCCTGGTGGCAACCGAGTGTTATACATAGGGTTGGATCGCGCGTAGGTGGCGATCCATGGTGATACATGGGGTCGGTCGCGCCTAGGTGGCGACCAGAGATGATACAAAGTTTACGGCCGCGCCTAGGTGGCAGCCGGTTTCTGATACAAGGGTCGATCGCGCCTGGGTGGCGATCAGATGTTGCATAGGTCGCGCCTAGGTGGCGACCAAAGTTGAAGTTCTAGCCCTGAGTGGCTGTGATGATACTCAGCTATAAAGCTGGAAAGGATGATGCTTGGCTCTGATTAGCCTTTTCTTATGTATAGTACGGTCGCAGGTGTGCGACGTTCCAAGGGCGAGGTGCCTCGAGACGATCCTCGAAATCATGGCGTTCGCTGCTTTCTTCCCTTACATCCAGCAGATAGTACGACCCATTGTTTAGCTTCTTGCTGATGATGTAGGGTCCTTCCCATGGAGAGGACAGCTTATGCATTCCCTTGTGATCTTGTTTAAGTCGCAGTACTAGGTCGCCTTCTTGAAAGGTGCGGGTTTTGATGCGTCTGGCATGATAGCGTCGCAAGTCTTGTTGATATACGCTGACCTTGATGCTGCCAAGTCTCTAACCTCTTCTAATGTGTCCACCGAGTCTTGCCGAGCTATCTCATTATCTGTCTCGATGTAAGCCGCAACTCTTGGTGAATCATGTATGATGTCGCTGGGCATGACTGCTTCTGCTCCATAGACCATGAAATATGGTGTAAATCCTGTGGATCTGTTAGGGGTTGTTCTTAAGCTCCACAGTACTGCTGGCAATTCTTCCACCCAACATCCTGGAGATGCTTCGACCTTTTCAATAAGGCGCGGCTTAATTCCATGGAGAATTTCCTGGTTAGCTCGCTCAGCTTGTCCATTGCTCTGCGGGTGTGCTACTGACGTGAGGTCCAATCTTATCCCATTGTCTGCGCAAAATATCTGTGTAGCCCCTTCAGAGGTGTTGCTCCCATTGTCTGTAATGATACTATGGGGGTACCCGAAGCGGAATATGACCTTCTTCAAGAACTTGACTGCTGTTTCAGCCTCGCAATCTCCCACAGGTTCTGCTTCTATCCACTTTGTGAATTTGTCCACCATGACCAGGAGGTGAGTTTTTCCGTTTGAAGACCGTCTGAAGGGCCCTACCATGTCAAAACCCCATACGGCAAAAGGCCATGTGATGGGTATTGTGCGAAGTGCTTGAGCTGGCATATGATCTTGCCTAGCGTATCTTTGACATCCATCGCACACTCTGACAATTTGCTCTGCATCTGCTAATGCTGTTAACCAGAAGAATCCATGTCGGAACGCCTTTGCCACCAAAGATCTTGACGAAGCATGATGGCCACAATCGCCTGAATGAATTTCGTGCAAGATTTTTCGTCCCTCTTCTGGTGAGACACATCTTTGGAATGCTCCTGACACGCTGCGCTTGTATAATTCGTTGTTGATGATTGTATAGGCCTTTGATCGTCGTATGATTTTGCGCGCCTCAATCTCATCGTCTGGCAGCACTCCGCGACTTAAATATGCCATGTATGGCTCTGTCCATCCTGGCTGTTCATGCAGGGCTGCGACTAAAGTTGAATCATCCTCTGGCTCTGCAATGTCAATCTCTGCTGGAGGTTTGACTGATGGATTGTGCAGTTCATCCAGGAAAACATTGGGTGGGACTGACTGTCTGTTGGATCCAAGCCGAGACAGGGCATCTGCAGCTTCGTTTTGTCTCCGATCAATATGTTCAACTTGGTATCCAGTGAAATGTCCAGCAATTCTGTCCACCTCTCTTCTATATGCAGCCATGTTCGCATCCTTGCTGTCCCACGTTCCAGAGACCTGCTGTGCCACCAAGTCTGAATCGCCAAAACAGCGTATGCGACTGATGTTCATCTCCTTTGCTATACGTAGACCATGAAGCAGTGCCTCGTACTCCGCCACGTTATTTGTGCAGTTGAAGTGTATCTGTAGCACATACCGCAGCTTGTCTCCCTTGGGAGATGTTAGAACAACTCCAGCCCCCGAGCCTTGCAACTGTCTTGACCCATCAAAATGCATGGTCCAGTATTTGGTTTCTGCCATGCTAGGAGCGACTTGGATTTCTGTCCAATCGTTAATAAAATCTGCAAGGGCTTGCGACTTAATTGATGTGCGCGGCTCGTAGCTGATGTGATGTGGTCCCAACTCGATCGCCCACTTAGCGACTCTTCCAGTAGCTTCTCGATTACGATGATATCTGCCAACGGTGCTGAACTAACCACAGTTATTGGATGTTCTTGGAAGTAGTGCTTCAGCTTGCGACTCGCCATGAACACTCCAAACACCAACTTCTGCCACTGTGGGTAACGCTGTTTGGAAGCTGTGAGGACTTCGCTCACGTAATATACTGGTCTCTGGACAGGGTATTCCTTTCCGTTCTTGTCTCTCCACAACCATGACAGCGCTCACAGCACGGGAATTTGCCGCTATGTATAGTAGCATGGCTCTTTATCCTTTGGAGCCGCCAGAACTGGAGCATTTGTCAATTGATTTTCAAGGCTGTCAGAGCTTCGTCGGCCTCTGCGTCCCAAACGAAGGTGTCTGATTTTTTCAACAGTCTGTACAAAGGTAGTGCTTTCTCTCCCAATCTTGATATAAAGCGACTCAAAGCTGCTACGCATCCGGTAAGTCGCTGCACATCTTTTATCTTTTCTGGTTTTGGAGATCCATCACGGCCTTTATCTTGTCAGGGTTGGCCTCAATGCCTCTTTCTGATACTATGAATCCTAATAGCTTTCCTGCTGGTACTCCGAAGACGCACTTTGTGGGGTTGAGCTTCATGTTGTATTTTCTGAGATTTGTGAATGTCTCTGCCAGATCACTAATAAGATCCTGGCTAACTTGCGACTTAACCACAATATCATCCACGTAGGCGTGAACGTTGCGACCTATTTGCTCATGTAGACAATTCTGAATGCATCTTTGGTAAGTCGCACCTGCGTTCTTCAACCCAAAGGGCATGCTGACATAACAAAAAGCTCCAAAGGGTGTGATGAAGGACGTCTTTTCTTGGTCCTCCCTCTTCATCTTGATTTGATGGTAGCCTGAATAGGCGTCCAAAAAGCATAACAGCTCGCACCCAGCAGTTGAATCAATCACTTGGTCGATTCGCGGCAAAGCAAATGGATCCTTTGGACAAGCTTTGTTAAGACTGGTGTAATCAACGCACATTCGCCACGTACCGTTCTTTTTCATAACCAATACTGGGTTTGCCACCCATTCCGGATGGTATACCTCCGTGATGAATCCTGCAGCCAGCAAGCGAGCTATTTCCTCTCCTATTGCCTTTCTCCTGTCATCGTGGAAACGCCGTAGTGGCTGCTTCACTGGTTTAGCCGCAGGGTTCACTTTGAGGCTATGTTCTGCTAATTCTCTTGGTACCCCTGGCATATCTGACGGCTTCCATGCGAAGATGTCCTTATTTTCCTGGAGAAAAGCGACGAGGGCCTTCTCCTTCTTCTTCCATGTGTGCTCCAATGCTGGTTTGCTTGGATGAGTCGCCAGGAACAAGATTTATCTGCTTAGTGTCCTGGGCCGCTTTGAATTTCATTGGTGGCTCGGCAGATGGCGTGGTAACTACACTCATGTCGTTTGGGTCCACCTGCGACTTATAACCTTTTAGCTCTTCCGCGGCACAGGCGGATTCTGCGAAGGCCGCATCTCCCTTTTCACATTCTATCGCTTTTTCTCTATCTCCGTACACTGTGATGACCCCTTTTGGTCCTGGTATCTTCAACTGTAGGTACGTACACTTAGCAAAGGCCGTTCTTCCAAACAAGGCGTGATATGGGCTTTGGAATTTTACCACTTCGAAGCATAGGAATTCGCTTCTAAAGTTCTCTTCTGTCCCAAAAGTTACCCCTAGGGTTATTTTCCCCGCTGGCCGTGCGGACCTTCCTGGGACAATGCCGTGAAATACTGTTGACGTGGGCTGCAGGCTGGAATCCTTGAGTCCTAGACGCTGGAACGTATCGTAGTACAAGATATTAATGCTGCTTCCTCCATCCATAAGCACTTTGGTCAGCTTGTATCCTGCAACGTACGGTGCCACAACCAGTGCCAACTTGCCAGGTTCCCGTACTTGTGGCGGGTGATCGTCGCGACTCCAGGTTACTGCGTATTCTGACCACCTTAACCAATTGGGTGTTGCTGGTATCACGGCGTTCACCTGCTGACTTCTGCGGCTCAATTTCTCTTCCCTTTTGGAGGTATCGATAACTATTGTGTGATACTGCCCCGTTTGCCTGGGGTTACTCGCGCGCGTTGCCCAATATTTGTGTTATGAGCCGCACTAGGGTTTCCTTCATGGAATTCCCCCCGTTGTGTTGGCTCTCTTCTTTCCACTTCTTGTAATAGTGGCATTGCGCCTTGGTATGGTCCGCTGGCCGTCCATCACCTGTCGCATGAAGGTCGCATGGCCGGTTAAAAACTTCTTGCATATTGATTGGACGGGAGCCGTATCCTCGACCCCTTCCACGCTGGCCTCTGAATCCTCCACGCGCATTGGCGACGAGCCCTGAGTGACCATCTTCGTTTTTGCGTTTGTTTTGATTCGCGTTGTTGTGGCTGTTTGCTGCTGCTGGGGCTTGTTGGAGTTTTTCTTTCCTTTGGCAGCAACCTCCTCTTCTTCTCCGTCTGACGCGTCTCTGGTTTTATCTGAGCCGGCATATTTGTTAGCCGCAGCCATCACCTCGCTGAGGCTCTTGACTTTATCCTTCATGCGACCCAGCTTATGAATCAGCGGCTCAAACTTGCAGTTTTTCTCCATTACCAGGACGGCTGAGCTTGGTGGTATATTATCTGAGGAGTGTATTATTTCTGCCACCCTTTTCATCCAATGGCGACTTGACTCGCCTTCCTTCTGGACACAACGCTCTAGATCTTCTATATTGCAGAGTCGTTTGCAAGTTCCTTGGAAGTTCTTAACGAAGGCATCCTTCAGTTCCTCCCAAGTATTTATAGAGTTGGGAGGCAAATTTTGCAGCCATATGTGCGCTGCACCTTCTAGCATCATGTTGAGGTACCTTGCACATATTTCCTCTGAGGCGTTCAAAATGCTCATCCCCATCTCGTAATTGTTCAGCCAGGTGGTTGGATCCATGCTGGCGTTGTAGTTTGCCACCTTGCGTGGCCCTTTGAAATCTTCAGGAAAAGGTTCCGATCTGATCCTTTCAGTGAAACACCCGGTCCCTTGAGTCGCGAGGACAGGGCTGTGGGCGCGCCCGGGGTTATCTGCGGGCCGCGTTTGCACCACTGGCATATTCGCCTGCGCTTCTGCGACTTGCTCCTGCTGCCTCTGTGCGACTCCTGATACGTTCTCTGGTGGCCTGCTTTGGACGCTTCTTTCTGCTGCAATCCTGTGATTGGCTGGTACGAGGGGCAGCTGTGCTTCGGCTTCCGCCCTATTGGCTTGTTGCAGGACTGCCGTACTTAGCATCTGAATCGCGCGCCGCGCCTCAGCATTGACCGGGTCATCGCCTGTTGGTACCATCTGAGTCAAGATATTAGCCGCAGCATACATATTATCGACAGGGTTCTGGTAATGGCCCTGCGGGGTGTGAAACCTCCTTGGTTGTTGCTGGGTCTCTTGATTTGTTGGTACCCTTCCTTCCGCAGTCGTCTGGATTCCCGTTCCCGCGGCTGGAGTGAGCGGGATTTCCACTGTTGGTTGAGTCGCGCGCAGTTGTGTTTGCGGGTCAACCTGTCGTTGAGTCGCAGCCAGCGCGGCTACTCTCTGCCGCTCCTGTTGGATTCCTTGGTTTATCTGATCGAGCCTGCGGCGCTCTTCTTCCATCCTTCGAACCTCATACAGGAGCTCGGCCCTGGCGGCCTCAATTTCTGTTGCACGGAGGGCGGCGTTCGTGGCTGACACGGGGACAAGAAGTGGGTTGCTTGGGGGTGCCGATGCCTCGGTTTCTCCAGCAGTTCCTGATGCGCCTGCTCCTCCGGTCGTGTAAACCGCGACTTGCGCCGTCTCTCGATCTGGTGATAATGCGATTTCTGGTGGGTAACCCCAGCAACTTTCTTCAAAGGCAGGTATAATGGACCCAAACTCTTGCGAGTCCATGCTTTCGACGGATTCTTCCCCATCATCGGCGACTTCTTCTACTGAATCGCCTTCTTGGACCGAGCTAACGGACCTGCCACCGATGAAGCCAACGAAGACGTTGATGGATCCAAACGGGATGACGTGGCCGGTCTCCAAGTAATCTGCTTCCGGCCCCCAGCTTGAATCGTCGATGAGGGGTGTGCCATTGACCGTGATGATACGGCCAACAACAAGATCTTCAGCTCCCTTCATGGATCCTGCGCGGAACGTGACGCTCTTGACCGCAGGCCCCACGGTGGGCGCCAACTGTCGTGGGTTTGTCACGTCAGGTGTCATAGATGACTTCGTAGGTGTGGGATTACGCGAGTCAAGCATCTCCGAGCTTGGGATCGCAGGAACAAAGATCAACACAGATTTACCCAGGTTCGGCCCCCTCAATGTGAGGTAAAAGACCTACTTCCTGCCTACCCTAGATTGGTATTGATATGATAATCGAGGTGTTACAATGGAGGCGATCCGATCTGGTACTCGCCGTATGAGCTAGGGTTTTGGGCTTGATAGCTTGACCCTCTCTAAGTCCTGCGAGTCCTCTTTATATACACAGAGGCTCGTCAGGTTACAAGAGTTCTACACGAAGCCTGATTGTCTTTCTTGTCTTCCAAGGCAAGTTTGCACCGACCTTCTGGAACTTTCCTTTATCGAATCACGATGCGAGATTGGCCCATCTTTCACGTGGCCCAATAATGATAGCGCAGCCTTAAGTCGCGGGTTAATTATTCCCCCGACACTACAGTTACCAACCAATTTACCATCAGATTTCAGTCGGTTTTCAGGTGTAATCAGTCCAGTGACATCAAGAGCTGCTCGACTAGCATACCCTTGCAACGACTGTTCAAGAGAATTTAATCCCATTGAACTACAGTTACCGACCAATTGTCCTCGATTTTTAGTAGTTTTTCTGTCTTGATAGGTATAGATTTAGATATCTTTCCAGGAGTTTGTTGCACACGGGAGTGAGCACCAGCATACCCTGGTGACGATTGTTGAACATGGTTTACTCCTGTTGCACACAGTTACCAACCAATTTATCATCAGTTTTCAGACGTTTTTCAGGTCTAATCGGTACAGTGCCATCAGGAACTGCTCGACCATCATACCCTTGCAACGACTGTTTAAAAGAATTTACTCCCATTGAATTACAATTACCGACCAATTTGTCCTCAGTTTTCAGTAGTCTTTCAGGTTTAATCAGTCCGGTGACATCAAGAGCTGTTCGACCACTGACTGTAGTCTTCTTCAATTTCTCCAAGGATGGAGAACCTCCTGAGGCCTCATATTTGCTTGAACTACAATTACCCACCAATTTGTCCTCAGTTTTCATTAGTCTTTCAGGTTTAATCAGTTCAGTGACATCAACAGCTGTTCGGCCACTGACAGTAGACTTCTTCAATTTCTCCAAGGATGGAGAACCTCCTGGAGCCTCATATTTGCTTGAACTACAATTAACCACCAATTTGTCCTCAGTTTTCAGTAGTCTTTCATGTTTAATCAGTCCAGTGACATCAAGAGCTGTTCGGCCAGCCTTCTTCCATTTCTCCAAGGATGGAGAACCTCATGGAGCCTCATATTTGTTTGAACTACAATGACCCACCAATTTGTCCTCAGGTTTCATTGGTCTTTCAGGTTTAATCAGTCCAGTGACATCAAGAGCTGTTCGGCCACTTACAGCGGGCTTCTTCCATTCCTCCAAGGATGGAGAACCTCCTGAAGCATCATATTTGCTGAATACGTTTCCATTGGTATTCATCTTGCTATTGGTAGGACATTTGCCCACAGCTGTAGTACACAATAACTAAACTGTATTTCCTTCTTAAATCTTCATCCGAATCCTGTATTTCTGTACATTTTGCCGCGGTACCAATCTCTGGCTTAGATTCTTTCACCATGCTTGTATTTTCTATGTGGAGAGGAAATATTGTTAGCTCCACTGCATCATCATTTTGTGCCGGAGGATCTGTGTCAATAACTGGAATTATTTCAGACCTTACAGTTTTTTCTATGCTTGATGAAAGAAAGTTTGTTTTGCACTCTCCAATTGCCAAACTTCCCTCGCTGTTATCAAGAGCAACTGAGGGTCCACACAAAGCCCCACTACCAACTCCTTTAGGGTCTTCTTCTGTATTAGCAGTCATACAATTCGTATCTGAAGCCGCATGCAATGTTTTTAGCTTCTCTGTAGCCTCATTTTCTTGTGTTAAAGGAGTCTCATCATCAGCAATTAGAATTAGTTCAGAGCTCTTTGTTCCTTTGGTCCAAGTTTGCAAAATATCATTTCTGGTGTGCTTCCCATTGGACAAATCTATATCCTTCTCATATGGTGCTATCGAAGATCCATGTTCAACCCAACTTACTACTCTGCTAGGATCTTCTTTTGAATTTCCAGCCACATGGCGTGCTCCTGAAACTGCATTCACAGATTTAGCAGCAGTTTCCGTTTCATCAGGTGCATGGCATCCTTTCTGTTTCTTCCCACCTTGCCTTTCAACACTGAAACATACTCTTTCACAAGAATCCATACCAAAGACCCGCACAGAAAATCGAGACCTGGGAGTGTACTCAAACAAGAGGTAGTCTCCCAACTTAATCGAATGGTCTGAAACAAAATTGTTCCACCCCTCATGAAAAGCTAGGGAACCATCTACCTCTGATAACCTGACCCATGAAATATTTCGCTCCGAGTCTTGAATATTTACATGACGATTAGTTAAATCCTTCAATTTGGGTGCAACCGCTGGTGGCATCAACTGCACATCAATGAACGTAACGGAATATATTAATAACAGTGCATACAAAGAAGAGAAGAAAATAGAGAAGAGGGAAAAAAGACCATGATATGAACCAGAGCAAATGCTTACTAAAGCTGATCACATGATGAAAACTGATGATGAGCCAAACCTACACATACCAGGAATTCCTTGAAATTGTCATTGTACACTATCTTGATGAATGCGATGGTCACATTCCTCTCCTCCTTGTGACCACTTTGCACCTTCTGCTCCTTGTTATAGCCGGCGTTGTGTTCTTCAGCTTCCATCTGTCACCACTCCATGCCTTCTCACCCTTGTCCTTGGTTCGCATCTTCTTCTCCTTACTGAATATCTCGGTTGGGTTCTTCCTTTTGCTCCCCTTCTTGTTATTGATCATCGTCTGAGTTTTGTTCTCCTTGGATAGATCGAGTGGTGTATTCTTCTCCTTCTTCTTAATTTCATTTTTCTGCATCTCATTATTGTTGAACGGGTGTGGCTCGCTCTGCCGCTTATGCTTGCAATAATCATAAGTCCGTTTCTTGTGTCCACCATTGTGACTGCTTAGAATTGTCTTCTTACTATTGCTGTGCATGCTCTCCCTCTTATCCTTGTGATGATCACAACTATGCAACTTCTTTTCAGCGTTGTGAGTACTTGACATTTTCCTGCTCTTCTCCTTCGAAGAATCCTTATTCTTGTTGAAAGGGAGTGACTTGCTCCTCCTCTTATCCTTGTCATGGTCACCACTCTGAATCTTGTGCTCACGGCCATGACTGTTCGTGCTCGATTTCTTACTCTTCTCCCTCACAAAGGTTGGGGTGGGTGCCTTTCTATACTTTGCCTTATCGTTACCACCATGTATCCTCTTCTCACCCTTGTTTTTCGCCTTCTCATCCAACACCCTCACATCCTCCTTGTCGAGATTGATCGGCCATTTCCTTCTCTTGTCCTCCTTCTCCGAGACTGCAGTCGATGCACTCCATTTCTTCACCTTCCTGTTCCTCCTCTCCTCCTCCTCGTCATCATCATCATCGTCCTGATCATCGTCATCTTCCTCCTCCTCCTCATCGGCATCCACATCCACATCCTCATTATACTTGTTCATTTTCCTCCCCTCCTCCTCCTCCTCCTCCTCCTCCTCTTTGACCTTCCCACTTATATCACGGCTCCTGAGCCGGTCAGCAACACCTCCATTCATCATCTTCTCCTGCCCAAAAAATCAACAACACAAAAGCCCCTTAATCACCTCGAACCTGATAAGATGCCTCGTGTTACCTTCCCAAATGCCCCAAAACAAAACAGGACTGAATATACTTTGTAATGCCCTTGTGCCAGTTTCAATATTTTATTGCTACTTGACTTCCCTTAATCCCTCCCTAAACACACTACACGGATCTAAATTGAACATTGTGCCCCCTTCTCCACCGATTGGCTACGCCACACGGTCCAGCGCCGCACGAGCTAGCCTCCCAGTTATCTGCTCCCTCTCTTCGTTGCTGCCTGCCTGGCGCCACGCCGGCGGCAAGGAAAGAAGAAGGGCTCAGGGTCATTTCCTAGGGTTAGGGATGGCTAACCGGAGGGGACGGACGCCTGTCTGAGTCCGACGACGGCGAATCGGAGGAGTACGGCGAGAGGTAGAGGATGGAGAGGAAAGGGGAAGGGGCAGTCGCCAAAGTGTGGGCTCTGCAATCCTAATCCCAAACAACCGTATCACTCTCTCTCTCCCCCAGATGGGACTCCAAGGTGGCGAACTCGACCCTGCCGGAGCGTCGCCCCGCGCCGCGCCACCCAGGGTGACCGGGACGGAAGAGGGCGAGAAGGGTGGGTTTTTTTTTGATTATTTCACATACGAACACACCCCCAAAATCCAACAGTACACCGAGAAATCTCAATCAGGCCCCGAGAGAACTGGTAATGTACTACATTTTGCTCTAGCAGCAGAAAACTGACGATTTATCCCAGGAAACGCCCAAATGAACTGCATAAACAAATCAAGAACCCTCGAGAATCTTAAAAATCAAGAACCCTCGCGTATTGTCGAAAAAAGCGAATCAAGAACCGTCACCTCCAACTCTCTAGGTCCGGTGAGTCCTTTCCTTCACGGAATCAAGAGCATCGGGGGGATAACTAGCGAGTATCGCACTTCGCACTCTGCGCTTCTCGGTGAGCTAAGATGAACAGGCGAAGAGCTCGATTTTACTTTTTTTTAGAGTGAAGGAAGAGCTCGACGCCTCGATTCTGCCACTGCGGCAACCAGCGCCAGCGCATCCGTTTCCCGAAGCGGAAATAGGAGTACAACGGGAGGAAGCAGCTTGCAGTAGTGTAGTGGGTGGACGTGGAGCCCGCTTGTCAGCGAGGAAAGGGTTGAAAAGAAAGCTTGAATTGGCAGTGGGAAGTGGAAGCCCATCGCTGACTGTTGGCCTTCGTCTGGGCGTCGAGCGGCTACGAGCACTCGGTGCTACTGTCCTACAAATGCACTTTTTTTTTTTGCTTTTTTTGCGAATGCAATACAGGGTATTTGAAAGCTTCAAAAGTAGACATGGGAATGCTAATGTATAAAACCACAAAAATACAATGGAAAATGCAAAAGCTATGACTTTGTACATAGCACAACGTACTATAGTCCAATCCTCAAAAAAAAAACAATAAAGTGTAAGCCAGTTTAATCATCGACCGTAGAAGAACAAAAACAATGAATAATAATGAACAACTAGGCAGTGGCAAGTGGATAGGAAACTGCCTCACAATAATAAGCATACATAGTTTAAAAAGATGTTCCGACTAAACCAAAATTATGCACAAGAAATGTGCTTAATACGTAGATTCTCATACAATAGGGCCATCCCTTTTAACTAAATGGTGACACCTTTAAAGTATTGACTGATGCAAAACAGTAAACAATAAAACAATAAAGCCTCATAGTTAGCAACACTCCCCACTCCAAAGATGATCCCTCAGTACAGGGATCATGCACAACATCACAAGTATGTTATTTGTACACAATACTGGATGCTGTAGGGCATTCCTAGAATTATCTACGACACACATTAACCGTTGGCAACGACAAAATATGAGTGTGCTAGTGCCTCATGTAAGCCATATGCAGGGGAAGACCAGTTATAACTGGCATCCAATCTCCCACGGAAGCGTCAAATTAATCATCAACCTAATGACTCATGAAACTCTAAACAACAACTTATCCAAATGGCCGACAATGAAACCCTAAACGGTAAAACTGAAACAATACAAATAAGTATGAGTAAAGTAACCCAACCTTTTAAGGACGTAACCACATAATACAAGAGCAGTCGAAAAAATATATGCAAAATCAAACCATAAATCGGCATTTTTAGCGGGACTGGCTCAAAAGTACTTTCTGCATGCTCGTCGTGACCCAACATTGTGTGATGGTGAAAAATGAAGTAATTTTCACATTCAAAGGCTCCGGTTGACTTTCACCCATACTTCCAATCACACCATATAATGCCATCCCCTTTTGTTGCCAATATGTACTAGGTTGATTGTACCCTATTTAGAGTCGTCATATTTGAAATAGTTTTAGGGCCTGTTTGAAATGCAGGAAAGTAGAAACACAGGAATAAGAAATGTATATGAATAGGAAAGGAATGAACCTGTAAAACAAAGGAAAGAAAAACACATGAAAATCTTCAACTAGGTCGTTTGGAACACGGGAAGAGGTAAGACTTAGGAATCGAACTTAATTTACTAATTGATAGAATTTGCCTTGATACCGACGCACAAGACCTTGCAAGCCAATGTTCATTTACCTTGATTCACGCAATATCCAAGCGTCCCACGGAAGCATTCACCGACAGGCGGGCCCTCGCGGTACCACCACCTACTCCGGCAGCCACGGATGTGACAAATCACCCTCTCCCTCCCACGGCCCGCGGACCCCACCTGTCAGCTCGGTCTCTCCCCCGACATTCGCCGCCCCAGCCATCGTCTTCCCCAATTCCTTCTCTTCTTCGGCAGCGATGGTTTGATCGGATCCACCGGCCCAGATCCAGCGCCGCCGCGCCCGCCAGCGCCATGGCCGACCGCTCCGACTCCGACTCCTCCCCCAAGTCCGCTTCCTCCTCCTCCTCCGCCCGCCGTCGCTCCCCGCCGCGCGTCCGGGCACACTCCGACGAGGGCGGCAGCAGCGACGGCGTCCTCGTCGAGCTCCCCTCACAGGTATCATCATCATTCACCACCCCGCTCATGAGTCATCTCCATTTCGGTACCTGTGTGTGCCCGCATGAAACGCACGAGACGGCTTACGGAAGCTCCCGCCTCTGCGCTGCGCCGTGCAGGAAGGAGCGCGGAGCCCCGGGGCGGACCCTGACGCCGGCATCTTCGTCAGCATGCCCGCCGACGACACCACCAGCGGCGAGACGTTCGAGGACGCCCCCGATGACCTCGCCACGGCCACGGGCGGCTTCCGCTCCGCCCGCTCGCTCGATGAATCCATCACCGTCGTCGACTACCCCGACGAGTCCAGCGCCGCTGCCGAGTGCCGCAAGTACAAGGTACTGCTGCTTCGTTTCCCTCTCACACACTAGCTCAGTTTCGTATCATTTCAACGTGATTTGCCACCGCGCCAGAGCTAGTTTCTGACCGACTCTAAGGTCTGATATGAACTGGGTTTGGTTCAGGAAGAGAGGGAGGTGTTTGCGCGGGACACGGCGGCTCTCAGGCGAATGCTACAGGAGCTTGCGGGGCAGGAAGCATCAAGCTCGTTGCACACGGAGGATCCTGATGAGAGGGTGCTGGCATCGCCCACGCCGCTGCACTCGATGCTTGATGACTGCTCTAGGCTCGTGCTTGAACTGAATTCAGCGGCGCGGTCAAGGGAGCAGGAGGTTGACATCTTACGTGCTAGGACTGCAGAGGCTGATGTATCAAAGGAGGTTGTGGATGCATACCTTGGTTCGTTGAGGGAGGTTTCAGAACTAGCAATTGGTCGTATGGCTGCTTCGGTTGATGCCGTGCTTGGGAAAGACGCCGTTAGTTTGGAAGGTGCTGACCAGGACAGGTTATCTGTCGTCGAAAGGAAAACTTCGTTGCTAGCAGAGCGGTACGGTCAGCTCTTACTCGGCATCGAACAACTTGAGCAGGTTTTAGCAGAGGTTAAGCCTGGTTTTGTTTCCATGGGTCAATGTGACCAGGCTACCATCTTAGGTATTGTTTCAGAGGAACTGGTCAATAGCAAGAGAAATGAGGCAAATTTCATGCATAAGTTGGACACTTACGCAGAAGAAAACAAGGCTCTTATCGAAGAGCTTGAGAAAACGAGAGCTGCTCAAGATGCAGCAAATGCTGAAGCGGGCAAGGCGAAGGCAGAGTTTGAGCAGATGGAACACAAATTTTCGACAACTAAGGAGAAGCTCAGCATGGCTGTCACAAAGGGCAAGTCGCTGGTGCAGCATCGTGATTCCTTGAAGCAGACGTTGGCTGAAAAGACAGGGAGCTGGAGAGGCGCATGATGGAGTTGCAACAGAAGTCTGATGCCTTGCAAGCAGCTGAGGGCAGGATCGAGGAGCTCAAGATGTTGCTAGATGAAAAGTCTGCCGAACAAGAGAAATGTTTGGACGAGCTTAGAGAAACATATAGCGCATGGGAAGCCGCCAAGGCAAGCATTGATCAACTGAAGGAAGAAAACACTACACTCACTTCTGTTCAGGCCTCCCTTTCACTAAATGATCGGGTTCTTCAACGAATTGAAGAGGTAATGGCAGAGGCAACATTTCCAGAGAGTCTACTTTCCTTGGAGACGACAGACAGACTGGAATGGTTGGTTGAACAAAAGAAAATTGCTGATATGATATTCTCGGAGCATCGGAAAGTTAAAGACATCCTTCGCTCAGTTGACTTTCCACACTCAGTCTTAACTGGCGAACTTGATTCACAAATCACTTGGCTAGTCAACTCGCTGAGCCAGGCCAAAGATGATGCAGTGAGGCTGCAGAATGAGTCTTCTGAGATTCTTCAAAGTCTGTCTGCACATGAATCAAAATTGGTCTCAATGCATGAGGAAATTGACCGCTTGACCATAGTTCTACTGGAAGAGAAGCAGGAAAAGGACATACTTGTAAATGAACATTCTGAATTAACGTCCCTATACAATGCTGCTGTTGATGAATTATCTGTCATCTCATCCCGGAATAATGAGCTTCTAAAGGCATTTGCAGAGGTTTCTGATGTCAAGTTGGGGGACAATGAGCCCCTGGAGAGTGCCAAATTTGTAGACCAGTGTCTAAGTAACATTCAACAAAGAGAAAGATCCTCTCCTATTGAGTGTGAACGTCTTGAGAAGTTACAAACTCTAGTGTATACCCTAGATCAGGAATTAGCTCTATGTAAATTAATTCTTGAAGAAGGTATGACTGATAGATCTGAGAGGATGAGACTATCTGGTGAACTACAGAAAATGGAAGAGGCGATTTATGTTTTGAAAAATGAAAAGGACTCTTTACAGAAAGAGTTTGAACGGGTGGAGGAAAAATCATCTTTGCTTAGGGAGAAGCTGTCAATGGCCGTAAAAAAGGGGAAAGGTTTGGTACAGGAGCGTGAAGGACTCAAGCAAGTTGTGGATGAGAAGAATTCTGAGATAGAGAAGCTAAAAAATGCTCTTGATGAAAAGATTTCTGAAACAGAGAATGTAAAACATGCTTTGAATAGGAATAACTCTGAGAAAGAGAAGCTGCAACATGCTCTGGATGAAAATAATTCTGAGCTAGAGAAGCTAAAGCAAGATCTGGATGAAAATAACTCTGAAACAGATAATCTAAAACAAGTTCTTGATGAACAGAACTCTGAATCAGATAAGCTAAAGCGGGATCTGGAAGCAAGGAACACAGAAACAGAAAATTTTAAATATGAGATAGTGTCAAGAGAATCTGAAAATACAGCTCTCAGAGAACAAGTTGAGAATCTATCTTCTCAGGTTACACATTTGGAGAAGCTGCAGTTAGACATTATTTCTCTTAGTGAGGAAAAGGCTAAAGTAGAAAGAATGTTGGAAGAAGCGAATGTTTCCTGGGGCATTCTAGTTGATTCAGTATCAAACATTGCTCTTCCTGTTGATCACACCTTTGAGGAGCCTGTGGAAAAAATAAGCCAGATCGCCCAATATATCCTGGAATCAGAAGCTGCTAAGAATCATGTGGAGCATGAGCTAAACAGAGCAAATGAGCAAGTTACCATGGAAGCTGGCAGACTTGCTGATTCTCTTTCTACTATAAAGATATTAGAAGATGAGTTAAGTAAAGCGAAGGACTATATTTCTTCTACTTCTGAAGAGAAACACCAAATACAATTGCATACTTCTGCTGTAGAGGAGGAGTTGGAGAAAACAAATGATGAACTGGCTCATAATGCCAATAAACTAGAAGATGCCAACACAACTATTAACTCACTACAAGATGCATTGACACAAGCTAGAACAGATCTTGCTATTCTTAATACTGAGAAGAATGAAGCTGCAGCAAAACATGAAATGGAAACAAATGTTCTTAATGTTAAGCTAGCCAAATGTTTTGAAGAGTTGGATAGAAGTCATGGAAGCTTACAAAGTCATTCAACTGAACAACATAGTTACCTTGAGAAACTTAGCACGCTTGCAATGGATGATAGTATTGTACCATTGATGGCTGAAGAATTTGGAAAGAAGATCGGCATATTGAGAGATATGAGCCTTACAGTGAAGAGTATGCATGAACAACTCGCTGCAACGGGGCTTCAGATTGATCCAATTATGGAGGTAACGTGTTTTTATGATTATATAAATTTTATTGAAGATATTTTTTCTTAGTTGCATTTGTTGCAGTGTATCTAGTATGTTATCAAACATGCCGGAGCATAGCTATTGCTGTTCAGTCAGGACCCTACTACCAACTATAATAATATATTAGTTAATGTGGTATTGGACTTAGTTAGGTGCTTTCCTTATCCTTGGAAAAAAAAGAGCTTCCTTTGTCGTTATAGTTACAGTTGTATACATGTTTATAATGTAGCTATTATTTTATTAGCCCCATCAACTCTGTAATATGGACTTATAGTTCTTATGTATGTAACTGATGGATTAGATGGTTGGATGACTTCTCATTTTGACCTGGTAACATGTCGTATCTTGCTGTGTTAGTAAGATAGCTAAGGAAGAAACTAAGAATGTACCTATGGTCTAGCTTTGTGCTATGTGGTAACTTAGACATTGCCCACTTAGTTCAGTTATATTACTTTGGAGTTTGGACGCCAATACACAGGTCCGCACACTATTAAAGAATTGCATGTGGCATTTAACTCGCTCCCTCCCTTCGCGCTTGTGTCTCCTTTTCAAGTTCTTGCCTTGTTGTTGGAATTCTTTGTCAAGTGCAATGATTGTGCTTAAGTTTCGTCATCATGCTCCAAGATAACCTGACCATTTAATATACTCATAAGCAGGATTCAGAGTACAGCACACTGTTATCTATTACGGACTACAATAACTTTGTTGCTAAAAGAATGCTTGTCAGAAAAAGTAGAAAAGGGAATATTGATGATGCTTCATCGTTGAGTACTATTATTGAACAGTTCAGCTATCAAGCTGAATATGTCTCTGGTTTTTATAAAGATTTGTCAGGCTACATGAATACCAATATTATACTGCTGCATCGTGCTCTGCAGTCAGCAAACAACAACTTTTCTCGTACTTTAGAAGAGCATGATCTCTTGAAGATTGAATTGGGGAACAAGGATGCTCAGGACAGATCTCAAGAAGCTGAATTGTTTTCGCTGCAAACAGAGCTCAGTGCAATGTCATCAAAATGTATTTATTGCACCGACCAGATTCAAATTATTTTTAATAGCGTGCTTGATCTAGGCTATGCAATAGAGTTGGCAACAGGCAACTCCAGCATTGTATCGAAAGTAGAAGTGTCTGTTTTGGAGGACGAAGATTCCAGTGATTATAAAAAGGTGGTGGACAATTTACTATCTTCAGTGAGCAACCTGAAGTCAGTGTCACGGGCGTTATCTAATTTGAAGGGGTTATTGATAACTTCATCTGATGAGCTGAAAATGAAACTGAAACAAGCTGAGGGAGCCGCTGAAACTGCTTCAAATGATCACCAGTTGTATTTGAAAAGAGTATGTGAGCTGGAGAAAGATCTCAAAACAGTACATAATGAGTGTAGTGCAATGGAAACTAGGATTCACGAATACCAGGAAAAGGAAGGTGCGCTGAAGGCAAGAGAGATAGAGTTGCTGTCACTTGAGCATACCGAAACTACAGGAGAAAGAGGTAATTTCCCATGAAACTGTTGTAGACATTCATGTATGGATAACTTTTTGTTCTGAACTTGTTTTTACTAATTTTGTTCTTGTCTTAAAAGGTATAACTGAGTCGATTTCAAAGGATCAGCTGGAAGCAATTGTTGAAAAAATAAATAAACTAAACATACCGTCAGGCGAGTCGCGTTTGCAGAGAGAAGTGGCTATGTTCTCTACCCCCATTGAAAAACTCTTCTTTCTTATTGATGAAGTTGATGCACTTCAACGTGAAGTGGAGACCTTAAGATACGAAAATGAAGATTTACAGTTAAGTCTTGAATCCCATGCCCGTGAAAATGAGCAGCTAAAGGAGGTTTACAGAAACACCGATTCAAATCGTAGGGAGTTGGAATCAAAAAACAGCGAACTGCTTGAGGTAACAGTCAGTATGGAGCGAATGATTCAGCGGTTAGGATATCTATCTGGGAAAGATGTGCTGGAAGATAACAAACCTTCAAGCACACAATCACTTGTATCAAAGCTGGAAAAACTAATAATTGCCTCTACTTTGGAATCTGGGAATGCCAAGTCTGTAAAACAGGAGCTGGGAGCGAAGTTGCAGGCCAGGGATAAAACTGTTGATGATTTATCAGCAAAAGTTAAGATGCTTGAGGACTTGTATCATTCTCGGCTTGTGCAGCCAGAGGTGAGTAAAGGCAGAGCATTTGAAGCATCCTCCTCTACAATTGGTTCAGACATATCTGAGATTGAAGATTTGGTAAGCCCTTTTGTCTTATGGTTCCGCACTTCCGCCATTGCTTTTGCTTCTCTGCGTTTTATCTAATAAGATATGTTAATGATATTCCCAGTGTTTTTATCTATAGTGATACTACTGATCTTTCATTCTGTTTTGCCTTGCTGTGGATATGCTTGTATTCTTGTAATGGTGTTTCTCATATTACTAGCTGTACCCTTTCTGCACAGGTACTTTGTTTTGCATATCAGCACACATCTAGGCAGGTGTATGAAAATTGCATAGACGCTGATCATAAAAATGTTTTTTTATTCTCCGTAGGGACCAATGGGGAATGCATCAATTTCATCTGCCCCTAGCGCCGCACATGCTAGAGTCATGCGGAAGGGGTCATCTGACCATCTTGTCCTGAATATGGGCACAGAGTCTGAACGACTAATTGCTGCACATGATTCAGATGACAAAGGTAATGTAGCCTACATTTGTGTTAGTTCAATTAAAATCTGTATGTGTTAATAACGGTGCTACATTTTGTTGTATTGAAGGGCGCATTAAATCATTGCATACATCTGGCTTGATTCCAGCACAAGGAAAGCACATCGCTGACAGAGTTGATGGCATCTGGTAAGCTATTTTCAAATCAGCAAGTAATGCTGCTGAAACTGAGATGGCTTTGGGAGAACCAAAAGGCATACTTTGCTCGGGACTTGAGCTTTTGTATTTTCTTTATGTTCCTTTTTATTTATTGTCGAGTATACAGATTTGGGTCTCCTCTTCCTTTTTCGTTTCTCTTAACACAAACCCAATATGAGTTTGAAGTTTTATCTGGACATGTCATGAACAAGTCAACCAAATAACTTGCATAATAGCGCTAGACATGCTCTTATTAGTGTCCTACTCCTTTTACTGCATGAAAGAACAGTTATGTTCTGATCTGTGCTAGCTCAGATTTATTTCCAAGAGAGGAAACAAAGAACACCCTTTGCTATACACATTATACTGGTTGATTGCTTCTTTTGATTGACGACTCTCATGGTTGTGTGGAAGGAGAGTACTGCATATTACATATACACAGTTAGCTGATTTCAGTCTATTTGCCCTTGTATCTTACTGCAGGGTCTCAGGGAGCCAAATTCTGATGAACCGTCCGCGAGCAAGGCTAGGACTCTTGGCGTATTGGCTCTTCCTGCACTTGTGGTTGGTAGGAAGCATCTTGTGACACTGATTGTCAATAACCAACCCCATGATAGCATAATTGTACAATAGCACCTATCCAAAGGTTTACTTTTTTTTTACTATAGAAATACCATTCTTTTCATCCCGTGCCCCCTTCTCAAAGTTGTACTCAAGCAGTATGTGTTGTCTGGAACGGGATGTAATATGTGCAGAAGATAACAATACCATTCTTTGTTACGCTGGAGAGTGAATGTAACCATGAGAGTTTATCGTGTTTCCTTTGGGAAGCATGATGTCTAAATGTCTATAGTTGGAAATGTTACTGACCGAATTGTGAGCCTTTTGAGACAGCTTATTTTTCTTGTTATCATTGTTCAGCGGGAGGTGTTCTGTTTGTCTGGAAATCGATTAATTACCCGGTGACAAAGCCTACTCTTTAAACATGTAGGTGTATCATGATTCATGACCTATCCAGCATCTGTTTTCTGAACTTTATTGTTACGCTGGAGTAGAACTTGAAGAAATTGGAAGTCAATGCATTGCTACTAGTTTGCTACGCTAGGCACCGAAGAATTCCCAATTTAATGGCAGAAGGTAATAACTTCGTGAACAAAAGAGAACTTCTGAGGTTCAGTTTTGACTTTTGAAACATGGCAATCTGTCAAATTTTAATCTCTTCTGCAAACAATCTCTTCAAACCATGGTGCCTAAACCTAAACGGCTGGAAGCCTGAAACGACGAACTGTCTCCAGCCAAAACCTGCAAAATTGGTGCTCTCTAGCTCGAAAGTCCGGGGGGCAATTGATGATAACCCCCCCTAGTTCGTGCGAGTTCTATCATATGCCCCCCTTGTGTCACTGACATGTGGGACCGGACCCCACATGTCAGTGACACAAAGGGGGGCATATAATAGAACCCACGTCAACTGGGGGGTTATCATCAATTTTGCCGAAAGTCCGAAACCCTCAGCAACCTTCAAACCTGTCCCCTCTGTTCCCAACTCCTCCCCCTTTCGCCTCTCATGGCGAGCAGCGCCCCCGCCACGGCCTCTCCCGGTGGCGGCGGCGGAGGCGCGCGGCTGGACGCCCTAGCCATGGACAAGGTGGCGGAGGCGGCCGACGCAGTAGCCGCAGCGTCGAGCGTCGGCGAGGTGGTCCGCGCGATCCACGCCGTTGCGGTCCTCCTCTTCCCCGTGGACTCCGCCGCCGTCGCCGGTGAGGCTCCGACTCCTGACCCCACTTCACCCCCATCCCCATCTCTCAGTTGCGTCCTTCGGAGGTCTCTGACGCGCTCTCTTCCGCGTGCGCTCCCCTGCAGGTACCGTGGACGAGCCCTTCAGAAGCCAGGTGAGACTCCAAGCCTCAGTTTCATGCATTCGATCAAAATTTATGAGGTTTTCGTGTGATTTTGTTGCTTGGAAGTAGATATGAGGGGGGTCTGCGGGAAAATGGGATGTCCAGTTTGTGCTTTCACTTGCAATCGCGTAGGATAGTAAGTTAGTAACTGTATGAATGGTAGTCTTATGCTTTTGATATAGGGATGTCCATTACGAATGAGGATAAAATCGAAAATATAGTTCGCCCTAGAGTTGAGAGGCTGAACGCAAGCTACCAACAAGTTTGCACCAAGCTTAAATTAGTGAGAGCTGTCACAGGGATTGTTCTGAGCTATATGTAAGAACTAAGAAAGTCAAATATACAATCTAGATTGGACTTCAGAGAAATTACTCTGGAAGGAATTACCCCTTACTATATAGTTCAGTGTCCATAAGTTCCTTCAATAAATAAGCGTAAACAAGCCTTAGAATATGAATGGTTGAACGGTCACTTATAGGGCAAGCAAATTTCAAGATCTGGGGAGCAGCGAGGTCCTAATTTTAGGCCGTAAACGTCCGGGTTGTCTTGCAGTGTAGTATTTTTCTTGCTGTCGATGTATTTTGGGTTGTGCTTGTGTCGATGAAGTTGTCATATGAATTTAATCCTTTATTATAAACTCGACTCCTTGGTAATGCCTGCGTTACAGAGTACTAGGTTGCATATTTGAGAGAGAGAAAATTGGAGTTCTAGCCTTTTATTCCATGATAGAACAGGGGGTGATGCATTTATTCTCTCTATTATCAGATTATTTGTGTTGTCAGCCTCAGCCATGAAGAAAGGGAGTCTTGGAGGCACGCTTTTTATCATGGTCCAGCATTTCCTACTATGTCCAAGATATTACTTGGCAGTAAGTTCACTCCTCAAACCTCCCACTTGACGCATGCACTATATTACTTGGGATTTTGACACGCGCAATGACCCCATTTACACATAAGTACACATAGTATCATAAACAAAACCATTAATATCATCTGCGAACTGTGTCATACATTTTTTTTGTACAACTCATACATGACTAGTGATTTCTACCATTAATCAAAGTCTGAACCTGAAAATCATAGAGTCCATTAAAAATTATCATCATAAAAAATGCTATTAAATTATTCCATGTTCAGGTCCACCCTAACTGTATCTATATATTCACTCTGCCATTAGTGGAAGGCAAGAGTGAAGAGAGATTTGCAGTGTTTACTGTTTACTGGATTATACTATCTTGTCACATCTGTTTGAAGTGAAATAATGTATGTGTGGTCATATCAGTAAATGTGAGGACTTGGGCAGTCCAACTTTCCTTGGCAACTAGTTTTTTATATTCAACCTTACTTTTCTATATGATATAATGTTACCTTAAATTATTAGAGTGTTCAGCACACTTACCTCATTCACTAAGGGCATGTACAATGGTCTTATCTTTGCAATGGCACATAGGATGATTGGTGAGTTGGACGAGAGAGAAACGAAAAAAAGAGGTTTGCCTTCTCTTAGCCAAGAGATGATCTCTTAGTAACAATACTCTCACCACAAATTAGAAATATCTGGTTACTAGACATAACACTAAAAAAATAACCCATTGTACATCATGTTTTATTGTCATATCTAGATTACGTTGCAGGTTTAAAATAAGACCGTCTTATCAACTATTGTACATGCTCTAAGCTTTTTCAGCTTACTAATCCCAGGCATATAGTTTTTGTTTATAATCCCACTTTTGCACTTTGTTTGTCCAGATATTGCATTGAAGTGGCTACGGCAGATCCGCACCTCTGCGAGGAAGGAAGTCTATGATCCATTTTTTGTCCGAGGACCTCCTACTGAAGTGATTCAGGCTCTTGTTCCGGCTTTATCTCAAAATGAAGGCTCTAAGGAGGATCAGAACATTTTCTGTTTGAACATTGAAAGGTGCTATTTTTAAGCAAACCTCTACCTATGCCATGTCATCATACCTGAAACTTGTATCGGTTCGACTATTTTTTTGTCTGGACAGTTATCAAGCCTTTTTTTTATTAGACAGCTGACAACCCCAACACTTGTGTTTAGCACACACCAATCTTGTATGGCAGTTCAACACTTGAACTATGCAAGTCTTAACTAGTATCATGCCTTGTTTCTCCTAATAGGTTGGTTTGTATTTTTATTGCATGCTATGCTTCAGCCATGTGGTGCCAAACAAGTAAGCACACAGATTTTTTTGCAGATCCTTTTGAGAATTGTATTTATGTAGCTATAGCAGAAGCAATATGGAACATTTTCGGATAATCTGTAACCAGTGATGGTTCCTGAGGAAACATGAGATAGCACAATATACAAAAAATAAAGAGTACATGGATGCAGACGCCACTTGATACTCAATATATTCTCTTCTACTTGCCGTTTAAGAATGCACACAACTATAGATATGCATTAAGTATTTGTATTTGTATTTTTAAGATGAAAATTACTGTGTTAGTTTTTCTGCAAAAACATGTTATGTTGGTTAATTTTGCTAGCAACGATTAAAAAAACAATGGTTAAACATGTGTGGAGACTATTGATGTCCAAAGTTGAAAAGCTAAAAACAAAGAAGAGAGGTAGTAGTTTCTACGATCTATTTAGTACATTTAACTGGTTTTTTCAAGTTGGCGGTGAAAGCTACTGAATGATTTAGTGGAGTTAAGGGGCATGTGGTATGGACGGCTGGAAGTGTGGAGCACATGGAATGTGTGGAACATAGTGTCGCGAGGAGCAGTTGATTTGCATAATTCAGCAATTTCTAATTATTTGGTAGCTTCTAAAGTTAATCAAAGTTGTGCTTTCTGATGTATGAACTCCTTGAAGTTTGTTCCTACTTCCTATGGTATTTCTCCAACTATTTGTCATGTTAAGCAAGAAAAAATTGTAAAGGGTAGAAAAGCAGGCAACTCTAAATCCCTTTGACCACAAGTCTACCCCATAAGCCCATACTATGCGGCATTCGTGATAGTTATATCGGCTTTGTTGTTGATATTTTACATTTTACCCCTTCATTGTAGGTTATTAGTTGTATGCTTGATTGAGAATAAGGGGGTGAGCCAGATTGTTGAAGAGTTTACTTTTTCCAATAAGCAAGATGATGTCATTCTCAACCCAGAAAAAAGAACTTTCATCTCAAGAGTTGCACAGCTACTTGCATCTGTTCCAGATAAAGCAAAAATGGGAGCTGTGCCTGCACTTACATCATCGTATCCTTTTTCTATCTACTGTATTATCTTCAAGTCCAAATTATTCAAGGTTCTTCCCTGCTTAATTTCTCATTCCATCCTTGTGGCTTGTTCCAGTGTGAGTGGGTTACAAGTATTAGATGGTTTAATTGTGTGGGGGTAGTGCTTAATCAATTAATTTCCCCATTATTTGCACGATATTCACTTGAAATTTGAAGTCCTTAACACAAAGCAAGGTCATTCTTCAAGAGTGTTGTCAGCCAACTTCTTGTTCGAGCTGAAGAAGCAGCCATCGAGTCATCTGCTGACAAAGATGCCAATGAACAGGATGTGCTAAGTTCTGTGCTCCTCTTTGTGGGCGAAGTATTATCCCGTGTTAGCCGTCGTGGATCTACTGGTGAGATTTCATCTCTCTGAATGCAAGTTCATGCGTGCTGTTGATTTGCTTCTTCTGAAATTTACATCTATGAATGCCCAAATCCGTTCAACAAACTGTGCCCCCAGTTCTGGTTGTTGCAGTAATGATTCTGTGATGTTGTTTGGTAGGATATAATACTCGTAGTACATTCAACTCTTTATGCTTCAGATTGGCATATTGACTCTCCATTTGTTTGGTCTGCTACTATGGCTTGGGTGGCGCAGCAGTTTCTTTTCCCCTCTTTGTAATGCTTTTGACAAGAATATAATAAAGTAGCACACCCATCAGTTGGTTCCTTTGATTTAAAGTAAACTCCTGGTGACGCCTAAGTTTTGTTTTTGAGCTATCTTCTTTACTCCTCATTTCTGAGAATTTTACTACACTTGGACCAATGGATAGGATCTCCTGATAGCTAGCATATCAAGTACCTGGTCCATAACAATCTATAATTCGTAAGATTTGTACTATCTTTTTTTCACTCTTGTTGTGGCACATAAAAGGCATCAAATCATTTCTTTGTATGTCTGATAACACGCGTTGATCTTTTCAGGCATTTTAGTTGCTGAATTGATTCCTCTGATCCGTAATCACTTACAGAGATGTGTAGCACCAGATCGTAAGACAATCAGTCCTGACATGATCAAGCATGTTTCTCAGTCTCGATTTTGGTTCAATGTGGTTGAAGCATTGAGAGATCAACATACTATTGAAAGATTGACCGAAGAGATGTTGCGCCAACTTGCATCACAACATGTAAGTGATGAAGAAGCTTACTGGATTTTGTGGACACTGTTTAATCAGAGCATGATGCATATGACAGTTATGAGGTGAGATAGTCATGTGTCCATTATAATTCTACTAAGCACTGTAAGGGCTTGTTCTAGCTTTGCCACCTTAATTTACTGTGTATTTGGCATGATATATTACTTTGCGAAGGAAATTTACTTGAAAAGGATTCCCTGGCCAGGATCTAGTTCAGAATGTCCAATTTGACAACTATGCAAAGCAGTATTTGTCATTGTGTGGTTCCCTTTCATTTTATGTGAAGATTGTTCTGTGGATGCTGACTAGCACATGTTAATCTGCTTGGTCTCTGTTCATTTAATTCTTTGAATGTGTTGTATGTGGCTTAGTTGTTAATGGATACCGATTATGTTGTGATGGGGCATTATACATGCCATCATTGTCATATAGTTCAGTGGTGCATGTTCAGGTAAGCTTGGCCCTGATCTGTTTGATGTTGTCCATGACATTCCCTCATGAAATTGTGGGCATGTAGGGTATAGACGTTGAAGCCAGGTGCTTGGGGAAACATGGATGTATAAGCATAAAGCTATATATATTTTTTAATATGTAGTCATGTCTAAGGCTGTAAGCTCTTATTTTTTCTTAGTCCACATGTTAGGGGTTAACGCGAATAAATATTGTTCAGGCCCTTTTTTTATACAGTTTACAATTGATGTTTTACTATGAAGGACAAATGCACAGTCCATGTATGTTCAACTATTTTCAGGTCGTTCTGACTTGTATGAGTTCAAAAGCAATTTATTAAATTGCTTCTTATAAGTTATACTCTTTCTTTTCCTTAATGTACATTTTGCTATGCTTTCTTCAGGGCAATGTTTATTGACAAATTTTTGCTTTGGAAAACATTTCCTTTATGCTGCCTGAGATGGATTCTTCACTATGCTGTCTTTGAGTTCCCACCAACTTTGGTCATGGAAACTCAGATTCAAAGAACATCTAATTTCCTTGTTACATTGCAAACATTAGTTAGTGTTTGGTCCAAGAAAGAGTTCGTTCAGTCATATTCAGTGGAGCAACAAGCTTGTATCCTTTCAGGCACTTAAAACTGCTATGTTTTCATTTATCGATGCAAGTAATCATCTGGCATTCTTCTCCTTAAGCAATATGCAGATATCACTGCAGCAATAGGGTTATGTTTGGAGAAGATTTCAAAAAAAGAATTAGAGACGACTAGAGACGTCTTGAATTGTATTCTTCAAGGAGTAACCTGTAAGTACATCTTTTCCCTTGCATTAAGCTTACCAGAATGCAGTTAGCAATTAAGCACAATCGTAATATCTACTCACGGGATGTTGTTTTGATTATAGGTAGGTTAGAGAGCCCAAATGATTCAGTCCGGAAGATGGCCAGTGCTGTTGCATTGACATTTTCTAAAATTGTTGATCCAAAAAATCCTCTTTACCTTGATGACGACTGTTCTGAGCATGTTGACTGGCAGTTCGGGGTTCTTTCTGCAAAGAGGATCACAGCTCCTTCACTTGATGTAGAACTTGGAAGCAAATCAAAATCATGTCTGCGTGCGAACAGGAGACATGCTGGTGAGAAAAAGGCAAAGGCTATGAGGCATGATATTTCAGACAACAAAGTAAAAATCGTAGAGATCAAATCACTAGATTCTGATGAAATTTCATCAGAACCTAGTGCTGCCGTAAACTTTGAGGAACACTATGACGAGGAAAGCATGGACATTGATGCTTCCAGTGATTCATCTCTGGAGCCTTATGATCTATCAGATGATGACTCAGATTTGCAGAAGAATTTTACACATCTGAGTGATCTTGCTGCTGCACTGAGAAAACCTGACGATCTAGATGGTGTAAGTTTCCACTTATGGCTATTAATAGTTCAACCAAAACTACTGCATAACACTGACCTTTCTTTCTTTTGTCTTCACAAGGTCGAAAGAGCTCTTAGTTCTGCTGAAAAGCTTGTGAGAGCATCACCTGATGAATTACGCCACGCCTCAGGTGATCTTGTTCAAGCACTGGTGCATGTTCGTTGTTCTGATGGTGCAGTGGAAGGCGAGGAAGATTCTGCTGAAGAAAAGCGACAGAAGGCATTAGTCGCCTTGCTGGTAACCAGTCCATTTGAATCATTAGATGTTCTGACTAAATTGCTATATTCATCGAGTGTGGATATCAGTCAGCGTATTTTAGTTATTGATGTTATGACTGAGGCAGCACAGGAGCTAGCTGAAACTAAAATTGTAACGAAAAAACAGCAGTATGGGAACTTGATATCTGATACTTCCCCGTCCTGGTTGGTTCCTAGGGACAGAGGACCTCTTGGGGCAAGTCCTTGGAGGGAGGTCTCAGAACCAGGATCAGTTTTGAACAACTGGTCACAACGTTATGAAAGAGAAGTTCCATCTAGATCAGGCCAGGTTAAATCAGGAAAATCTCGTAAATGGGGTCTCGGAAAAGCAAAAGATTTGCAGGTGGAGCAGTCAAAAAACAGATTTCCTTTGTATGCTGCTGCGTTTATGCTCCCGGTTATGCAAGGATATGACAAGAGGAGACATGGGGTGGACTTGCTAAACCGTGACTTTGTTGTCCTAGGTAAATTGATATACATGCTTGGTGTCTGTATGAAGTGCATGTCCATGCATCCGGAAGCATCAGCTCTTGCCCCAGCTCTTCTGGATATGATAAGATCTAGGTATTCCGTGCCAGGATAAATATTTCCCTTGTTAAGGACCTTATTTGGTAACCAATTGGCGGTGTTTTGACATGAAATTTTATTCTGCAGGGAGGTTTCACAGCATGCCGAAGCATATGTGAGAAGGTCTGTGTTGTTTGCAGCTTCTTGTATATTGATAGCTTTGCACCCGTCATATGTGGCATCAGTTCTTATAGAGGGCAACCAGGACATTTCTACTGGTTTAGAATGGATACGTACATGGGCCTTGCATATTGCTGAAGCTGATCCTGATACAGAGTGCACATCGGTGAGTACTTCAACTATCTTGCAGAATAAATATAAGTTCATCTCTTCTACCCCTTGTTTACAACTATGATGGGATAATATGATCCTTTCTCCCCCAAAATAGTTTTGATAATGGAGTCCTTCAACCAGAAAATAAGCACATAGCAAGTGTTATATGGAATTTTACCATTATCGTATTTGATTTTTATTTCGATATGTGGGTAGGATGTAATATCTGATAATGTAACCTAAGCTGACGACGAATTCCTCTGTTTTTATATTCAGTGAAGCTCCCATTGTTTTTTTAACCATCTTTTATATTCATCGAGTGACTGTTCTCTCAGTATTGTGTAAAGAGAAACCAATCACCGACATGCTGCATATGCTCATATGCAGTTTTATTTACACTTTTTACTAAGTATTTATGTCCCATGTCTGTTTCCTAGATGGCCATGAACTGCCTGCGGCTCCATTCCGAGATGGTCCTTCAGACATCGCGCTCCCTGGAATCTGCACAACATTCCAAGGCTGGCACCAGGGCCCTATCTTCTAAGCTTGATGACATTATAATACCATTTGCGAACATGATGTGAACTTGATGTAGTCGTGAAGTTGTAAAGAGAACTTTCATGCTCATTTGTATTTGTATACGTACTACAGTAGTTTTTTAGGGTGTATACTACAGCAGCTAATTCAGCTCAAAGGGTTTATGCCTTTTCTCTTGACCCTACTCATAATTTTTTCTAGGTATCCTAGTTATTAACTGTACTTTGTAGGTTATCAACTTCTCTTTTGGCGTATCCTAGTTAAACTGTTGTTGCTATTGATGTGGGCATGCGTGTGCACAGACGGGCTGATATACTTCTTCTGAAACAAAGGGGGGCATCAATTTGGAGTACAATGTTTTAACAATAGAATATGCAGGGATATAAACATGAGGTCCGTGCATCTTTTTTTGCTGAGAAAAATGAGGTCCATATATGGTACCTGCAGATGAATATTGGGTGGAATAGTGATTCTAAGCACAAAATGCAAGTCCTCCTTCCTTTCACAGTTTTGCGAAGTCCCAGTCCATCAGATTTTTGATCAATCACATGGTCATTGTAAGCACCTAATCATATCGTCACGAAAGCCCACGATTTTGATCGTACCTGTAAAGAAAAACAGGGACATCTGCCCTCGAGGTTTGAGGTGTCAATGATTCATAGAGATGAACTCTACAGGAGCACCAGCCCAAGCTCTGGACGCGTCGGTGGATGCAGTCCTGGACTTTGACAGTGCGGACGCGATTCAGCCTATTGACGAGGCGACGCCGAACTCGTCCAGATACGTCATGTGCGTCACTGTCATCCGTCAGAGAATTCAGGAAAGGAATATACAAATACGGAAGATCAGCCACGCGAACTTCGCAAGCCATGGTCTAGCAGCTCTGGGCAAAAGACAGGGCAGAACTGAACAATGGCTTCGTGATTACCTAGCCGATATCACTGACGTGATAAAGGCTGAGTGTTCTATCTCTGCTGTGTAGTGTAACCCTTTCCCACCCCCCAAAAAAAAAAGAACTCTGCAGGTTTCAGTCGCTTGATCACGACGCAGTACAAGCAGCAAACGAGTAACGCGATATCGAGATTTAGTCGGATTGGCCAAAAACTAAACGGGCTGGCACGCGCATCCGGATCATCCTACCATCGAGTTCTAGTTGGATTCACCGCCCTCTTCGGCTTCCTCGGACGAACACCGCGTCGCTTGATCACGACGCAATACATACAGCACGTCGGTTCGGCGAGGCAACGCGGCAAATTCTAGTTGATCTCGGAGTCCGTCAGAAACTACGTTGGCGCCACGAAAAGAAAGGCATCCGGATCCTCGTCCCAGCGAGGTTAAAAGACGTTCCGGAGACCGTCCCCAATCCCCTGCCCTGCCTCCTCGCACCTCCACCCTTGATCCCTAGCTCTCGTCGTCGACAATGATGCAGCACGCCGTGGATCCCTGCTCCTTCGCTCGCCCTCCGCCGCCCGGCTTCGCCTTCCGCCTCGGATCCTACTGCGCGCGCCAGGCCGTCGCCGACGTGCCCGCCAGTCTTCGACCGCCGCCTCCCGGCTTCTCCCTTCCCAGTACGGAGCTCTCGCTAGCGCCCCGCGAGGTCGCCGTGCCACCGAAGCTCCCAAAGCGCGAGGCGCCGCCGGTCGCCGCCGAGAAGAACCACTCCACGAAGCGCCAGCGGCTGTGCTCCGACTACGAAGACGACATCGAAGCCAACCTCCGGGCGACGGAGAAGACCGCCGAGGAGCGGCCACGGCCGGACCTGAAGACGGTGCAGCAAGACCGGGTGAGCGCGTCGGCGCGCGCGTCCCTCGTCGGGTGGATGGACGCGTTCGTCCGGTGCTACGGCCTCGCCGGCGGCACGCTCCACCACGTCGTCGCCTACCTCGACCGCGTCCTGTCCGTGCGCATCATCAACTCGCATGAGAGCGCCTACGAGCTCCGCCTCCTGGGCGCCGTGGCCGTCTTCGTCGCTGCCAAGTACGAGGACCGGAGCACCGTGTTCACGCTGGACCCCACAAGATCGCCATGTACGGCGGGTTCGCCACGGGCAAGGAGGTGCTCGACATGGAGCGCCACATGGTAGCGGCGTTCGGGTACCAGCTCGGCGGCCCCACGGCGCACACCTTCGTCGGCCACTTCACGAGGCACGCCGAGGGGGAGGAGGAGCTGAAGATCCAGCGCATGGCGCATCGCCTCGCCGACGTGTCGCTGCTCAACTACGCGTGCCTGGGATACATGCCGTCCGTCGTGGCGGCGTCGGCGATCTTCCTCGCGAGGTTTGCGCTCAAGTCGCCAGACGTGAAGCCGTGGAGCGCGCAGATGCTAGAGCTGACGGGGTATAGCGTCTCGGAGTTGTCCGGCTGCGTGACTACTATGTACTACTGCTCGCAGTCCATCATTGATAATCTTGGTTGTTGATCACAAGAAACAGAACACTATTGGTAGAGTAGGAGTGTAGAAGAACTGTACAATCTGGTGGAAATTCTTTGTAATTGTCATGTATATACAGCTGAAATTAATGCAGTGATTGTTCTAGTTCTGTAGTTAATTCACATTGTGTGGGGGATCGTCAAATATTGAGATGGTTTCGGTGTAAACTGTGACTTAAGCTTTTTATCTGTGGAAAATATTGCTTGTGGCATTGTGTGGTACATGAGAATGGAAGTGCATGTTTGTGCGTTCATAGCATCAATCTCTTGTCCATCTTCAGTTCAACTTTGTTGTAATTTAAGCAGGGATGAATTTATTCATCACTATTTCGATCTTCTCGTACATACCATTATATTCAATAGTTCAATCAGTAACTCAGTATGATACCCATGGCTCTGTGGTTCTTCTACGAGGTAGAATTTTGGCATTTGTACTAATATTGGAAGTGTTTACTTGGAACATAGATTTCCCAAATTGTCGACTCAAATTCCGGCAATGGGTTTCCCTAAATATCTACGAGAAAGAAACATACATGTCTATATAATATAGAGCGAATTCCACCTTTTACTCTACAATTGTGTATTTGTGGCACTTATTACCCAATTTAGTAAAACACAAAAAAATACATCATATGTAAAAACTTAAATAAGCTTTTACACCATTTTGGCATTCCACATGTTTCGCTAGAATAGACTGGCACGTAAAATGACTGAGAACTGAATGTGGGTACTATTGCTTTGAGCTTAATTTCAAATGGAGGTTGAATTATAATATTTTACAAATGAAAATACTCTTTTTTGTTCCTTTTTGAATTTTACGTATATTGATCAACTGTAGGGGCGTTCGTTGCACGTGCACGTTTACTAGTATAAATAGATTTCCTTACTCCTGCTACTATGGATTCTTCCTTTAATCTCAAATTCTTTCGGTTCAACTTAATTTTTGTTACGAAGGCAAGAAACATATTAGCAACATAAATTGTAAATGGAGCACGAGCTCCAGGGAGCTCATTTTGTGCAAATTCAAAATTGGCGCTTTTTAGTTTCAATTAAATGAACAACAAATTAGATGTAGATAGTGTCAAGGTCCACAACGTGCAAAATTTTAACTCAAATTTTGTTGTATTTTTTGCTAAAAAGGACCAAATCGGCCAAAATTTCAAGTTTTTGAAACAGTGTATTGTTCACCACCTAGATCTACCCATTTGCCATATTTTCCCAGCCCACAATACAACAATAGTTGAAATTTACACACTTGTAGATTATATCACTATCTACATATGAGGTTTTTGTGTCCCTGTTCTTGGAACTTTCAAATGTCATTTTTGATTTTCAACGAGCTCCCTAAGGTTGGGAGCCATTTGTCCTCTCCCATGTGCAACGAGAAAGTGCAAATTGAGCCCAAGCTCCAAGGAGCTTGACTTTTTAAAACAAAATCAAAATCAATTTTTTTAGTTAATTATTTAAAAAATCGCATATAAAGATAGTGTTGAGTTCTACAAGCGTGCAAAATTTATCTCAAAATTCGTATATGTTGGGCCACACAAAAAGACAAATCAGGCAAATGTTCAAGTTTTCAAAACTGTGTATTGTTCACCACCCAGATTCACCAATTTGTCATTTTTCCCAACCCACAATACAACGAGTTTTGAGTTAAGATTTTACACTTGGAAATTATATCACAATCCACATCTAGGATTTTTTCCGATTTCTTGGAACTTTCAAATGTCCTTTTCAATATATATTTTTTCTTCTAAAATGAGCTCCCTAAAACTCGGGAGCCATTTGTATTCTCTCATCAGCAACAAAAAGTGCAAATGAAGACCGAGCTCTAGGGAATACAATCGAAAAAATCTCGGATGTAGATAGTGTCAAGATCTAGAACCATGCAAAAATTTAACTCAAACTTCGTTATATTTTGGGCTACACAAAAAGGATAAATCAGGCAAGATTTCAAGTTTTTCTTAAAGTGTGTACTGTTCACCACCCAGATTCACCCATTTATAATTTTTTCCCAGCCAACAACACAACGAATTTCGAGTTAAATTTTACACACTTGCAGATTATATCACTATCTACATATGCAATTGTGTCCCGATTTGTTTGAACTTTCAAATGCCATTTTTGACTTATTTGAAAAATGAGCACCCTGAATCTAGGGAGCCATTAGTCCTCTCTCATCTGTAGCAGGAAGTGCAAATGGATCCTGAGCTCCAAGAGGCTCGGTTCTTGAAAAGTTCATAAGCACTTGCATATAAAGATAGTGTTGAGTTCTACAAGCGTGCAAAAATTTATCTCAAAATTCGTATATGTTGGGCCACACAAAAAGACAAATCAGGCAAATGTTCAAGTTTTCAAAACTGTGTATTGTTCACCACCCAGATTCACCAATTTGTCATTTTTTCCCAACCCACAATACAACGAGTTTTGAGTTAAGATTTTACACTTGGAAATTATATCACAATCCACATCTAGGATTTTTTCCGATTTCTTGGAACTTTCAAATGTCCTTTTCAATATATTTTTTTTCTTCTAAAATGAGCTCCCTAAAACTCGGGAGCCATTTGTATTCTCTCATCAGCAACAAAAAGTGCAAATGAAGACCGAGCTCTAGGGAATACAATCGAAAAAATCTCGGATGTAGATAGTGTCAAGATCTAGAACCATGCAAAAATTTAACTCAAACTTCGTTATATTTTGGGTTACACAAAAAGGATAAATCAGGCAAGATTTCAAGTTTTTCTTAAAGTGTGTACTGTTCACCACCCAGATTCACCCATTTATAATTTTTTCCCAGCCAACAACACAACGAATTTCGAGTTAAATTTTACACACTTGCAGATTATATCACTATCTACATATGCAATTGTGTCCCGATTTGTTTGAACTTTCAAATGCCATTTTTGACTTATTTGAAAAATGAGCACCCTGAATCTAGGGAGCCATTAGTCCTCTCTCATCTGTAGCAGGAAGTGCAAATGGATCCTGAGCTCCAAGAGGCTCGGTTCTTGAAAAGTTCGTAAGCACTTATTAGTTTCAAAAAATGAAAGAACCGAGATGTAGATAGTGCCAAGATCTATACGCTTGAAAAATTTAACTAAAAAATCGTTGTATTATGGTCTACATAAAATGAAATATCGGGCAAAATTATAAATTTTCAAACTGTGTACAGTTGCCACTTTTTCGTAGCCCACAAATAAGTTCGAGTTAAAATAATACAAAGTTGTAGGTTATATCGCTATGCACATCTGAGATTTTTGTTTCCCAATTTTTTTGACATTCAAATGCCATTCAAATAAGTTCTGAACTTCTCTCCAATAGATGCCTCCTATATACATGGTTCTGCAACTTTATGGCCGTTCTCATTGAGCTGATTTGCTGTCAAGCAAGCAATACCCTATGATTGATCATCAGATGAATCAAGCAGATAACCATCAGATAACCAAGCAAAGTTTCAGCATTACAGAAGTTCAGAACCGCCATGTAAAAGAAAAACATGAAAAACAACGTTGGTGGCTTCAGTCGCTTGATCACGACGCAGTACAGTAGAAAGTCGGTTCGCTGAGGCAGAAAACAGAACGCAGTACGTTGGGAGCTGGACTGTCAGAGACTACGTTGGCGCCACGAAAGGAAAGGCTGTGGGACGCGCATCCGGATCCTCCTCGTACTCGATCCCGATCGAGGCTAAAAGACGATCAAAGAGGAGTCATCAGCCATTACCCTGCCCTTCCTCCTCGCACCAACACGGCAACACCAGCACACGAGCAAGCAAAAGAATCCACCTTTGATCCCTAGCTCTCGTCGTCGACAATGATGCACCACGCCGTGGATCCCTGCTCCTTCGCTCGCCCTCCGCCCCCCGGCTTCTCCTTCCGCCTCGGATCCTCCTGCGCGCGCCAGGCCGTCGCCGACATGCCCGCCCGCCATCGACCGCCGCCTCCCGGCTTCTCCCCTCCCAGTACGGAGCTCTCGCTAGCGCCCCGCGAGGTCCCCGTGCCACCGAAGATCCCAAAGCGCGAGGCGCCGCCGGTCGTCGCCGAGAAGAACCACTCCACGAAGCGCCAGCAGCTGTGCTCCGACTACGAAGACGACATCGAGGCTAACCTCCGGGCGACGGAGAAGACCGCCGAGGAGCGGCCGCGGCCGGACTACCTGAAGACGGTTCAGCAGGACCGGGTGAGCGCGTCGGCTCGCGCCGATATCGTCGGGTGGATGGACGCTTTCGTCCGGTGCTACGGCCTCGCCGACGGCACGCTCCACCACGCCGTCGCCTACCTCGACCGCGTCCTGTCCGTGCGCATCATCAACTCTCATGAGAGCGCCTACGAGCTCCGCCTCCTGGGCGCCGTGGCCGTCTTCGTCGCTGCCAAGTACGAGGACCGGAGCACCGTGTTCACGCTGGACGCCCACAAGGTCGCCATGTACGGCGGGTTCGCAACGGGCAAGGAGGTGCTCGACATGGAGCGCCACATGGTAGCGGCGTTCGGGTACCAGCTCGGCGGCCCCACGGCGCACACCTTCGTCGGCCACTTCACGAGGCACGCCGAGGGGGAGGAGGAGCTGAAGATCCAGCGCATGGCGCATCGCCTCGCCGACGTGTCGCTGCTCAATTACGCGTGCCTGGGATACATGCCGTCCGTCGTGGCGGCGTCGGCGATCTTCCTCGCGAGGTTTGCGCTCAACTCGCCAGACGTGAAGCCGTGGAGCGCGCAGATGCTGGGGCTGACGGGGTATAGCGTCTCGGACTTGACCGGCTGCGTGACTACTATGTACTACTGCTCGCAGTCCATCATTGATAACCTTGGTTGTTGATCACAAGAAACAGAACACTATTGGTAGAGTAAGTAGGAGTGTAGAAGAACCGTAGAATCTCGTGGAAGTTCTTTGTAATATTCATACACATGTGTTTCAACTTTCAAGTCAATGCATGGATTGTTTCTGTTCTTTTGTTAATTCAGTTTTCCCGGAGATTTGGCAAGTAGATTGGTTTTGATTCAAGTAATGTGTAAAGAGAAACCAATTACCCCAAATCTTCTGAAGTTCATATTGACATGATTAAAGCTCGAGAGCATTTCTTCTGAACTCAAAACTCTACAAGATGTTCTATGTCTAAGATGCTCTACATGCACTTTGCCTCTTTTAATTCTCATCACAGCTGAAGGTTCTCGTTTCTAGCTTCAGCTTTGTTTCTCTCTGATTGTCATGTTGTGAAGGTTCATCCTTGCGTCTTCACTGAATCTTTTCCCCCACCATTTGTTATGGAGCAAAGTTACTTGCCACTAGATTTTTTACAATTTCTTGGACAAAGGTGGTGGAACACTGGAATACCTGGTCAACGGCAGGCACATCAACTCAGGGCCGGCTCTAAGGGTAGTTAGGAGGTGGGACCGCCTAGGGCCCAGCCCAGAAGGGGGCACAAAATTTTATATTTCTTCATAATTGTTAGAATATCAGGCCCATTAGTGGGCAGCCCATATAAGCAATTCATGGAAATCTCAAATTGGCCCATGTGCATGGCAGAATTTTGGAGGTGTGTACGTGACTAAAGTTTAGTCCCACTAGATGACCGGTTGCGCCACTGGCGCAGGTGCCGAAAGTAATACTGTAAGGTAGACTTAAGTTTTTTAAACTTTGTGTATATTGTTGTTTGTGTTTGAAATTCCTGCGGCTATCATGCATGTATGAGTATATTGTTGTTTGTGTTTGAAATTCCTGCGGCTATCATGCATGTATGAGTATATTGTTGTTTTTGTTTGAAATTCCTGCGGCTATCATGCATGTATGATCGATCGATATTTGAACCCGTATACAATGAAAAATATTGATTGGTGAAAACTAATCAGTTAGTTGACGTTCGTTGAGTTCAGTTTTATACGGATAGTAACCTGCAGATATCGATATTGTATGTATGAAATGTCAAAAAAATTAGAAGTATATTTGAATTGGTGGATGCACACAAAAATAATAGATGACCAAAATTGTTTTGATGAACTCCCTAATTCTCAGTGTATATATAACTGACCATTAACATGCCTTCAGGTTTTCTCCATAATTTATACGGATGACAAAATGACTCTTTGTAGTAGTGAACGCGTTTAAAATATTTTGAGTAAGGTAGCCTTCAGATTTCACGATGCATCATATAAATGAAACGCACCTGAATACAGAGGCACAAACGAAGGATATGAAACCTTTGGATGCAGCACCAGCGCATGGACCAACGACATAAGAATGATGAAGGAAACACGAGCCATAAAAAGGGAGTTGCATGATAGTATTCAAAAGAGGTGCTTGGCATAGTGCCATAATAAAAAACATAATTGTGACATTAGATTGCACTTGTACACAAGAATAGCTAACCCAAGCATATCCATGTTTTTTAAGTATTCTTATTGAACTGGTTTCCTATGCCTTCCGATAAGATCACCTTCTGAAGATTCAGCTCAAATACTACACAAAATCTGAAGACTAACATTTGCATTCATCATGGCATCGCCTTCCCGGATTGACATTGAAAGCACCTCCCTTGTGGAAGAAGGCCTTGTAGAGTAGCCTGGCGAAACAAATTTCAACTATTATCTTTGAGTATAGAATGCATAGTATTTGGCAAAATGCTGGGCACTCATACTTTCCGCAATGACCAAAAGTTTTATGAAAAGAAGTGAAGCAAGTTGTAATATCAATTCTCATGTCAAGAAAATGGTAATGGTATTTTAGGCATCCCTAAATTATTAGAATACTAAGCTATAGAAAGTAATATGCACAACTTATTTCAGAAGTTGTGAAGGCTTCTACAATCGCAACTAAATAGTTGTAATTAATAAGTAGGACAAATGAAACTTATTATTCCTAAGTAAATCTATATATCTCTTTGGTAGAATAGTCATCGCTTGAAGCAAAATAATAAACCATACAGTATCTCAAATGGTGTTCCATCAGGAGGTTAATTGAAATATAAATACACCAATACACCTCATTCCTGTGTTGCAGCATAAGAGGTCAATGATTTGGGAGCGAAAGGAGTGGCAACTGACCAAGTCAGGAGCTGTGAGGCCCATTGTCGGTCGCAATCCCCTTCTTCAGCCACACCACCGCCGCACCTCGAGTTTTCCGCTACGATGATTTCTGCAATCCTGATTACATTGATGCCCAAGTCTCAGCAAACATTTAGAAAAAATCAAAAAAGCATCAGATGCCTGATTTGCATATCCCTCACTGTTCAGAAGATGGCTCCCCCAAAAGATCATATAATACAAATATGAAATGAGCAAGTAAACTGATTACTCCTTGAATAGTCCAAGCTGGCAACACAGTTTCTAATAACTTTCCAACAATTAATGATGTCATGCATAACAGAACCGAGTCTTATAGCAAGGAAAGGTTGGTATGCAGTAAGTGCACCTTAATCGTTTGAGTCAACCAAATACCAATACCAAGAAGCAGCTTATTTCCAGAGCCTCGCAGGGCACAACCAACGCAACGAGTATTAGATGCATAAGGTCAGTGTTACTTGTCGGCAAGAAAACCGAATGAAACAATTACCTAACCCTTGAAAGCAGTGAAAACAAATTACTTAAACAACCTCAAAAGAAAAAAAAAGTCTAGGCACACATGGGTAAATAGCCAATATGAGTATTCCACTAAGAGAACCAAACCACAACACACTAATTAAGGGCTAGAAGGGGGGCTTGCTAGAAAGATCGCCAGCTGGAATGTCCATTTTGATCACACATGCGTGTATAGTGTAGTGAAGGCATGTGCAAGCAAAACTGAACACTAAGCACAAAAGCATGCCATGACAGAAATAAAAGAACTCACTTTGGTGGACTATCGCCAATGAACACAATCATCATTTTTTTCGGCGCTGCGCAGAGCTACCATCGACCTGTGGTGTAAATGTCAGAGTTACTTAAACCAACTCGATAGTCTTCAAATTACCATTTGTCAAACGCTAGCTAAGTTAACTGTATTTCAAGAGACAACACAAAATATAGACTGTTGGGACTTCTCGTAAGTTTTCAGACAAAATGTATCTTAGAACAGAGCAAGCTGGGATCATCTGATATAGAAAGAGTCAATGAGAATCAAACGCATATTAATTTTTTTATGAGGTTCCTTAACGAAATATTTCCTAGAATCCTTTGAAAACGACTGAATTTTAGCTACCAGTCCAGACTCCAGATCCATGTGCTCAAGCTGTGTGTACGAACCAAACAGAGCAATTTCAAATGCCCTCAATTGATGCTTATTTTTGGCAAACATGCATGAAACATAACAGCAAATGACTCTTCCTATTAACGCGACCAGCAAATTAACTTATGATCTGCCACTCAACAAATTGAGTGCCATCATAAAAAGCCTTAGAAAGTTAATTAAGCAATGCTCAAAATAAAACTAAACCGCATATTAACCAACTTTCTTCTGCTACTTGTGACTGAGAGATCTATTCTAACAAAATATGGAAGCCATGCAATTTGGATCAATGGATGAAGAACTGGATCTTACATCCTTACTTACAGAAAGGTACATGATTATTTTTCTCTGCTCATGTTTTTTTATACATCTTAGATCATACCACAAGAAAAAGGACCAAGATTTTATCCGTATATTCTCCTCTGCCATCACCCTCATGATAATGAAGTTGCCACAGACCAAGACTGGAGCATGTCAAATTTAGTAAATGCAGCGATTGATTTGGATACCTCATTGAAGGCACATGGTCTAGCTGAGCCTCAGCGGCAAATAGTCTGGTCGTGGCCATGAAGATCTAGGCATACTCATCTGCTAAGATTTTGCCAGCCTATAGGTACGGAAATAAAATCACTATATTGTGCATATACTATCAAAGAAATTAGAGACTGACTCAGATAGAAAATTGAGAAGAAGAAAACTCACACATTAGCCCTGAAATAAGCAGCCTAATAACAAAGAGCAGGCTGAACCCAAGCCACGAATGAAGATCCATGTCTGAACTGTCATATTATTGACCATTCCTGGGTCCTGGACAATGGGAAACAACAAATCAATTTGAGGGTGCCTCAGGCAAGAAATCAGCCGAAATAAGCAAGCACACTTTCAATATCCATCAATCCATCCCTTGATCAGACATCCAAATTAGCAGGGTTTACATGCCTAGAAGTTCCTGCTCACAGCTAAACTACTACAAAGTATGGACTCCCACTAAACAAGGAAAACATGAATGTTCACCAATAATGTAAAGCTTCAGATAAGCACATAATAAGTGAACATAAATTAAGATATGCAATGGCAATAAAATAAATTCAAGCTAATCGCATGGCAAGTATATTCAATTTAATCTATGCAACTTCATGATCATCGAACATGAGCAGTTATAACCACCAGCACAATGTCTAATCAGCATAGATACAGCCATACTAAAATCAGTCATCCAAAAATATTTCAAAAAAATAAAATCAAATCCAGCAAATTTTCTGGTCTGTGATCAAAACCACTAATATACATAAATCAATAGCATAAGAGGCAGTTCATAGGAGAATAACTAATCCTTTCTGTATGAACTTAAACCACTAATCCCTTCTATCTGAACCAAAACCACTAATCCAAACATAAATCGACAACAGAAGAGGCAGTTCATAATAATATAACTAACCCCTTCTACCTGAACCAAAACCACTAATCCATTATATCTGAACCAAAACCACTACTCCATTATATCTGAACCAAAACCACTAAACGAAATAAGAGAGGGTTCACAAGGATATCTACACACACACAGAGAAAGGAACAAGGCAATCTTCTCTCTTTCTCATGCATGTCGTGTAGAAGATTTTTTTTTAGATATGGTTCGCATTTATGAGCTCAAAATGGAAGGCTCAAAAGTTCAGATTACTGATGCCGCAAGTTCATGACAAACAAACTATTACCCTGTGTGACATTGTACATGGTGCAAATTTATTTTAAGCATCCATTCAACCTGTATGAACTGTGTCATTTGAAAACCATAATATCCATGGTTTTAACAGATCAGCGTTGGTTCTATTACATTCGACAACCTGCTCAACCCACATGTTTACAGATCATTCATTTGGGAATCTATTTCAGCAAGGATTCACATGATAATTTAAGCAGGCACTCTTCGACACAATATCTATACATTTCACTTATTATTCCACCATCTCGGAAGTGTACATTTGTGACGTTTTGACTTTCGCGAGTAAGAATATTTAGTTCCACCGTGCACCTACCAATTGCAAGAATAAGAGGAAAATTACACCAAAATCAGACCTCTTCATATGAGAAACTGCAGGATCAAGCTGCTTGTTCTCTTTTACCAATTTAGTTTATTCCAGGATGTCAAGCAGAGAAATCTCTGAAACCAAAACAACGAACAAAACTATAACTGACTGTTGCCCTTCCCCAGCCAAATATTTATGGAATCTAATTGAGATAACCCCACATAAATACAGAATTACTTCAGGCCGATAAATTAGCGTAATTTTGCATCTACCTAGACAAACAATTTCACCAACTTGCGATGAAACAACATTATTAAAAACTAAAAGGTCTTTCATCTGTACCTTTAGTTGCAATTGTTGAACTGGCATCACTCTTGACAGTAATTAACCGAGCTACATGTAGAAATGAGGAAAGTTCCATCAGTATTTTAATGGAGCTGTCTGATACAAAAATAGTTTGGAGACTTGGCAGTTTGCCATCAATATTTCCTACAGTTTGACTAATTATTGGTCCAGTTAAATATTGGATTACCATTTCAATCATTCTTAAGAGACACGAGAAATACTAAAGACCAGAATAATATCCTGCACACGACCCATGGAATAGTGAATAACAAAACAAATCAAAATCCTATGTCGTGTCAAAATATGCAAGTAGGAAGTACAGCATAAATGAGAAGCGACTACGTAGACCGGGAATGGATTAGGCATGTATGATGTACCTATCCTGAATGTAGGAAATGTAGCTTATAACCAGCTCGAACTTGATAAGTGACCATTCCACATAATCCCCTCCCGCGGAAGCAACTATCGACACCGGGGAAGAAAACCTCCGCCTTGTTGATCAAACTGTCGAGAAAATAGTTCAGCATTGACCCTGAACACAAATTTCAGTCAACTATCAAGTTTGAAAAATCATGCTGGAACAGCTGCAGCATGAAAACATCTATGTTTGGAGGGTATAGAGAAGTCAGTGTATGTACTACCTCCAATCGATAGTCAGAACATTTTCATTTCAACAAAAATTCGGAACAAAGGCTCATGTTCATGGTAATCAAAGCTACATAACTGATCCGAGACAAGGATTATTGCAGAAAGATCCTACACCAATGGCTAGGCACAAAAAGGCTAGGCACAAAAAGCCAGCTTAACCAATCCAGTTCTGTCAGTCACATCACGATGCTCCACTGTAAACTTTGACAAATAGCTCTGTACATGACCGACAGTTTCCAACAGCTTTTCAACAATGAAGATAAAAGGAAGGTCAAAGCATATTCAATTACATAAAAAATGCTGGAATGGTTAATGCAAGTCATTATTTAGATTATTTTGAATATTAAATGGGATTGAAAGATTAGCTGTACCCAGAATTGATGGGCATACCATTGTTGCACCAGAGAAGCAAAACATGCATCAACAGCTAAAACTGAAAAGAAGGTTTACCAGCTCAGGCACAAAAGCACACCTTAATAAACTCCATTGGACTGCTTCTTATACAGCTTATCAAGATGCTTCATGTATGCACTCTTCCCAGTGTGATATAACACAAAATTATTTACAGGATGTGCAAATGAAACTTGCAAGATAAAATTATAAGGGAGTTCCCACCTCGTGGTCGCCACCAGGGAAAGCATCTCCGGACACCCAAATCCAAGCCTTCTAGGGCACACCTCAACATATGCAAAAGCCTTCAAATAGAAAAAATGAACTTATTAGCACGTACATCTTAGAGCAGAACTCTAAATTTAATTGCTTTAGACAACATATGATTCTAAATAACCAGTCAAATTATAGCTTTACATATTGGCCTCTTATAGTTTTACCAAAATAAAATACTACTACAAAATCATCAATATTCTGAAAATTCTAGATCTATGTCATTTGGTTGAGCAATATTTTCACTATAGCTACAGTTCAACAATGATAACTTTGCATTTCAGCAAAATGTCACATAAAAATATCCAGCTATCACAACCAAAATGTAGAAATCATTTCTTGTTCTATTCTTGACAAAAGATTTGTTCTCAACAGCAAAAAGAAACATGAGAAAGAACGTGCAGCGACGATCTGGGAGAGGAGAGGAGCTGCAGAGACGAATTTAGAGAGGAGAAGAACTGCGGGGACGACCTGGGAGAGGACAGGAGGTGTGGATCCTCGGGCAGGTCCGTCAGCCGCTGTCGCTCTCACTCCTCTGCTCATTCCCGAGCTCTCCAGCCCGGCCGCTGCGCTGCATGGCCGCCCTACCCTGCCCTTCCCAGCCGCCGCTGCCCTGTCTAGCCGGCCGTTGCTGCCCTGCCCACCCGCCGCCACCCTGCCCATGTTGGAGCAACCAGACCTTCGAGAAACCGAACCACGGAGCGAAGAACTGCATAGTATTAGCAAAGAAGAAACTGAAATAAATCGACCGGGGTAGAAGGATAGCCAAATCAAGGGTAAACCGAAATTTATGCAGGATAGAGGATCACCAGGTGGTCTACGGAGTGGCGGCACTGACCAAGGCGGAGGATATCAGTAGGGCTCGCCAGCGGGAGTGTAGTCATGGAGCAGCTAGCTTCCGGCGCCAGGAGGTCGACGCCGGCCGACGTGAGGGCCGCTTCCCAAGCCGCGCTAGACTCGGCATACAACCTCCAAGGCTCCACCTTCCTCCAAGATCCGAGGCCCCTCCGTCTCCGCCTCGTCTTCCTCTTTGTGCCGCCACCACCGCACCACCGCCTCCTAGCGCTGCTCCGTCCTCCCTCCTCCTCACCTGTTGTTGTCGCCTCCTCGCCCTCAGCCACACTCAACCTGCTGCTGCCTCCTTCTCGGTGGTCCAGCAGGAGCACAACGAGCAGCGAAGCGGCGGCCTCCTTCTCGCCGACTTCCGCCACCTGCGCTCGTCCTTGCCGGCAAGGACACGCACGGGCCAGTGACGGCGGAATGGGGGAGGAATCGGGGAGGAGGAAAGGAGGCGGCTGAGGCTAGGGTTGGGGGAGAGAGACGCGAGGGGATTGGGGACGGGAGACGCGAGGGGATTGGGCCATTGGGGGCGTGCGGGGACGTTTGACCGCGCGTCCTCCCCACGAAAAGAAAGGGCGACGCGAGCGCAGCGCTGCAGATGGGCCCGCCCCGATGCAAACCCCACATGTCATTGACCTAACGTGTCCGGTAGCGAGTACAAAACGTAAAACGAAGAGGATCCAACGGCTGTAAGACAATGGACGGTGAAATCAAGGGCCAGGATAATGTGCCTTGAGCTGGGCTGTGGACACGCCTTGGTTGTGTTGGACATTTATATGTTTAATACTGCTAGTTTGGAGTGAGCTGCACCAGCTTATAGTGGAGTGTTGTACCACTTGGTGTGCTGGTTGAGAATAGAAGGATCTCTCGTGCGCACCCCTCCTCCTCCTCCACCGCCGCCGTCTCGTCACGACACGCCGCGGGTTGCGGGAATGAGCCGAGCCGATGCCTATATTTTTGCAGTTCAGGAAAATAAGTCGTGTTAGCGTACGTGTACAGTTTAGCCAATTCGGATCGCTACCAGATCGTGGGCTGCTGTAACCGGCCCACGTTGTACCCATTAGGGTTTTCCGAACCGCACTATATATTGCCATGCACTGCCGTGCGCCGTCACACATCGAACTAATCTAGATTTTGCCGATCTCGTGCCTTGCGCCGCCACCGTAGTCTACCTCATCCCGAGCGCCGGCGCGCACCTGCGTTTTGGAGAGCAGGTCTCCGGAACCACTCGCCTTTGTGATCCTGTACGGGAGAGGGCGAATTAGGTTTTTGGGAAGCGCTTCGCGCGACTGCTTGCCGCTTCCACCACGGGTCGTCTTCCGGACAAGTCTGGCGGCCCTGCGTACCACCGTCTCAAGCGTCGTCTCCTTCGACCTGTCGTCGCTGCCTTTGCTGCGGTGAACCTGTCTGCATCGACTTCTGCTTCATCTACAACTGTTCGGTACGTGCGGCATAAACCGAACTGTTTTACTATGGATATGTTGGCGTATGTGTTGCTGCTGTTCATGTTAATTAGTACATCTAGTATGTTTGTGTTTAACATATTAATAGCTGCGTTAGTCATGTTTAATATTCTGGAATTAATCATGGAATTATTGCCTAATTTTCCAACAATCCAAAAACCTAATTTGTGTTATAGGCAATTTCCTGAGTTCCAATGACTTCAGGATGGCTAACAACTGTACATCATGGAGAGCTCCAATGACTTCAGGATGGCTAACAACCGTTATGTAGTCGAATAGGCTCATGAGATACAGTGCATTGCTAAGGAGCTTGAGCACGCTAAGTGTGCCTTACCTGACAAGTTTGTGGTTGGATGCATTATTGCAAAGTTGCCCTCTTCATGGAGTAACTTCGCCACAACTCTCAAACACAAGAGACAGGAGATATCGGTTGAAAACCTGATAGCGTCTCTTGATGTTGAGGAGAAGGCTCGGGCTAAGGACACTGCTGAGAGAGGTGAAGGTCAGTCTAGCGCCAATATGGTGCAGAAGAACTTTCACCATGGCAAGAACAAGGCCAAGGGAAAGCCCGCCTTCAACATGCCTACCAAGACTACTTCGTTCAAGAAGAAGAAGAAGATGCTGTACAAATCTGAGCTAGGGTGCTATACCTGTGGAGAGCTCGGCCACTTCTCTGTGGACTGCCCTGATCGTGCAGACAAGAAAAGGAAGAAGCCAAAGCATGTCAACGTCGTGACCGCTAGCAATACTGATGGGTATGGTAATTTTCCAATTGTGCTTTCAGTATTTCAATCTCCATGTTGGTGGATTGATACGGGTGCTAATGTTCATGTGTGTGCTGACATCTCTATGTTCACTTCTTATCAGGTCGCAGATTCAAGCGTCTTAATGGGGAATGGATCACATGCTTCTGTTCGTGGTGTTGGCACGGTAGATCTGAAGTTTACTTCGGGGAAGATCGTGCAGCTGAGGAACGTGCAGCATGTCCCTACTATGAACAAGAATCTCGTTAGCGGCTCCCTTCTATGCAGAGATGTGTTTAAATTAGTCTTGGAGTCCAATAAAGTAGTTGTGTCAAAGTTTGGACAATTTATTGGTAAAGGGTATGAGTGCGGAGGCTTGTTCCGCTTTTCATTATCAGATTTTTGTAATAAGTCAGTAAACCATATTTGTGGCAGTGTGGATTCGGATGCCAATGTGTGGCACTCTCGTTTATGTCATGTTAATTTTGGTTTAATGAGTAGACTTTCCAGTTTGCGTTTAATTCCTACTTTCACCATTGCCAAAGGTTCCAAGTGTCATAGCTGTGTGCAATCTAAGCAACCTCGAAAGCCTCACAAGGCAGCCGAGGAGAGAAACTTGGCACCTCTATAACTCGTACATTTGGATCTGTGTGAGATGAATGGTGTGTTGACAAAAGGTGATAAGAAATATTTCATGACTTTAATCGATGATGCTACTAGGTTCTGTTATGTATACTTGTTGCACACTAAAGATGAGGCTATGGACAATTTTAAAATCTATAAAGCTGAAATAGAAAATCAATTAGAGAGAAAGATCAAACGTCTTAGGTCGGATCGTGGTGGCGAGTATTTCTCCAAAATATTTGATGAATTCTGTGAGGAACTGATTACCCCCAAGAGCAGGGGATCACTATAGCACCTTGCGTGAGGCAACCCGGTTATTTTTATATGTGATTTTCTTTGTGTCCTCTTGCTGTAACAAGAGAGTTTGTTTTTAGTTTAGTTTCTGGAATTTTGAATAAAGTACCAAGTTTTACCCTTTTTGGTTTGAAAAGTTGCTTATATCGTTCAGAGATTTTATTCCTGCACGAATCTGTGCACGGTATGATTTTTAATTCTTATTCTGTAACTTCGAATGAGCTCATATTTGAACTGTAGTTGCAACTTTTCATCCTATGTATGCATGAATTTTTGCAGAATTTTTCGGCAAAGTTTGGTAGGGTAGAAAATACGTTTTGCTGCTGCTGTTTTTCTGGACAGATTCTGTCCCATTTTGTTTTATGCATGTTTTGAACTTTTATCTTGAATATTTTTGATTCAAATGAGTTTATGAGTAGGAATACAACATAATATAATTTCTGGACATTTATATGATGTTTTGTTTAAGGATTATGACGAGGATATACCCTTCGGGTCCCCTATTATTGGTATACCTGATGCAGCCCAGACGAAGGCCCACCTGGCGGCTCAACGAAGCCCAAGAAGCTACGGGCTATTTCTTGAAGCACAAGACAAGGACTCTAAATCATATTCTACTAGGACTCTTGTAAACCCTACCTGGCTCCCTTTATAAAGCCAGGCAGGGGCACCCCCATGGACAGAGCCAGACACAATTAGACATAGCATACACGGCATAGCATAGAGAAGCCACGTCTCACCTCCACAATCGCCATCACGGCCACCATGTAACCTCATATATGATCATAATCAGACAAGCAGGAGTAGATCCTTACCTCACAATGAGGGGCCGGACCTGGGTAAATCCTTGCTTGTCAGCCGTCCGATACTACCAGCGCGCACATCTTCTCCCTCATAATCTACCTGGGGTACTTGACTCTGGATTGCCGGGGGCGAACCTCGACAGATTATATGTAGCAAGAAACATATTTTTTATCACTACTAATGCACCCACAGAAAAGAAAATGGGAGAAACGGTGTTTTGAAGTTTTTTCACAGGGATTGGAGGAGATGCACCAAGAGTTATCCAAGGATGGTGAAGACCATAAGTTTTGGGATGTGAAGACAACCCCACTGGACCTATACACTCTCAGTTTGCGCACGTCTAACTTTTGTTTTTCGATCGAAACACTTTATCGTATAAACTTGGAGCGTCTTTTTGTTTGTTTTTGGTTTGTTTGTTATTTTTTTGAGACCACCACACTATCATGAGGGAGCTTGAATGATGTGCCCCTCTTCCTTGGGAAGTGTTCTGTGCACTATACCAGGGTCCCATGGTGCTCTCAAACCAGTCAAAATAATAGTTAAGTTGAAACCTAGTTGAGAGAAACATAAAACACAAAAGTAATAACAACGATGTCTAACTTTCTTCCTATGCATTGGCATTTTGTATGTGAATGAATCACCATAATTAGAAGTTTCCCAATGCATATTATCAATATTTGTTTGCAGCATATAGTTATTAGTAATATAAAGAGGGTTCTTATCACCTCCTCTTTCATAATAGTTGCAAGTAGTAGAAATAAATTCAACCATATAACCACAAGAATCATTCAACTTAGATAATTTAGGCACATAAAGATGATTATTAAATTTATTTTGGAATTCATTAGCATGCTTCCCTCTTTCAAAATAGTTACTAAGATCAATATCAAGTTTAATATCATGTTCGCAACAAAGATTTGGAACTAAAGATAATTGCAAACCACATAATTATTTCTCAACATAAGCAAATTTCTCCTCTATGGTGTTATTAGGAGAATTCAGGAACAAAGTAGGACTCTTATTAGTAAGAGTATTTTCACAAACAGCAAGTATATCATTTTTATCCTCACATAAAGTAGTAACAAGGTCTAAACATGGAGGATTATCAATAAGCATAGGACCATCATCTAAAGCATTATCATATAACATATTTAAGCAACACTCCTCATTATTATCAATAGGTTTACTAACAAAAGGTTTTTGAGTTTGAGTGTTACTATCATATGTAGATGGTGAAGTTGGGGGATCCAACTCTTCATTCTCCAGTTGTTCATCTTTTTCAGCATCTTCTTGAGATTGCATGGGCATCCCCAAGATTAGGTTTTTATCCTCTTCTTCACATTCTTCCTCTTCCAAGCTTATGTGTTCATCATTTTCTTCCTGCAAAATATTAGTACTTTCTTGGGGAGTAAAATATTTAAGAAAAACCTCCCTAAAAATACTCCAATCAGTTTTCACTTCTTCATCCAAAGATATGTACCAATCACGAGCATTACCAGATAAAGACAAATATAATAGCTTCATTTTTATTTGATCATCAGAAATACCAGGAAGCCTAAACAAACCACATATTTCATCAATTGTTTCTATGTGTTCACATGCAAACTTAGTTCTATCCCCTGTAAATGGTTTGTTCATAACTCTTTTAACATGACCAATGGGAACTTTAAATCCCACTTTAGGTACCTCAGACACAGTAGTTTCAACCACTTTAGTAGTAGTGGCATAAGCAGTTTCATATAAAGCAAGATGCAGCGATGCACGATTCATAAAAGCCATAAACCTCCCCAAGCTTAGATGATAGCAAGATATAAAACAAGTTTAAAAAGACTTCCCCAAGCTTAGTCTAGTGCACACAAGAATAGAAACTTAAGCACTACGCTCCCCGGCAACGGCGCCAGAAAAGTACTTGATTACCCCCAAGAGCAGGGAATCACTATAGCACCTCTCAATGTGGAAGTAAGATATCGATCCGCGGGAGCAAGAAGGAAAATTTGTCTATTCCCTACAACTAAAGTGTCACAAGTTTTAGTTGATTATGCACTAAACAAGTTTAAAGAACAAGGTGGTTGATTTGATTGATGGAAGTTTAATGTAACTAAGCATGAATGTAAAAGTGTTCCAATCCTCTTCAATGCAAGAGGACAATACAAAGGTTTTCTCTTATAGGAACAATGGACATGGGTTCATGGGTTCATTTAATCCTCTCTCTCTCTCATCTACGGTGATTATCATGTTATAGATAAAGTACACACAACTGTCATGTTTTAATGGTAGCTTTTATGACGGCTATATGTCCTAAAACACATAGTTGGAAGAAATACTCATTTGTGTTGCTAGGTCACCCTCGTAAGGCTAGCGTGGTTGTTGTCACTCCCACATCATACTCTTCCTTTTTACCCCCAGATAAAGGATGTTGGGCGGTACGTGTCACTCAATACCTATGCCGTGTCACATCGGCCATCCCGTACCCACATACATCATACTTCTTAAAGAAAATATTCTATCAAAGTATGACAAGTCATAAACTTCCAACACAACAGTAAATGCATAACAAATCATCTCATACCACAATATCCACCATAGGAATTACATAGATGACCGTAATCATGTTCAGCAGGTCATACGGTATTAATTAGTGAAGCTCAAAGAGAGGAGAGATACATAAGTTACCACCACAAACCCATAGTCCAGAGGGTGGACTACTCCCCCTTCATCACGGAGACGGTGGAGAAGTCGTTGGAGAAGGTGGAGACCACCCCGGCAGCGTCCCACCAGAGTTTTCCCCCTCCAATCTGCAGCTCCAGATCTTCATTTTCGTGTTTCTGTGATATGGCGGCGCTCGTTTTCGAGAACGCCGTGGACTTCTTTTATAGGCGTTTTTAGGCCAAGACGAAGGCGGTGGAGAAAAGATCGACGGCTACGGAGCTCCGAGGGCCAGGATGGTGCGCCCCACGCGCCAGGTACAGTGGCCGCGTGGGCCACCCCCTTTTGGCCTTCCGGGCTCTGTTTGCTTGATTCCTTCGCTCCTACGTCTTCTTCCTTCCAAAATAATGACCTCCGTTTTTTCCATATTTTTCTGACGACGTTTGGGTCCCTGAAACATAAAAGGAAAAAAATAGGGTTTTCTGCCTGCGCAGGGTTAATTCCATAAAAATAGGAAACAATTATTTTATTTCCTAAAATCATTAAATAACAGTGGTATAACCCTTATATGATGCAAATATGATTGGAATATGAGTGATATAGTGCAAAGTTCATCTATGCATTTTACATGCATCAGGAACACGGTTTTATTCATGAGAGGACGCCTCCCTATTCTCCCCAATCAAACGGGGTTGCTGAGAGGAAAAACCGCACGCTGACCGACTTGGTGAATGCCATGTTGGACACTGCTGGTTTATCTAAGGCATGGTGGGGGGAGGCTTTATTGACTTCGTGTCATGTCCTGAATAGAGTTCCAAACAAGGATAAAGAAAAGACCCCTTACGAGGAGTGGTCTGGGAGAACACCATCACTTTCTTATTTACGCACTTGGGGATGTTTGGCGAAAGTCAATGTGCCAATTCCTAAGAAACGTAAACTTGGACCAAAGACAGTGGATTGTGTCTTTCTAGGTTATGCTCAGAGGAGCATTTGCTATAGATTTTTAGTGGTTAAATCTGAGATACCTGATATGCATGTTGATACTATTTCGAATCTCGTGATGCAACATTTTTTGAGAACATGTTTCCTATGAAGGATATGCATAGCATTGCTAGAATTTCTTCTGAGATAGTTGCTGAACCTAGTACATCTGTTGATCATTCTGAACAACCACATGTTGAGGAAGTCCTTGAGAAGGATGACAATGAATCAGCTCCCAAGAGGAGCAAGAGACAGAGGACTGAAAAATCCTTTGGTGATGATTTCATTGTGTACCTTGTGGACAATACTCCCACGTCCATTGCAGAGGCATTTGCATCTCCTGATGCTGATGACTGGAAAGAAGCTGTCCATAATGAGATGGACTCGATTCTTTCTAATGGAACTTGGGAATTATCTGAACGACCCTACGGTTGCAAACCTGTGGGTTGTAAGTGGGTGTTCAAGAAGAAGCTAAGGCCTGATGGTACTATTGAGAAGTACAAGGCAAGGCTTGTGGCCAAGGGCTACACCCAGCGCGAAGGCGAAGATTACTTTGACACCTATTCACCTGTTGCTCGTCTCACCACCATTCGTGTACTACTTTCCTGGCTGCCTCTTCGTTCATCAAATGGACGTGAAGACAGCTTTCCTTAACGGAGAGTTGGAAGAGGATTTATATGGATCAGCCTGATGGGTTTGTGTAAAAGGTGAAGAGAGAAAGGTGTGCAAATTGTTAAAATCTTTGTATGGGCTGAAGCAAGCACCTAAGCAATGGCATGAGAAGTTTGACAGAACTTTAACTTCTGCAGGCTTTGCCATTAATGAGGCTGATAGGTGTGTATATTATCGCCATGGTGGGGGCGATAGTGTTATATTATGCTTGTATGTTGATGACATACTGATTTTCGGTACAAGCATGATAGTGATAAATGAGGTCAAGTCTTTTCTGTCAAAGAGCTTTGATATGAAAGATCTGGGACAAGCTGATGTGATCCTGAACATTAAGCTGATTAGGGATGAGAGTGGGATTACGTTAACGCAATCACACTATGTTGAGAAGGTCTTGAGCCGCTTTGGTTATATAGACAGCAAGCCTTCTCCAACACCCTATGATCCCAGTGTGACACTCAGAAAGAACAAGAAGGAAACGAGAGATCAATTAAGATATTCTCAAGTGATCGGTTCACTCATGTACCTTGCGAGCGCGACAAGACCTGACATCTCTTTTGCTGTGAGCAAGTTGAGCAGGTTCATGTCTAACCCGGGTATTGATCATTGGCATGCACTTGAAAGGGTCATGCGCTATCTGAACGGTACAATGAGTTATGGGATTCACTATTCAGGGCACCCTGCGGTGCTTGAGGGATACTGTGATGCGAACTGGATCTCAGATGTTGATGAGCTCTACGCCACAAGTGGATATGTATTTATTCTTGGAGGTGGCGCAGTATCATGGAGGTCTTGCAAACAGACCATTTTGACGAGGTCAACCATGGAAGCAGAACTTACTGCTTTAGATACAGCTTCTGTTGAGACAGAATGGCTGCGTGAGCTCTTGATGGACTTGCCGGTGGTTGAGCAACCATTACCGGCCATCCTTATGAACTGTGACAACCAAACGGTTATCATGAAAGTGAACAGTGCTAAGGATAATGCGAAGTCATCAAGACACGTTAAAAGACGCTTGAAGTCTGTCAGGAAAATGAGAAACTCCGGAGTAATGACTGTTAGTTATATTCAAACTGACAAAAACCTGGCAGATCCCTTTACGAAGGGACTATCACGTAATGTGATAGATAGTGCATCGAGAGAGATGGGTTGAGACCCGTGAGCGTTACACCATAGTGGTAACCCAACCTATGTGATCGGAGATCCCGTGAATTAGGACCTGGGAAGAACAAGCTAGTGGTTTGACAGAGGAGAGTTTTTATTAACCCTCTCTATGTGAAGATGCATAACTCTCAAATTCTGTAAGGCAGGTTGGCAACATGCCTTAATGTGTTTCTGTTGGCTATTCGTAGCAAAGGTGCTATCCTACAGAGCGACCTTGAAAGAACACACCTATATGAGTCCGACTGTTAAACGTCGCAGTCTATGAGATTTGGGTGATCTCTAGTAAGCTCATGAAGAGACCAGGGAGTATGACGCATATGCTCCACCCGCGGGGTAGGCTACTGGCAGCCACGTACTGGTTATGACTTTGAGTGAAGTCTATTGGCACCAAACTTGCAATTCAAGGTTCGTCCATTGTTCAAGTTGCTGGTAGATGTAGCTTGAAGCTCTAGGCGGAAGTTCAACTTAACAGTCTCTGCTGAAACACTGGTATATAAACAAGAAACGAGGTTTGGCAAAATCTCTAAATGGGAATTTGAGATCTGGTGGGGGATTGTTAGAATATTGGGCCCATTAGTGGGCAGCCCATATAAGCAATTCTGAAATCTCAAATTGGCCCATGTGCATGGCAGAATTTTGGAGGTGTGTACGTGACTAAAGTTTAGTCCCATACTGCTAGTTGGAGGAGCTGCACCACTTATATAGTGGAGTGTTGTACCACTTGGTGTGCTGGTTGAGAATAGAAGGCTCTCTCGTGCGCACTCCTCCTCCTCCTCCTCCGCCGCCGTCCGTCCGTCTCGTCACGACACGCCGCGGGTTGCGGGAATGAGCCGAGCCGATGCCTATATTTTTGCAGTTCAGAAAAACGAGTCGTGTTAGCGTACGTGTACAGCTTAGCCAATTCGGATCGCTACCGGATCGTGGGCTGCTGTAACCGACTCGAACGTGTGCGACGTGGCCGGCCCACGTTGTACCCGTTAGGGTTTTCCGAACCGCACTATATATTGCCATGCACTGCCGTGCGCCGTCACACATCGAACTAATCTAGGTTTTGCCGATCTCGTGCCTTGCGCCGCCACCGTAGTCTACCTCATCCCGAGCGCCGGCGTGCACCTGCGTTTGGGAGAGCAGGTCTCCGGAACCACTCGCCTTTGTGATCCTGTATGGGAGAGGGCGAATTAGGTTTTTGGGAAGCGCTTCACGCGACTGCTTGCCGCTTCCACCACGGGCCGTCTTCCGGACAAGTCTGGCGGCCTTGCGTACCGCCGTCTTAAGCGTCGTCTCCTTCGACCTGTCGTCGCTGCCTTTGCTGCGGTGAACCTGTCTGCATCGACCGCTGCTTCATCTACAACCGTTCGGTACGTGCGGCATAAACCGAACTGTTTTACTATGGATATGTTGGCGTATGTGTTGCTGCTGTTCATGTTAATTAGTACATCTAATATGTTTGTGTTTAACATGTTAATAGCTGCGTTAGTCATGTTTAATATTCTGGAATTAATCATGGAATTATTGCCTAACTTTCCAACAATAATTCCATTATTACATATCTAAAAAAAATTGTTCGGCTGGGCCTTTTTATCCATCGCTGGGAGACTAGGAGAGGAAACGCACGAGACCTGTTCCTCTTCGTATCTTGATCGATCGAGTTGTCCATGTTCCTCTTCGTCTTCGCTTCTTGACTTCGACGGACGGATGGAGTCGCTCGCCTCGCCCTCGCCCTCACTGCGCTGCTGCTCCTGCCCACTGCCCAGGTTCGCGGTATGTCAACTTCATGGATCCATGATGTCCTCCACTCCATGCCCTCCTCCATGCCCTCAATTGCTCCTCTCATTAGGGATTTAGGATACAGGGGCCATTTTTTCAACCTTGCACTAGGGCACCAAAATTTATAGAGCCGGCCCTGCATCAACTGTCACATCTTCCTCTCCGATTGCGTCATATCCTCCTCTCCTTGACGACATGGTTATCAGCTAGGATGTTTTGTATGTCCAGACATTGTACATGAATTTGTACAAATGATAGGATTATTTGAGGGGAGAAGCCGGGATCAAAGGCTGTTTTGTATGTCCAGACATTGTACATGAATTTTGTATGTTCTTAGATATCTAGCTGAAAATTTGGTTCTGATCTGTTCGTTCGGGTTGCAAGATAAAGTTCTTCGGTAGCGAACATTTCGCTCCAAAATAAAATGCTACTGAATTCATTGTTCAGATTGTGACGAGATCATACTACCGCACTATTGCTTTTGAAAATACTTTGGATGTGATCTTTGTTACCTGTATATTTCTCATATGATGGTTTGTGCTCGGCTCTACACACATGTAGTCTTGTTCATACTGATATTCAGCTTTAATATTAATAAATTTGCACAAGTGCCCGTACCTATCTTGTGCTTGTGCTTCGTAATACCATACTTCTCTCTATAAATCAAGGTAAAAATAGCATGCTATGATAAAACAGGGCAACCCTTACGGCCTCTTTGATTCATAGGGTTTGAGAATCAAAGGGATAGGAAAAGGAAAGGATGGCTGGTGTGAAACTTTTCTTGTTCCTTGTGCATAGGATTCAAAGAACGAGGTGTGAGTGGATTTTAATTTTCTTGTAGGTTTTGCATTGATTGTGAGCTATGAAGGAAAATTTCCTCTATTTTTTCTTTGCAACATTCCTATGAATCAAAGGTGTGAATAGTACCATCAATGGAAAATTTCCTAATCCTCCACTTTTCCTACATGTTTCCTTCAAGTCAAAGGAGGCCTACAATCTTCTTTACCGAAGCTATATCGCGCTATAGCGACACTATATGGTGCTATAGCGAACCATTTAACACACATTTAATGTAGCGTGACATTGCTCACAACATTATAGTGTGCTGTACATTTTTTAAGAAATAGGCTTTCGCCCCGTTATATTGATATAGCAACCACACCCGATACAAGTTTGAGAACACTGCTGGGGCAAACAGCACAAGCAGCCCAAAAGAAAAGAAAAAGAAAAAAGAGAGAAAACAATGCCGACATTGGCGGATCAACGAAAACGAAAATGGCTCGCAACCGCTGCGTCCTCTCCGGAGAATTCCCACCACGATCCCATCACTCCGAATCACCGCGTACCAAGCAGCACCTTCAAGAGGGAAAGCGACGACGACGCTGCTGCCCGGACTGGTCCTAGGGTTTCCCCCGGTACGCTACAGCTAGTGGGAAGAGGTACACCCGACGCCCTCCAGGAAGGAACAGCGACACTCACAAGCATCACTGCGTCGGTGTCAAGATGACAGGGATTTCTCCCGACCTCCAAAAAACCACATCACTGGACAATCCGTAGCGCTCCACCCGTCTTGCCGTCCACCAATATACGCCACCACGGAATTGAAGTCATCATCGTCGTATCACCATGGCAAGCACTGCGCGGCCGACCAAACTGAGAAGAACCTGCCGTAGACAAGGAGCGGCGGTACCACATCCACGCGGGAGGGAACATCCTCCACCGCCATAGGCGGTAACCGACCAGACGCAGCAGGCAAGAGCACACCTGGCCACTAGTGGAGCCGGAGGGCGGCAGCAACATAGCCATCTGGAGGACATCCTCCACCGCCATCGACGGGTGTCGACCGGACGCGGCAGCAGAGACACACTAGGCCGGGCTGGCCCGGCCAGGCCCTAGAGGGGAAGTCTCCGCCGCCACGCTGCTACACATAGGCTACTGTCGCCGCTACCCTCTAGTTCATCACCAAAGGACCGGCCGGACCTAGACGGTCCGCAAAGCTCCTGCCACCACGCTGCAGAAGGCGCGACGTTGTCAACGCCACTCCCGTCACAGGCGAAGTACCTCAGTCAAATCGGAAAGCCGGGTCGAACCTGACCCTTGTTGACCCAGATCTGGGCCTGTGAGCACCGCCCGACACCGCGCCGCCCCGCGCGAGGAGGATGCCGAGGGGGGAGAAGCTGGGGGCCGGCGCCGGCGACGGCGGAGGAGAGGAGGTGGGGGAGGAGCGCTAGGGCGTGGGCCGGCGGCGCGGCTGGTCGCCCGCGCGGGGGACAACCAGTCGCGAGAGCTGCGTCTCGATACGAAGCCGCCCGTGCAATTTACTTGCTGGTTCAAAAGTCGTGCTGTACATTTTTACCATGCTGTAAATAGATTAAAATTGCTTCATTTCCCTAATCAATTTGTAAATTTGAATGCCATGTGGTGTGCCATATTTACAGGTATTCATACCATTCTATTGAAAAAGGGGACGAGGGCGGCAACTCTCGCACCATCATGGTCGGGTAGTTGTCAAAATAAATTCGGTTGGATCCGCCTGGGACGATACTGCCAGTTTGATAGAGAACACATCTTGTTCAATACGGACATACGTAAACTTTGAAAGATTTTTATAAATTATCTCTAGGGGTTCGAAGATAAAATACCGAATAAAGGGTGGCAAGAAATTCTTCCTCTTGTATTTAGAAATGACAAGATATTTTCTAGAGCATGTGATTTATAAATCTCTACCATAAAAACATATAATAGTCTATTTTATACAATTTTAAAAATAAATTTATCTATGAAATAATGTTGGAAAATATCAATTTTTAAATATAGTGCAACGAAAGTGGATTTTCATCTATATACATTATAATTATGTAACAAAGAAACTTAACTAATATTTACTAACTTTATTAGCTGGTAAACTATGTCAAAAAAGTTGTTGAAAATTATACTTGTTAATACTATAGGATGCTGCAGATGAACTCGAAGTATAAAAATTTAGTGTAACCTCATGTATTTAATTCAGTCTGCATTGTGTTCTTAATTATGTTTGGAATCAAACTCTTACTATTTCTCGCAGTCGCTTAATTGTGACCCTCATTGCTAATAATTGAGAGAGTCTGTTTCTTTATTCAAAATTAATGCATGGATTTCTAAGTTCTACAGTGAATTCACATAATACGAAGCTTTGTCAAAGATTGAGATGGTTTGATTATAAATTGTCAGAAATATTATATCTCTCTACGAACCGATGAACTGGTGAAGACTGTACATGCATCTCGGCTTTCAGTTGCCGTTTATTTTTGTAATGAATACTAGCTCATTTAATCTGGAATGGAGAATTTATTTTTTGAGCTTATTTTTTTATACCGAATTTCTTATTGTAGTTTTGAATTCGTGTAAGAACTTTTTTTTTTGATAACTCGTGTTAGAACTTGTAGACGGAATCATCACCAGAATCTGCCTAATGGGCCACGGCCCATGCAATTGTTAGATCACACGTTTACAGCCCAGCCATTACCTTTCGTCGATAACGAGCCCGACCCTAACAAGAGACACCACCCCCAGCCTCGAGCCCCAACCACGGCCCGAACTCCCGACGCCGTGCGATCCAAGCGAACCAACCCGACCCCGACCCAGACGAGCGGCGGCGAGATGGACGGCGGCGGTGGCGGCGGCACCACCAGCCCCGAGGACGGGAAGCAGGAGAAGCACCTGGTGCTAGCCAACAAGCTCTTCCTGCTCTCCCACCCCGACGTCGACGACCTCTCCAAGGTCGCTCTCCGCTCCGACGTCCTCTCCGCCGTCAAATCCGATGGTAACCGCGCCGTCCCGCCTCCTCGCCGCTCATCCTGCGTTCCAGATAGACTGATCTGTTATCTGATGTTTGCCAGACATGGCGGCGCTGTTCGAGTCGCTGGCCGCGGCGGGCGTGTTGGAGCCGGACGCCGCGCTGCTCGCGGAGATGCGCGCCCGGATCGACGAGGAGATCCGCAAGCTCGATGAGAAGTGAGTCTGTTCTTCCTCTTGTTTTGGCTTAGTTGTTGGATAAGAGCCTAGCGGTAATTCGGGTTCTAGACCTAGCTATAAGTAGATTCTAGATCTTGTCAGTAAATTGCTTTGCGCTGGGCAATCCTTCTTAGGACGACACGGGGGAAGTGTCGCAGTAAGCTGCCTATCACGCTTGCCCTCCTCAAACGACTGGGATGCGAATCTGTATGTACCCCAGTTTTGCGTGAGAACTGTGTCTGTACTATGAGAATCATGAGTGCATCACCAGTATCAGGAAACTGGTTCTGTTGGAATGTACAAGTGCGCCTTGACAAGTAGCTAGAATGTTAAGGGCTCTTGCATCCTCAATTCAGGGGAAAACTCATTGCGGGATAGCTTTGATTCATGATATGTATCAAAGCTAAGTAGACTCTAGATCTTGTCAGTGAATTGCTTTGCTCTGGGCAGGGTAGGCTTGGATTATGAATTAGCAATCCTCCTTAGGATGACACGAGGGGAAGTGTTTTAGTGAGCTGCCTATAATGTTTGCCCTCCTCAAAAGACTGCGAAGCGAATCTCTATGTACCCCAATTTTGTGTGAGAACTGTGGCTGTACTATGAGAATTATGAGTCCATCACCAGTATCAGGAAACTGGTTCTGTTGGAATGTACAAGTGCGCCTTGACAAGTAGCTAGAATGTTAAGGGCTCTTGCATCCTCAATTCGTGGAAAAGTCATTGCGGGATAGCTTTGATTCATGATGATGAGTATCAAAGCTAAGTACTAAGTAGACTCTAGATCTTGTCAGTAAATTGCTTCGCGCTGGGCAGGGTAGGCTTGTCTTATGAATTAGCAATCCTCCTTAGGATGACACGAGGGAAAGTGTTGCGATAAGCTGCGTATAAAGTGTGTCCTCCTCAAGAGACTGCAAACCGAATCTTTATGTACCCCAATTCTGTGTGAGAACTGTGCCTGCATACTGGTTATGTTTCTTTGAGAATTTACGAGTCCATTTCTAGTATCACGATACTGGTTCTGTTAGACTGTACAATTGCACCTTGAGAAGAGTAGCTAGAATGTAATGGGCTCTTGCATCCTCAACTCAGGGGAAAACTAATTGCGGAATAGCTCGGATTCATGTTGAGTAGTCAGTGTTGAGGAACAGCTGATATTCTTTAGCTAGACATATGGATCTGGACGAGAAGGAAGAAGGAATTGTTAGTTACTAAACATGAAAACCTGTTCTTTCAATGATTGTGGGATTATGCTTGTTTCATAGTATGTATGATAATCTTCTCAGTTATTTGGTATCTTGTGTTTCTACTGTTCACCAATTTCATAAGTACGGGTTTGGTTCCTCTAAACTAAACTTTGTTTTTGTATACAAAGAATTGCTGATGCTGAAGAAAATTTGGGCGAGAGTGAAGTGCGTGAAGCCCATCTTGCCAAGTCCTTGTACTTTGTAAAGGTTGGCGAGAAGGTATGAGCTTGTTTACTCGTGTATTTTATCTTAGACCTGCTCAACAAAGTATGTGTTCTAATATAACTGTTTACATTGTGACATCAATGTTATAGGAAAAAGCTTTGGAACAACTTAAAGTTACTGAAGGAAAAACTGTAGCCATTGGCCAGAAGATGGATCTTGTGTTCTATACTTTGCAAATTGGCCTTTTCTACATGGACTTTGACCTCATCTCAAAATCCATTGATAAGGCAAAGAAGTAAGCCCAGTTCCCTCTGTAGAGTTCTATTCTGGAACACCTGCACCACAGTAATTGTATTTGACAAACCCTTTTACTGGTTTTAGGTTGTTTGAGGAGGGAGGTGACTGGGAGAGAAAGAACCGATTGAAAGTGTACGAAGGCTTATACTGCATGGCAACCAGAAACTTCAAGAAAGCTACCAGCCTGTTTTTAGACTCCATCTCAACTTTCACAACTTATGAGCTCTTTCCATATGATACTTTCATCTTCTATACAGTCCTCACGAGTATTATCTCATTGGATCGTGTATCTCTAAAGCAAAAGGTATTTTAACTTCACCCTATCTGCTATGTTTTTTTCATAGTGACCTCTTAACAAAAGGAACTTGTCAGGTGGTAGATGCACCTGAAATCCTGGCAGTGATTGGCAAAGTACCACACCTCACTGAGTTTCTCAACTCCCTGTACAACTGCCAGTACAAGTCATTCTTTGTTGCATTCTGTAAGTCTAGATTTATACTCCAGATGATCTTTTCACAGTCTTGCGATCATGGTTTTGATTATAAACTTATCTGAATGTGCTTGTATTACCTGGTCAATGACAATTTTCAGCTGGCCTGACGGAGCAGATCAAGTTAGACCGTTATCTTCAACCTCATTTCCGCTACTAATGAGGGAAGTGCGCACTGTTGTCTACTCACAATTCTTGGAGTCATACAAGAGCGTGACAATGGAAGCTATGGCTTCATCATTTGGTGTGACTGTTGATTTCATAGACCAGTAAGTGATGTGAAACGGCTCCACTAATTAATATCTACTTTACTACCATGTACTGTAGATCGCATTTTGTTTTCTAGTGCCATATTCATAGGTTTTCTCTGTCATTCTGTTGTAGGGAATTGTCACGCTTCATTGCAGCCGGGAAGCTTCACTGCAAGATTGATAAAGTTGCTGGTGTTCTTGAGACAAACCGGCCTGACGAGAGGAATGCTTTCTACCAGTCTACCATCAAGCAAGGGGACTTCTTGCTGAACCGCATCCAGAAGCTTTCTCGAGTCATTGATCTGTAGAAAGTTCTTATTGTTGGAGCTTCGGCCCAGCAAGGTGCCAGATTGTTTTGACATATTTCACGAGTTAAAGAAGTCTTATGTGAATTTATAACTTGTATCCCAGCACATCAGACTGATTGATGTTTCTTCTGAGATCAATCTAGTTCGGTTTGTTACAGAGCACTATCATCTGTTGTTTTGGTGTGTATTGAGTTATATTTGTTTGGCATATATAGCAAATGCGCTCCATCTGTTCTCACTTTAGACATTTCCAACTAAATCCAGATTGTTATAGGGTGATTCACATGCGTGCACACTTTACAACCACTGTTAACTCCCGCAAATAATTAAAATCATATACAGTTGTGATTTTTGCCGTCCTGTAAGTACATCAAATGACTCACTCCTAAGGTTTTGCGGGACTGCCTAACATCGTACTCTGTGAGAATGAACAAAGCTTGTTATCACAGGGAGGTTACACATCGTGTGTTGCAAAACTCAAAAGCTTAGGATAAACTGCAGAGCAGCTCTGGGAAAATTACAGCCGGCGGTTCACTAGATCCACACTTCCACGACCCCTGGTGTTCTGGGTGACACAATCAGCTCTCCGGCTCTGCAGGATAAAAGAAAGCATGTTTGTGATCATGGCTATGAAATGAGGCTGAAGATTTCGCGTCATGCGACCGGTGATGAGCCATCTCTCTACTTACTGAACCCTTGCTTCGGTTTCTGCTGCTTCCCCTTCCTCTTGCTTCGTCTCTTGGAGCGGGGCCTCTCATCTTCTACTTGTGCTTCTGCTTCTGCCTCCGCGCTGGCAGTTCCTGTTATCTGTGCAAAGGATTCTTTTGCGCCGGAGGTTACCTCACCGAAGAAGTCCTTCACCTTGTCAACTACAGTTTTGAGCTCTTCTTTCTTTGGGAGCTGAGAAGAAAAAATGGTCTTGCTGTTAATGCACAACTCATCCTTCTCAACGATTTTGGTGTGGATGTTACTTCTGTAGAAGATATGTTAGACATTTGTTCTTGTTTTGGGATCAACTTTGGCTTGTGATAAAGCTTCCAAAGTAGTGAGGTTCTTTGGAGACGAGATTTGGTGCTCCCGAGCACAAGTGATCCCAGCTGTTTAAAAAAAATCTAAAACACTAGTTATGAGTTTTAAAAAACCTGAAAAAAGTCACGGATGTAGCCAATTATGTATCCCACAAATGTGCAAAAAATCAACTTTAAATACGTTGCATTTTGGGCTACCCAAAAAATGAGAAAATTGGAGATCTCAAAATATACGTATTTAGATTCACAGTTTTTTCATTTTTGTGTAGCCCGAACTTCAACGTATTTGAAGTTGATCTTTTACATGTTTGTGGTATATATCATTGGCTACATTCATGATTTATTCCAAAAAAAATAAAACTTATAAATAGTGTTTTTGAATTTTTTAAACGAGAGGGATCACTGGTGCTCGGGAGCCAAAGACATTTTTCGGGTTCTTTGTGGTCTATGGATTACCCTATCAATGAATGGTCATGACCAAAACAATGCACAAAAATCCTAAGAAAAAAACCTGTTCAACCAAAATCATCGGAATCAAACCCAAAGAATGGGCAAAACTTGGGCAATGTAATTTTTGGTTTCGGTTTGCTCATACTCCGCCATTCGAATGATTCTGCCAAAAATCTTGCAGGGTTGCCAAGATTTGGCGTCAAAAAATGTGCGAAGTGCAAAGCCATTACCAATTTTGTCTAGTTTAGCTTTGCAGGTGATAACAAGGCGAGAAGATATTATAGAATCGTACCTCCATCACATTATTTGTCGCCAGTGCAGACCTCAAGTTACCTTTCTCCTGCTCAGCCAAATGAGGAAGCATAAATTGCAACTTTCCATTCCAAAGACTAGCAAAAAACGTAAGAAAACAGGTTACTCTTTCTGCACCTAAGGATCATACACTTACCACGACTTTGTAGCCGTACCGAAACTCTGTTTCGCCCTTCAACACGCGGAACTGCTCTCTGGCTGTGTCAATTATGTCATCCTCATCCTTCACACACCGCGTATTGAAAACGTTCAGATTTTGCATGAACATGTAGATTGGCTCTGTCAATGTCAAACGTAAGCAGGGTAGAGAGTTATATGGTTGTTACCTTATAGATGACGGTGGCGAGGTTCCTGGCGAGCGTGTCCTTGTAGATGTACTTGCCAAGGAAGTTGTCCTTGGCCGCGAGCATGATCTTGGCGGTGGTGCCGCCGGTGACGATGTTGAGCGGGTACCAGAAGTACACCTGCAGGAATGAACCAAGAGCACATCTTGAATCACTTTGACAATGGAGGAGACGGTTTCGGAAAGAGGAGGTGGCGAAGGGAGGAATTGTAGTTAGCAGGTGCGGACATTGGCGGTGCGGATGAAGATGACGAAGCGGGGGTTGCCGTCGTCCTCGATCTTGGGGAGCTGCGGCATGCGCCGCTGCGACTGGGCCTGCCGGTCCGACCAGCCCCTGCCACCACCGCGTGCCCCTGACACTTGTACTTGCAGGAAACTTTGTGTGTGTTTCAGACTTCGAGCATGCGTGCGTGTGGTGTTGGTGCCTGTGTGTGAAATGTGAGGCCTTATAATCTTAGAAAAATTGTGATAAAAACATGTAGGTGTTTCTTATTAGGAGCATCTCCATCGATACTCTTCATCTGTTCGGGCCGATCGAAAAAACGTCTGACACCTCCGAGGTGTTGTAGGGTTGACACGACATATATCATTGCAGGGTGACTTATCGAACGTGTGAAGCTAGGCTACTTGAGCTATTTCGAATTGGGAGACAATGTACCTAGTTTCGCCCCCTCACGATGGAGGTAAATGCCTACTCTCGGTAGATGCTATTGATAATGACAGTCTCGATTACAAGAATTGATTTGGCTAGTTGGATACTGAGAGGTAAGACTTAGATCTGACCTTATATGCATGATGGCTCCTAGCGTTACAAGGTTACTTCGGAATCGGTTCGAAAGTCGGAGTCCTACTTGGCTACTACTAGGTCTTCAGTCTTGCTTGCCAATTTGAACCTCCATCTTGTGCTTGGAGTGTTCTTTTTTCTTTCTCCACCGCTGAGCTCCCGCACAGTATTTCGAGAGTCATCTTCGACTTCTCCGCTGCTGCGCCGGTGCGCGCCTTGCTCCTCTCCGACGACGATGTCGCTCGGCGTGGACATGGTGGCGTAGCCTGACTTGTAGATAGTAGCTGTAGATTTAGTTGTAGCCTTTGTGCTTTGTTTGCCTCTATGGCATGTGAGAGTAGGTCGACGGATCTCGGCGGCCAGATCCGTCGCGCCGTGGTCTTCCTCCTCCGAGCTGCAGTCCGCCGGTGGCAGGCGGCGCTGCAAGCGACGATGATGAGGACGCGCATCTCTCTTAATAAGGTACACTCAGGAAGCTATGAGTTGGGGTTTTCTGGCCAACCCTCGTCTCGGGATGTTCTTCCTCTTCTTCATGCGGTGCTCTGGAGGTCAGAGTTGGTGATGAAGAGGAGATCTGCCGGCTTCCATATGGCTGAACCCCTAGTTTTCTACAGTTATTTCTTCGATCTGTCTCCTCTGACTTGTGGCAAGAAGCCGGAGTATGATGACGGATTCGTGCATCCTGTCCGATGGTGGAAAGCTAGGCTTTCTGGAATTTCTGGAGCGCAGGTCCTTGTCTTGCTATGCCGCAGTGGTTGCGGAAATGAAGATAGGCGATTTGGTTCTGGATTTCCTCAGGGAGATATGACTGCGAGCTGCGGAGATCAACAATGGCGGCAAACATTTGCTGCTGTTATTCATGGCAAAAGGAGCCTCTCCGTGCCATGGCAATTTCTTTGCCTTGGCGTCTTCAACCTCCAGCGGAGGCCCTTCTCCAACTCCGCCGCGGCATCATACATCACGCTGACTCCAAGTGGTCTCGTCCCCGGCGACGGCGTCGATGGTCGCAGCGTTGAGTTGTTCAATTCCGGTGGTGAAAGATCATATTGCATTTCCATTTCTTTAGGCAAGGTCCTTTTTGTAAAGTCCAAGGACTTGGTTGTAATTTTCTTTTACTTTGAGGTCCTTGATGTAATTTGTATCTCCACCGAATAATGCAGTCTGGACCCTTCGGGGTCCTTCTCCTTTTCAAAAAAAAAAATTCTTGTGCTTGGAGTCCATCTTCGAGTTGTCATAATTGAGCCCCATGGACTGGAACGTGTAAGCCCAACGAGTGGTGCGGCCATAAGCAGGGACGAAGGAAGGGGGACGGGCATGGGCTAGGCCACCCAACAACGTGAGTTTCTTCATATATTTCCTAATACTTTCATGCTTATATTTAGTAATTCCAAGCCATTTCGGCCCCTCCAACCTTACTGGATGGCGTCGTCCATGGCCATAAGCCGATCATGGGCCACCTTGGTCTTGCGGGACACCTCGCTTCCTAGGCCTACCCATTAGGTACCTCCCTGACATTACCCCAACATCACTGGCATCTCCATTAGCATAAGTCGTTGTAAGAGAATCGTTCTGATAAAACCGTGAGCTGAACGTTCTTGGTAAATTCTTCAAACTAAAGTTAAATAAAAGAATTATGAACCTGTAAGCCAACATGGCGAGTTTCCCGATCATAATCGTGGTAACTCATGCCAACTCAAGGCCGGTGGGAGTCCACATCTATTGCATATGGATCTCCTACAAACTCTTTGCACGACTGCCTCTGTATGCCCGAATCCACAATTGTTGGACCCACATACAGGGTTTGTGTAGTGCTGGGAAAATAGCGTGCTATTTCAGTGCTAATAGCATACTATAGCATATCCGAAGATTCCACACTAAATTTTACTACGTTGCTCACTATGGTGCTATTCGCGAAATAGCACGCTGTGTCACGCTATAACGTCGTAGCGTTATAGCCCCAAATGACAAAAATTTCCACCCTATCAAGAAGAATATAGGTTGTTACCTATTTATATTGGTGATGAATGCAATCTGCCTGTTAATATCCTAAATGGGAAGTTGACATAGCTAATGTTGAGATTATGAATAAATAATTTATAGTATGTTGTTGCCCGTAGAATTTTTTACCTTATCAAGAAGAAGTTGGACTTTTTTACATAATCTCAAACTAGAACCCCCCCCCCCCCCCCCATTTTCACCCTGAACATGACGTGAGGCCATGTCGGCTCCGACATGTCGGACATACCCCTAATAAAACCATATCACCTCTTGATCGGTCACCCTTTCCCGCCTCTGTCCCAGCTCTCCCGCCATCGAAACCATTCTCCCATCTCGCCCATCCTAGCCGACATGCACCATCAATAAGAATTGGGACCGGAGATGGAGAAGGAGGACGCTCGGGTCGTGGACCTTGTGAACACAACCTCGTCCAAATTAGTGGAACATAGGCTATTGATGGATCTGAAGCCGGAGACCATCGCCCTGAAAGGAAAGGCGTGTCCGCAGTGCCTTTGAGCGTAGGCGAAGAAGGAGGAGGCTAAGAAGAAGCACATAACGGAGATGTAGCTCGACACGTCCGCTCCAGCACCCAATTTCATGCCCACGCCCACACGTCAATAGCCATGTAAGTCTTGCTTGCATGTTTTGAATTACATTGTTTCCTTTTCTTTAATTGCATTTTGTTAAGTATATCTTGCTTGCTAGATGTGATTAGAGACGCCACTTTGTATCACAACGTGACAAAAACTATTCACTATGGCCCATTGTTGGTTAGAATTGAATGGGAAACCAAAGTTGTGCACCCAATAAAATGAGCTCAAGAATCCCACAAAGAAGATAAAGAACAACGATGGATGTATCTCCAATCTACCAATTGGAATAGATGGACATGATGCGATAGCGGATGGACAAGGGTCCGTTAAATAGGAAAATACATATGATGGGAGGGGGAGAAGAATAGGGTGACGCGTGACGGCACGGCAAGGAAAATGTTCGCTACATGGAAGTATATCTTCAAGGTGAGACCTTGAAACAATTGGAAGAGAAAAGAGAGGAGGACAAGCATGAGGTACACACAATTATTGGATGTGCAAAGGGAGAGAATGGAGTTTAACAAGTGAGGCTAAAAGAGAGGATGGATTTGGAGAGGGGAGGTTGAAATTGGAGAAGGGGTAGGCTTGGATGAAAATGGAGTTCAAAAGAAAGAAGATGGATGAATCGATTGGAATTGAGAAGTAGAAAGTTAGTTTTACAAGATTCATGGAAGACTTGAGAATCATGTTTAAAGATGTTAGCCTCTTGGATGATGAGATTGTAAAGTGGGTCGTGCACATGAAGAAGATCAACGATCGCGACGTTGTCTGCCAATGATATATTCTTATATCATTTTATGTTGAAATTATTGAATTTTATTTTAGATTGTGTTGAATTAGACTTGTATTGTATTTGTTTTGAATTGTTGATCGATTTTCGGCCTAGTTTGGTACTGAAGTTTTTTTATAAACTGCAGTATCCTGATACTGAAGTATTGAAGTGCCTGGCAAAGGAATACTTCAGTTTCTCCCTGTTGGAAAAAGAGGCCCGGACTGAATTTTTCAATACGCTAAAAAAGTGAAGTTTTGGGGAATACTACAGTTTCTAAACCACAGTTTTTATTTGGCCCAAACGCTTTGAAGTATTCCATAGTTCATTATTTTAGAAAACTAAAGTATTCTCCAAATACTTCAAAAATACTTCGGTACCAAACTAGGCCTAGTGTTGTGTGACCGATGTTGCATGCGTTTTATGGATTTGAGAGAAATTTCGAGGGGCGGCTGCAGTGCCAGATAACAGATGAATGTCTGACACTGTCCACAGATCCGTACATACGTGTCATATACATATAGAGTAAAATTTGTCCAACCCGAATGGAGACGTTTGAGCATCTCCAACCGCATCCCCCAAATCCGTCCCCCATAGTGTCCGCGGACGCGTCCGGACGCGTCTGCGGACAATGACCGGATGACCCCCATAGTTGGGATCCTACAACCACATCCCCCAAAAAATTGTCCCCAAACTCATGCAAGGCATGCAACGCCGATCCGATACATACCGGATCATATTACAAGACATAGAGTTCAAATTCAAATGAAATTATGAAAGTTCAACAAGTTGTCCGATACAAGGGTCAGATCAAGGGTCGGATCAAGGGGCGGATGAAGGGGCAGATCCACCGGAGCCATCAACGCCGAGGTCACAGTCGGAGATCTTCTTCTTTATCATGAGGATCCACTTGGCGCTTGGCTCATCCAAGAGGGAAGCATCTTGGAACATGATTCTTTGTTCCTCCGTACTTCTTGCAATCATGTTTTTCTCGTGCTCCATGGCATAGGCATCCGCCATCTTCTTTTGCTCCATCTCATAAGCATCGGCCATCTTCTTTTGCTCCAATTGGAGCTTCAACCAAGCCTCCTCCTTCGCCACAGACAATCTCTCCCTCTCAATGTCCAACCTCTCCTTGAGCCGGAGGCGTTCAAAGTCCATTCTCTCCCTTTGCAAAGCCAAGAAGGCGTCATACCTCTCGGCCTTCTTGTCCTCCCTTTCTTTCTCCAACTTGTAAATGGATTCATCCTTCTTCGAGAAGATGTCCTTCCATGTGGTGGACATCTTCGTGGCGGCGCCTTCTCTTGCCACCCGATCCTTCTCCCACTTCCTCCCCATCATGGTCCTCTTCCGGCCACTTCCACCTTCGGATGGCCCATCTTCTTCATCAACTCCAATTGGGATGGAAGAGGTTGATCCATCGTTGGTCTTCCATTTCTTGGCCGGATTCTTGTGATCATCATATTGGAGCATCCACTTGGGCTTCCCGTTCAACTCTAGCCAATAATGTGAGAGGGTGAAGTGTTTCTTCTCCACTTGATGGTACAAAGTGGCGGCCAAACTTGTCTATCAAACACAAAAGTAGAGAAATGACCACCAATGAAGTGTGATGCAATGAAGAGATGTCAATGAACAAAGTACAAGCAATAGCTTACATAGGAAGTCACGGTGACGCCACTAGAATTCCGGTTCACCACTTGTGCATGGAAACCGCAACACTTGTTGACACTTTCTTGAATTGCAGCCCACCTATGTTGGAGAGAGCCGGCATTGCGATCGGACACAATAGGGTGGGGTGTCACATATTCCTTTTGATGATGGAAGTGGGCATGTATCTTCTCCCACAACCTTGTGACCTTTTGCTCGGTTCCACATATAGGATCCATGCTTGTGGCTAATCAAGCTCGGCAAAGCAAAACATTTTCAAAAGTTGTGTACGAAGAGCCTCTTGGCGTGTACACCTTCCGCTTCATCTTAGCCGCAACCCCCACCGGTGCGGACTCACCCACAACTGCGGTTGCCGACGGATCCTGTGATGCCGGATCCTCCCCATTTTGGATCAATTCCAGCATATAATCATTCTTATCATCCTAAACATGCTAAGAATTACACTACGGACCTAGATTGACTCGGAACTATGAAGTTCGGATAGAGATACATACCGTATAGTCAATTTGACTTTCGTCGAACAGGTTGTGGGCGACGTCGGTGGCGGTGACGCCGGAAGCATCCCGCGTCCGCTGGAGCGGCGGAGACTCCCCCATCATCTCGTCCTCCTGCGTCGGCGGAACCTGCGACGGTACTCATCCGCAATGAGGATGAGGCCCGGATCCTCCGGGTTCGTCGTGGAGGATGTCGACCTTCTTGCCGGCATGACGACAGGCGGAACCTGCGTAGAACGCCGGACGACGGGCACGGGCGTGGACAACACCGGCTCCTCGTCATGCGTATCCGCGTTGGCTATCCGTTCCGCCTCCGCCTCCGCCAGAGCCTCCAGCGCTGCTTTCTCCGCCGCGAGCTCGCGAAGGCGCTGCCTGCGGCGCCGCGTCCGCCGCGCGATGGTCTCCGGCTTCAGCGCCGAGTCCCCCGCTTGCTCGACGGACTGGGAGGAGCCGCCGTTCTCGGTCAAATCGATGGCTTCCGTCGCTTCCATCGGATTTGCAGGTGGACGCGGCGGGAGGAATGAAATTTACCGGCGGCAAACGGAGGCGGAGAAGGGGATAAGTGAAAGTGGCCGGCGCGCCGGAATTTTGGTTGAAAATTGGGTAGGCCCGCCTTGACAGATCCGACGTGGCAGACGCATCCGGGCGCGTCCGGGCGGCCCCAAACCCGCCCTACCTATGGGCTGGTTTTGGGGGGGGGGGGGGAGCCGGACAACTCGGACGTTTGTGGAGGCTTTGGGGGCCGCCGTTGGGTGGACCAATTCAGCCCAAAACGCATCCGGGCTGTCCGCCCGGACGTATAGGGAGGGTTTGGCAACCATGGTTGTAGATGCTCTTACAATGGATAAAATGTAGACGGGTTCGGGCTCCTACAAAAAAAACCCGTAAGGAATCATTTGTAGTACTTCTGTAAAAAATCTAACACTCACTCCAAACTCATTGTACAATTCCTTATGTGGAATTAAACTTTAATGCATGCAAAGTCCTATAGAATTGAAATGGACATGCCATTAAAATTCTAAAATTTCCTATCCTTACGATTTTCCTATCTACTCAAAGAGGATATGGAGACAATGCTTGTTTATCGAAGACGAGGAAGATATTATGGTGCAAAATCTAGGCAGGATCTGTGATATGCGCAATATGATACGGGGAGTTGGGGACAAGTGCTTCCGGCTCGATGCAATGCATTCGAACCCGGGCCGCCCCCACTTGTCCTCCGCCAGTCGTGTCGCGTCGTCCTCTGTCCACCTCCACCGGGCCTCGCTCGCACTCTACTCTGCTCATCGATCGCCGTCCACCGGTCAGCGCCTGCCTCGTCGGCCTCCCCCGCCGCACATGCCTGTTCCCCCACCGCCACGCCGACGCCGACGCCGGACTAGAAAGTCACACGAGAGCGCGGTGCCACGCCACCACGAGATGCACACTAGTGTCTAGGGGCAGATAGCCGTGGTACGCGGCGGGATGAACGACGCCAAGTGGCCCGCGCCGGTGATGGCCGGCAGCGGGAGGCGCGCCGCCGCTCCTCCCTACTCCCTCCTCGCCACCTCCCCTCCCACCGGCACCACCAACGACGGCTGCTCGCCGCACTACCCTCCAGCGGCTTCCGACGATGCCTCCTCGTTCGAGCCCCACCCGCCACCTCCGTACAGCCCTCAGCTCGGCCTCACGGACTGGCTGCAGCGGCAGTCCAGCGGGAGCAGCCGCAGCGACGACGTGGAGGGGTTCCCGTCCGTCTCCACCGTCGCCAATGCGGAGTGCAGGGAGAACAGGGGCACAGCGGATCGGCCGCCGGACAGCAGCACCACCAAGAGCTGGGCGCAGCAGGCGGAGGAGGCTTACCAGCTCCAGCTCGCCCTCGCGCTCCGCCTCTGCTCCGACGCCGCCTCCGCCGCCGACCCCAACTTCCTCGACTCCTCCGCCCCTGAACACCACCACCACATCGCCGCCTCGCCCCAGGCCCTCTCCCACCGCTTCTGGGTCTGCACTCTCAACCATTCAGTTTACCTGAAACCTGACGAATGTCTGACTGATCCGCATGGCGTCGCAGGTCAATGGCTGCTTGTCCTACTCCGACAAGGTCTCCGACGGCTTCTACCACATCCAGGGGATGGATCCCTTCATATGGACGCTCTGCACCGACGTGCAGCAGGACGACGGACGCATCCCATCCATCGACTCCCTCAGGGCTCTGAACCCCGCCGAATCATCTGTTGAGGTGGTCATCGTAGACAAGGCGGCGGACTATGAGCTGATGCAGCAGATAAGCACGGCGATTGACGTTTCCCGGAGCTGCGTTGACTCCAAGGAAATAACTGCTCGCCTCGCCGGCATTGTGTCTGCGAAGATGGGGTGATTTGATGATAAATGCAATTTAATTCCCTCCTGTGTGATCTTGGCACATACATTGCCCCTCTGCCTCTCTGTCTTACATGTATCTATTTCTGTCCAAGGGGTTCAGTAGCATCTACTGAAGATAAAGACTTGGTTCCCCGGTGGAGAGACTCCATTGGGTTCCTGAAGATTAGCTCTGGTTTAGTTGTGCTTCCGATTGGGAAGTTATCTGTTGGCCTATGTGGGCACCGAGCGTTGTTGTTCAAGGTATGTTGTTTCTATAGTTATCTACTAAACCGAATTGACATGTTATCGCACCTTCTTCATCCCTAATTGTAACATTTTCGCGTGATCGCGCCATCTCTTTGGAAAAAGGCTATAGCATATTCTATCAATCTGGCATGTCGAGTTGTGAAGGGGTGCAAATATTGCAAAGCTGCTGGTGCTTCCTCTTGCTTGGTACGCTTTAGCACTGACAGGTTTGTGAACCTAGTAACATGAATTGCATTGTTACAATCTTGCTACATATATTGTTGTATTAACAGTTAACACGAACAGAAAGCAAAAATACACCAGAGGAGCCGTCTACCTTTGCTATTGATGAAAACAAGGGCTTTAACCCATGACCTTAATATCGACGACCTTATGCCTACCACTAGGTTACATCTTACATGTGTAAGGCTAATTGTTACAAATGAGTGACAAAATACAAAGCTACAGTTTATGTTGCCGAGGTCCATTTTCCGGTAATATTTTAGATAATGCTTGAGAATAATCTCCTAGTCTCTGCATCATGCGATGCACATAACCACGAATTTATTAAAATGTCATGAAAACCGAATGCCCGAATGCAAAGCGGTGTGACAGGTCATATAAAAAGGAAAATAAATTATCAGGAGCTTTATGATAATCTTTAAAAAAACGTCATTTCTGCTTAATCAAATCGACCAGCATGAGTGGCTGTGGCCAACTTGGAAATATGATGTGGTTATGTTACTGCTCAGCTTTGCGTCAAACATATCGAACAACCTGTACAATAAAGCATGTAAGTGATGCTTAGCTCACTTCACATGTATAAGTAATTTGCTTTAAGAATAACTCTGAAGGCTCGGTCTCCTGTATAAATGTTCTGCCAAAGTTGAACATGCATGTAACCCATAAAGTTTGTCCCATTTTTGTTGGCTTCTATAGTTTTTGCATGTATTGCTAGTTTAGAGAATCAGGCGAACGAAAAGTAAATATCCTTCTTATTGGCCAACTTAATGTTGCCATGTTTTAACTGAATTTGTCTATGTAATCTTGCCTTGTGTATTCTTTGTATGTTCCATACAGTAATGTGTCTGGATATATACGCTGTTTTTTCTTGACTTTATTTTTTTTCCATTTCCAGGGAATATCTAGTTGATTTGATAGGGAACCCTGGCCTCTTGTCTGAACCTGACTCCCTCTTGAATGGCCTCTCATCTATGTCCATTTCTTCACCATTACGGCCACCGAAACACAACTCAGTTGATGTTGTCCATAACTTCAAGTCACTGGCCAAGCAATATTTCCTTGATTGCAAATCGCTAAATCTAATGTTCAATGATTCAGCAGCAGGTATCTTCCCTCCCTTCAAGGTCTGTTCTGAGTCAAAGATAACATATATTTCCTGGGAGGGAGATACATGTCTAGTTTTGACATATGCAGTACTCGAGCAGAGTCACTTTAGTTAAGGTTTTCTTTGTGATGTTATTATATGCTTAACAATGTTATTAGGTATAAAATGTAGACTTATATATAATTCAGGTTTGTTGTTTGTTTGAGTGCACCTCCCCCCCCCCCCTGTTTTCTTAAGGAGGACACGAAAAGGCTTGTCATAAGTTTTTATTCCAAACAAGCAAACTGAAAATTGTGTGTTATCACCCAATTTAAATTCACGAAGTTTTATGTCAGCATGCCAAATATTCAGGATCACTTGAGTATATCATCTCATGTATATTTGAATAACTCCAGGAACAACTATTGACTTAGATGGGGCCATGCGATCAAATCTTGGTCCAAACTCATCATGCGACAAATAGTGATTTGCAAACAACCTTGTCCCATATTAAGGGTGATGCTCAACGAAGTGGTAGAGATGGAAATTTTATAAGGCAAAGGAGGTACATAGATAGGACGCTAAGTAAGCTAGATATTTCCAGCATCCATCTGATAATATTAATAACGGTTTCAGTTTCCCGGAAGATATTCTGTGCGACAAAGAGATCCCTTCAGCGATATATCTCTCAGCATAGAAGACTTGGTTATTCCATGGAGCGAACTTGCTGTGAGAGAGAAAATCGGTGCTGGTAGGTTTTACCACTGAAATACTACTTTTCAGATGTATTTAGGCGTTTAATCTCCATTGTACCATACAATATCTAAATACATTGTTGGCCAAAGGTTAATAGTTTATCCAAAGTTTGGCTTTCAGGTACTGTAGGCATCATAGAGCACTACCTTTAAAAGAATGAATAACGACTCACCCTTTTTAAGTTAAAATTTGTACTTTGTACTCATGAAATATATTTCAGGTTCTTTTGGAACTGTGCACCGGGCAGATTGGAATGGCTCGGTAAGTTACCTGCTCATTTATTATAAGAATGTATTTATGGTTGGGTTGATGAGATACTCTCTATATATCCCTTTATCTTTATAAGTGGGTATACATAGTAGAGATCGTAGATGAGTACGGCGACACGAGGATCTAGACCAACTCGAGCGAAAAAAACAAATGAGACCAGCCAAGACTAGCCCATGGCAGTATATTTTATAGAAGAAGCCTACCCAGGTGAGATACTAGAAATTTACTCCTGACAGTATGTTCTGCCGTGCGATCCTTATAGAGTCACAATGCTTAGAATGGTGGAAATTGGTGGCTAAACTACAGACCTAATATCATCCAGAGCTTGAAGGTGATCTGCAGATAGTGATACACAGTCAGGTCGTCATATTTGGACGAGTATGTCGTATTTCTATGGATACGTGTATATCTGCCGACACCGATGTTGACTGTGTCGGCCAGGATGGGATAGTGCTGGTAGAGTTTTATTCGTGTGTGCTACACCATCTAAATATAGACTAAACTGCACTGTAGATGTAGAAAACTTCTCTTCTGGCGACAACGTTTGGGTGGTGTTCTCTCGATCGATATTTAGCATCCTGAACTTAGCATGTTAGTGTATATATATGTTTGTTAGGGACATACTAGATATGTTGGTTGACAAACATAGATATAAATATTGGCCAGAGGCCAGCCATTAAGCATCCTTGACATGAAAGGCGTAAGTTTGCAATATCTATGTTTAGTATGAGAAGAGCTGTGTTCACATTTTCTGCCAATCAAATATTGGCCAGAGGCCAGCCATTAAGATTCCTTGACATGAAAATCCTACGTCTCTAGTAACTTTGTTAACAGTGTTACTCTGTTACTCAGGATGTTGCTGTTAAGATTCTAATGGATCAGGATCTCCACCCAGAGCGTCTCAAAGAGTTTCTAAGAGAGGTATAAGACTGCAATCGTACCACAAAAAAAACTACTGCAGATATTATTATTCTGGTATCTTTGTGATACCAGATTCAGATAGAGATTACAGCAACATTATTTTGAACATATATTTGTATAATATAAAATTACATAATGCCGTGATGCATATAATAAGATGCTTAATCGGATAGGTTCACACCTGCATCAGAATAAAGCCCAATGTATGCTTTGAATACACAGTGCTTAAGATGTCTCGTCCAAGATTTGTATACACAATACGATGTCTTTTAGATAACGACATATAAGTTTATCTAATCATGTAAAATAATTTGTCATTTAATATGTTTAGAATTCTATTTTATAGGTTGCAATCATGAAAAGCCTGAGACATCCAAACATTGTTCTTCTTATGGGTGCTGTTACTCAGCCACCTAACCTTTCAATTGTGACGGAATATCTATCAAGGTGTGTTCTACTTTATGCTTACTTTTGAAATTGGAAACAACATTATGTGTGTGCTTATCCCCGCCCCTTTTCCCCTTCCCCTAAATGCAGAGGTAGCCTATACAGACTTCTACACAGGCATGGCACAAGGGAAAATCTAGATGAGAGGCGCTGCTTGAGTATGGCTTTTGATGTGGTAAAACCATCTAAATTCTTTTCAATGTACAATATTGAGTACATGTATGATTTAGATGAATTTACAGTTGACATTACATTTGGATAAAAATGGTTTTACATATTCTTATCTCGTTCATCTTTCATATACAGGCAAAGGGGATGAATTATCTTCATAAGCGCAATCCTCCAATAGTCCATCGAGATCTGAAGTCACCAAACCTGTTGGTTGACAAAAAGTATACAGTGAAAGTATGAGTTCATTTGCATTCTTGCCAGATATTTTAGTTAAGCGGACTTGCTTATTTTTTTTCTTTCCATTTGGAGAATATTTATGTTCAGTTACTCTTTATGATTCAACCTTTTCCTACTCTTATTGCTATAGCTGCAATGTTCATTAGGATCAAGTTGAGTTGTTTTAAGTGGGCGTTAGGAGTTTCGATCTGCTATCCTATTTCCAGCTGCATTGTCTACTGTGAACTGTCTAATCTCATCCCCTACATCCTTAACTAAACTATTATGACAATGCTGCAGGTCTGTGACTTTGGTCTCTCTAGATTGAAGGCAAACACATTTCTGTCTTCCAAGACTGCAGCAGGGACTGTAAGTTGTAAACTTGTACAGATTATTTTCAATTTAGAGAGCCATGGAGTAATTTAAATCCAGCTCAGTAAGTCAGTAGTAATTCCCCGTATGTTCTCTAGCCCGAGTGGATGGCACCAGAAGTTCTACGTGATGAGCCATCAAATGAGAAGTCTGATGTGTACAGCTTCGCTGTCATCCTATGGGAGCTCATGACATTGCAAAAGCCATGGAGTAATTTAAATCCAGCCCAGGTTTGCATCTATTGTTTTGTGCAGCGTAATGATGCTTTTATGTCCTGGGATACTGGATTGAAAATTCTTGAATATACTCCGTGGAATCCAACATGGAGTTATATCATAAAACTGTTGGCATGTTTCTTCACCTGCAGGTGGTAGCAGCCGTTGGTTTCAGGGGACGGAGGCCTGAGATTCCAAGTAGCGTTGATCCAAAAGTGGCATCTATAATTGAATCCTGCTGGGCGAAGTACTTAAGAACACACATGCTATATAATTATATTTTCACTAACTTATCCTTAAACTTATGTTAATGGAACTTTTTTTATTCTCAGTGAACCCTGGAGACGACCCTCTTTTGCTAGTATCATGGAATCCCTGAAACCACTTATGAAGACGTTACCTCCTCAACTCCAAGCGGAAAATTAGTTGCAGATCACGAGGCTCCTCCTGGATATCCCAAAGACGTGAACTTTTGATAACTTGCCAGCAAAAAGCTGACTATCTGTCCGATCTATATATATTTTTATAACATACCAAGTTAGCAATTTCACGAAGATTATCAGCGAAGGTCACAGATAATCCAAATAGCTACTTCAGTATACAACTTGAACTCAGGTACTAGCAGACCATAAACATTACTAGACTTGCAATAGTTACAACGAGTTGATATCTCGTCATTGGTTCTCCATCAAACAAGACCTGATTACGCATCTACTTCCGACCCGATTCTGTCCTCCCATTTTGTCCATCTACTACCATAAACCCGAAAAGAAAACAAGTCGCAAGATAACATGACGTAACCCCTGCCCTCGTAATCCATCTATTCGCCTTCGCTACTGAGGTCAACCAGCGCCATTCAGGGTCATCTGGCCTAGGTTCAACATGCAGAGAAAGATGCTGGAGCAGCCGCCTGTTTTGTCTGTCAGGCATGAACTGCTTATCAGCCTCAGCGATCAAATCATACAGCTCTTCTTTCTTCTGCTGGGCTTTGCCCCTAGTCAAGGTCCCTGGAGAGGAAGCGCCTTGGCACGAGCTGGCGTCGCTCCTCCGCAACCGCCGCCTGCGATCGGTGGAGCAGGGAGCCACCAAGCCTCCTCGCCGCCCATCGAGCCGCCGCCATCGTCGCCTTGCAGATCTGGGTGTTCTGCCTCCTTAGGGTTAGGGTTCCTTGCTCGCCTTCCTTCCGCCGGCTTCAAACAAAGAAGGGGGTGGGCCGGTGGGGTGGGGAGTCACTCGCGCTGTCTTATGTGTCCGATCTATTGATTCTAGAGTACAGTCACTGTTAGTTACGCATAGTTTTTTTTGCGAATAAGTTGTTACGCATAGTTGCATTTGTGTTGTGGTGTGTGAAAGCCAATCAAGATTATAGTTGTTACATAGGGTCACATTTGTCATTAGTTCCTTGACAACATATTTTTTAGATAAAGTGAGTTTATTACTTAAAATGTTTAAGTATTACACCTAGCTGATGTAGCTGAAACAAGTCTGTAGTTCGAATCATAAAAAAGTGAAATACATATCATAATGAGAAATTGTAAGAACGCTTATGGTGGTGTAGGGTTAATCCGCAAATTATGTTGCCATCCATGTTGGGATAAAAAGTCCATCGCCGTATCCTCCAGTCTGGTACACACTCTATAAACAGGTCTCGATACCCACACGTTGCAACTGAGACCACGAACGGAGAGTAGCAGTAGTCATGTAGATAACCTGCATAAGAGAACAAACTTTATCATTAAAAACCTTTCATTTCTAAATAGCCAAAGCGACCATATTACGGCAAGCGCTCCCACCCTATTAAGTTGTTTGAACCTATTTCCACCCCATTTAACCAATTGTCAAAAAGATTGGCAATGCTTTTGGGTGGGTATATAGTAGAACCTATCTGGATGATACCATATAGAACTAGCAAACTTGCACTCGAAAAATAGGTGTTTAATCGTCTCGTCTTTATGACAAAAGACACACTGTTTACTTTCATGCCAATTGCGTTTTGCAAGGTTATTTTTTGTAAGAATAACTCCGATGAATGTACAACACAAAAACTTTTTTTTTTAGTGGAATTTTCATCTTCCAGATTTTCTTATTGTTATCAACCGGCACATCTGGCTGGATTAGTGCTGTATACATAGAGTCCACGGAGAATTTACCAAATCTTGACAACATATGTATTCACACAACAATGTAATACTACCATTCGTAAGAGCACACATTTGCCTGACCAGGGAAAGAACATGAGTAGGAGACTGAATTGAAGGACACATCCAGTGCAATGTTGAAGCGCATCACAAAGTATATGAGCGTTGATCTTTTCTTCATGAGCGCATCACGAAGTATACAAAGTATAATCATGAATATCATGGTATGTGTACTTTGAGCTATCACAAAACTATACTGTGAAGTTTTTTTTTCATAATACTACTCATTCTTGATACTCCATACTACATCAATTTCAAAATGTAAGACGAATTGCAATTCATCTTTGACCAACAATTGGGTCCAATTGTATGTGTCCACTATATAAAGGGCCAGCCCGTAGCCTAAAGACCTTACATCTCATCCAGCATGCTACTACTAAGACATCCGAAAGGCCCGCCGAAATGTCAATTTGAAAGATCCAAGCAACTTGCATTCCTCGATGTCCTGGACTCCATCCTTTGGAAGCTCACCTCTCGAAGGAACCTACTCATGATCTTCTCCTTACAATGTGCAATTTGCTGGTTTTATCCGCTCCAATATGGACACCATTGTTTGGAAAGTGTGGGCTCCTCCTATATGCAAGCTCTTATCTTGGCTTATCATTCAAAATTGGGTGTGGATGGCGGACTGCCTTGAGAGGCGTGGTTGGCCTAATGAATGTGTTTGCCCCTTTGTAGGTGCCACGATGAAACGGTGGCTCACCTCTCTTTTAAGTGCCGCTACACTATCCACATTTGGTGCAAGGTTAAAGATTGGCTTCATCTTCAAAATTTTGACCCCCCACTTGGAGTTCCTATGATGAAAGTGGAGGCATGGTGAACCGCGATGGAAGGCGGCAGCGAGCTTTGGCATCTCTCCTCATTCTCGTCTCTTGGGCGCTTTGGAACGAACGAAATGTTAGAATCTTTAAACATGTAAGCACTATGCCCACCATTATCTTCGAGAAGATCAAATTAGAGGCTAGGACTTGGGTCATCGCCGGTGCTAAGCATTTGGGTCTCCTACTTTCGGGAGAGCTTCTTTTTTCAGGGTTGACCTCTTATGGCTTATAATCCTTAAACTTTGTTCTCAACTTCATCCTTTATTAATGAATTAAGGCTAGTCTTTTGCCTTTCTTTCTAAAAAAAAGACTACTAAGACCTCAAAGGCCAAGCACGAGATGAACGATGGGAGCTGGCGGTGCCCGGGGCGGTAGTACACACAGGATTAGCCGATCGCGATGAGAATGAGAGGTCGGGGAGGGGAGCGGCGCATCGGCTCCACTCTCTGCAGCCCATGTGTTTCCGGACAGAAGCGACGCCGCTCCCCGGTAGACCAATTTGTTCTTAAGAGTGGCTGCTCCAAGGGACATTCGGCCCACTACGAAACCGAGGGAGATCCAGCGGCTGAAATCGTTCAGATCGTGAGAGACAAGCTAGAGTGCTAAGTTATAATGTCCCTTATGGATGTATGTGACACACATGCGTCGTCGCCTTGTTGTATGTGTTGTCTTCACACCGATGTTACGGCCTTTATTTGTTGTACGAGGCATCCAAAATGAAAATCCTTGTACTACTTTTCTTTTTAAACAAGGTAAAAACTTTGCCTTTTATATTGATATAGGAAAAGCAAACACGAAACGACCGAAGCCAAAACAAAAAGTCGTACAAGTCAGGGCCTACTAAACAAGTGCATTCTTCCTTCTTGAAACTTGTTGTTACGGAATAACGTTGACTTAGTCGGAGCTATTTACCACATGTTGTCATAGTTCTGCTATTTCTGTCTGTTTCATGTAATCTGCTCGTTGATGTACTGACTTTTGATGTCTTACATCTGTTTTCATAATATCCGACGACCGTGGATCAGTGGATGTAGAGGCTGGGAAGTTTGGCCTCCATCTGCCAAAAAATAAACAAAGAAAATGTAGTACAGTACTTAAGACAAAATGTCAATAGCTACACAAATTATTACTCCATCACAAATATACAAGCAAGGAGCTCATCTGCATAACAGAATCTTCAGGTCTTCCAACCGCGCGGCAAGCAGTGTAAGCAACCCCTATCACACTTCAGTCTTCGAGAAACAACTAAACTGGATACAGTAGCTACCTTCAGTCACTGAATTAAACACACTGAGAACCAGCTCAGTACTTCAGTCCTCTTGTTCTTCCGGGAAGTCCGGCTCTATGGGTTTCTTGAGCGGCTTGCCGTCGCAACTGTAGCGACGGCGCCTGACTCTCCCTCCCGGCCACACCTCGCCATCGCCCTCCCGCACCCTGAGCTCCATCGAGGCGCGTCGCCGCTTGTGCCGTCGCCACGCGGCCTGTATGAAGCACGCGGCCCAGGTGCGCCACTGATGGGAGTAGAACCGGAACCTGTGCCGGATGCGCGCGCTGTGCAGGCGCCGGAATTGCGACGCCACAAACCTGAGGTCATCGGCGACGAGCGCGAACGCCTCGACCTCGGACACGGCTCGCACGGTGCGCGTGGACCGCGGCAGCGCCTCGGCGGGGCGCGGGTCGAGCGCCCACGTGAGCAGCTCCTCCCCGCAGAACTCCCCGGCCCCGATCCGGCAGGAGTTGAAGAAGCCGGACCTCCCGCCCTGCGTGGTGTTGGAGTCGAGGTGGCCCCTGATGATGAAGAGCATGGAGTCGACGGGGTCCAGCTCCCGCACCAGCCGCGTGCCCCGCGTGTAGAGCGCCGGGCGCAGCCGCTCGCAGATGGCCTCCAGCATCCGCTCGTCCATCTCGTCGAAGAGCGGCACCCTCCGGACGAGGTCGAGGCAGAGGTGGCGCTTGATGTCGCGGCGGATGTCCATGGGGAGGTCCTCCAGCAGCGCCTCCTCGTCGACGCCGCGGGTGGCCACCCACTTGTACTGGTGATACCTCCTGACGCACTCCTTGAGCGGCTGCGGGATCTGGCGGTGCTGCATCCAGCGCTCCATGTCCGTCCGCTTGGTCCGCCACTCCTCCAGCCGGACCATGGTGGCCTGGAGGTAGGACTGCATGTTGCCGATGAGCAGCGCGAAGAGCACCAGGCCGAGGACGCCGATGACGATGGCGAAGCTGATCTCGCCGATGGAGAGGCTGGTGGAGAGGTTCTGGCCTAGGCAGCTCAGGTTCTTGAGCCCCCACCAGAAGCAGTAGAAGTACTTGTGCGTGAAGGAGGCGGTGGTGAGCTTGGCGTCCAGCGCCTCGGCGTAGATCCCAAACTGGTAGAAGCCGTTGTTGTTGCTGGGTGCGCAGAGGCTCGTGATGTTGCTCAGCGCGGCCCAGATGGTCCTGTTGCTGCTGCTGCTCACGGTTCTGCAGTCGAAGAACCTGTTGTGGCAGAGCGGACCCTCGACGCGGCACGCCTCCATCCAGCACGACTCCTGCCTCTGCACCGAGAAGATGTACCACAGTGCACCAAGCACGTGGCTGGCGAGCATGTAGAGTATGAGGTTGTAGGCGGCTCCGGCCCAAGCGTTCTCGGTCATGACCCCCGTCGCCATGACGATCCGCCTCGTGAGCGGGAAGATCTGGAGCAGCCGCGGCAGGTACTGGAAGATGATGCTGAAGCGGAGGGCGTCTTTCCTGTTGGCCGTGGCAAATCCCCGAAGCTTCGGCACCACAACCCACACCACAAACTGCATGCACACGTATATATCTAAGATATATTACTACAAAGAAAGTGCACTGATGAGCGATCAATCAGATGCAGGCATTATGGAGTAGTTCGTACCTGTGGAATAGGTAGCGCGGTGAAGAGATCGAACCAGAAGGTCCAGGCGAGGTACCTCCTGGCGATCTGGTACGGGTTGATGACGAGCTCCCCTCTCCCGAACACCCGCGACGAGGGCGCGATGAAGGCGGTGCGGAAGCGGAAGAGGATGTTGGCGGCGTAGAACACGTCCAGCAGCGACCGGATCATGGAGATGGTGAGCGCCAGGGAGTACTCGAACTCCACGCACAGGTCCTCCCGCGTGCCCGTCAGGTACAGGAACAGCGGGTCCACGAACAGCGACGCCAGGCACGCCGCCAGGAACACCTTGTGCCACAGGTGGATCACCGGCCCGCGCGGGTCGAAGAAGAAGAAGAGCTGCTGGTGGTCGCCGCCGCCGAAGCCGCCTCCGTGCTTCAGCGACTCGAACTCCTCCGAGAACGCCCGAGACAGCGCCGTGTCCTTGCGCTGTCGTTTCTGATGATCAGGGGAGGAGGCACGGGATATCTGCCGGAACCAGCTCCGCGGATCGTGCGATTTTCGGCGCTTCTTCCCCGATTGTGCCAGGCTCTCCAAAGGGCTCGTTCTCAAGTGATGAACGTCGATGTCTTTCTGAAACCTGAAACGGCAACGCAGAGCTAAAAAGGATTATGCCGCGGTGGAGACATGGAGATTATCAGCATGTAGCCTTGCTACTGAGGATGTCAAAATTATCCAGCAATGGTGGCCTGATCATCGAGCATGATCACGATATGTATGTGAGGATGACCGAGAAGACGCGCGCTCACCTGACGTTTCGTGAAGCGCCGGATGCCATCGCAGTGTTTGTTTGACTGGCATGTATAGCTCATAGGTTCAAACCAACCGTATATAAGCAGATAGTGGTTGTCAGGATGTGGATACAGCCATGCCGTGAGGTCGTCTTCCTCAGCTGCCGGGAAGAGAGTGACCACAACACTCTGCTCAGCCATAAGAATCAAAAGGGACATCTGCAATTAGTTCCAAAATGCAGGGATCTTGTGATTGTACTTAAAAGGCTAGTACAACGCCAAAGGAGACTTTTATGGAAAAAGTTACTTTGGATGCCGTTCGCATGTGACTCTGCTAATTTTATCCATCTAGTTGATGCTCTTCTTCAAGGCTTTTTTTGCGGTTGTATGTGTTCATGCATGCTCGTTCTTCATGTTTACCGTTGGTCACGGCTTTGCTAATACTTAGTCGGCACAAATCAGTTACAAGTCTTAGTCGATAGACTTGTATACATCAAGTTCAATTTCAATTTGCTTATACAATCCATGTGGCATTTGAAAAAGATCTAGAAAGGTATACACAATTGTTAACATAGATACACGAGTATATCTGAGTTCGCTCATTTTGAGCTAGAAATAACCATACATAATGTATGACTCCATCAGTTATCATCATGACTCATGCAGTGATCCTTCAAGGATTTCCATTTTTCTTTTCTTCATAGAATGCGTTACATGCATCAAACATTGATTGACTCATTGTTTACCGGAGTACCATGTTTTCACAAGCAGAAGTCCTTCACTTGACGAACAAAGTTAAGAAGATTGTTGCACATTACAATTACACTACAGTTTTTACATCTCTTTTCCGTTCCATTACGTAACATAATATCAGTTTTAGTCAAGGTAATTGTGATATCTGCAGATGTGAAGTTTGTTATTCCACAAAACAATATATCTGATCCTAACAAATAATCAAATTGATGAATTCATAGTTATACTTTTCTTAACTAGGATCAAAAGGATGTAAAATACAAATCGTTTACTTCCGAGCTTCCAGGTTCACAGATCTTGTATCTTTTCTACTGAGTGATACATTTCAACGTATCTATAATTTCTGATGTTCCATGCTTATATTATACCAATTGCTACATGTTTTATTTACACTTTATAGCATTTTTATGCATTTTCTGGGACTAACCTATTAACAAGATGCCACAGTGCCAGTTCCTGTTTTCTGCTGTTTTTGTATTCCAGAAAAGCTGTTCTGAAAATATTATCGGAATTGGACGAAACAAAAGCCCAATGCCCTATTTTTCTGTCACGTACACGGAGTCACGGGCACCGAGGCGGCCTCACCACGTGGCGGCGCGGCCCCACCTTCTGCCGCGCCGTGACGTGGTGAGGGCCCCTCGGGTGCCCACCGACGTCGCTCCTTCGCCTATATATTCATCTGTTCGGGAAAATCCTAAACACCCGAGTCATATTCCACGAAAAGTTTCAGAGCCGCCGGTCAACCCTAACTCGGGAGGGTTCTGAAACTCTTCCCGACACCCTGCCGGAGAGAGGAATCATCACAGTAGCTAGATGGTTGTCTTCTTCTCTTGTGCCATCATGTTTAGATCTTGTGAGCTACCTATCATGATCAAGATCATATTATTGTAATGCTACATGTTGTGTTTGCTGGGATCCGATGAATATTGAGTACTATGTCAAGTTGATTATTGAATTATCTTATATATGTTATTTATGATCTTGCTTGCTCTTCGTTACTAGTAGATGCTCTGGCCAAGTTGATGCTTGTAACTCCAAGAGGGAGTATTTATGCTAGATAGTGGGTTCAGTCTCCATTTAATCTGGGGGGAGTGACAACAACCTCTAAGGTTGTGGATGTGATGTTGCCATTAGGGGTAAAACAGCGATGCTTTGTCTAAGGATAATTGTATTGCTTGCATTATGCACTTTACTTAATGCAATAATATGTTGCTTGCAACTTAATACTGAAAGGGGTGCGGATGCTAACCCGAAGGTGGATTATTAGTCATAGATGCAGTTGGATTACAGTCTATGAATCATGTTGTAATGCCCAAATTAATCTCATAGTAGCCATCATGACTTGTACATGCATTGTTATGCACTTCTCTATTTTGTCAATTGCCCAGCTGTAATTTGTTTACCCAACATGTCAGTTATTGTCTTGCTTCCAATCTCTTTAACTCGTGTTATTGTCTTGCTTCCAACAACACATTTTTCTGGCGCCGTTGCCGGGGAGGTCAAGCCTTCTGCAAGGGGAGTCTCTCACTTCCAATCTCTTTACTTTGTTATTGTCTTGCTTAGTTTATTTTTATTTTGTCTTGTTTACTTCTTTTTATCAAAAACACAAAAAAACAGTTACTTGCATTTATTTTTATTTTTCGGTTTTGCTTTATTTTTGCTAAAATGAGTAGTCCTGAAGTTGAAGTTCGTTCGTTTAGGCAACAAGGGGGAGAAAGTTTGAAAGATACTTGGTATAGGATAAGTGATGCTCATCATAGATGTACTAAAAATATTCTACCTTGATCCTTCTTAGGAATTTTTATGTTGGTATCACTAGTTGGTATATAGGTATGTTCTAGACACTCTTACAGGGGGTAATTTTCTGGGTACTCCTGCTTTTGAAGCTTGCAATTTAATTGAAAGTTTAGTAGGGATACCACCTACTAAAGATATTAAAACTGAGATCACTCTGGAAGATGTTATAGAAAAGTTGGATTCTATGGAGAAAAACTTGCCAAATTTTCTTGATAATGCTAGCAAGGTTAATGAATCAATAGTAAGCATCAATAAAAGAAAATTTGGCAAGTTTTTCAATTAAATTGCAAAATCCCAGATACTCAAGATCATAGGATTGGTGAGTTAGAGGAGGCTATGGAAACTTTAAGTTCGACTTTTTCTTCTCTTAAATTTGGATTTTTGCGCATGGACAGATTTTTGCTGTCCACCGTTTTAATCTTTAAGAATCCCAGAAAAATTGAAACATTCTGAAAAAATTCGTGCGTGATCCTCAGATATGTACACAACTTTCATTAGTTTTGAATTTTCTGATCTGAGCAACTTAAGTTCCACGAAAAAGTTCGTCTTTACGGACTGTTATGTTTTTGACAGATTCTGTCTTTTATTTTGTATTCTCTTTTTTACTATGTTTGAGTGGATTTCTTTGCTCGACAAAACATCAGTGGCTGTAGCTAATGTCCAGAAGTATTGGTGATGATTGTGTCCTTACAGAACATGTGAATTTTTGATTATGCACTAACCCTCTAATAAGAATTACTCTTAGTTTGGTGTGAATGAAGTTTTCAAGGATCAAGAGAGGAGAATGATATAATGTGATCAAGAAGAGTGAAAAGCCTAAGCTTGGGGATGCCCTCGTGGGTCACCCAAGCATATTTCAAGAAGACTCAAGCGTCTAAGCTTGGGGATGCCCAAGGCATCCCCTTCTTCATCAAGAACTTATCAGGTCATCTCTAGTGAAACTATATTTTAATTCTTTCACATCTTATGTGCTTTATTTGGAGCGTTTGTGTGCTTTTATTTTTTGCTTTGTTATTTTTATTTTCTGAATAAATTGGATCCTAGCATTCTTGTGTGGGAGAGAGACACGCTCCACTTTTTCATATGAATACTCGTATTCTTCATTTATATTTGTTGAGTATTCTTGTCTAGCTACTGCTATGCTTTTAGCTCCTGTTTTTCATGCATCTCTTGTTCAGAGCTGTTAGTTCTTGTAGAGAAGTACTCTCTTGTTTCATTGTTAAATTATTTAGAGAGTTTTGTGTTGAAATAAATTGATTGGTGTTTGGTTGGAAACAGAAAATGCTACATGTGGTAGATGGTATATTGAAAAAGAAAAACTTATTCTTGTTGATCATTGTCTTCGATAATTTGATGCTTCGCAATTGTTTTGAGCTCTCAAGTAGATCATGTTTAAGCTCTTGCATCATGTAGTTAAGGCCTATTAGTGAAGAACTACCGTAGAGCTTGTTGAAATTCGGTTTGCATGTTTGGTATCTCTAAGGTCTAGATATTTTCTGGTAAAAGTGTTTGAGTAACAAGGAAGACAATGTAGAGTCTTATAATGCTTGCAATATATTTTCGTGTAAGTCTTGTTGTACAAGTTGATATCATGTGTTTGCTTCAAACAACCTTGCTAGCCTAAACTCTGTACTGAGAGGGAATGCTTCTCGTGCATCCAAACCTTGAGCCAAACCCATGCCATTTGTGTGCACCATAACTGCCGTTTTTTTTTAAAATTTTACCATATATATTAAACCAACAAAGAGTACACGATTACATCGATTACAAAGACAATACTAAGAAAGACGAGCAAATCTATCGGATCTTCAAGCCTTTTCTTTCTCCATGACACAATCTTGTACTTTTCTGAAGGCAGCCGTAGAACAACGCCGAAAACTCCAAACCACAAACCTGTGAATACCAACGAAGGTTCTCCCTTTTTAATTTTGAGCCGCAATGCCAAGGCTTTGTGCACGCACACAACCATTAAATTAATCAAGCAATATCGGCAGGAGCACCAGCACTGATATTCCAGGGACAAATAACCGAACCACTTTGTTGACATCGTTGGGAGCCGAGAGAACGAATCACCATTGCCGAAGACGTAGTAGCCGGGATAGATAATGCGAGGACAAACCTCCTCGCGGCAACCATGAGAAACAATCCAAGATTGATCTGGCGAAGCAAGATCTGAAGAACCATATCTAGACAAACTTAATCTTCCAAAGCCACCATTGATGTCGGGAAGGAGATCTCGCCGACGAACGAAGCGCGGAAGATAACTTATTGCAGACGATGCCATCTCCATTGACGAAGAAGACAAGAACCAAAACCAAACTCTAACATTAGGTACCTTAGTATAGCTCCCTGCGCAGGTCCGAGGGCCCCACCCCTCCTAGTGCCAGAGCGGCATCTAGAGCAGGTGAGGACCCGTCAATTCTTAGACGATGACGATGATGAAGATGAAGATGGCGCCGGCGGCGACGGCTAGAAACCCTAGCCGCCTCTTTCTTTCTGTCCTGCTCCACCATAACTACCTATTATGTGGTATTTCCTGCCATTCTAAGTAAATACTTCATGTGCTACCTTTAAACTATTCAAAAACTATTATCTCTTATTTGTGTCAATGTTTTATAGCTCATGAGGAAGTTATGTGGAGTTTTCTCTATCAACCTTGTCATTTACTTTTGACACACTTTCACCAATGGACTAGTGGCATATACATCCGCTTATCCAATAATTTTGCAAAAAGAGTTGTCAAATGGGGTGCCCAGTCCCAATTAATTACAACTTTAACCGCTTAATTCTCTTCACATTTTTGCCCTGATCCAATCAGACAAGCAATGATACCAGTGAATAACTACATGTGTAAACAAAAGAGAACAAGAGGGATGATCTACCCTTGGGTAGAAATAACGTCCTTCATGGGAGCCGCTCTTGAAAGTCTGGTTGACAAGGGGGGTAGAGTGCCCACTGCCATTCGTTGACAACAACAAACACCTCTCAAAAACTTACTTTATGCTCTCTATATGATTTCAAAAACTAAAAAAAAGCTCTAGCACATGATTTAATTCCTGCTTCCCTCTGCGAAGGGCCTTTCTTTTACTTTTATGTTGAGTCAGTTTACCTACTTCTTTCTATCTCAGAAGCAAACACTTGTGTCAACTTTGTGTGCAACAATATTTATATGCTTGCTTATTGCACTTATTATATTTCTTTGTGTTGACAATTATCCATGAGATATACATGTTGAAAGTTGAAAGCAATTGCTGAAACTTAAATCTTCCTATGTGTTGCTTCAATGCCTTTTACTTAGAATCTATTGCTTTATGAGTTAACTCTTATGCAAAACTTTTTGATGCTTGTCTTGAAAGTACTATTCATGAATTTTTTTTGCTTATATGATTCAGTTGTTTACTCTTTATCTATCTGTTAAAAAACTATAGACCATTGCCTTGAGTCACTTCGTTCATAACATGAGGCTTGCAATATTATTTGATCAAGATTGTGTGGTAGCATGTCACCTCAGAAATTATTTTGTTGTTATCGTTTTACCTACTCGAGGACGAGTAGAACTAAGCTTGGGGATGCTTGATACGTCTCCAACGTATCCATAATTTCTGATGTTCCATGCTTATATTATACCAATTGCTACATATTTTATTTACACTTTATAGCATTTTTATGCATTTTCTGGGACTAACCTATTAACAAGATGCCACAGTGCCAGTTCCTGTTTTCTGCTGTTTTTGTATTTCAGAAAAGCTGTTTTGAAAATATTCTCGGAATTGGACAAAACAAAAGCCCAGTGCCCTATTTTTTTGTCACGTACACGGAGTCCGGAGGAGAAACGAAGACGGGCACCGAGGCGGCCTCACCACGTGGTGGCGCGGCCCCACCTTCTGTCACGCTGTGACATGGTGAGGGCCCCTTGGGTGCCCACCGACGTCGCCCCTTCGCTTATATATTCATATGTTCGGGAAAACCCTAAACACCCTAGTCATATTCCACGAAAAGTTCCAGAGCCGCCGCCGCCGTCAACCCTAACTCGGGAGGGTTCTGAAGCTCTTCCCGGCACCCTGTCGGAGAGGGCAATCATCACCGGAGGGCTCTACATCGCCATGCCTGCCTCCGGAGTGATGCGTGAGTAGTTCATCCTTGGACTATGGGTCCATAGCAGTAGCTAGATGGTTGTCTTCTCCTCTTGTGCCATCATGTTTAGATCTTGTGAGCTGCCTATCATGATCAAGATCATATTATTGTAATGCTACATGTTGTGTTTGCTGGGATCCGATGAATATTGAGTACTATGTCAAGTTGATTATTGAATTATCTTGTATATGTTATTTATGATCTTGCATGCTCTTCGTTACTAGTAGATGCTCTGGCCAAGTTGATGCTTGTAACTCCAAGAGGGAGTATTTATGCTAGATATTGGGTTCAGTCTCCATTTAATCTGGGGGAGTGACAACAACCTCTAAGGTTGTGGATGTGCTGTTGCCACTAGGGGTAAAACAACGATGCTTTGTGTAAGGATAATTGTATTGCTTACATTATGCACTTTACTTAATGCAATAATATGTTGCTTGCAACTTAGTAATGAACGGGGTGCGGATGCTAACCTGAAGGTGGATTATTAGTCATAGATGCAGTTGGATTACGGTCTATGAATCATGTTGTAATGCCCAAATAAATCTCATAGTAGCCATCATGACTTGTACATGCATTGTTATGCACTTCTCTATTTTGTCAATTGCCCAGCTGTAATTTGTTTACCCAACATGTCAGTTATTTATTATGGAGAGACACCACTAGTGAACTGTGGACCCCGGTCCATTCTTTTACACTGATAATACAACCTACTGCAAACACTGTTCTTTTTAAATTCTCTGCAAACAAACATCATTTTCCACACTATACGTCTAGTCCTTTGTTTTCAGGAAGCCGGTAAGATTGACAACCTCACTGTTAAGTTGGGGCAAAGTATTTTGGTTGTGTTGTGTGCAGGTTCCAAGTCAATCGTCAGGAACTCCCCATCAACACCACTTTTTCTGGCGCCGTTGACACCTTCAGAAGTGTCTTCATCTCCTACTGGTTCGATAACCTCGGTTTCATACTGAGGGAAAACTTGTTGCTACACTCATCATACCTTCCTCTTGGGGTCTCCCAACGAACGTGTGCCTTGCACATATCACTGAGCACTACCTTAATTAATTTAATTGGAAACAACATGTCCCACTCATCAGTGCAGAAGAAGTGATCAATTCTTGTGAGTGTTGGATTCTCCTGGGAGTTGGACCAAGTGAATTTGCGTCCAGTTAGCCGAAGCTCACGGAGGTGCAAGGCGTCAAGGGCCCCCCTTGAATCTAGCCATCATCCGCCGATCAAGTCTTTCATTGTTCTTGTCTGCCGCTCGGTACATAAGATTGAAGTCTCCTAGTAGTAGCCATTTGCGAGGGTGAGAGTTGGCCAAAGCTCGCACCTCGGTGATGATGGCGCATTTCTCCGCTTCGCCGTAAGGTCCGTATACCCCAGTTATACCCCAAGTATATCCATCCTCATTGACCGTGATCGTCGCCGAAATTGTGTTTACCATGGTGCCTGCAACGGTCAAGGAGAAGAAATTTGTGGAAGCCGCCAAGATTACGCCGCCCTTGGTTCCATAGGCAGGTAGGTAGACGAAGTTATCAACAAAGTTTGGCCCCAGGGTGCGCATAATGGTTGATCGATCCACCAAGTTTTGTTTCCTGTAGACATACTATGGAGGCCTTTGCATCAGAGATTACAACCTCGACAGAGTCTTGTCTCGCTAGATTGTTCAAACCACGCACGTTTAAACTGGTAACACGCAGATCTTGTGGCTCCATCAGTAAACGAGTCGCACACGCAGATGGCAATAGAGCCAGCAGACAGAAGCACTTGAGGAACGAAGAAACTTCATCAGTAGGGGGTGCCATGGCAACAAACTGCCGCTACCCCAGCAGCGGTCAGACCCAAAATCCTCAACGAGACCCTAAACGAAGACCTAACTTGGATAGAAGATAGCACGCCCAATCACACAGGATACACGCGATATCCTCCACTCCCTCCCCTCGGTGGTCTCGGATCATGCGGCGCTCATCCTTGTGGGATCAAACAACGTCCCGAGGTCGAGAGCATTCCGGTTTGAGGCCTTCTGGACTCGCATGGATGGTTTCTAGGAGGTGGTCAGCTCTGCTTGGTATAGAGGTCGGTAACCACAACAAGCGCAATCCGTCGCCTCCATGTCAAGCTCTCCTGGGTGGCAAAGGACCTAAAGGCGTGGCACAAGAACTTCAGTGACCTCCGCATGCAGATGGCTGTTGCGAAGGAGGTTACTGGACGTTTGGATGTTGCAGAAGACGACCGACCCTTGTCAGCTCATGAGCACGGCCTTCGTGTCTCCCTGCGTGCGAGGATACAAGGGATAGCCTCCATCATCAAAATTTGCATCAGGCAAAGGGCTATGTTGACCAACATGCGTGCAAATGGAAGGCACCAGAAAAACTTCATCTGTCGGAGAATGACTCCCACGTAACAGGGATAGTCAAGCTCACGAAGAGAGTTCGTGTAAGGGGCTGAACACGTTGGTCAAACAACCCTCAACCTGCACGGCGACGGTGCTCGTCGAGCAAGCGGAGGGACATCACGACAGAGTTGAACACCAGCCCGTACCCAGGTTCACGGCCCTCGTGTGGAGGTAATACCGCTACTCCTGCTTGTCTGTATTGCACTGCTTGTAGAGGTTACAGTACAATGAGCTTGCCGAAGGCTCTCTTTTGGCAATGGTGTACAAGGAAGGAAAGCAAGGTCTTCTTCTTCCTTGCGCGTAAGTGGCGATGCTGGAATGAGAATGCGATCCCTTGCTACGGTGCACCTTGCCCTCCTTTTATAGGCGCCCCGTGCTCCCTCCTTGCACTCGCACTGGTAGGGCTGTCACGTGGCGCAGAAGGTGGAGCGCGGTGCATCGCAGCCCGGATGTCCATGGACGCGGTCCATGAGCGTAAAGCTGACTCCTGTAGCAGAGTACCCACCGTCCATGCAGGACGGCCAGCTGGGGCCGCAGAGGAACGTGGGGGTGCCCACGGTGACGTTGGCCTTGGAGCGTAGCGCCGGCCGGTCCCCTTATCACCAAAGAGGAAATCCTTGTAGTCCGGAGCGGGTGACAGCTTTATTGACCCCTTTAATCACCAAAATGGCAACTGCGGCGTCGTCGTCACCGCGCGCAGGGGCGCGCGTCACTCTGCGGCCGCTGCAGAGCCCATGTGCGCTCTGCAGAGGTTGCTTTGCAGCGAAGCGATCTCCACGAGGGCTTGGATGCCCTGTAGAGAATTCGGCGTTGACCTCTCCCCAGGGGAGATTTCCTTGAAGAGGGGGCAGCAGTGGATATGGCCTCCGCAGGCCCTGCTGCCTCAAATGCCCTCGCGAGGCAATGATCCTCGAGAGGCTCTCCAGGCCGTAGGCTTGGTCCTTAGCGAAAATTCGCCATCAAGTGTCGAGGGCCGTATAGGACAGGCCCAGCACACCCTGGATTTCACTGGGCCGACAGTAGCCCCCGGGCCCATGATGGGCACGATGTAGTCCAATGGACGCAGGCGAACGTCATGGGCCCAAAGTGTCCGGCCGGCCTGAGACACGTGCAGGGCAGTTACGCCGCGACGACACGTTCTCCTCGGAGATGATGGGCGTAGTGGGGGGTCCCACCACGTCTCGGTAACTGCTCTGAGGGGAATAAAGCCTGCAGCGCCGGTTCAGGCAGCAGTTACTGCCTCATTTGCGCGCCCGTCTCCTTGCTCTTGACGCCTGCGCTCCTGTGTCTGACGCTCCTCCTCCTTCACCGAGCTCCGCCGCCCTTCTCTCTTCGACCATGGGTCCCAAGAAGGGCAAGGCGGCAATGGCGAATGTACCGGCCGAGGCGCAGCAGGAGGACGAGCTCGCGCCGGCGCTGGTGGGGACTCGCATCCACACTGCTGAGGCGCTGGACAAGATCCGGCTGATGGCCGCAGGCAAGAACAACGAGCACGGCGCCACCGTTCTCAAGGCGGCGCGATTCGGCAAGCTCGCGGCGGGGCTGTATCCCATCTTCTTCCCGACCATTTTCGCTGGTTTGGTGCCGCCATTTTCTCCTTTCCTGGAGGAGGTCTGGCCTTCTATCAGATCCAACTCCTGCATCTGCACCCCAACTCCATCTTGATCCTCGCCATCTTCGCATATCTTTGCGAGGCGTATTTGGGGGTGATGCCTTCCGTGGCCTTCTTCCGGAGCTTCTATGCGCTCCGCTCCACGGCGCCTGGCGAGCGGTCTGGTTGTGTGTCCTTCCGCATCGCGGATGGGATGGGAGGTATCTACATCCCCATGTCCTGGGACGGCGACAAACCCGTCACACGGGTGACGAAGAAGGTGGACGATTTCCGCCAGCGGTGGTTCCTCGTGGACGCCAAGACGCAGAATTCCTTCTTCGACGTCCCTGAGGCGCCGCCCCTGAAGAACTCGAATTGGTCGAGTGCGACCCTTCAGAGCCCGAAGATTGCGGACTTGGTCGCACGCATGAAGCTCGTCCGCGACGCTGGCCTCACGGGGCAGATGGTTGCTGAAGACTTCGTGAGGCGCCGTATCGCCCCTCTCCAGAAGCACACAAAGCCGATGTGGATGTATTCAGGCCCGGCGGACGCAATGCGGCTGCACTGCAGCTCCCACCTTCCTGAAGTCGTAGCTTCCATAATGGGCATCCTCTTCACCGCCCCGGAGGTTCCTGTGCCGCGCAGTGAGCTCGCGAAGCCACTCCATCAGATTACCCCGAAGAAGCGCCTCGCGATCCTGGAGCTGATGCCGGAGTTCACCCCTCAGGGCCTGGCTGGGGAGGAGAAGAAGAGGACGCGGCGCCCGTGGTGGAAGAGGACTGGGCCTCGGAGTCACCCGCCGCATCTGACGAGGATCTGGGCGCCACCTGTGGAGGGGCGAATCCCTCGGCAGGGGAGGCGAGCTCTTCGAAACCTGCTCCTCCAGAGGGAGATGTTCTGGAAATTTCGTCCAGCGGGGACGAGGATTTCCTTGTGGCCCCTTCGCGCCAGGTCGCGGAGGGGGAGGAAGACAGTGATGAGGAGGCCGTAGCGGGACGCTGCGACCCCGCTCCAAGGCTTTTCACGACAGGGCCGCCAAGAGCCCAGTGGGCACCCCTCTCAAGAGGAAAGCTGAGGCTGCTCCTGAGGGGCCCGGCTCTGGAGCTGCTTCGTCGAGGTCGTGGCGGTCATCCACTACGATGTGGGTCGACTCACGCGCCAAGTCATCTGGGTAAGCGTTGGCCCCTGTCTTTGCATCTTTCGAGAGTTTTCTTGCTCTCCTATTGATGGCCTTCCCTGTTTGTTTGTTAGGGATCTTGTGACGGCAAAACGCCGGAGGCTCCGCAAGGCTGCGGAGGTCCGGGGCCTGGCCTCGGCAACCGTCGAGGAGCCTGTGGAGCCCTCAGCTGAAGAGGTTGCTAATCCCGTAGTGACCGAGGCCTCGGAGCCGGTGGCGGAGGAGGCCACGAAGCCTGTGGCGGAGGAAGACGTAGGGCATGTGGTGGTTACGCCTCTGGCCGGAGCAGCTACTTCGTCTTCTACCGCGGAGGCGCGCCCCGAGGAGGAGGCGGTGGTGCGCACACCGACACCACCACGTCCCGTCACTCCACCAGAGCGGCAAGAGGAGGTCGCCGCGGAGGAAACGGGGAGTGGCTCGCCGGCGAAAGGAGGCGCTGACGTTGAGATGGGGGAGAGGATTACTCCGCCGCCCCAAGGCACCGACGCCGCGATGGAGGAAAATGTCCCTCCGCCGCCCCCGCCTAACGCAGATGCTGAGGGGGCGGCGGCTTCTTCTGGGTCGCAGCGGGCTCGGCGGCGGCGGACCCCACGGTGGCTGGGCAATCTTCCCCTGCCCCTGAAGCTCGAGAGGAGGCGCCGGTTGAAAACGACGGTGCTGGAGCCCATGGCCCCAATGGCGGAGAGGGCTCGCACAGCCCCCAGGCCGAGGTTGACGCGGGCCCAAGTTTGGAGGTTCCCACCCTCGAAACTAGTGCGCACGAGGGAGCCTCCATGTCTCGTGGGAGTTCCCGGGCTCTGGTCCTGGGTGGCACGAGCTGGAGCGGCGCTCGCCGCAGCTCTACCTTCCGCCTGGCGCGGGGTGCCCTGGATGGGCTGGAGGCCCAACTCGCCCTCGAGGAGGCCGAGCTCGCCAGAGAGTACGACGAACTTGAGAGGGCGTGGACCCGCTTCTTCGAGGTCGTGGAGCAACGCCGCCATGACAACGAGGCCATGCAGGCGCAGCGAGAGGAGGCGCTGCGCTTCGCCAAGGAGGTCCGCGAGAGCGCGGTTCGCGAGGCTCAAGAGACCCTGGAGCCACTCCAGGCAGAGCGCCAGGCCGCTGCAGAAGATCGCGAGGCGGCCGCGGTGGAGCGCCAAACCGCTGCCTCAGAGCGGGCGATCCTCGAGACCACGCTAGCCGCTCAGCGCCAAGAGCTTGCCGACCGCGAGGGGAAATTCGCCGCGGAGTCGGAGGCTACGCGGAAGTCTTTGGACCAACACCGCGTGTCCTTGGATGCCCGTGAGCAAGTACTGGCGGCGCGTGAAGCGGAGGTGCTCAAACGCGAAGAGCGGCAACTGCAGGCTGACAAGGAGTTGTCCACGCAGCGCGCGGATCTGGAGGCGCGGGAGGGCAAACTGGCCGAGGCCATAGGCAAGCATGACGAGGAGGTGGCCAAGCACAAAAAGCTTGTAGAGAAGTCCAAACGAAGCTTGCCGCGAGGAAGGAAGAGGCTGAGAAGGATGCCGCCGCCAAGCAAGAAGAATATCGCTCCGCCGTCGTCGAAGAATACACCGGGAAGCTCAGGAAGCAGAAGGACCGCTTCAAGAAGAAACGCGCGGACGACAATGCCCGCATTGTTCAACTGGAGCACCAGAACGCCAACCTGAACGCCCGGGTGAGGCGCGCCAGGGACGGTCGTCGCCGCGCGGAAGAGGCTCGTGAACGTGCTGATCAAGACCTCGCCTCCCTGATGGCTGATATGAGGGAGCTGGCTGCGCAGGCAGGCCCTGCTGTGGAGCGTGCTGCAGAGGATGAGCACAGCGTGCAGGCGGCGCAGGTCCTGACGCAGCAGCGGGAGCGCGTGTTCAAGTCCTTGGTGACCCGGGGGAACACTCTCGCGGGGCAGCTAGGAGTGGATGCTCCTGTTGTTCCCGTCAATGGGAACGCTGACGCCGCCACATACCTCGCCTACTTCGATCAGCTCTTCTCTGTGCTCGAGGGCCCTGTGGCGGAACTTGGCGAGGTTGGTGATGAGGAGTGTCGCAAGCTCTTGACCGTGGCGATCGATCGCGTCTTCGCCAACCTCCAGCGCCTTCACCCCGGCTTCGACTTCGAGTCAGTGACCGAGCCCATCGAGGGAGATCCGGCCGGGGAGCTCTCCAACTTGGTTCGAGAAGAGTCAACGATTACGTCGACCGCTTCAAGAGGGTTGAGGCGGAGCAGGCCGCTGAGGAGGATGAAGATGCCGAAGAAGAGAAGGCTGAAGAGGGCGGCGATGGTGAACCCTCTGTAACATCCCAAATCTATAATAAGAGTAAATAAGACCCAAAATTCAGAACCAACAAAAACTTTTTGAATTATTTCACAAATGATTGTGTTTCCTTTTAAAATTGTTCTGTTTGACCTTGTGTGACTTGAATGCTTGTGATTGTTTGACTAGTAAATGTCAACCTAAGAACTCAACCTAAGTAAAAATATATTTTCAACACTGGTGACCATGTTATGACAAGAAAATATTCCATATGTCTTTCCCATTCTTATGTTGGCCAAAAGTTTATTTCAAAAATGACTTGGTTCTAGCAACAAATAAAATGCCCTTTATTTTGAGACAGTAAAAGTATTTTCAACACTTTCATATTTATAAAATATGGAGAACTCTCTGTGATCTCCTATCCTTTCCTCAACCTTGACATTTCAAAATTCCAATCTTTATGAACCCCAAGGTTTCAACTCTGTTTAAAAGAAATTCTAGTGGGAAATATATTACCCACATATTTTCTCCCTTTTCAACCCATCTTTGAAAACCACTAAGTTATGGGATGGTATATCCCTTAAACAACCTCTTGTCATAATTGGGTGTGGCCACTATTACAAAATAGCATTGCTAGTTATGGAAAAAGGTGTGTGACTTATTCCTGTAGTTTGAAGTGTGTGGCTTGTTTGAATTGCGGAAATTGTTGTGTTGATTGGTATTTTGGTGCTGTTGCTATTGCTGTGATTTTGCTGTGTGTGTGATCTTCTTGTGAGGATGATTCCTCAGTGGAGTTGTTACCCCTTTAGGACACCTTGGCCACCAAACTTGGAGGGTGACTTGAAGAGGAATAAATCCTCTACAATTAGGCACCCCAAGTTAAAATCCTAAAATTTAGGGAGGTGGTCTCAATAAAACTTCCTCTTTTATCTATTCCTCCATTTTCTAAAAACATAAATATACTTTCTTTATCAAAATTCTAGGGAAGGAGATGAAATGCTAATTCTCTCCATCTCATATCACTCTCTCCTCTAGTAAGCCTACTTGTTGATTTAAAACAAACCCCTCCTTTATTTTATTAAAAAGAAATGAAGGTCATGGGTTAAAATGATCTTCATAAATAATTTTCCCTCCCAATTTCTCTATTTCCTCAAACAAATGTTTTCTCTATGAAAACAAAACTTATTTGAAGTATCTTATTTTTCAAGAAAGCTCCAAAGGTTCTACAAACTATTTTATCTCTGGTTTTAAAAATTAAAGGAGTATCAAATTATTAATTTCCAAAAATGATTTATTTAGAACCCTATGAACAAAATGGAGCAAAACTTTTTATTTTGCAAAACCAAATTTTGTGGAGTTTCCCCATGTATATGGGAGACTCCATGATTTTTCTCAGAAGATTTGAAAATGTTTAAATGCCCCAAATAAAATCCCTAAAACCTACTGGTTTTAAAAAGGGAATAAAAGAAAAGAAGAAAAGGACTAATCTGTAATAGGAAAAAGAACTCCAGGGGGTTCTTTGCAAGAGCTTCGTTGACCTCCTGTAGCTTCATGGCAGCACGGCACGGTGGCGTGCCCCTGCGCTCGCCGTGCTCCCCTTTGCCTCGCCTCTGGCGCACGCCTCGCCCTGGAGGAATGACGCCTCCACGCCACTCACCTCTGCTCTCCCCTGTCCCCCATCACCCCTGTGGCAGCGATGCTGCACGGCACGAGCGCCGTGTTCCAAACCCGTCGTCGCCGTGTCTCCCCGCACAATGTCGACACCGTCTGGACCCCGCTCCTCTCTGCTGCCCTGCGAGACGATAAGAAGCACCACGCCGCCCCCCCCCTTGCTCCTCTGTTCCCCCATTTGCTCCCTCACTCCCTCTCTTCCATTTCTTCCGCGGAACCGAAACAAAGACCGAGTTGCCGTCGCGCATCGCCGGCCATAGAGAACTCCCCATCCAAACCCCAAACCACCAGCAGCTCCGCCGTGCCCTACTCTCCCTCCCTGCGCGAAGAATCGAAGAATGGAGCAAGAAATCGTCGTCATCAAGCTTTTCCCTTTCTCCTCCGGCCGCGGACATGCGAGCAAGCTCGCGGTGGGCACAGGCCACCATTCCTCGCCATTGTTGTACCTCGTGCTCCCCTTGCCGTTCTCTCTCTCATGGACAACAACGATTCCTTTCTAGGTCGCCGGAGCCGTCGATGCCGTCGCCGCCGTGCTCCTGCCGTGTTTCGCCGCCTCGGCGTGTCGAGGAAGAAGGAGAGGCCCCGTACCCCTTCGCTCGCGCTCGTGGGCCGCAAGATGGGCCACTCCCTGCACTGCACAGCCCTGATCCAGCAGATCCAGTCCGCTAATCTTTTTTTTTAGGTGGTTTATTCTATTTCCTTATAGATCTATTTCTGGCCCTTCAGTTTAAATCGATTTAAAATAGCTCACATGCATTTTTGGCCAAACCAAAAATCATGGAGGTACCTCAACATGTTTTTAACCAGATCCAAGTGGTAGATCCACTTTTGGACGAATACTTCTAGATAAATAAAATGGAAGGCAAAAACACTGGTTTTCACCAAAAACTCAATAACTATTTTTCTAGGATAGCCAAAAATGCAAACTCAACTGTTTTGAAAAGCCCTGAGTGTTACCTAGCAGTAGCATTTGGCCTCTTGTGCAAATGATGTTCCTAAACAAAATGGCATCCACTTTGGTTTGTGACCAGTGCGCTCTTCTAGGATTTTTGTAAATTAATTGGTGATAGATTTTGATGTGAATCCAATTGTGTAGCCTTCTGTATGACTAGGAGTACCTAATCCTAGATTGGTATGATTTTTAGAGCTGTATTTTATTTTTGGTGTGCATAGCTAGTTTTAATGCTTTCCTGTGAAATCTTGGATTTAGTTTTATTTAAGTTTGTGGAATGTGTTAATGTTTTATTTGTGATTACTAGCATGCATAGGTTCTGTACTCTTTGTTATGAGTGTGTTATCCCTTATAATTAGCATGTTAGGAAAAAGTTTAGTGTTGCATGTGTTCGTTAGGAAATAATATCACTAGTGTGAATATTTCCTAGAATATCCCTAGTGTTTAGGAATTGTCTGTGGATGAAATTCTTTGAGTGGTTTGGTTTTTGGAAACATTGCTTCAACATCAGTAGCATTTCATGGCTACTGATATTGTAGCATGTCACCCCTTGTTACCTATTGTTTGATCCTTAGCAAAGCATGTTTAGTTGGGGGAATAGTTATAATTATTTAGGACTCACTAGCACGAGTAGCCTTATGTTGTGTTGTTGTTTTAGTAAGCTTCCTATTGTAGCCAGAGGATATTTAACCTCTTAATGCCTTGTTATGGTAGTGGAACACCCACTGATTCCATTGCATATTGATTGAAGAATAAGTTTCTCAATCATAAGCATAGTTCCGATAGCCTTTTATCTACTGGGTGTGAGTGGTGGTTTTCTCTGTTGAAAATTGAGTGGTTGTGTTGTAGTGAAGTACTTCCTGTTTAGATAAAATGCTTGCTGTTCACCCTTGCTTGAGATAGCTTTGTGATCTAGGCACCTAGCATGCACTAGTCTAAGGCCCTTATAAGCTTAGATCCTAGTTTGTTGCTTGAATAATTGGTTTGATGCTTGTGGTTGTTATCTGTCTGTGCACCACTTGTGATTCTGTTTGGTGTATTGATTGTTGTTTATTTCCCTGTTTGCGACGCTAGATAATAACGCTACCGGAGTGGTTTTCGGAGAGATTTGATCGAGGAAGGATTGGATTTTTATTATATTGATCAACGAAGAGAAGTCCAGGGACATTTTGCTGAAACCAGGCAAGCTACTTCACTGAGCTTGCATCTATATACATCTATTTTGATTTACCTGTTTTACTTATAAAGAGCATAAATGATTTCTGTGGTGTCTGCCACGAAAGCGATGATTTTGAAAACCCTTTTCCAAAATTACAAGTATATTGTTGAGGCACCCGATATAGAGGTGTTAGCGGTATACAATGATTTCTAAATGAACTTGTTTTACTCAAAAGCCTTCTATGAAAATCCTTTTGGTGGGATTACAAACCACCCTAGTTTTGATTAAAAGTATTTTGCGATGAAAATTGGAAATGATTGTGAAAACCTTTTTAAAAGTTTATGAAAAACTATGTTGCCACCCTATGTAGAAAAATAAGGTAGTTATCTACAACTATAGGATGGGAAAATCATTGTTTATTCAAAACTCTTTTAAAAAAAAATACTTGGATGGAGTTGAAGTACCGAAAGGTCGGTATGAAGGTGAAGAAGCAGAGTCCGGTGTTGTTTTGGAAGGAAAAATGCACATTGTGTCCTGGTACTTACTGAACAACCAATAATCTGTGCGACCACATTTACCCCCATATGGGAAAGGGCGTAGTCATATAATTTGCCTGTGTTAGTACTGGATGCCTCAATAACGAGGATAACCTCGTTCCATGAGGGGATGGTCTGAGGACCTACCCCCTGACCTGGGTCCTCTTCATTGTTGTCTACCGGAAGCCGGTATGGATGTGTCGGAGGAAGAGGATTGAAGGGCTCCCTTGGGTCCGCCGGGCAGAACTACGAGTCCCACACTTAGTTTCTGAGGATTTGAGTGTCGGTGGAAAGTGTCGTAGCGGCAGGGTCCTATACTAGCATGAGCAAAGGACAGGCTATGGCCGGGAACTCAACTTCGCATACCTCGGTATGGCGGGACGTGGCTGACACGATGAGTGACCGGATGGGTGTGGGAAAAGCGTACTACCTCTGCAGAGGGTAAAAACTATTCGAATAGCCGAGTCCTCGGATATGGACAGTTGGGAAGAACTGCTAAGGCCATGTGCAAAGTTTTGGAAACTCTGGATTGTGTTGAGGAAATTGACTTGGAAAGGGTATTTCCCACCGGTACCAATGAGTTGGTACGGGGTGGTGATGGGTTTGGAACTATGGGCAGAGTGTGGTTGAATGCCGGAGGAGTTCCGGAGAAACCGCTGAAATGGTGTTTTCTTAAGGATAGTTATAAACCTCTTCTCACCCCCCCTTTTTAGTAAAAAGATTTTTGAGAGTTTTTCAAATAAAAGTTTTTAAGAAATAAAAACTAGTGCTTACTCAAGTTGGGGTAGTTTGCGAGTACAATCAAATGTACTCATATTGGTTTCGTCCCTGGCTATTGTCTTAGCCAGATTTTAAAGAGGAGCAGTTCGACGAAGAGGAGTTCACTGGCGTCTTTGCGAACTAGGGCGCTTCCCAGTCAGCTGCCTGTAGGGTAAAGGCGAATGACTTGGGCTCCACGTTGTTTGGTGATTTCCGCTGCAAGTACCTGTTGAAGCTGATCACTTCAATCGCGTAAGTATATTTAATCGGTATTTATGGATGTCCTGTGATGCCAATTCGAGTTATGTGCAACAACAGACTGATCATGGGGTTGTTGCAGGAAACATAACGAGTATCTCGGATAGTTAATCCGGGGTCCTCACAGACTTGGTATCAGAGCCATCCTGACTGTAACAGACCTTAGTTAGCATGGACGTTAGTTAGGAAAGAAAGTATTTTGTTAAAAATATATTAATACCAAAAATATATCTTTATCCAGGGAAGTCCAAAAATGACTTCCAATACTTCTCATCTTCTCAAATATTTCAAAGTCTTACCCCGCTATTTTAAGATTTTCCAAGGATTTCTCTACTTACTCTTACCCGTTCAAAATACTTGACGATGAACCAAGTGAGACCTAATTAGCTAGCACCTACAAGAAGAAGCTTCCATCTCGAATATTCAACATTCAACATCAAGGTGGTTGACTTGCAAATGCCAAGATCGTCGACACCAACAAAGCAAGAGACCTCCGAAGACCTCAGCTCAACCTCAGCAATTCTACTCAAGTTGCTACTTCGACAATCTCAGTTTCTCCAGCTGAAGACTAAGGCGACGAAATGAAGATTTCAGCACCCCTGTTCAACCAAGACCCATAGGAAAAACATATGATAGGAACTTTAGTTGTACTACCCGACTACCACGCGTATTAGACATCCGTTGGTACTAGACGTACCTTGTGCGCACCCTGCGTGTGTGTACTCTGCTTGTGTGTTGTTTGTGAGGTGGAAAAACGTAGTTTTACAAAAAGAAAAGTTTAGTTTCCTTTTTGCCACCTAAGTGCACCTTGTTACGGATGTAAACCCGCCAAGGAAAAGCTTTCTAAAATATTCTTCCCTCTTATCTAAATCATCTCCCAAACAGAAGTGACAGTTCCTCAAGATACCAAAAGACCCCCGATCTTTAACCAAATAGCCTGAGGTTTTGTATCCTTTCAAAAGTCCGACCTAGAAAATCCTCCAGAAACTTTGGTCCTAGCAAGAGGAACAAGATATCGAATACTCTCTACTTCAACCCTGAGGCCCAAGACTCTACGACCTTCTGCAAGACGGATAGCGGCCTTCATACGTCATGGGTACAACCACATCAAGCTATCGAGAAAGATGAAGATTCAAGACCCGACGTTCGATGACACTAGTTGGATCCCGTCGGACTAACAAGAGGTTATAAAAGCTAACATGACTAACATAGTTGATCTAACTCTAAATCTCTCATCTAACCAAGTTTGCAAAGCTACTAACTGCTTTTTCTAGACAAGGGAAAGAGGTGCCATAGGACGACTCAAAACTATTTGGTAGAAAGGAGAACTTTAGGAGGATATAAGAGTGTTGAACTACAAGTTTATTGGTTAAAAGGATCCCTTAAGAATCTGGTTGATGAGATCAAAATTTGGTGGATGGTGTGGGTGATGCCGAAAATTTGGGGTTTAGAATAGAAGTGAAAACTTGGAGTGGATCGATAAATTAGTTGGATCTGGGCAAATGATATATTCGGTTAATACTCTGGGGCTAACCAGTTGCGGTCCCCAACCATTGGTGATTATCTGGAACTGGAAGACGTGACCCTTGATTTAAGGTTTAGAAATAAAGGTGAAAGTTATTGGATTTTAGGAGCACTTGCTGATAAAATGAGGTTTGGATTGGTTAGAAGCAAGTGAATTAAGAAGAATACTCCAGTGTTGGAATGTTTAGGGTGATTCTTAGCGCAAGTGACCTTTGTAATAAATTCTTATCAGAATATAGGAAGTGGTCAGAGATGAATTAGCAAATGAGCAGATCGTTGTGTGCGAGAAATAATTGGAGGAGGATAAATGAATGTTTATCGGATTCTAGGAATCAATATGACTTGGTCAAGTAGCCAGACATTCTAGGTGACAGTATTTTTCAGAGCTTGTCACGCTCTGTTTGGATTATTCTGAGAAAGATCATTTATCTTTGGTGATGAGGTCAAGGCCAAAAGTGTTGAGATCAAATCTGAATTTGGTTAGAAAGTGGGTCAATTTTGATGGTATGATCACATGATTGTTGGAAGCTTTATTCAACTTTGATGATATGGTCATAGGAAAATGACAACCTGAAGAAGTCAGATATTATGAGATATGCCTAACTGGTTAGAAAAATCAATCAGGAAATAATTGGTGAAGCACTATGATTTTGTGATAAAAAGGCAATGGGAAGAATATGCCTAAAAAGATTTGATGGGTACCCGATAGATTGAACTATACTATGTTAAAGAGTTTATACCCGAGGAAGATGAGGGTGGATTAAAAAAAAAAAAAAAAAATTAACCTGGGCAGGACCATGTTTCAAAATTAATTGGCTGATAGTGGTGGCCATACCAGAGATATTGGAATGGTATTTTGAAGAAATCGAGAATTAGAGGCCTATGTAAAGTTGGTCGTTTAAGATATAATAGGTGTGATGTTAAGGTAGGGCACCCAACTCCCTTGAAAACTAACATGAGCCCTCAACCACAAAGTTTTCCCGGAGGCCCTAACCTTTCCGGTGCACTCTGACTTATGTGTGAAGCCACCTTCGAAGCTGTATGAAGACCCCTGCGAAGCTGTGTGAAGACCCGGAACCAAAGAAGAAGTGTACCAGACTATCATTGAGTATTTGGAGACTCCTATATCAGAATCTACTATTCTTAACCTCTCTAGAAATGGTGTGATCCTCCAATGTTCGGGTTATATAGAAGTAATTGGTAACAAGCCTCATGAACTTGTTAGCAACTCACTTTTGTATGCTCAAACAATGGAGTGTCATACACAAACAATCGGAACATCAGATAATTCAGTACATCTCAGCCTCTGGAATATGAAAAGTGATTTGGTGACAAGACTAGCTACCTTGTTACCAAATTCTTCTTGTGTGACTAAGGCAATTTGATGTCAAAGAAGACACCCACATTCTTATACAACCAACCAATAGGAGGCCTCGCAACATCGAGTTGTTAAGATCTCACTTAGCGACCTTATTGAAAGAAGAACGACCTCGGAAGAATCTTCAGCCCAAAACCCGTGCCCTCGTACTCCCCTGTACCCCCGGGCAAATCTCGAGGACGAGATTTATTTTAAGGGGGGAAGGATCTGTAACATCCCAAATCTATAATAAGAGTAAATAAGACCCAAAATTCAGAACCAACAAAAACTTTTTGAATTATTTCACAAATGATTGTGTTTCCTTTTAAAATTGTTCTGTTTGACCTTGTGTGACTTGAATGCTTGTGATTGTTTGACTAGTAAATGTCAACCTAAGAACTCAACCTAAGTAAAAATATATTTTCAACACTGGTGACCATGTTATGACAAGAAAATATTCCATATGTCTTTCCCATTCTTATGTTGGCCAAAAGTTTATTTCAAAAATGACTTGGTTCTAGCAACAAATAAAATGCCCTTTATTTTGAGACAGTAAAAGTATTTTCAACACTTTCATATTTATAAAATATGGAGAACTCTCTGTGATCTCCTATCCTTTCCTCAACCTTGACATTTCAAAATTCCAATCTTTATGAACCCCAAGGTTTCAACTCTGTTTAAAAGAAATTCTAGTGGGAAATATATTACCCACATATTTTCTCCCTTTTCAACCCATCTTTGAAAACCACTAAGTTATGGGATGGTATATCCCTTAAACAACCTCTTGTCATAATTGGGTGTGGCCACTATTACAAAATAGCATTGCTAGTTATGGAAAAAGGTGTGTGACTTATTCCTGTAGTTTGAAGTGTGTGGCTTGTTTGAATTGCGGAAATTGTTGTGTTGATTGGTATTTTGGTGCTGTTGCTATTGCTGTGATTTTGCTGTGTGTGTGATCTTCTTGTGAGGATGATTCCTCAGTGGAGTTGTTACCACTTTAGGACACCTTGGCCACCAAACTTGGAGGGTGACTTGAAGAGGAATAAATCCTCTACAATTAGGCACCCCAAGTTAAAATCCTAAAATTTAGGGAGGTGGTCTCAATAAAACTTCCTCTTTTATCTATTCCTCCATTTTCTAAAAACATAAATATACTTTCTTTATCAAAATTCTAGGGAAGGAGATGAAATGCTAATTCTCTCCATCTCATATCACTCTCTCCTCTAGTAAGCCTACTTGTTGATTTAAAACAAACCCCTCCTTTATTTTATTAAAAAGAAATGAAGGTCATGGGTTAAAATGATCTTCATAAATAATTTTCCCTCCCAATTTCTCTATTTCCTCAAACAAATGTTTTCTCTATGAAAACAAAACTTATTTGAAGTATCTTATTTTTCAAGAAAGCTCCAAAGGTTCTACAAACTATTTTATCTCTGGTTTTAAAAATTAAAGGAGTATCAAATTATTAATTTCCAAAAATGATTTATTTAGAACCCTATGAACAAAATGGAGCAAAACTTTTTATTTTGCAAAACCAAATTTTGTGGAGTTTCCCCATGTATATGGGAGACTCCATGATTTTTCTCAGAATATTTGAAAATGTTTAAATGCCCCAAATAAAATCCCTAAAACCTACTGGTTTTAAAAAGGGAATAAAAGAAAAGAAGAAAAGGACTAATCTGTAATAGGAAAAAGAACTCCAGGGGGTTCTTTGCAAGAGCTTCGTTGACCTCCTGTAGCTTCATGGCAGCACGGCACGGTGGCGTGCCCCTGCGCTCGCCGTGCTCCCCTTTGCCTCGCCTCTGGCGCACGCCTCGCCCTGGAGGAATGACGCCTCCACGCCACTCACCTCTGCTCTCCCCTGTCCCCCATCACCCCTGTGGCAGCGATGCTGCACGGCACGAGCGCCGTGTTCCAAACCCGTCGTCGCCGTGTCTCCCCGCACAATGTCGACACCGTCTGGACCCCGCTCCTCTCTGCTGCCCTGCGAGACGATAAGAAGCACCACGCCGCCCCCCCCTTGCTCCTCTGTTCCCCCATTTGCTCCCTCACTCCCTCTCTTCCATTTCTTCCGCGGAACCGAAACAAAGACCGAGTTGCCGTCGCGCATCGCCGGCCATAGAGAACTCCCCATCCAAACCCCAAACCACCAGCAGCTCCGCCGTGCCCTACTCTCCCTCCCTGCGCGAAGAATCGAAGAATGGAGCAAGAAATCGTCGTCATCAAGCTTTTCCCTTTCTCCTCCGGCCGCGGACATGCGAGCAAGCTCGCGGTGGGCACAGGCCACCATTCCTCGCCATTGTTGTACCTCTGTGCTCCCCTTGCCGTTCTCTCTCTCATGGACAACAACGATTCCTTTCTAGGTCGCCGGAGCCGTCGATGCCGTCGCCGCCGTGCTCCTGCCGTGTTTCGCCGCCTCGGCGTGTCGAGGAAGAAGGAGAGGCCCCGTACCCCTTCGCTCGCGCTCGTGGGCCGCAAGATGGGCCACTCCCTGCACTGCACAGCCCTGATCCAGCAGATCCAGTCCGCTAATCTTTTTTTTTAGGTGGTTTATTCTATTTCCTTATAGATCTATTTCTGGCCCTTCAGTTTAAATCGATTTAAAATAGCTCACATGCATTTTTGGCCAAACCAAAAATCATGGAGGTACCTCAACATGTTTTTAACCAGATCCAAGTGGTAGATCCACTTTTGGACGAATACTTCTAGATAAATAAAATGGAAGGCAAAAACACTGGTTTTCACCAAAAACTCAATAACTATTTTTCTAGGATAGCCAAAAATGCAAACTCAACTGTTTTGAAAAGCCCTGAGTGTTACCTAGCAGTAGCATTTGGCCTCTTGTGCAAATGATGTTCCTAAACAAAATGGCATCCACTTTGGTTTGTGACCAGTGCGCTCTTCTAGGATTTTTGTAAATTAATTGGTGATAGATTTTGATGTGAATCCAATTGTGTAGCCTTCTGTATGACTAGGAGTACCTAATCCTAGATTGGTATGATTTTTAGAGCTGTATTTTATTTTTGGTGTGCATAGCTAGTTTTAATGCTTTCCTGTGAAATCTTGGATTTAGTTTTATTTAAGTTTGTGGAATGTGTTAATGTTTTATTTGTGATTACTAGCATGCATAGGTTCTGTACTCTTTGTTATGAGTGTGTTATCCCTTATAATTAGCATGTTAGGAAAAGTTTAGTGTTGCATGTGTTCGTTAGGAAATAATATCACTAGTGTGAATATTTCCTAGAATATCCCTAGTGTTTAGGAATTGTCTGTGGATGAAATTCTTTGAGTGGTTTGGTTTTTGGAAACATTGCTTCAACATCAGTAGCATTTCATGGCTACTGATATTGTAGCATGTCACCCCTTGTTACCTATTGTTTGATCCTTAGCAAAGCATGTTTAGTTGGGGGAATAGTTATAATTATTTAGGACTCACTAGCACGAGTAGCCTTATGTTGTGTTGTTGTTTTAGTAAGCTTCCTATTGTAGCCAGAGATATTTAACCTCTTAATGCCTTGTTATGGTAGTGGAACACCCACTGATTCCATTGCATATTGATTGAAGAATAAGTTTCTCAATCATAAGCATAGTTCCGATAGCCTTTTATCTACTGGGTGTGAGTGGTGGTTTTCTCTGTTGAAAATTGAGTGGTTGTGTTGTAGTGAAGTACTTCCTGTTTAGATAAAATGCTTGCTGTTCACCCTTGCTTGAGATAGCTTTGTGATCTAGGCACCTAGCATGCACTAGTCTAAGGCCCTTATAAGCTTAGATCCTAGTTTGTTGCTTGAATAATTGGTTTGATGCTTGTGGTTGTTATCTGTCTGTGCACCACTTGTGATTCTGTTTGGTGTATTGATTGTTGTTTATTTCCCTGTTTGCGACGCTAGATAATAACGCTACCGGAGTGGTTTTCGGAGAGATTTGATCGAGGAAGGATTGGATTTTTATTATATTGATCAACGAAGAGAAGTCCAGGGACATTTTGCTGAAACCAGGCAAGCTACTTCACTGAGCTTGCATCTATATACATCTATTTTGATTTACCTGTTTTACTTATAAAGAGCATAAATGATTTCTGTGGTGTCTGCCACGAAAGCGATGATTTTGAAAACCCTTTTCCAAAATTACAAGTATATTGTTGAGGCACCCGATATAGAGGTGTTAGCGGTATACAATGATTTCTAAATGAACTTGTTTTACTCAAAAGCCTTCTATGAAAATCCTTTTGGTGGGATTACAAACCACCCTAGTTTTGATTAAAAGTATTTTGCGATGAAAATTGGAAATGATTGTGAAAACCTTTTTAAAAGTTTATGAAAAACTATGTTGCCACCCTATGTAGAAAAATAAGGTAGTTATCTACAACTATAGGATGGGAAAATCATTGTTTATTCAAAACTCTTTTTAAAAAAAATACTTGGATGGAGTTGAAGTACCGAAAGGTCGGTATGAAGGTGAAGAAGCAGAGTCCGGTGTTGTTTTGGAAGGAAAAATGCACATTGTGTCCTGGTACTTACTGAACAACCAATAATCTGTGCGACCACATTTACCCCCATATGGGAAAGGGCGTAGTCATATAATTTGCCTGTGTTAGTACTGGATGCCTCAATAACGAGGATAACCTCGTTCCATGAGGGGATGGTCTGAGGACCTACCCCCTGACCTGGGTCCTCTTCATTGTTGTCTACCGGAAGCCGGTATGGATGTGTCGGAGGAAGAGGATTGAAGGGCTCCCTTGGGTCCGCCGGGCAGAACTACGAGTCCCCACACTTAGTTTCTGAGGATTTGAGTGTCGGTGGAAAGTGTCGTAGCGGCAGGGTCCTATACTAGCATGAGCAAAGGACAGGCTATGGCCGGGAACTCAACTTCGCATACCTCCGGTATGGCGGGACGTGGCTGACACGATGAGTGACCGGATGGGTGTGGGAAAAGCGTACTACCTCTGCAGAGGGTAAAAACTATTCGAATAGCCGAGTCCTCGGATATGGACAGTTGGGAAGAACTGCTAAGGCCATGTGCAAAGTTTTGGAAACTCTGGATTGTGTTGAGGAAATTGACTTGGAAAGGGTATTTCCCACCGGTACCAATGAGTTGGTACGGGGTGGTGATGGGTTTGGAACTATGGGCAGAGTGTGGTTGAATGCCGGAGGAGTTCCGGAGAAACCGCTGAAATGGTGTTTTCTTAAGGATAGTTATAAACCTCTTCTCACCCCCCCTTTTTAGTAAAAAGATTTTTGAGAGTTTTTCAAATAAAAGTTTTTAAGAAATAAAAACTAGTGCTTACTCAAGTTGGGGTAGTTTGCGAGTACAATCAAATGTACTCATATTGGTTTCGTCCCTGGCTATTGTCTTAGCCAGATTTTAAAGAGGAGCAGTTCGACGAAGAGGAGTTCACTGGCGTCTTTGCGAACTAGGGCGCTTCCCAGTCAGCTGCCTGTAGGGTAAAGGCGAATGACTTGGGCTCCACGTTGTTTGGTGATTTCCGCTGCATGTACCTGTTGAAGCTGATCACTTCAATCGCGTAAGTATATTTAATCGGTATTTATGGATGTCCTGTGATGCCAATTCGAGTTATGTGCAACAACAGACTGATCATGGGGTTGTTGCAGGAACATAACGAGTATCTCGGATAGTTAATCCGGGGTCCTCACACCCTCTGCCTAGGCCACTCCTGCAACAAGATGCGCTTGGCGCAATTATCTTTGTTTTAAGACTTGTTTTAATTCACGCTGGCTTGTAAGATACTTTAATCGTATGCAAACATGTGTGTGCGCCCCTCGAAGGGTCCTTTGTCCCTGTTCCATGTCTTTCTTCGCTCTACGTCGTCAGGACCCGTCTCTTTGCGCTATGACACCGCCGCTACGGTATGCCGGAGCGTGACTCGGCAAGGCCGGGGGGTTTTAAGGCTTGGAGAGGTAAGGGCTCTCGAGTCGCGGTGCTCGAGGGCTCCCCTTTGACGCACAAGCAGTCCATGGAGTGTGAGAGAGAAAAAACCGCTCGAGCGGCGACAGGTGCCCGTGAGAGAGAGAAAACACTTCTGAGGAGCGCAAGCGCTAGACTTAGCTTGGTGAGACTTTGGCCTCGTAGAGGGCGTTGGCTTCCCTGATGGTGCGCTCCCTTCTAGGGGTCAGAGCGCGACTTCTCGACCTTGGGGAGGACTTCTTGTTCCCTGTATTGGTTAGAGAGGCAGACCCAAAGCGGGCACATGGTAGTAAACACCCATGCGCGCTTATAGGCTTCCTCATGGTATCTCACGAGGAGAGTAAGTACCAAGGTCCTTTGGTGAGGTGGCGTGTTTTGGGAGCAAGCCCATGGGCCAGAGCTCTTTGGGGAGGTAACAGGCGTGAGAGCGTGCTCACGTGCTAGAGCTCGGATCCTTTGGATTTTGCGGTGCTGTTGGGGTGCTCTTGAGGTACAGTCACCGTACTCAGCCCCCGCTCGCGAGGTGCGCATGGGGAAGAATATAAGCGCGAAATGAACTAAGATGATGAAAAGTAAAACTCACCACCAAAATATTACATAGCGGCGCCTCAGCGCAATGTTTCATCGAGAAACGAATTGGTTCATTACACTTGGTGTGACCAAGATAAAGTTTTTCATGTCGAGGCTTGGGGACCACATTCAGTGGCTGAGACTCTTTACGGCCTGCGGCGGCACGTAATCAGGAGAGCTCAGAGGGCTGGCCCTCGGGAGGAGAAGCTTTTGTGAAGCTTGGAGGTGAAGTTGTGTGCTTCCCTCTAGAGACAAAAATGTCTGGCGTGACTATGATCACGGGTAGAACTTGCGTAGATGCGCGATGTTCCATGGATTTTTGACCGGAATGCCGTCCTCTGTTTCGAGGCGTACCGCGCCAGGCCTGACGATGTGGGAGACCCTGTAGGGGCCTTCCCACATCGGCGAGAGCTTGTGGAGACCTTCCCTGGAGAGGATTCTCCTGAGGACGAGGTCGCCTGTCTCGAGAGTGCGCGGACGTATGTGGCGGCTGTGGTAGCGTCGTAGGTCTTGCTGGTACTTGGCTGCCCTGAGGGCGGCACGGCGGCGCAACCCGTCAAGGAGTAGCAGGTCGTCGCTGTGGAGGTCTGCTTGATTGTCCTCGTTGAAGGCAAGGACCCGTGCGGATCCATGCTTGATCTCTGTTGGGAGGACTGCTTCAGCTCCATATACGAGGGCAAATGGCGTCTCACCAGTGGGCTTCGTGGGTTCGTGCGGATGGACCAGAGCACGGACGGAGTTCGTCTATCCAGCCCTTGCCGTACCCCTTCAGGCGATTGAAGCTCCTTGTCTTGAGGCCCTTGAGGACCTCAGCATTTGCTCGCTCGGCTTGGTCGTTGCTCTGTGGGTGAGCCACCGAGGCGAAGCAGAGCTTGGTGCCGAGGCTCTCGCACTAGGCCCTAAAGATGCCGCTGGTGAATTGTGAGCCATTGTCGGTGATTATGCGATTAGGCACACCAAAGCGGCAGACCAGGCCTCTGATGAATTTTACTGCCGCCCTGGCCGGTATGCTGCGCACTGCTTCAACCTCTGCCCACTTGGTGAACTTGTCGACTGCCACGAAGAGGAAGCGGTAGCCCCCTTGTGATCTCGGGAAGGGTCCCAGAATGTCGAGGCCCCAGACCGCGAAAGGCCACGAGAGCGGGATGGTTTGGAGTCCCAGTGCAGGCTGATGAACTTGCTTGGCGTGGAACTGGCACACATCGCAAGATTGGACGATGGTGGTGGCATCTTGAAGCACTTGGGGCCAGTAGAAACCGCTCCTGAAGACCTTGCCTGCCAGGGTGCGTGCAGAGGAATGGTGGCCACACTCTCCACTGTGAATGTCTCTGATCAGCATGCGGCCTTCCTCGGGGGGGGGGACGCACCTGAGTGCAATTCCGTTTGGGCGCTTGCGGTACAGGTCTCCCTCGAGGATGTAATATGACTTGGCTTGTCGAGCCACTCGCTCTGCCTCCGCGTCTTCTTCAGGAAGGACTCCCTTCAGCAGGTAGTCTTTGAGTTCGTCAACCCAGCCTGTCTCTTGGTGCACCATAGCCAGCAGCAGACGCTCCCCTGAGGATGGACCGCAGTTGGGTGCCCCACCTATAGGAGGTGGTGGGAGTACTTCATCTGTGCTTGCGGCTGCTGCTTCTTGTGGCTGCTTTATGGACGCCTTGGAGAGTCTCTCTTCAAACACGCCGGTTGACTGGGCCTGCCTTCGTGATGCTCGCTTGGCGATGTCATCTGCCTCTTGGTTCTCCTTTCGCGGGATGTGCATGAGCTCCATGCCCCTGAAGTGCTTCTCGAGCTTGCGGACCTCTTCAAGGTAGGCGGCCATGTGGTCGTCCTTAGGCGTGTAGCTCTTATTGGAGAAGTTAACCAGGAGCTGGGAATCACCCTTTATGAGTAAGTGCTTGACGCCAAGGGCGATTGCGGCTCTGAGCCCGGCGAGGAGGCCCTCGTACTCGGCGATGTTGTTGGAGATCTTGTCCATTATTGTAATGCTACATGTTGTGTTTGCTGGGATCCGATGAATATTGAGTACTATGTCAAGTTGATTATTGAATTATCTTGTATATGTTATTTATGATCTTGCATGCTCTTCGTTACTAGTAGATGCTCTGGCCAAGTTGATGCTTGTAACTCCAAGAGGGAGTATTTATGCTAGATATTGGGTTCAGTCTCCATTTAATCTGGGGGTGACAACAACCTCTAAGGTTGTGGATGTGCTGTTGCCACTAGGGGTAAAACAACGATGCTTTGTGTAAGGATAATTGTATTGCTTACATTATGCACTTTACTTAATGTAATAATATGTTGCTTGCAACTTAGTAATGAACGGGGTGCGGATGCTAACCTGAAGGTGGATTATTAGTCATAGATGCAGTTGGATTACGGTCTATGAATCATGTTGTAATGCCCAAATAAATCTCATAGTAGCCATCATGACTTGTACATGCATTGTTATGCACTTCTCTATTTTGTCAATTGCCCAGCTGTAATTTGTTTACCCAACATGTCAGTTATTTATTATGGAGAGACACCACTAGTGAACTGTGGACCCCGGTCCATTCTTTTACACTAATAATACAACCTACTTCAAACACTGTTATTTTTAAATTCTCTGCAAACAAACATCATTTTCCACACTATACGTCTAGTCCTTTGTTTTCATGAAGCCGGTAAGATTGACAACCTCACTGTTAAGTTGGGGCAAAGTATTTTGGTTGTGTTGTGTGCAGGTTCCAAGTCAATCGTCAGGAACTCCCCATCAACACCACTTTTTCTGGCGCCGTTGACACCTTCAGAAGTGTCTTCATCTCCTACTGGTTCGATAACCTCGGTTTCATACTGAGGGAAAACTTGCTGCTACACTCATCATACCTTCCTCTTGGGGTCTCCCAACGAACGTGTGCCTTGCACATATCACTGAGCACTACCTTAATTAATTTAATTGGAAACAACATGTCCCACTCATCAGTGCAGAAGAAGTGATCAATTCTTGTGAGTGTTGGATTCTCCTGGGAGTTGGACCAAGTGAATTTGCGTCCAGTTAGCCGAAGCTCACGGAGGTGCAAGGCGTCAAGGGCCCCCCTTGAATCTAGCCATCATCCGCCGATCAAGTCTTTCATTGTTCTTGTCTGCCGCTCGGTACATAAGATTGAAGTCTCCTAGTAGTAGCCATTTGCGAGGGTGAGAGTTGGCCAAAGCTCGCACCTCGGTGATGATGGCGCATTTCTCCGCTTCGCCGTAAGGTCCGTATACCCCAGTTATACCCCAAGTATATCCATCCTCATTGACCGTGATCGTCGCCGAAATTGTGTTTACCATGGTGCCTGCAACGGTCAAGGAGAAGAAATTTGCGGAAGCCGCCAAGATTACGCCGCCCTTGGTTCCATAGGCAGGTAGGTAGATGAAGTTATCAACAAAGTTTGGCCCCAGGGTGCGCATAATGGTTGATCGATCCACCAAGTTTTGTTTCCTGTAGGCATACTATGGAGGCCTTTGCATCAGAGATTACAACCTCGATAGAGTCTTGTCTCGCTGGATTGTTCAAACCACGCACGTTTAAACTGGTAACACGCAGATCTTGTGGCTCCATCAGTAAACGAGTCACACACGCAGATGGCAATAGAGCCAGCAGACAGAAGCACTTGAGGAACGAAGAAACTTCATCAGTAGGGGGTGCCATGGCAACAAACTGTCGCTACCCCAGCAGCGGTCAGACCCAAAATCCTCAACGAGACCCTAAACGAAGACCTAACTTGGATAGAAGATAGCACGCCCAATCACACAGGACACACGCGATATCCTCCACTCCCTCCCCTCGGCGGTCTCGGATCATGCGGCGCTCATCCTTGTGGGATCAAACAACGTCCCGAGGTCGAGAGCATTCCGGTTTGAGGCCTTCTGGACTCGCATGGATGGTTTCTAGGAGGTGGTCAGCTCTGCTTGGTATAGAGGTCGGTAACCACAACAAGCGCAATCCGTCGCCTCCATATCAAGCTCTCCTGGGTGGCAAAGGACCTAAAGGCGTGGCACAAGAACTTCAGTGACCTCCGCATGCAGATGGCTGTTGCGAAGGAGGTTACTGGACGTTTGGATGTTGCAGAAGACGACCGACCCTTGTCAGCTCATGAGCACGGCCTTCGTGTCTCCCTGCGTGCGAGGATACAAGGATAGCCTCCATCATCAAAATTTGCATCAGGCAAAGGGCTATGTTGACCAACATGTGTGCAAATGGAAGGCACCAGAAAAACTTCATCTGTCGGAGAATGACTCCCACGTAACAGGGATAGTCAAGCTCACGAAGAGAGTTCATGTAAGGGGCTGAACACGTTGGTCAAACAACCCTCATCCTGCACGGCGACGGTGCTCGTCGAGCAAGCGGAGGGGACATCACGACAGAGTTGAACACCAGCCCGTACCCAGGTTCATGGCCCTCATGTGGAGGTAATACCGCTACTCCTGCTTGTCTGTATTGCACTGCTTATAGAGGTTACAGTACAATGAGCTTGCCGAAGGCTCTCTTTTGGCAATGGGGTGTACAAGGAAGGAAAACAAGGGTCTTCTTCTTCCTTGCGCGTAAGTGGCAATGCTGGAATGAGAATGCGATCCCTTGCTACGGTGCACCTTGCCCTCCTTTTATAGGCGCCCCGTGCTCCCTCCTTGCACTCGCACTGGTAGGGCGGTCACGTGGCGCAGAAGGTGGAGCGCGGTGCATCACAGCCCGGATGTCCATGGACGCGGTCCATGAGCGTAAAGCTGACTCCTGTAGCAGAGTACCCACCGTCCATGCAGGACGACCAGCTGGGGCCGCAGAGGAACGTGGGGGTGCCCACGGTGACGTTGGCCTTGGAGCGTAGCGCCGGCCGGTCCCCTTATCACCAAAGAGGAAATCCTTGTAGTCCGGAGCGGATGACACAGCTTTATTGACCCCTTTAATCACCAAAATGGCAACTGCGGCGTCGTCGTCACCGCGCGCAGGGGCGCGTGTCACTCTTCGGCCGCTGCAGAGCCCATGTGCGCTCTGCAGAGGTTGCTTTGCAGCGAAGCGATCCCCACGAGGGCTTGGATGCCCTGTAGAGAATTCAGCGTTGACCTCTCCCAGGGGAGATTTCCTTGATGAGGGGGCAGCAGCGGATATGGCCTCCACAGGCCCCTGCTGCCTCAAATGCCCTCGCGAGGCAATGATCCTCGAGAAGCTCTCCAGGCCATAGGCCTGGTCCTTAGCGAAAATTCGCCACCAAGTGTCGAGGGCCGTATAGGACAGGCCCAGCACACCCTGGATTTCACTGGGCCGACATCATCCAGAACCTGCGTACCAATATCGGCTTGGCGATCACACATGAGGAGAAGCAGGCGGTTGGCAGCTCCTAGATCAAAACCTGTAGGACAAATCAAGAACAAGCAGAACACTACTCATGCACGCGGCAAGGATTTGATTGCTACTGGTCCGTGTCGGGCCAAAATATGTTATTTCTTATTTTCGGACTAGGGTTTATAGGGGGTTTTACATGTATTTATAGGACCAGGGTGGAGTCCTTGCTTGACACGACATACCGTCGTGCTTATACCCTAACAATCACGCCCTAAGCACGAATGCTTATCTCACAGGTTGAACACCAATCATGTCTATCATCTCCAGGAACTTTAACCTCCCTAAAGATTTGGTCAGAATATCGGGAGCTGGTCATTTGTGCATATATATTTGACATCAATCCTCTTCTCCTCGACACACTCTCGAATGTAATGATATTTTGTATCAATATGCTTGCTTCTATCATGATACACTGGATTCTTGCATAGAGAAATTGCGGATTTGTTGTCAACGTTTAGCACCACTCCTTCTGTCTCTTGATTGATCATGTTACCAAGTAGCCTAGCTAACCACACACCTTGCTTTGCTGCGGTAGCTGCTGCAATATACTCTGCTTCACATGATGATTGAGTTACAACCTTTTGTTTATGGGACAGCCAACTAATTATGTTTCTGCCATGGAAATATGCAACACCCAAGGTACGAAACATAGTCTGTGGACACTGCCTTATTACAACTCAGAGAGAAACAACTACAATTGAGAAGCGACTCGCACAGGACATCACTGCGCAGATCGGTAATGATCGACAATCTCTAGCATCCTTGTTTTCGTTTCTTGTGGTGGCAGAAGCTCAGACGACAGCAGTGGTCTTCCCCAGCAGCAAGGCCAGAGAGGAGGCGTCGAGGGCGCTCCCATCGGAACGAACCAGGGAGGAGTTGCAGGAGTGAAGCTGTTGATGCTGGTCTTGGACGATATCTGTAGTTAGCCAAAGCCAAAAGGTCGAACACCTGCAAGGCACCGAAATTTGTGATCAAATTTTCGTGGCAGCTGATGCATGTAAAATGCATACATGAACTTTGCACTATATTACTTGTATTCCAATCATATTTGCATCATATAAGGGTTATATTACTGTTTTATAATGATTTTTGGAATATTTCATAATTTTTCTTTTTTTTGGAATTAACCCTGCGCAGGCAGAAAACCCTACTTTTTTCCTTTTAAGTTTCAGGGACCCAAACGACGTCCAAATGACCTGCAAAATTACGAGCGTCAATATTTGGAAGGAAGAAGACTTGGGGCAAAGGAAGCGAACAAACGGAGGCCCGAGGCCCAAAAGAGGGTGGCCCATGCGGCCCCTGTACCTGGCCACGTGGGGCTCACTCTTTTGGCCCTCGTGGCTCCGTTGCCATCGATCTTTTCTCCACCGACCTCGTCTTGACCTAAAAAACACCTATAAAAATAAACCCCCGTCATTCTCTGGAAGGAGCACCGCCGAAACATAGAAACACCGAAAGAGAGATCTGGAGCTGCAGATTGGAGGGGGAAAACTCCGGCGGGGCGCTGCCGGCATGGTCTCCATCTTCTCCATCGACTTCTCCACCGTCTCCATGATCAAGAGGGAGTAGTCCACCTCTGTACTATGGGTTTGTGGAAGTAACTTATGTATCTCTCCTCTCTTTGAGCTTCACTAATTAGTACCGTATGAGCTGCTGAACATGATTACGGTCATCGTTGTAATACCTATGTGGTGGATATTTTTATGAGTTAATATATGTTTGAGATTGCAAATGTTTTGTTTCAGTTATGAATATAGATGTATATTTGTGTACCCCGTTCTTATTCACTTGTTATGATCAAGCATGTTTATGAGAGCGTGTGTGGGTGATGTGTGCATTAGTTGGAGTAACGAGGGGTGGCTAGTGCAGTGAACGTGAGAGAAAGTTCTGTGATCCACTTGGGTATCTCTACCTTACTTTGTTGCCTCACTAGGGATAAACAAAAATACCATGTTACCGGAGATGTGGGTGTGACTATTGCCACTACTCCATGACTAGATCTAGCATGTTCTTATTTTAACTTCATGTCATGATACTTAAAGCTATACGCTGAGTTATCTTAATTACTAAGGTGTTATGATTTAGTTCGCATCTTGGTGGAGTATAAGTGAGACTAATAAACAAAATGTCTCTATGTTAGGACGTGATGCCCATATAATTAGTAACTTGTCACTAAACTTTTGTCTTGCAATCTCATATGTCAACTCTAGTGTTTGATGCATCTAAAATGCATCTACTTTTCCAAGCACTTTGCTTCATAATTTGCTCCAGAATCTTCCCATATTTGAATCAAACTGCTGAATCTGACGCTGTTTTTAGCAAAGTCTCTTTTCTGGCTATTTTTGCAGGAAATAAAATCGGGGAAAAATACCACGTCAATATTTCTGGAAAAGGAAGACAATGGACAAAAGATGGACATGAGGAAGCGCTCGAGGGCCAAAAGAGGGGGCCCCACGCGGCCCCTGTACCTGGCCGCGTGGGCCCACCCCAAATGGGCTTCGGGCACCGCCTCGTCTTCGGTCTTCGACGTACCCCCTCATATATACAGAAAAACACTTGACCTAGAAGGGGGAGAGCTTTCGCGAAACACACCGCCGCCGCCACCACGATCTTCGTTTCGGGGACAGATTGATCCAGGATTTCTCCTCCGGTGGAGGGATCCGGAGGCCGTCTTCACCGCCATCTCACCGCCTTCATCTCCATCGACCATGAGCTCCCTCTCCATCAACATGTGTGAGTAGTCCGCTGTAGGCATGTGAGGTGGATGGGGGATTGGATGAGATTGATCATGTAATGCTACCCGTTGTTCAAGATTTTAGGGGTTTATCTTGAGGATATTTTTGTATTGTGTTGATGCACTTATGCTATGTTTAATGCTTGCTACTAGGGTCCGAGTGGCATGATTTCAGTATGAACTTATATTGCCTCATCATATATTTGAGTTTGGTATTTATCTGCAAAGTGTATCACCTGCTATTATGTTGAACCTGCGAACCCTAAAAGTGACATATAGGGAAAACAAGGGAGATGTTTTAGTTTGAGGATTCTATGTGTTCATGAAGTGTTAATGCATTGTTCCGGTCTATTCGAAAGGGTAGACCTTAATTACCTGTAGTTCCAAGTTGGCCCCGGTGAAATGGGCAGGTAGGACAATAGATGTTGTGCAAATTCTCTTGGTTAGTACGCACAACTAATTATAGAACACATACCTACAATATCGGAGTTCGAGATACGTCCCATGGCTAGCTATATTATTATATGATCAATCTTATTCATGCAACACCCCGCTGTCACCTCATGCCTACGTTTTAATCCTCTGAGTTGCACATTCACTTTTCTGGTGAAAACTGGGAAACACTTGTTTACTGCTGCTATTCTACTTGTTACTTGAATCATACTACTGCCATAACTACAACTGCTGCAAGTTCATTGATATACAGGTGTGGTTGAGAGTGACGCCTCAATTGCCAAAGTCTTATTGATATTCTTGTGTTCCCATCGCGTCGAACTATAAATTGGATAATACTTCCCAACGAAGATTTCAGCGATTCCCTACACTTGTGGGCATCAGTGTTCCATTGTCTACCAATTTATTAAAGAGAGTGTGCATTTGTGAAACCATGAACCCCGGTCCATTTTTAATCATAAGAAACAACTTTCCAATAACTTTTACCACTTTTACATTTTCTGCCATTATTAAATCCGAAAATACAAAAATACTTTTACATCTTGCATACATCATTAAAAACCCAAAAATATCATTTATTATTGTTATTTATTTGCCATCATTGCATATTTATTTCTTGCTTGCATTACATACTATCTTGATATCATTCTTACACCTTGTTCTTGACAACCACAGGTGAGGTTGAGGACCAAAACATTTAACTTTGTTTTGTAGGTGACCAAAAGAAGGATAGGAAGATAAATCTTTCACTACTGATTCCCCGAGAGTTCGATATTAAACCCTCGAGTCACCCTCGTGGGGAAAACACGTCTTCCACTTACTACACACTCTGCACTTGGAGGCTCAACCTAACCCATTTAATTTTCACGTAGGTAACTTTGTGAAGGGCCATCAAGACTAAGATAAATCTTTCACTACTGATTCCCCGAGAGTTCGATATTAAACCCTCGAGTCACCCTCGTGGGGAAAACACGTCTTCCACTTACTACACACTCTGCACTTGGAGGCTCAACCTAACCCATTTACTTTTCACGTAGGTAACTTCGTGAAGGGCCATCAAGACTGTTTTCTCGCGCCGTTGCCGGGGAATCATAGCTGAAGAGATTTATCCAAGGAAGTGCACAAACTTCATCACCATCTCACAACAAAGTCAACTTCATCACAAACTTGCGCTAACACCTAAGCTTGGGGACGTTGCACCTACGTGAGCATCATCTTATCCATCTTTACCTTCAAAGCAATTTATTTTGTTTTGTCGTTGTCTTGCATTTTATATTTCGGTTTGCATATTTTATTTTCAGTTTTGCATTTTGTGTTGCATTTGTCATTTCGGTTTGCATTTGTTAGTGTCATTTTATTTTAGTTTTGCATAAAAAATTAAAAACACATAAAAACTTTATCAAAATGAATTCTAAGTGAAATGAACAATTTTGGTCAATACTATGGGTTTTATGGATGAATATACACCTCAGGAACTTGAATTATTTACACATGAGGAACTTGAATTATTAAAAGAAGCTGATTATGTCTTTTCTCAAGAAAAGGAGAATCTTAAAAACTTATTGGGTGGCTAAATGAGTGTGCTAAACGACTTTGTGGGCTATATAACGTGTCTTGCTGCACAAGACAAAATGATAAGCATCTCTATTTTCAATGCAAATGTAGTAACAACTCTATAATCGCCTCATACCATAAGAAGGATAATAATTACTTTGATATAAGATTACAAGACCAATTTGTTGCTTTCATGGGAGCTCATGAGGTGGATTCAATTATTAATAAGAAATATAAAACTTGTGAAGTAGCTCGTGATCTTAAAGAAACAAGTTCAATGCTCCTTGAACAATTTGAAGAAACCTTTTCTGATAATGCTTATGTTATTAAATATAAAGAGATAACTCTTGCTGCCATGGAAAGAACTAATATTTTTCAGGAAGAAGAGGATAAAAACCTAAGCTTGGGGATGCCCATGCAATCTCAAAAAGATGATGAAAAGGATGAACAACTAGAGAATGAAGAGTTGGATCTCCCAACTTCACCATCAATATATGATAGTAACACTCGAACTCAAAAACCTTTTGTTATTTATGAGAACCCATGTTATGATGAGTGTGAAACTGAAACTATGGTCCTATATGATAACCCATGCTATTATGATGAAACTAATAATGCTCCTTTACTATTTAATGCTACTAGTGAACTTATTAATGATAATGAGGAGTGTTGCTTAAATATGCTATATGATAATGCTTTAGATGATGGTCCTATGCTTATTGATAATCCTCCATGTTTAGAACTTGTTACTACTTTATGTGAGGATAAAAATGATATACTTGTTGTTTGTGAAAATACTCTTACTAATGAGAGTCCTACTTTGTTCCTGAATCTCCTAATAACACCATAGAGGAGAATTTTGCTTATGTTGAGAATACTTATGTGGTTTGCAATTATCTTTAGTTCAAAATCTTTGTTGCAACCATGATATTTAACTTGATATTGATCATAATAACTATTTTGAAAGAGGGAAGCATGCTAATGAATTCCAAAATAAATTTAATGATCCTCTTTATTTGCCTACATTATCTAAGTTGAATGATTCTTGTGGTTATATGGTTGAATTTGCTTCTACTACTTGCAACTATTATGAAGGAGGTGATAAGAACCCTCTGTATGGTACTAATAATTATAGGCTGCAAGTAACTATTGTTAATATGCATTGGAAAACTTATGTATATTGTGATTCATTCATATACAAAATGCCAATGCATAGAAAGAAAGTTAGACTTCGTTGTTATTACTTTGTGTTTTGTTTTTCTCTCTACTAGGGTTCAACTTAATTATTATTTTGATCGGTTTGAGAGCACCATGGGACCCTGGTATGCATGAATTTTTTAGAAATTTTTGACAAAGTTTGCTAGGGCAGAAAATACGTTTTGCTGCTGCTGTTTTTCTGGACAGATTTTGTCCCATCTTGTTTGATGCATGTTTTGAACTTTTAACTTGAATATTTTTGATTAAATTGAGTTTATGAGTAGGCATACAACATTATATACTTTCTGGACATTCATATGATGTTTTGTTTAAGGATTATATGCATCAAGAAATCTATTTGTTTATCACTACTAATGCACCCACAGAAAAGAAAATGGGAGAAACGGTGTTTTGAAGTTTTTTCACAGGGATTGGAGGAGATGCACCAAGAGCTATCCAAGGATGGTGAAGACCATAAGCTTGGGGATGTGAAGACAACCCCACTGGACCTACACACTCTCGGTTTGCACACGTCTAACTTCTGTTTTTTGATCGAAACACTTTATCGCATAAACTTGGAGCGTCTTTTTGTTTGTTTTGTTTTGATTTTTGTTTTTGTAAGACCACCACATTATCATTTATATATGAAAGAGATACTGGAAATATGGGTTGAAATATGTTGGAGGCTATTATAAGATTGGTAAAAGAGATGTTTGAGTTGATTTTTAAAGTTACATATAATTGCATGAATCATGAGCTTGTTAATGAGTAATAATTTGCAAATGCTTTATCAAGAGCTATATCTTATTCATGTTTTATGCTGAATGTTATTTTACTTTGTTTAACATGGATTAGTTAGTTCTATAGACACTCATGCATGCATTTAGATGGTCAACTTTCTCCCTCTTGCTAGCCAAAAAATTTCAACAAGTAAAAACTTGCTTCCAACACCTTCAACCAAAGTTATTCCAGTGAGTCCACCATATCTACCTATTAGCTTTATGTTATTCCGAGTATGTTTATCATGTTATTTGTGTTATTTATACCTCTGAATGAAAATGTTTATGTTATTGATTGTTATGGGAAAAGTTGGTTATATAGCTCTCACGAACTTGATGCACACTTTACTTTTATTGCATAAATAAAACATGACCCAATGTGATTAAGATTATGATGTTAGTGGCTTGATAAATGTCCGAGGTTGGGAGTTAGCCCATATGTGTTGTCACATGCAAAGCTTTCAACATGCTCCTTCATCATTTAGTTGATATCATGTACTTTTGTTTATGGATGCCTATCATGGTCAAATGATGTGGAAATGAAGTAGTTTAAATGAGTTTGTATAAATGGTTAGAGAGATGCCTGGGCCGCTAATCTAAGCCATGCATCATTCATGGTGAAATTTACTTACATACTATGGTGAACCGTCTGTGATACACCTTACAATAAAAAGTTTTTTCCAATGGTAAATAAAAAGGGTGTTGAGGTTGTTCATCTTGTTTGTTTGTCTTGTCATTTTGATATGGACTTGATCCATATCCTGGTGATTACCCCAAGAGCAGATCACTATAGCACCTCTCAATGTGGAAGTAAGGTATCGATCCGCAGGAGCAAGAAGGAAAAGTTATCTATTCCCTACAACTAAAGTGTCACAAGTTTTAGTTGATTATGCACTAAACAAGTTTAAAGAACAAGGTGGTTGATTTGATGGATGGAAGTTTAATGTAACAAGCAAGAATGTAAAAGTGTCCCAATCCTCTTCAATGCAAGAGGACAAGACAAAGGTTTTCTCTTATAGGAACAATGGACATGGGTTCATGGGTTCACTTAATCCTCTCTCTCTCATCTACGGTGATTATCATGTTATAGATAAAGTACACACAATTGTCATGTTTTAATGGTAGCTTTTATGACGGCTATATGTCCTAAAACACATAGTTGAAAGAAGTACTCATTTGTGTTGCTAGGTCACCCTCGTAAGGCTAGCGTGGTTGCTGTCACTCCCACATCATACTCTTCCTTTTTACCCCCAGATAAAGGATGTTGGGCGGTACTGTGTCACTCAATACCTATGCCGTGTCACATCGGCCATCCCGTACCCACATACATCATACTTCTTAAAGAACAATATTCTATCAAAGTATGACAAGTCATAAAAGTTCCAACACAACAGTAAATGCATAACAAATCATCTCATACCACAATATCCACCATAAGAATTACATAGATGACCGTAATCATGTTCAGCAGCTCATACGGTACTAATTAGTGAAGCTCAAAGAGAGGAGAGATACATAAGTTACCACCACAAACCCATAGTCCAGAGGGTGGACTACTCCCCCTTCATCATGGAGACGGTGGAGAAGTCGTTGGAGAAGGTGGAGACCACCCCGGCAGCGCCCCGCCGGAGTTTTCCCCCTCCAATCTGCAGCTCCAGATCTCTTTTCGTGTTTCTGTTTTGGCGGCGCTTGTTCGAGAACGCGTGGGACTTCTTTTATAGGCGTTTTTAGGTCAAGACGAAGGCGGTGGAGAAAAGATCGACGGCAGCGGAGCTCGAGGCCCAAGTGGTGGGCCCCACGCGGCCAGGTACAGTGGCGCGTGGGCCCCCCTTTTGGCTCCGGCCTCCGTTTGCTTGATTCCTTCGCTCCCGTCTTCCTCCTTCCAAAATAATGACGCCTGTATTTTTCCAGATTTGACGTCGTTTGGGTCCCTGAAACTAAAAGGAAAAAATAGGGTTTTCTGCCTGCGCAGGGTTAATTCCATAAAAATAGGAAATAATATTTTATTTCCTAAAATCATTATATAACAGTGGTATAACCCTTATATGATGCAAATATGATTGGAATATGAGTGATATAGTGCAAAGTTCATGTATGCATTTTACATGCATCAACATCCCCAAGCTTAACCAATACTCGTCCTCGAGTATGAAGGTGATAAAACTAACATGGACTTTGCAATATAACTAACAATGGATATCAAAGATGATTGCTACTGCTACATAGAGTCAAATGATTCATTCTTCAAAGGAGTAGCAATATGCAAAATAGTTTATGAAGTGATATCAAGTATTCAATGCAAGGATGTTCAATGATAGTTCACAAAGTGTAACATAGAAGATAGTAATATGGACCACATGTATGCATAATGATAAGTAAGAACATCCTACATTGGTCATAGAGTGTAGATGAAAATCTGAATATAAAAGGTGGACACTTTGGAAAGATGTATATGTGAGTAGAGGTAAAGCATGCATAAGTTTCATCTAACTTCCAAACTCTTCTACTTAAGTTAATGATTGCAATGTGGAATTCTTGGTGTCAAGCTCTCATTACCCCTATCATAGCATCTTGAATGATTAAAGTTTAATGTGAAAGCAAATATGAGTAGTGTGCTTGACAAAGTAAAGGTTAGGTGTCTCATGCCCCTTGAATACAAGTACCTACACCATGATTACTCAACTTGGAAACAAAGCAAGTTCAAGTTATATATCATTGTAAGTAATAATAGTATCATCAAGAGCGTCAACTGGGGTACCTCTTGTCCCAGGATATGGAACAAGCCCATATCAAAATGACAAGACAAACAAACAAGATGAACAACCTCAACACCCTTTTTATTTACCATTGGAATAGCTTTTTATTATAAGGTGCATCACAGACGGTTCACCATAGCATGTAAGTAAATTTCCACCATGAATGATGCATGGCTTAGATTAGCGGCCCAGGCGTCTCTCTAACCATTTATACAAACTCATTTAAACTACTTCATTTCCACCTTATTTCACCATGATAGGCATCCATAAACAAAAGTACATGATATCAACTAAATGAGATGAAGGAGCATGTTGAAAGCTTTGCATGTGACAGCACATATGGGCTAACTCCCAACCTCGGACATTTATCAAGCCACTAGCATCATAATCTTAATCACAATGGGTCATGTTTTATTTATGCAATAAAAGTAAAGTGTGCATCAAGTTCGTGAGAGCTATATAACCAACTTTTCCCATAACAATCAATAACATAAACATTTTCATTCAGAGGTATAGATAACACAAATATCATGATAACATACTCGGAATAGCATAAAGCTAATAGGTAGATATGGTGGACTCACTGGAATAACTTTGGTTGAAGGTGTTGGAAACAAGTTTTTACTTGTTGGAATTTTTGGCTAGCAAGAGGGAGAAAGTTGACCATCTAATGCATGCATGAGTGTCCATAGAACTAACTAATCCATGTTAAACAAAGTAAAATAACATTCAGCATCAAAACATGAATAAGTGATAGCTCTTGATAAAGCATTTGCAAATTATTACTCATAAACAAGCTCATGAATCATGCAACTATATGTATCATTAAAAATCAACTCAAACATCCCTTTTCCCAATAATAAAAGCATCCAACATATTTCAACCCATATTTCCAGTAGCTCTTTCACATATAAATGATAGTGTGGTGGTCTCACAAAATAACAATCAAACCAAAAACAAACAAAAAGACGCTCCAAGTTTATGCGATAAAGTGTTTCGATCGAAAAACAGAAGTTAGACGTGTGCAAACCGAGAGTGTGTAGGTCCAGTGGGGTTGTCTTCACATCCCCAAGCTTATGGTCTTCACCATCCTTGGATAGCTCTTGGTGCATCTCCTCCAATCCCTGTGAAAAAACTTCAAAACACCGTTTCTCCCATTTTCTTTTCTGTGGGGTGCATTAGTAGTGATAAACAAATAGGTTTCTTGCTGCATATAATCCTTAAACAAAACATCATATGAATGTCCAGAAAGTATATAATGTTGTATGCCTACTCATAAACTCATTGAATCAAAAAGATTCAAGTTAAAAGTTCAAAACATGCATAAAACAAAATGGGACAGAATCTGTCCAGAAAAACAGCAGCAAAAACGTATTTTTCTACCCTACCAAACTTTGCCAAAAATTCCAAAAATTCATGCATACAGAGGATGAAAAGTTGCAACTACAGTTCAAATATGAGCTCATTCGGAGTTACAGAATAAGAATTAAAAATCATACCGTGCACAGATTCGTGCAGGAATAAAATCTCCGAACGCTATAAGCAACTTTTCAAACCAATGGGTAAAACTTGGCACTTTATTCAAAATTCCAGAAACTAAGCTAAAAACAAACTCTCTTGATACAGCAAGAGGACACAAAGAAAATCACAAATAAAAACAACCGGGTTGCCTCCCGTAAAGCGCTTTCTTTATAGCCATATAGCTAGGCTTCTTACTTGTTGTTTATTGAAGATGAAGCTCATGAGGGAGCTTGAACTTTGATGTGTCCCTCTTCCTTGGGAAGTGTTTCATGCATAATACCAGGATCCCATGGTGCTCTCAAGCCAATGAAAATAATAGTCAAGTTGAAACCTAGTAGAGAGAAAACAAAACACAAAAGTAATAACAACGAAGTCTAACTTTCTTTCTATGCATTGGCATTTTGTATATGAATGAATCCAATAAATAGAAGTTTTCCAATGCATATTAACAATAGTTACTTGCAGCCCATAATTATTAGTACCATACAGAGGGTTCTTATCACCTCCTTCATAATAGTTGCAAGTAGTAGAAGCAAATTCAACCATATAACCACAAGAATCATTCAACTTAGATAATTTAGGCAAATAAAGAGGATCATTAAATTTATTTTGAATTCATTAGCATGCTTCCCTCTTTCAAAATAGTTATTAAGATCAATATCAAGTTTAATATCATGGTTGCAACAAAGATTTGGAACTAAAGATAATTGCAAACCACATAAGTATTTCTCAACATAAGCAAATTTCTCCTCTATGGTGTTATTAGGAGAATTCAGGAACAAAGTAGGACTCTCATTAGTAAGAGTATTTTCACCAACAGCAAGTATATCATTTTTATCCTCACATAAAGTAGTAACAAGTTCTAAACATGGAGGATTATCAATAAGCATAGGACCATCATCTAAAGCATTATCATCAATAAGTTCACTAGTTTCATCATAATAGCATGGGTTATCATAAGCTTCTTTAGGAGTAAAATATTTAAGAAAAACCTTCCTCAAAATACTCCATTCACTTTTCACTTCTTCATCCAAAGACCTGTACCAATCACGAGCATTACCAGATGAAGACAAATATAATAGTTTCCTTTTTACCTGATCCTCAGAGATACCAGGAAGCCTAAATAAACCACATATTTCTTCAATTGTCTCTATGTGTTCACGTGCAGACTTAGTTCCATCCCCTGTAAATGGATTTTTCATAACTCTTTTAACATGACCAAGGGGAATTTTATATCCCACTTTAGGTACCTCAGACACAGTAGTTTCAACCACTTTAGGAGTAGTGGCATAAGCACTTTCATATAAAGCAAGGTGCAGCGATGCACGTTTCATAAAAGCCATAGTAAAACTAATGAGAAACTTACAACCAAACAAGTTTAAAGGAACCTCCCCAAGCTTAGATGATTGCAAGATATAAAACAAGTTAAAGAAACCTCCCCAAGCTTAGTCTAGTGCACACAAGAATAGAAACTTAAGCGCTACGCTCCCCGGCAACGGCGCCAGAAAAGTACTTGATTACCCCCAAGAGCAGGGGATCACTATAGCACCTCTCAATGTGGAAGTAAGGTATCGATCCGCAGGAGCAAGAAGGAAAAGTTATCTATTCCCTACAACTAAAGTGTCACAAGTTTTAGTTGATTATGCACTAAACAAGTTTAAAGAACAAGGTGGTTGATTTGATGGATGGAAGTTTAATGTAACAAACAAGAATGTAAAAGTGTCCCAATCCTCTTCAATGCAAGAGGACAAGACAAAGGTTTTCTCTTATAGGAACAATGGACATGGGTTCATGGGTTCACTTAATCCTCTCTCTCTCATCTACGGTGATTATCATGTTATAGATAAAGTACACACAATTGTCATGTTTTAATGGTAGCTTTTATGACGGCTATATGTCCTAAAACACATAGTTGAAAGAAGTACTCATTTGTGTTGCTAGGTCACCCTCGTAAGGCTAGCGTGGTTGCTGTCACTCCCACATCATACTCTTCCTTTTTACCCCCAGATAAAGGATGTTGGGCGGTACTGTGTCACTCAATACCTATGCCGTGTCACATCGGCCATCCCGTACCCACATACATCATACTTCTTAAAGAACAATATTCTATCAAAGTATGACAAGTCATAAAAGTTCCAACACAACAGTAAATGCATAACAAATCATCTCATACCACAATATCCACCATAAGAATTACATAGATGACCGTAATCATGTTCAGCAGCTCATACGGTACTAATTAGTGAAGCTCAAAGAGAGGAGAGATACATAAGTTACCACCACAAACCCATAGTCCAGAGGGTGGACTACTCCCCCTTCATCATGGAGACGGTGGAGAAGTCGTTGGAGATGGTGGAGACCACCCCGAGCGCCCCGTCGGAGTTTTCCCCTCCAATCTGCAGCTCCAGATCTCTCTTTCGGTGTTTCTGAATTTCGGCGGCGCTTGTTCCAGAGAACGACGTGGGACTTCTTTTATAGGCGTTTTTAGGTCAAGACGATGTCGGTGGAGAAAAGATCGACGGCGCGGAGCGTCGAGGCCCAAGATGGTGGGCCCCACGCGGCCAAGTACAGAGGCCGCGTGGGCCCCCCTCTTTTGGGCTTCCGGCCTTCGTTTGCTTGCTTCCTTCGCTCCCAAGTCTTCCTCCTTCCAAAATATTGACGCATGTATATTTCCAGGCACATTTCTGTAGCGCACTAAACCACATGCGCCACATAAATTAGACATTCTGTGGCGCACCAAGCTTGGTGGATTGGTGCGCCACAGAAAGTGACGTTTCTGTGGCGCACATGGGCAGGTGCGCCACAAAAAGTTATCTGGGGGCGGGTAAAATTTGAAAAAAAAATCTGTGCCGCACCAGGATTGGTGTGCCACATATTTTTTTCTTCCAAATCCCACCCCCCTGGATTGCCTTTTTAGTCTTGCAGGAAGTAAAATAAAATGATAAAAAATTCAATAAATAAAATCCTTTCAGATGTTGTTAGGTATGAGTGTCTAGTAGGTATAGAAATTTTGAAATATGAATTTTCACCTTTTCTGCAACAAACAGGAAAAAAACTTGTAATGGCCATAACTTTTGCATACGACGTCGAAATAACGCGTTTTATATGCCAAAAAAAACTAGAGAAAAATTCGTGTTCGAATCCACCGGGTTTACCCGGTCAGCAATTCAGAGATTCCTCAAATTCCAAAAGAAAAAAGTTATTTCAAACAGACGAGTTTTCGCAGCAAAATCAAAAAAAAGAAAAAAAATTAAAATATTAAAAAATTTAAAAAGTCCAAAAAGACACATAAATGTATAACAAAGAAGATTGTTGAATTTTTTTGAAGTGTTTTGACTTTTTTTTATTTTTTTGGATTTTTTGGATTTTTTGAATTATTTTATTCTTTTGGATATTTTGAAACTTTTGAATCTCCTTTTGAAACTTTAGAAGTTTTTGAAAAATCTAAAATTTGAAAACACACTTTTATAACACATACCATACATATACACATACAAGACTTAAGAGGGTTCATATGATATATATATATATATCAATAAGAACTTGAGTAGCACAAGGGTAGGTGAACTGGGTGGAACTTAGAAGTTAAGCGTGTTAGGGTTGTAGCAATTTGAGGATGTGTGACCTAGCTAGAATGTATTAGTTCAAAAAATTCAAAAAAATGAAGATAATTCCAATAATTAGGATTTTTCATATTATTTCATATTCTGATTTTTTTGAAACTTTTGAAACTTTTTTGCATTTTTGAATTTTTTGAGAATTCCGTGGCACACCTGGCTTGGTGCGCCACAGAATTCTTGCGCCACAGAATTATGAGAATTCTGTGGCGCACCAAGCCAGGTGCGCCACAGAAAAAAAATTAGTGGCGAGAATTCTGTGGCGGGTGCGCCACAGAATCCCAAAAAGGTGCGCCACAGAAAGGCCTTTTCCTAGTATGAACTCATGGTGTAGGTACTTGTATTCAAGGGGCATGAGACATCTAACTTTACTTTGTCAAGCACACTACTCATATTTGCTTTCACTTTAAACTTTAATCATTTAAGATGTTATGATAGGGGTAATGAGAGCTTGACACCAAGAATTACACATTGCAATCATTAACTTAAGTAGAAGAGTTTGGAAGTTAGATGAAACTTATGCATGCTTTGCCTCTACTCACATATACATCTTTCCAAAGTGTCCACCTTTTATATTCATATTTTCATCTACACTCTATGACCAATGTATGATGTTCTTACTTATCATTATGCATACATGTGGTTCATATTACTATCTTCTATGTTACACTTTGTGAACTATCATTGAACATCCTTGCATTGAATACTTGATATCACTTCATAAAACTATTTTGCATATTGCTACTCCTTTGAAGAATGAATCATTTGACTCTATGTAGCATTAGCAATCATCTTTGATATCCATTGTTAGTGTCATATTGCAAAGTCCATGTTAGTTTTATCACCTTCATACTCAAGGACGAGTATTGGTTAAGCTTGGGGATGTTGATCCATGTAAAATGCATATATGAACTTTGCACTATATCACTTATATTTCAATCATATTTGCCTCATATAAGGGTTATATCACTGTTATATAATGATTTTTGGGAATAAAATATTTATTTCCTATTTTATGGAATTAACCCTGCGCAGGCAGAAAACCCTATTTTTTCCTTTTAAGTTTCAGGGACCCAAACGACGTCCAAATAACCTGGAAAAATACAGGAGTCAATATTTCAAGGGGCATGAGACACCTAACCTTTACTTTGTCAAGCACACTACTCATATTTGCTTTCACATTAAACTTTAATCATTCAAGATGCTATGATAGGGGTAATGAGAGCTTGACACCAAGAATTACACATTGCAATCATTAACTTAAGTAGAAGAGTTTGGAAGTTAGATGAAACTTATGAATGCTTTGCCTCTACTCACATATACATCTTTCCAAAGTGTCCACCTTTTATATTCAGATTTTCATCTACACCCTATGACCAATGTAGGATGTTCTTACTTATCATTATGCATACATGTGGTCCATATTAATTTCTTCTATGTTACACTTTGTGAGCTACTTGATATCACTTCATAAACTATCTTGCATATTACTACTCATTTGAAGAATGAATCATTTGACTCTATGTAGTAGTAGTAATCATCTTTGATATCCATTGTTAGTATTAAATTGCAAAGTCCATGTTAGTTTTATCACCTTCATACTCGAGGACGAGTATTGGTTAAGCTTGGGATGTCGATGCATGTAAAATGCATACATGAACTTCGCACTATATATATATTCTAATCATATTTGCATCATATAAGGGTTATATTAATGTTTTATAATGATTTTTGGAATATTTCATAATTTTCCTATTTTTTTTGAATTAACCCTGCGCAGGCAGAAAACCCTACTTTTTTCCTTTTAAGTTTCAGGGACCCAAACGACATCCAAATGACCTGCAAAATTACGAGCGTCAATATTTGGAAGGAAAAGACTTGGGGGCGAAGGAAGCGAACAAACGGAGGCCCGAGGCCCAAAAGAGGGTGGCCCACGCGGCCCCTGTACCTGGCCGTGTGGGGCCCACTCTTTTGGCCCTCGTGGCTCCGTTGCCGTCGATCTTTTCTCCACCGACCTCGTCTTGACCTAAAAAACGCCTATAAAAATAACCCCCCTCGTTCTCTGGAAGGAGCGCCGCGAAACACAGAAACACCGAAAGAGAGATCTGGAGCTGCAGATTGGAGGGGGAAAACTCCGGCGGGGCGCTGCCGGCGTGGTCTCCATCTTCTCCATCGACTTCTCCACCGTCTCCATGATGAAGAGGGAGTAGTCCACCTCTGAACTATGGGTTTGTGGAAGTAACTTATGTATCTCTCCTCTCTTTGAGCTTCACTAATTAGTACCGTATGAGCTGCTGAACATGATTACGGTCATCGTTGTAATACCTATGTGGTGATCTTTTTATGAGTTAATATATGTTTGAGATTGCAAATGTTTTGTTTCAGTTATGAATATAGATGCATATTATGTACCCCGTTCTTATTCACTTGTTATGATCAAGCATGTTTATGAGAGCGTGTGTGGGTGATGTGTGCATTAGTTGGAGTAACGGGGGGTGGCTAGTGCAGTGAACGTGAGAGAAAGTTCTGCGATTCACTTGGGTATCTCTACCTTACTTTGTTGCCTCACTAGGGATAAACAAAAATACCATGTTACCGAAGATGTGGGTGACCATTGCCACTACTCCATGACTAGATCTAGCATGTTCTTATTTTAACTTCATGTCATGATACTTAAAGCTATACTCTGAGTTATCTTAATTACTGAGGTGTTATGATTTAGTTCGCATCTTGGTGGAGTATAAGTGAGACTAATAAACAAAAGGTCTCTATGTTAGGACATGATGCCCATATAATTAGTAACTTGTCACTAAACTTTTGTCTTGCAATCTCATATGTCAACTCTAGTGTTCCATTGTCTACCACTTTATTAAAGAGAGAGTGCATTTGTGAAACCATGAACCCCGGTCCATTTTTAATCATAAGAAACAACTTTCCAACAACTTTTACCACTTTTACATTTTCTGCCATTATTAAATCCGAAAATACAAAAATATTTTTACATCTTGCATACATCATTAAAAACCCAAAAATATCATTTATTATTGTTATCATCATCCTTGCATATTTATTTACCATCATTGCATATTTCTTGCTTGCATTACATACTATCTTGATATCATTCTTACACCTTGTGCTTGACAACCATAGGTGAGGTTGAAGACCAAAACATTTAACATTGTTTTGTAGGTGACCAAAAGAAGGATAGGAAGATAAATCTTTCACTACTGATTCCCCGAGAGTTCGATATTAAACTCTCGAGTCACCCTCGTGGGGAAAACACGTCTTCCACTTACTACACACTCTGCACTTGGATCTCAACCTAACCCATTTACTTTTCACGCAGGTAACTTCGTGAAGGGCCATCAGCAGCTGACCAATGGTTTTCCGGCTGATTAGACACCATAAGAACTTGGTCTTGCGTTTTGCCAAAGAGAGTTGGGATCTGGTCGGAATCGAGGCAGAGGAGGCCGACACAGGAGATCAAGCCGCCGGCGTGTAGTACCTGGACACGGGCATGGTCGCCTAAAATATAGCCTCTCGTAAAAATACCACTTTCTTTCCTACTAAAAAGACACCCCACGGGTACTCATTGTAGCTCGTCCTCTACTCTACTTATTTTTTTAGAAAGAAGGCAAAATCTTTGCCTTTTATATTGATACAGTAGGAGCAAAGACAAGCTAATTTCTTCCTAAAAAACGTACAAAAGGCCCCATGAAGACGGCCCCAAAAACACCGACTAGTGCAAATTTCTGCCAGCTTCTTGGCCCAGCTAGGATCCAGTTCTTGCTCTCGCTTTTGATGTGTTGAAAAAGTGTTGAAGGCATGGTGAAGGTGTTGTTGAAAACCCTCGCATTCCTCTCCTTCCAGATCTCCCAGGTGATGAGGATGATCGCCGTCTTCAGGCCTCCCGGGAGGGGGACGGAATGGCGGCCAGGTCCTTCCAATAGTCGAAGATTGTCCTTTGTGACCCCAAGGCTGGGCATTTGAGCCAAGCGGAGACGTCGGCCCATACCCTCTTTGAGTAGCGACATTCGAACAAAAGATGTATACCCGTCTCTGGTTGATTCCTGCACAGTTGGTATACAGGCTGGTGAGGCCACCCCCTAATGGCGAGTCGATCGGAAGTCAAAGCCGATTCTGAACAGCTAGCCAGGCGAAGAAGGAGCACTTAGGGGCAGGGGCGGATCTAGCGCCCCTACTGCCCGGCGGCCGCCCGGGCTTGCCGGCGGTGTGCGCTTGTATTTTTTAATTTTCTGTAGCGATTTTTGCTGAAAATTTAGCATGTTAACCTTGTTTGCCCGGGCTTCCAGAAGTTTCTGGGTCCGCCACTGCTTAGGGGGAGCCCAGGTGTTCCAGACGACGGTTCTACTCCCTCCCGGCAAGATCTTCTCTTTTTCAATATCGGGGATCCCTCCATTTGAGACTGCTCCTCAAATCCATAGATCACACGGTGCGAGCTCGAACCATCTGCTTGGCGGTGCTCGTGAACCGCTGGCCGCTGCCGATCCCGTGGCAGAACCAATCTCGTTTTTTTCTTTTGGAGCAAATAGGTGTGCGCTAATTGCCGTAGCTAAATCTCTATTAAGCCCAAACCTGTGCGTATTATGATTTCGAAGCCCCAAAACAGACCATGTTAAGACTATCGTACGGAAGGCCGGAGCCCTTTCGATCTTTGTAACGTCGTAACTCGTAAAATCACACATCATACCTACCCTCCACAAGTTCTCAAAAAAAAAACCTACCCTCCACATGGCCTCATATCCATCGGCCCTACTCTGGCCGCCGCTTGCCGCTACGCCGTTGCAAGCCGCCTGGAGACGAGGGAACTCTTGCGGTATCGCCATGCGAGCCAGGGCTGCTCTGCTTCCATGGATCTTACCACGGTGCGGCAATGCCGGCAAGCTCTGACATCGCGTCTACCAGTCACCAAGTTTATCGGCCAAGCACTAAAAACTAAAGGTACACACACTACTAAAATCTCAAGGTACAAAGATTGGCTAGCATCAAGAAGTTATTACTCCCTCCGTATTAAAATATAAGACTTTCTAAACAACTTTGTACTAAATCATGTATCCAGCATTAAACTATGTCTAGATAGTCTAGAAATTATTATATTTTGATACGGATGGAGTACTATTTTCTTAGGGATTACAACTTACTAGTAGTCTGGTTAATTATGTCACTTACATATAAGGCACTGGATTATAAATTTTTTCTACAGGTAGATTAATTATATTGACCAAATAAAGGTTTACTTTTTAGCACCGAACAAACTATATAATATGTATCCTATCCTATACTTATGAAGTTTTGAGTTGGTAGTGAGTTCACCCCCCCCCCCCCCCCCCCCCCCCCCCCCAACCTTCAGTTATATAGAAATTCATATTGCATGCATATATTGGACAAGTAGTATTGCAAAAGGCACAAATACAAAATTGCAATTGTACTCTCACTTGATTCAACATTCGTGCAATAGGTACAAACAAACAATAGGATATATCACTCCAAGTCAAAATCTTACTGTATAATTTAGCTTTCTCCATCTAAAGAAGGTCGTGCTAGTAAGAACGTATTTTTGTGTTAGTCTTGGCCTTTAGTAACATATGTTATAAACGATAGGAAAAAACATAACAACGAAGAATAAGATTAAACACAGAGGACACAAGACTTTAACATGGAAAAACCACTCCAATGAGAAAGGTAAAAACCCACGGGCATTAGGCAACAAATTTTCACTATGCAGGGAGAGGTTACGGTGCCGGGGATTTACGATAGTTCGACTCATCCCGCGTGGCGGCTTACAAGCGGTATATAAAGAGGTGGTGACCTTGGTCGACACTTATCGTTGGCCGAGTCGCTCCGCTTCGGCCCAAGCATACCGGCGACGGGCCTCGCTCCGCTCCGGCAGAAGCTAGCCTCTATTTGTATATGAATTTGGATCACAACTCAACAACAACATGTTGACACATGCAAAGAGGGAATTAGAGGGGTAAGACGGTGGAGGAGAGGAGGGCTAGGGCAAAGACTACTTTGAATTTTAACATCACCGGGAATGGTTTGAATAGAACTATCATGAAGAGAAGAGAGGACTCAGAAGGGTTTGAGAAGGAAGAGGCAGAGACCCCGCCGTCACTGGTCAGTTAAAAATTCCGGTAGGAACGGCGAGGAACTGGGAGAGAACGGGTTTGAGGTGGCGGTGGTTACTCAGTTTCCACGCATGCTCTTACCTCAGAAAATATATCATGTCGTTAGAAAAGTAGGGGCTGCTACGGTGCTACCGTGAGTGTTGATTACAAACACTATAAGTCAAACTAGTTCGACGATAAAGAATTTGATAATGCGCACATAAGAAGGTGAGTGCAAAAGACAACAGTCACCACTCACCATGCACCAAGACACCACTACGTGCCCTAACATGCGAACTATAATTATTCTAATTAATGCAGCCAGTAGTACTATTTATATTTATGGTTTTAGTGTGGCAGAAGTATGCGAATAAATGTGAATAAATAATACATCTAGAAAAAAAATACTCCTCCATTTAGGTGTATTGGGCCCCTAATGAAAAACTATATGTTCAACTTTAAAGCTAGAATAAGGCCCTTTCTCTAATTAATGATCCTAATTAATTGATTTGTGGCCTTATCTCTCCCAAAAAATAAGTTCTCACCGCACCCATCCTCCTCTCTCTACTCATGCATGCAATCTTTAAATCCGATTGACCAATGCATGCACGTTTTCTATCTCTCCTCTAATTAATGTAGCGATCTGATTGGAGGAAACATCACCCAATATATTTCTGCCTTGGTCGCGGTGATATTTCTTAGGGGCCCAATACACCTAAACGGAGGGAGCACTTAACTCCCCCTAAAACTGTTATAATAAACTAGCTGAGTGCCCGTGCGTTGCAACGGGGAATAAATTTTCTAGTGGTTCAACAATCATGTCAAACATGTAATTGAAGAATTATTGTGCGTTACCACAGACCACCGACATCCTTCTCATGAAAGAGCACACATTGTAAAGACAATGTTTGGCTCTCAAAGAAGAAGAATTGAGACCATGCCCTTCCACCTGAAAGAAATTATGTAGGGCGTCCATCCTAGCTTCCATTTAATCAACACAAAATAACAGATTAGCGTTGACACACAATCCCTGCTAGCTGCTTCTCCTCGACGCCTGAGTCACGAAGCTTCTCGGGTGCTGCTTTGTGGGGGGTAGTTTCATCGCAGGCAGGCAGAGGCTCGAGCCGCTCAAGGCCAGGCGTGATAGAAGGCAAAGCTTGGAGGTTCCCAACGCTCCTGGAGTTAGCGGAGGCGATGTACCGATGAAAGTTGAGGTCGTGCCTGTCGCTGGCCAGAGGTAAAGGCTGGACTACAAACCTACAAAAATGAATTCTTTATAGACGCTATCAAGCAAGGGGCCAGAAGAATCAACCCAAGAAATCAAACTTAGTCCAGTGCAATTGAATTTTCTGACCAGAAAAAAGCACGTAACACGGATTTTTTTAAAAATGGACCGTTCAACACATATAGACGCTTATTCGAACAATTCCAATGACATGGAACACAACTAAAAATATTGGTCAAAACCCAACACATAAGGTCCCCACCTTTCCACCCTGAAACCACTCTGTGATACCAACAGAAACAAAAACAACATAGACCTAGGAGAGAACGTAGGCCTTGAAAATACAGGCACCAAAATAAGCAGTACTTAGGCCATTGAAAGTACAGGCACCAATCGAAGCAGTACAAAAGACAGATCATCAAATGAGTCAGCAAATTATAGAGATAGAAGAGAACTTACAGCCAAGGCTTACACGACAAGGCTCAGTTGACCACGGCAGGAAACATGCAACTTCATCTCAACTCCAGAGTGAACCATGTCGCTCTTAGGCATTTTCATCATTCCATTCGATGGAGGTCATTCTACGAACACATCAAGAGTATACTAGTGCGCGTTTGGTGAGAATATGTAGTGTGATAATTTGTGTGTTCTTTTTAATTGTGTTGTATATATATAAGAAAAGGGGATAGTTGTAGTTAGTGTAATGTGCTTAGTTTAAATTCAATTTGGAATCGTTCCGTAATTAGAAGGAACAAATTTCGCCATGTTGAATAAATAGTCAATTGAGCATTTAGTAATATTGTAGAAATGTTTGTGTACAAAATGTACGAAGTGTTACGAACTGTGCAAAGCATGATTTATTTTAGAATTTGATTTGTAATTTTAATAGGTAACTTTAGCCCGGCATTTTGCCGCGCGCGGGTATTTTTAGTTTGGATATGAAAATGACGGCATTCTAAAGTTGGCTAAGTTTGTAAATCGTTGAAATTGAAAATGCTTTCGTTTTAAAGATGGTAACTATTTGGAGATAGCTTAAATTTCGAAATTAGTGTATTTCAATTTTAAATGTGTTTGTTCTTTTGCGTCTTTTGAATTGTTTCATGAAATCAACAATAGCATCATTTGGAACGTCTTTTGAATTGTCAGATTTCGAAGCAAGTGGAAATTTTCGAAGTATTCAAATTTCAAAGGTGGGCATATGTTATAAGTAGTCAACGATTATTTTGTGTGGTATGTTGAAATGTTTGTTACAATTGGAAATATCGTTCGGAGGGACTTTTGAATTGTCAGATTTCGAAGCAAGTGGAAATTTTTGAAGTATTCAAATTTCAAAGTTAGTCATATGTTATAAGTAGTGAATGCTTCTTTTGTGTGGTAATGTTGAAATGTTTGTCACAATTGGAAATATGGTTGGGAGGGAAAATTCGAATTTGAAAACGTCGGCATGCAAATGTTGCCTCCATTTGAATGCATCGGAGTTAGGAACACTTCCGAACTGTCCAAAATTTGAAATCGTTATGAGTGGTCTCCATGTGTTTTTTTTACGATTTTCAATGCCCAGGTCTGAAAGGCATCAAAAAATTTAGAATATTTGGATTTGAAATTTGTTCAAATGCTATAAGTAGTCGTCGTCGCAAATGTTGGTGTTAGGACTGGCATGTTTTCCTCATCTGTATTTTTTTTTTTGGAACTCACATATGTAAACAATTAGTTTTTGGAAATTTCGGAAAAATTGGAAATCAGGAAAAGGGAAAAGGAAAAGCCAAAAAAAATCCAGACGCAGCGGGCCAGCAGCCAGCCCGGCCCACGTAGCGGCCCATCTGGCCCACTGGGACGTCGTCCTGACGTCATCGGCGGCCGGGTCCGCCGCGGCGGCGCGGAGCTTGCCGGAGCCGCACGCCGGCGTTCTGGCACGCGCGCGGACGCGGGCAAGCGAGGGGTGGCGGCGCCGCCCCGTTTTGGTCGCCGGGCGGCCCCTGCGGCGTCGAAAAGCGGCGGAAGGACGCGAGCGTGGCCGCGACGAATCCGGCGCCTCCGCGGCGTCCCGGCACGCGTCTGTCGGCGAGGCGGTGGAGGTGAGGACGGCGGAGCTGCCTGTGGCCCTCGATTTGGGCGGCGGGGAGTAGCGCGGTGGCGTGAGGCGTCGGCGCCGGCGGCGACCGGAGCGGCGCGCGGGAGAAGAAAGGGGGAGAGGGGATTCTGCGGACGTTTTGCAGAAAAGTCTGTGCATTTCTCCGTAATTGTGTTTAGGCCCTTTTCCTCGCAAAACGGTGGACCGCGGAGCAAGTTTTCGGCAGCGAGGGGCCTTTTTGCAAAATGGCAGTGCGGGTCTGTGTGGGCCGTCCGATCGCCGCGCGACGGTGCGGATCGCGTGACTGTTCAACACTGTAGCAATGTAGCTGCTACAGTGCCAGGGCCTCCACAATTCGCGATTTATTCCAACTTTTATATACTTAGGAAGTAATGCAACAATCATCCATTCTGCTATCAACAAAGAGTCATCTCTGAACTTTCTAAAGGAAATAAGGGTTCTATCAATTGCATCAATCAGCCACATTTAGCATAAAAGAACTATCACAAAAACAAACTACAAAGTGGAATATCGACTCTACAGGGCATGCCATTATGTACAGAAAATCAGGATAAGCATATATATGCACTGGCCCAATGAGATAGCTCTAACCTGCAGGTTTACGACGGTTTCGCTCTAACATAGAACTAAATACTATCTTGGGCTCTCTGCCATTGCAAAATTGCAATTGATTCCTATGGGAACATATTGAAAGGAAAGTTACTAACATAAGAAATTCCACATGTCACTAACAGAGAAATTAATGCAAGAACTAAGGCCACACATATTTTTCTATTCGTGTTTTATGCCTGCTAATTGCTCTATCTGAAAATAAATATCTTTCCGTGTGCTGATAAGTTGTGGTAATTGTTTCCATCTCCTGCGAATTTGGCTTGTGATTACAACTTCTCCGTGTAGCTTCCTTCGGTGGTCATCATGATCAATGACGGCAACCTCAAGGTACTAAGGTAGTATAGAGTAACTGAATCTGTACTCTTGGTTTTGGGGGGGGGGGGGGAAAGAATCTTGCTCAAGAAGAGCGGATGATCCAAGAGGAGGCCACCTCCACTGCGGTGGATCTGATGAAATTCAGAAATATCTACTCCAAGCCAATGACGGAGAACTTCAGGGGAGCAGTAAAGCACCTAATCGGCGCGAACAGCGCAGCGGCTGGAAAGAAGAGCAAAGCAAGCCGCAGGGGCAGGCGCCGCGGCGTGAGCCACAGGTGTGGTTCTGCCTGCTTTGTGTGTGTGTTTCCATTGTTTCCCCATGTATCGTCCCCCTTCTTCCTCCGCTCGTGTTCGTGTGTGTGCTAGCTCCGCGGTGGAGCTTGTTGTGTTAGATTGGAATATCAGAGGTGCCAACAACCGGCCAAGCGTCGGGCTCTGCAGCTGTTTTTCTCGGATAAGAACTGTAATATCGTCTGCTTGCAAGAGACGAAAATTCAAGTGATGTCTCGTGATCTGGTGGTAGAAATGTTGGGTCCCAGGTTCGGTGATAGTTTCATTAGTTTGCCTGCTGATGGTTCACGGGGAGGAGTCCTCATTGCTGTTTCGAGTGATTTCTCGATCACCCTTGACCGCAGACAGCGGCCTCCCGATTCTCTGTGACTGGAACTGTGCTTAATAGAACAGACAACTCTTCTTGGGCAATTACTGGGGTCTATGGGCCGCAGGAGGATGATCAGAAAATAGAGTTTCTGAATGAGTTGAAGTAAATCAAGACTGTGGTGCAGGAAAAATGGATGGCCGTGGAGATTTCAACCTAATCAGCAATCTGCAGAGAAGAGCAATGCAAATGTCAACCTGAGAATGATGGGCAAGTTCAAAGCTGTGATTGAAGAACTAGAACTCATTGATTATCCTTTAATTGGAAGAAAATTCACTTGGTCCAATGAGAGGGAGAATGCCACTCAAACCAGGATAGACAGGGTTCTGGTCTCCAAAGAATGGGATCTGCTTTTTCCCCCAATTTCAGTTAGCTCATGCTTCCTCCAATGTTTCGGATCACTGTCCCATGTTGCTGACTAAGATGGATCGTAAGCGCTACTCCAAGTTCAGATTTGAAAGTCATTGGCTCCTTCAAGAGGACTTCTTGCCGGTTGTGCAACAGGCATGGGAGAAACCTGTTCGCTCGACAGATGCTATCAGAGTTTTGCATACAAAGCTTTGCAGAACCGCCAAAGCCTGGAAAAATGGAACAAAGGAAGGTCAAGTGGGCCAAGTTTGTTTCTATGGTGGCAGATGAGGTGATTTTTGGCCTGGATGTTGCACAAGAGGATAGATGCTTGACTGCTGAAGAAGAGAGCTAAGAGCCTGCCTCAAAGGCAAGCTCTTGGGCTTTGCGGCAATCGACAGAATGAAGTGGAAGCAGCGCTCTAGGATTGCTTGGATCAAGCATGGTGATGCAAATACAAGATTTTTTCACTTGCGTGCTAGTGGTCGAAGGAGGAAGAATCACATCCCCACTCTCCTTGGACTTGATGGGCCGGTGGCCACTCATGTGGAGAAGGCCAATATCCTCCTCCAGTATTTTACTAGCCTAATGGGTACTAGGCAAGCTGTACGGCTGATCTGAACTAGGAGGCATTAAACCTTCCGAGGCTGGACTTGTCTCAGCTCGAGTTGCCCTTCTCCCTTAGTGAGCTAAAGTGGTCGTCGATTCCATGCATGGGGAGAAAGCCCCTGGGCCAGACGGGTTCATCGGCAATTTCTATAAGCATTGTTGCCAGATCATTAGCACTGACTTGCTGGCAGCGATGAATCAGATGCATGCTCTGAGAGGGAAGCACGGGAACCTGTTGAACACAGCCTCAATTGTTTTGCTGCCTAAAAAGAATGAGGCAGTTGATGCCAAGGACTACATGCCGGTTGTCTGCTGCATAGTGCAGCCAAGGTTGTGTAAGCTGTTGGCTATAAAACGGTTGGCACCGGAGTTGTCTAAGCTGGTGTCTGCTGGGCAAAGTGCCTTCAGCAGAGGGAGATCCATCCAAGACAATTTTCTGTATGTCAGAAATGTTATCAAAGATGCAAATAAGAAGAAGACCCCACTGTTGTTCCTCAAACTAGACATAGCAAAAGCTTTTGACTCACTGGATTGGGGTTTTTGATCAAGGTGTTGGCTGCAATGGGTTTGGACAAAGATGGAGGGATTTGGTGTCTATCATCCTTGCTTCCTCTTCCTCTCGCATCTTGCTGAATGAGGGGCTGGGAAAGAAGTTTGTTCACAGAAGAGGTTGCGGCAAGGCGATCCTTTGTCTCCAATGTTATTTATTCTGGTATGGAACCTCTGCAGCGGCTGTTGGACCTTGCAACGCAGCAGGAGGTGATCTCTGCTCTCAAGTTAAGATCAACCAGGTTTAGGGCCAGCTTCTATGCGGATGATGCAGCGTTATTTGTTAATCCAATAAAGGAAGATGTGTCTGTGGTGCACCAAATCCTTAAGCTGTTTGGAGATGCCTCTGGTCTGAGAGCAAATATGAACAAGTGTGTGGCCTACCCTGTAGCTTGCTCTAGCATAAACCTGGAGCTGGTCTTGCAAGATTTTGGTGGCACATTGGGCAGCTTCCCCTGTAGGTACCTTGGGCTGCCGCTGAGTTTTCGAAGCCAAGGAAAATTGAGATCCAACCCCTATTTGACAGAGCAATGGGGAGGCTGAAAGGGTGGAGAGGAAAGATGATGAACAAAAAGGCCGGATTGCTTTAATCAATAGTGTGCTCACTGCTATAGCTACCTACTTCCTCACGGTGTTCCCGGCTGAAAAATGGATGATCAAGCGCTTCAACAAAATCAGACGTAACTTCTTGTGGACTCCAGATGAAGAAGCTTCTGGAGGAAAGTGCCTAGTCAGTTGGAAAAAAATTGTGCTCCGACTGATTATGGTGGGTTGGGAATAAAAGACATGGAGGCTTCAGTAGGGCGCTTCGTCTCAGGTGGGAGTGGTTTCGATGGCAAGACATCTCCAGACCTTGGGCTGGCACGGATACTCCTAGCAATGACAGTGACAAGCAACTTTTCGACGCTTGCACTAAAATCTCTCTTGGTGACGGGACAGTGGCAAGTTTCTGGACTGATAAGTGGCTAAATGGGCTGGCTCCTAGAGCCATAGCACCTCTATGCTTTGCCCTGGCAAGAAGGAAAAGGCTCACTGTTAAAGAGGCTTTGGCAGAGGGGAGATGGATGCGGGGATTGCAGCAATGAACACTGAGGACCAGCTTGATCAGTTCGTCGAGCTTTGGGTTTGTCTGCAGGATGTCCACCTCTCTGAAGCTCGCGACACCATCTCTTGGACCATCACGGCTGATGGGCAATATTCAGCAAAGCGGCTTATGCAGTTCAGTTCTTTGGAAGAATAAAACAACCTGAGCTTGAGCAAGTCTGGAAAATTAGAGCCGAAGGAAAAGTGAAGTTTTATTTCTGGCTGGCAATTCAAAACAGGAATTGGACTGTGCTAGCGCTAAGTTGACGAGGGAATATCTCCCCGGCAACAGCGCCAAAACTATGCTTGATGCGTGTAACGTCACACGTCAGTTGGGAACCCCAAGAGGAAGGTATGATGAGTGCAGCAGCAAGTTTTCCCTCAGTATGAAACCAAGGTTTATCGAACCAGTAGGAAAACGAGGTTGCTTCGAAGGTGTTGGTGAAGGAGTGTAGTGCGGCGCAACACCAGGGATTCCGGTGCCAACGTGGAACTGCACAACACAATCAAATTACTTTGCCCCAACTTAACAGTGAGGTTGTCAATCTCACCGGCTTGCTGAAAACAAAGGGTTAAACGTATCGTATGGAAGATGATGTTTGTTTGCATAAAACAGTAGAGAACAATGATTGCAGTAGATTGTATTTCAGATGTAAAAGAATGGACCGGGGTCCACAGTTCACTAGTGGTGTCTCTCCAATAAGATAACTAACATGTTGGGTAAACAAATTACAGGTGGCAATTGACAATTGATAAGTGCATGACATGCATGTGCGAGTTGTGGTGTCTACTATGAGATTCATTTGGGCATTACGACAAAGTACATAGACCGCTATCCAGCATGCATCTATGCCTAATAGTCCACCTTCCGGTTAACATCCGTACCCCTTCCAGTATTAAGTTGCAAGCAACAGACAATTGCATTAAGTAATGTGCATAATGTAAACAATACATTCATCCTTGAATAAAGCATTGTTGTTTTACCCCTAGTGGCAACAACACATCTACAACCTTAGAACTTGCTGTCACTATCCCAGGTTAAATAGAGGTTGAACCCAACTATCATGCATAAATACCCCTCTTGGAGTCACAAGTATTCACTTGGCCAAGGCTTAACAAGTAACGGAGAGCATGCAAGATCACAAATGAAATAGACATGATAATATAATATTCAGCTCCACATAGGTATCAATATAAGTCAGATCCCAGCAAACACAACATGTAGCATTACAATAAGATGATCTTGATCATGATAGGCAGCTCACAAGATCTAAACATGATGGCACAAGTGGAGAAGACAACTATCTAGCTACTGCTATGGACCCATAGTCCAAGGATGAACTACTCACGCATCACTCCGGAGGCGGGCATGGCGATATAGAGCCCTCTGGTGATGATTCCCCTCTCCGGCAGGGTGCGGGAAGAGCTTCAGAACCCCCGAGTTAGGGTTGACGATGGCGGCGGCAGCGAATATGTTCGGATGAAAGGCTCGGTGTTTTAGGGTTTTCACGTCTCGGGTAATAAATAGGCGAAGGGGCGATGTCGGCGGACCCCCGAGGGGCCCAAACCACCAGGCGGCGCGGTGGGCCCCACTGCCGCACCGGCTGTGGTTTGGCCACCTCGTGGCTCCCTTCGTCTCTCCTTCGGACCGTGTACGTGTTGGAAAAATAGGACTTGACCTTTTGTTTCATGCAATTCCGAGAATATTTCCAGAAGTAACTTTCTGAAACCAAAAACAGCAGAAAACAGGGAACTGGCACCGTGGCATCTTGTTAATAGGTTAGTCCCAGAAAATGCATAAAAGTGATATGAAGTGTATATAAACATGTAGCAATGGTATAAATATAAGCATCGAACAGCAAAAATTATGGATACGTTGGAGACGTATCAAGCATCCAAGCTTAGTTCTACTCGTCCTCGAGTAGGTAAAACGATAACAACAAATAATTTCTGAGGAGACATGCTTTCACACAATCTTGATCAATTATATGCAAGGCTCATGCCATGAATGAAGTGACTCAAAGCAATGGTCTATAGAGTTTGCTAACAAATAGATAAGAGTAAACAATGATTCATATAAGCAAAAACTTTTCATGAATAGTACTTTCAGACAAGCATCAAAAAGTTTTGCATAAGAGGTAACTCATAAGCAATAGATTCAAGTAAAAGGCATTGAAGCAACACAAAGGATGATAAAGTTTCAGCATTGCTTTCAACTTGTAACATGTATATCTCATGGATAGTTGTCAACATAAAGCAATATAACAAGTGCAATAAGTAAATGTAAGAATCAATGCACACAAAGTTGACACAAGTGTTTGCTTCTAAGATAGAAAGGAGTAGGTAAACTGACTCAACATAAAGTAAAAGATAGGCCCTTCGCAGAGGGAAGCAGGGATTAAATCATGTGCTAGAGCTTTTTAAGTTTTCGAAAGCATATAGAGAGCACAAAATAAGTATTTGAGAGGTGTTTGTTGTTGTCAACGAATGGTAGTGGGCACTCTAACCCCCTTGTCAACCAGACTTTCAAGAGCGGCTCCCATGAAGGACGTTATCTCTACCAGCAAGGTAGATCATCCCTCTTCTCTTTTGTTTACACATGTATTTTAGTTTCTTTATAGATGACACTCCTCCCAACCTTTTGCTTACACAAGCCATGGCTAACCGAATCCTCGGGTGCCTTCCAACATTCACATACCATGGAGGAGTGTCTATTGCAAAATTAAGTTGCTTACTGATAAATCAGGGCAAAACATGTGAAGAGAATTATTAATGAAAGTTGTAATTAATTGGGGCTGGGCACCCCGTTGCCAGCTCTTTTTGCAAATTATTGGATAAGCGGATGTATATGCCACTAGTCCATTGGTGAAAGTCTGTCAGAAGTAAATGACAAGATTGAAAGATAAAACACCACATACTTCCTCATGAGCTATAAAACATTGACACAAATAAGGAGTAATAAAGTTTTGAATAGTTTAAAGGTAGCACATGAAATATTTACTTGGAATGGCAGGAAATACCACATAGTAGTAGGTATGGTGGACACAAATGGCATGGGTTTTGGCTCAAGTTTTGGATGCACGAGAAGCATTCCCTCTCAGTACAGAGTTTAGGCTAGCAAGGTTGTTTGAAGCAAACACAAGTATAAACCGGTACAGCAAGAATCACATAAAAACATATTGCAAGTATTATAAGACTCTACACTGTCTTCCTTGTTGCTCAAACATTTTACCAGAAAATATCTAGACCTTAGAGAGAACAAATATGCATCCCAAGTCTCAACAAGCTCTACGGTAGTTCTCCACTACTAGGCTTTAACTACATGATGCAAGAGCTTAAACATGATCTACTTGAGAGCTCAAAACAATTGCAAAGCATCAAATCAAACAAGACAATGATCTACAAGAATGCATATGTCTTTTCCAATACCAACTACTACATGTAGCATTTTCTTTCTTCCAAACAAACACCAATCAATTTATTTAAACATAAACTCTCCAAATGATAATATAATGCAGCAAGAGAGTATTTATAAACAAGTGCTAACAGCTCGAAGAGATGCATGAAAAACAGGAGCTAAAAGCACTGCAGTAGCTAGTTAAGAATACTCAACAAATATAAGTGAAGAACATGAGTATTCACATGAAAAAGCGGAGCGTGTCTCTCTCCCACACAAGGATTGCTAGGATCCGAATTTATTCAAACAAAAACAAAAATAAAAACACACAGACGCTCCAAGTAAAGCGCATAAGATGTGAAAGAATTAAAATATAGTTTCACTAGAGATGACCTGATAAGTTTGTTGATGAAGAAGGGGATGCCTTGGGCATCCCCAAGCTTAGACGCTTGAGTCTCTCTGAATATGGTTGGGATGAACCACGGGGGCATCCCCAAGCTTAGGCTTTTCACTCTTCTTGATCACATAATATCACCCTTCTCGCTTGATCCTTGAAAACTTCCTTCACACCAAACTCAAGACAGTTCTCATTAGAGGGTTAGTGCATAATCAAAAATTGTAACATCCCAAGTTTTGCAAATGTTGAAAAATCAGAAAAATTTAAAACTTTTGAAAACTATATGTATTTTGCTTTGAAAGAAAAATCATGCATGCATTCATCAACTCATATAGCATTGCTTGCATTTGGATATTTCAAAAGTGGGAATTATAATTCCACTTGAAAACATATTTAAGAAAATAATTAAAAGGGGCGAGTTATGCCCTATATTTTTTTTGATTAATTATAGTTTTATTTGTTTATGTCCTAATTGTTGTTGTGATTTGACTGTACTTATTTGAAAAATAAATTATTTTCAAATATTTACATTATGGTATTTATTTTATTTAATAGGCCCACAAAAGATTTTATGTAAATTCCTATTTAAAATTTACTTAACTTGTCAATTAAGCATTTTTGTAATTTTTTTAATTTTGTATTTTGAAATGTTTGAAAAGTGTGTTTGAATGCTGGAAATAACTGATCTTGATTTTACAAAAAAATTAGAAACAAATTTGAGTTAAATTGAAGTTTTTAAAACAAAAAGTTATAAAGTTTTCAAAAAAGAAAAGAAAGGGAACAAAAAAATGCGAACCTAACCTAACTGGCCGAGCCCGTCTCTTCCCTCCCGCGCGCGGCACTAGCGGCCCGCAGCCCACTCACCCCCCTCTCCCTCGCTGCCAGCGGGACCCGCCCCGGTGACGCAATCGCTGACGTCAGCGTCTTCAATCTCCATCCAAAATCTCGCGATCACGATCCCGTCGATCTCGCGCTCAAATCCGTTTCGATTCCGTGCCTGCCCCCGCCACGTTTTGACCTCCATAAATCACCACAAACCCCTCGATCTTTCTCCTCAAAAACCATAGCCGAACGCCCCCAGGCTGCCCACAAACCGCCACCGCCGTCCGCCATTGCCGCGCCGAATTCTTCAATTCCGGTGAGCTCATCCAGCATCCCCTCCACCCGCCATCTGCCCTCAAACTCTTCCCCTCGCACTCACGCACCTCTCTGACCTCTTCCCCAATTTTTTTCTCGCAGCCAAAACGACCGGAGCTTGCTCTCCCTATGCGCCGGAGCCTCCGCCACAAGTTCTACACGCTGCGTCGATAGGAGCAAGGAGAGAAGGGCCGAGACACCAGAGAGTTTTTCCAGACCTCCTCCGTCGATTCCCGCCGTCTTCGAGCCCGGGAAGCAGCGGAGCGCCGTCGCGGTCCACGGCTGAGCCGCAGCACCACCGCGACGCTTTCCGTGAAGTCCACCGCCAAGGTATGGTCAACGCGACCACCACCGTCCGATCTATTTTCAACGACCTAGATTAGATTCATCTATTATATTATTAAAAACAACAAACAATCACTTTTAGATTCATAACTTTTACGTTATCATGTTTAATGCTGTCATCCATTGTCTAAATACATAGAAAAGGAACGTACGATTTATCTAGACATGTCTTTCCTATTCGTGCACGTCACGGAAACTTGCAGTATGTATGCAAAAAAAAAACTTGCAGTATAGGTATTACCTGGGAGTTAGGGAGCTACCGATCGATAGGAATAAAATGATTCCGGGATTGGGCAACTGCTTCGGGCTCGATCTGAAATCCTCAATGCTAGGTCTCGAGCGGCGGCAGCCATGCCCAGCTAAGAGCAGGATCAGATTACCGATGGATCGAGACTTTTGAAAGCAGCTTGCGCCGATCGTCGGAAACCTCACGCCGCCACGCCACAAACGCCCAGACCTGGATGGCCGTTTGCACTTCGGCGGCACCCCACACACCAGAGAATCGCCCTTTGCCGGCGGCCGGCGCCGGCGACTAATGAGGGCATAGAATAGATGCTGACACCGCACAGCCTTATAACAGCCTGCATGGTAATCATTCATCCAGCGATTTTCTAGTTTAAATTGTACACAAGCTTGATATTGATCTGGTGAGAAATCACGGCTATTCCGCTTGCCTCGCAATGTTACCGACGCTGAAGACCATATGGCGGGGCGACCGGCAATGGCGGCATGTGGACGGCAAGCAACAACCTGGCCAACGGCGATGCCAACGTCCTCCTGTTACTCGATTGATTACGTCTTCAGTTTCTCTCTATTTGCAAACAGCCTAGGAACACGGAAGGATCTTCGATACATGGCAACGTTGACAATTGATCTGAAAACACAAATACGCCTGGAGCTATACTTCCTAACTCGCTAGCAAAATCACGCCAGCAATTGCCGGTGAAGCAAGGACTCCATGCATATGCAATTCACCATCTCTTCACAGGCCATAACAGTACATCAAGCACGCGTGGAGCTATACTGAAATTTGAACCGGGTCATGCAGCCACAAGCTCGATTCTCCAGACCATCCACTTTTCAGTATAGAGCTCCACGAAATTGCCTTGATTTCTCATGTTGCATCAAGTTTCAGACTGTCCAGTTTTTCAGAATAGAGCTCGACGAAAAATCGCCTTGAATTCTCACGTTGCATCAATAGAAGATAGGAATTGGATGGGTCACCTCATCACTTTGCTCTGTTATGCGTTCTAGCAAGCATCTAAGGTCCTCAACAAACTAATTTGGCAGTGTGTACAAGCTAAAGATGATTCGATGAGATCTTTTGTGCACCTTTTTCAAGGCCGAAGAACAAGTTCAAGCTAATTGATGATCGCCGTCGTACTTTAAAGTTTAATAAGCATTCAAAATTGTCGCCGTCGTCGTCGAAGAAGTACTGAAGCTCCATCGAGAAACTCTCGACCTCATTACATCAGGCGAGAAATCTCAAAATCCCCCTACCACTACCGTCCCAATATCTCATCTTTCAGAATGTCTAGCGGCCAGCGACGCACGGCGAGACCGCGGCAACAACATCTTCTGCTAAGAATTGACGGTCGAGGCTGGTAATCCTTATTTCCTTCTTGATGTTTAGGCCTTGAAGATCGGACTATGTTTATGTACATCTAGGCTGAAAACCCTCATGCGGATGTGCCATGGTGGCGGTGGCCATGCAATTTCTACGTCAATGGGGACTTCATGCGCGCATCCATTCAACTGAAGACGCTAGCGCCTGTGCCGTTCTCACATCAAGGCTCAAATGTTCCCAATCAGGCACCTACGTACAAATGCTTTTGTTGTTTGAAAGTACTGCTTTGATCATGGTGACCACGCCGACTGCCCTCATCGGCTGTCTTCGTCTCGATGAGATAAAGCTTGGCCGCTCATTATGTTCCAATCAGGCAAGTGTTCTCTTTACCCATGGGGTCTACACAGTGAAAACAGTGAGCAAAGCATAGAAGACGAATTTTGGGGGCAAAGCAACTGTAAGTTCCCCACATCTACTCTTCTTAGTTTTAGCTACTTCATTCTCTTCTTCCTGAAATTTTCGTGGGCTGCGTGGCGTGATTCTTTGTCTGCGAAGAAGCCTGATATGGTTTGGCTTTGCTGCATGTCTCTATCAGATTTAGTTCCTACTCACCCAAATAATCAACAAGAGTACCAAGTGAATTATGATCTCTGAAAATAATTCAGTATGACAGGGATGTCAGATTAATTGAGTAATGAGCTTTCTAGGTGTTGAATGATCTGATTCAGGAAGTTTTAGCTAGGCCTTCACCATGTACAAAAGATGCACACACACGAGTGCCGCTTCCTCATTTTTCTTACGTGCAATTACGGACCGAGTACTAGCTAGATTGAATTTTTTTGAAATCTAAGATTCTATAACATTGAATTCTTATGTTCTGTATGTAATTACAACAGTACAATCAAACCAATATACGGTTGAAGCCTGAGAGTTAGATTCCATCGACATGTATATTAAAAAGAGTGGTGTGTCAACACATGAACTTAAGCATGAAGATAGGCCTTTATATCATAAGATTAAATCAGAAAAATGCACTTGGAAATTATGAAAATTTGTAAAAACAGTTTATAACATATCAACAGGCTATTCGGAAAAATAAAACCTACAGGATGTATCCACAATCACGAAAACTAATCAGCTCAAAATTCAATGTCGAATTAGAGCAATAAAAATTAAAAATTCGACTCTGAATACTGTCAGCTTTGGTCAAGAATAATTTTTATTATTCAAATATATTTTTGTCTTTTTTGTTTTGTAAGTGCAGGTCAACTTGAAGCGTGGATTTCTTATGGCTGCATATAGAAGACGGATGTACGTTGTCATACTTTTTAGCACTATTGTACTCGATGTCTTGAATTTCAGAACTCACATGTCCTACTTAAAGCGGATACTACCCAATCTGTCCAGTGAAAATACATCATCCTTCCCACATCCTAGCCAACACCTGACTACCCATGAGAGTTATAAATAGAGATCTGCTAACGGCGGACAAATGCGAGAAAATCGCCAGCCGGTATAAGATTTCCACTCTCGAGTGCAAGGTACAAATGCAAGAGTTCAAAATGATTTTTAGCGTATATAATTTCAGCGACAAGCAGGCGCAATGTCTTTATTTTGTTGTGGCCAAGAGTAGGGTCGTCATAACAGTGAATATGCTTCGTTGAAGATGGAAAGCACCAGTGCAAGTTTAGTAGAAAGATCTTAAGAAAGAAGAGTAAAAAAATAAAATTTCAAATAAGCATGTTTCGGAGTGAAAAGGATAAAATCTATTATTTTGCAAGGAAACAGTTAGCCCATTAACATTTTGGGTGCACAATTTTCTACTGCGAATTATTTGGTATAATTTACAACATCCTCGAGAATAGATGTTCCAACTTAAAATGATGTTTTGAAATCCAAAATTTTCTTATCTTATTTGGCGGTGAATCAAACTACTACATTAATCAATCACTACAACCCATGTTGTCTTTTTGCTATATAGTGTTAGTGCACAAAACTAAATTAAGGTTGTAAAAAATCAATTAACACACATCCATGTATACGAAACATAAATAAATAATTGGTTAGGTAGCATCTAGCCGCGCAAATGCGCGGGCCACCCTGCTAGTTTTAATTGAAGGGTATTAGCAGATCTGGACCATTAGATCCAGATCCAACGTTCCAGATCAAACCACTTATCCAGCTCAGCGCCCAGTCAGAGCCCAGTCAGCATCCAGTCAGCTGCCACGTCAGATCCACGTGTTTCTGTGATTTTTCTATTTAGATTAAAATGGCAGTTTTGCAGAAAGGCCCCTATAACTTAGAACAATCATTAATTTTTATTGGCTCCGCCAAATTTTGCAAACTTTATATTTTGGAAAGCTTATGACATGTAGAAACTTTTGGCATAGTTAAATTTATATTGACAAATTCAAATTGGTTCAAATTTAAAATTGTTTGTTTAAATAAATTTGACTTAACTTGAGTTTTAAAAATTATTTTAGGGCAAATCCATGCCTATAACACTGTTAATTAATACTTGGCCGTGGGAACCATCAAATTATTTTTGTAGATTATTTTTCTATGAATTTGTAATTATTTTGGATTTAATACTTTTAGGTGGTAATTTAATAATTAAAAATTGATTAAAATTCTTTTATTTCACCTATTCGGCTAATAAAATGACTTAGTCATTTTTTGATCACTTTAAGTTACAAAAAGTACTTAGAAATATCTGTCCTCTCCAAACAAGTATTTTTCTCCTTAGAAAATATTTGAAAATTATTTTGACAACACATTCCTTAGAAATTTTCAACATCTTATTAATACTAGATCTTGTCCTCTAGAAAATTTTAGCATCTTGAAAATTTAGTTGTTTCCTTAGAAAATATCCTAAGTACTGATATGACAAAGGTTGTCCTTAGAAAAATTATCAACTAATTGTTTTCATAACCCTTTTCCTTAGAAATTATTTTGCACTTCTTTATTTGTTTACTTTCCCTAGAAATTATTTGTGACTTGATGCGTTAGCATTAGTCCTTAGTTAAATTTTGACCCCAAGTGTTATGAACCTTGGTCCTGAGTCATTTTTGGACCATCTTGCTTGCCTTGCATTAACTTAGAATAATTCTGGCATGGCATGCATCTCTAGTCCTTAGAAATATTTTGCATTCTTACATGACTTTCTTCCTTAATTTTGGAGGTGATGCTTGTTTAGCCCTTTTGACCCTCCTAGTCAAAAACCACTTAGTTAGAAATTAGTGGAAACAATGAAGGGTCAATGAAGATTGCATTGTTATCCTTGGAGGATTCAACATGAAGTTAGAAGACCAATGAAGGACCTGCCATGAAAACACAGACTCCAGAAGCATCTCCAAAAGTAAAAGTACTTAGAAGAAAATCAAGAAGAAGTTCATGAAGACCAACTAGCTGCATTTTCCAAGTCTTCATTTCCATCTCCTTTTCTCCTTCTCTTAAACTTCATGGTGGCTAAGTTATATTCAAGATCAACCTTCTGCCAACCTCATCAAGTCTTCAGAACCATCAAGTCTACAAAATTGCAATGAAGTTATCACATCAAGGAAAGCTACAAGGAAGCAAGGAGAAGATTCCTCGAAGACCACTACTATCTTCTTTCTTCTGTTTTTTTGTCCAACTTTGGGACATAGACCAAGTCCTTGGTGTATTAAGACTAGTTCTTAAGTGCTAATTGAAGACCATGGAAGATACATGACGCAGCAAAGGAGTTTGAAGATTAATTGAAGACCAAACTTGTGAAACTTAGAATAGCCTTACACTTTTGTCAAGTTGTTTGATCAAGTTTACTTGAGCTTGACCTTGCCTTAGCCATTTGGATTAAGTAGTTTTATGTCTCCTTCGTAACTATTTGCTTGTCTTGCATACCATAACTCTTTGTATCATCCTGCATCGCATTCAGCATCATAATTTTTCTAAGTGTTGCATTTATGATTGTATGTTTATTTGTGGTTTTGTTTACTTGTTAAAATTCCGGAGAGAGACGAAAGTGGTTGTAACTGCTACTCCTACACTACTTAGTTTGCCAAGGCACGTGGCACACCCCTAAATTTCCTAAGTATTTTCTATTACATAACTTAGTGTAATTTCCTTATAGCATTGTTTGGATAGTATTATTCTATGTGCTAAACCCCCATATACCTTTACACTAGTTGTGTCTAGAACCCTTTGATAACTTTGTAGAATATTTGATGCTATGCAAATGCATTTTCTTTAAAGCTAATTCTACTAAGTAATTATCACCTGGGTGGACTTGGTTTTGAAAATATGATGGAAAGGTTGAGTGTCATCTCTTAGGGGTGACCTCTAAGGGATGGTCACTGTGTTGCCACCCAGGGTATTAAGGGGCCAATGTTTTCTCTAAGTGAAGATTGCTTACCCGTGCAGCCATTAGTCATAGGGCTCTGGCAAGATGGATTAAGTTGCGTGGACTCGTCCCGACTTGACAGGTGGTGGTAGAATGGTTAGAATGGAGCGCGTCAAGTCGGTATGGGATGGGAAAATGCTTCTGAAAAGTCTCGTCTCAACTCTCTCCTTTTCCTTAGCACAAATTGAGATGTTGAGGATAGTTTGGGTTTGTTGGGTCTAATGTGAAGTTCACAACTCTCAGCAGAGTTAAAACTAAGTACTTAGCCGTGTCCCGGTTACGGACAATTTGAGCAGCTGATCAAGGATTCAACGGAGGCTTCATCATTCCAATTTCGAAAGTAAAACTTGATGTGACAAGGGTAGATGAGACTAAGGTTTTTATACCATATCGCTCCAACTTTAAGAAATGTTTTACAAGTGTTAGGTCAAAATTGGCTTTATGCAAAATAGCCTTGAAACACCACCAGCCAAATATGCATATAGGTCTATTAGAGTTATTCCATTAAGTGTCCACATAGTGTCACTTGCCGAATCATTTTTAATGGTTCTGACCCACTCTGTTGCAAAATTTTATTTGTTGCAGAAATTTCTGACGTGAGAGTAGAGGTTGCGTTGGGTTTCGAGTCTGCAACCAACATGTTTTCGCCTGTGCACATGCTAAGGATGAGGACTCCATGAAGATTTATTTCCGCTGCTTTACTCTTTCAAGCTAGCTATATGCTATGCAAGTTGTAATGAATATTTACCAAGTTCTGGATCATTCGTGTAATAATGATACAATGTTGTGATATTTCATCTTAGACTGTGTGTGCAAATGATTCGATCCAAGGGTTTGCACTATACACAGGACCTTGCCATATTTTAAGTGCAGGTACGCTACCAAAATTCTCATATTCTGTAATGATACAATCAATCCCAAAGCTTCTGGACATTAGCTACAGCCACCAATGCTTTGTGGAGCAAAGAAATCCACACAAACACAGTAAAAGAGCGAATGCAAAACAAAAGGCAGAATCTGTCAAAAACAGAACAGTCTGGAATGACGAATTTTTTCGAGGCACTTAAGTTGCTCAGATGGATCTGGCCTAAAATAATGAAAGTTGCGTACATATCTCAGGAATATGCGTGATTTTTTCAGAATTTTTTGAATTTTCTACAGGGAGATAAGCTCAAATCCGTGACAGCTAAAAATCTGTCACTGCGCAGAAATCCAAATCTTGCATCAACTTTCAATATAGAACTTTACTTGGCACAACATTGCGATAAAATAAAGATACAAAGGAGTTGCTACAGAAGTAACAAAACTCCTTGACTCAAAGAAAACAAAAATAACAGCAAATAAAAACGATGGGTTGTCTCCCATAAGCGCTTTTCTTTAACGCCTTTCAGCTAGGCGCAGAAAGTGAAAATCAAGTGTTGTCAAGAGAAGAAGCATCAACATCATAACTTGCTCTAACAATAGAGTCAAAAGGTAACTTCATTCTCTTCCTAGGGAAGTGTTCCATACCTTTCTTGAGAGGAAATTGGTACCTTATATTACCTTCTTTCATATCAATGATGGCACCAACAGTTCGAAGAAAAGGTCTTCCCAAAACAATAGGACAAGATGCATTGCATTCAATATCCATAACAATAAAATCAACGGGACAAGGTTATTGTTTACTGTAATAAAAACATCATTAACTCGCCCCAAAGGTTTCTTCATAGCATTATCAGCGAGAAAAACATCCAAATAACAATGTTCCAAAGGTGGCAAATCAAGAATATCATAAAGCTTCTTGGGCAAAACCGAAATACTTGCACCAAGATCACACAAGGCATTGCAATCAAAATCATTCACCTTTACCTTAATGATGGGTTCCCAACCATCTTCTAATTTCCTAGGAATAGAAGCTTTAAGTTTCAACTTCTCCTCCCTAGCTTGCAAAAGAGCATTTGTAATATGCTTTGTAAAAGCCAAATTAATAGTGCTAGCATTGGGACTTCTAGCTAATTTTTGCAAGAACATAATAACTTCAGAGATGTTACAATCATCAAAATCAAAATCATTATTGTCAATGGTGGTGGAACCATTGTCTCCAATAGTTTGAAAAATTTCAGCACTTTTATCAGAAAAAGTTTCAGCAGTTTTAGGCAATTTCAAACGCTTTGCAGAAGTAGTAGAGACATTACCAACACCAATAACATTACCATCAATAGTAGGAGGCTTACTAGCATGTAAACATTAGCATTACTAGTGGTGGTGATAGTACAAACTCTAACTATACTATTCTCTTTTTCAAGTTCTTCCTCTTTTTCCCACCTAGCATGCAATTCAGCCAACATCCTAATATTATTATCAATTCGAACTTGGATGGCATTTGCTGTAGCAAATGACTTAGTATCTTTAACTTCATTAGGCATAACTTTCAGTTTTAGAATTTCAACATCATGAGCAAGACTATCAACTTTAGAGAAGATCATCAATTTTTTCAAACTTTTCCTCAACAGTTTTATTGAAAGCTTTTTGTGTGCTAATAAATTCTTTAAGCATAGCTTCAAGATCAGAGGACACACTTCTATTGTTGCTGTAGGAATTACCATAAGAATTGCCATAACCATTTGAAGGATAAGGCTTATAGTTGTTGCTACCAAAATTATTCCTATAAGCATTGTTGTTGAAGTTGTTGTTTTTAATGAAGTTTACATCAACATGCTCTTCTTGAGCAACCAATGAAGCTAAAGGAACATTATTAGGATCAACATGAGATCTACCATTCACAAGCATAGACATAATAGCATCAATCTTATCACTCAAAGAGGAGGTTTCTTCAACAGAATTTACCTTCTTACCTTGAGGAGCTCTTTCGGTGTGCCATTCGGAATAGTTGATCATCATATCATCAAGTAGCTTTGTTGCTGCACCTAAAGTGATGGACATAAAGGTTCCTCCAGAGGCTGAATCCAATAAGTTCCTTGAGGAAAAATTTAATCCTGCATAAAAGGTTTGGATGATCATCCAAGTAGTCAGTCCATGAGTGGGACAATTCTTCACCAAAGATTTCATTCTTTCCCAAGCTTGAGCAACATGTTCATTATCAAGTTGTTTAAAATTCATAATGCTACTTCTCAAGGATATAATCTTAGCAGGAGGATAATATTTCCCTATGAAAGCATCTTTGCATTTTGTCCAAGAATTAATACTATTTCTAGGCAAAGAAAGCAACCATTCTTTAGCTCTTCCTCTCAAGGAGAAAGGAAAAAGTTTCAGTTTTATAATATCCCCATCCATATCCTTATACTTTTGCATTTCACAAAGTTCAACAAAGTTATTAAGATGGGCAGCAGCATCATCAGTACTAACACCAGAAAATTGCTCTTTCATAACAAGATTTAATAGAGCAGGTTTAATTTCATAAAATTCTGCTTAGAAGCAGGTGGAGCAATAGGAGTGCATATGAAATCATTGTTGTTTGTGCTAGTGAAGTCACACAACTTAGTGTTCTCAGGAGTACTCATTTTGAAAAACAAATCAAATCAATAAACAAGTAACTAATTTTTTGTGTTTTTGATAAAGAAGCAAACAAGACTAAATAAAAATAAACTAAGCAAGACAAATAACAAAGTAAAGAGATTGGGTGTGAGAGACTCCCCTTGCAGAAGCAATTCGGTTTTCCCCGGCAACGGCGCCAGAAAACGTGTTGGCGCTAAGTTGACGAGGGAATATCTCCCCGGCAACAGTGCCAGAAACATGCTTGTGTACGTCACACGTCAGTTGGGAACCCCAAGAGGAAGGTATGATGAGTGCAGCAGCAAGTTTTCCCTCAGTATGAAACCAAGGTTTAATCGAACCAGTAGGAAAACGAGGTTTGCTTCGAAGGTGTTGGTGAAGGAGTGTAGTGCGGCGCAACACCAGGGATTCCGGTGCCAACGTGGAACCTGCACAACACAATCAAATTACTTTGCCCCAACTTAACAGTGAGGTTGTCAATCTCACCGGCTTGCTGAAAACAAAGGGTTAAACGTATCGAATGGAAATGATGTTTGTTTGCATAAAACAGTAGAGAACAATGATTGCAGTAGATTGTATTTCAGATGTAAAAGAATGGACCGGGGTCCACAGTTCACTAGTGGTGTCTCTCCAATAAGATAACTAACATGCTGGGTAAACAAATTACAGCTGGGCAATTGACAATTGATAAGTGCATATAACATGCATGTGTGAGTTGGTGTCTACTATGAGATTCATTTGGGCATTACGACAAAGTACATAGACCGCTATCCAGCATGCATCTATGCCTAAATAGTCCACTTTCCGGTTAACATCCGTACCCCTTCCAGTATTAAGTTGCAAGCAACAGACAATTGCATTAAGTAATGTGCGTAATGTAAACAATACATTCATCCTTGAATAAAGCATTGCTGTTTTACCCCTAGTGGCAACAACACATCTACAACCTTAGAACTTGCTGTCACTATCCCAGGTTAAATAGAGGTTGAACCCAACTATCATGCATAAATACCCCCTCTTGGAGTTACAAGTATTCACTTGGCCAAGGCTTCAACAAGTAACGGAGAGCATGCAAGATCACAAATGACATAGACATGATAATATAATATTCAGCTCCACATAGGTATCAATATAAGTCAGATCCCAGCAAACACAACATGTAGCATTACAATAAGATGATCTTGATCATGATAGGCAGCTCACAAGATCTAAACATGATGGCACAAGTGGAGAAGACAACCATCTAGCTACTGCTATGGACCCATAGTCCAAGGATGAACTACTCACGCATCACTCCGGAGGCGGGCATGGCGATGTAGAGCCCTCCGGTGATGATTCCCCTCTCCGGCAGGGTGCCGGGAAGAGCTTCAGAACCCCCCGAGTTAGGGTTGACGACGGCGGCGGCAGCGAATATGTTCTGGATGAAAGGCTCGGTGTTTTAGGGTTTTCACGTCTCGGGGAATAAATAGGCGAAGGGGCGATGTCGGCGGACCCCCGAGGGGCCCAAACCACAGGCGGCGCGGTGGGCCCACTGCCGCGCCGCCTGTGGTTTGGCCACCTCGTGGCTCCCTTCGTCTCTCCTTCGGACTCCGTGTACGTGTGGAAAAATAGGGACTGGCCTTTTGTTTCGTGCAATTCCGAGAATATTTCCAGAAGTAACTTTCTGAAACCAAAAACAGCAGAAAACAGGGAACTGGCACTGTGGCATCTTGTTAATAGGTTAGTCCCAGAAAATGCATAAAAGTGATATGAAGTGTATATAAAACATGTAGCAAATGGTATAATATAAGCATGGAACAGCAGAA